>CM044965.1:7130799-7809916 GCA_024516035.1 Bactericera cockerelli | reverse complement strand
CAAAAAAACCCCTTTAGAAAAATATAATTTATTTTAAATAAAAATTAGGGCGAAATTAATAGACAAATTCTATATCACAAGTCATTGTAAGCGTCGGTTTTCCCCTTAGAGCCACTGAGGTATTACGAAAACGTCTATAAATTCCACCCTAAGGGCGGAATTAATAGACGTTTTCCACTCTAAGGGCGGAATTAATTAATTTATGCAGGTATAGCAGCAAGTTTTGTCCTAAACTTGTTAATTAAGGGGTAGAATTAATAGACGTTTTTGTAATACCTCTGTGGCGCTAAGTCTCGGATTGCGTACTGTATAGGATAGGGAAAACCGATGCTTATCATTCTTATCATAACTTCAGTTAGGATTTTGTCTATTAATTTCGCCTAATCTCGTCTAATTCTCTGGTTCTCATAGTTAGTTTATGAGATTGGTATTTTTAATATAAAAGTTAAGGTGTTTATGTAGGTATGCAGCCAGTTTTGTCCTAAACAGCCTAAACTTGGTAATTAAGGGTGGAATAAATAGACGTTTTTGTAATACTTCTGTGGCGCTAAGTCACGGATTGCGTACTGTGTATTTGTGTAAGATAGGGAAAACCGGACGCTGAGCAATGACTTGAGTTATAGAAGAATTTGTCTATTAATTTCGCCCTAATTCATGATTTTGCTAGTAACCCGATCGAGCTACGTATGATAAGGTTTCCAAATCCATTCATGCTGGATGAGGATATTTGCTAATACTAGTTCTCTATAACAAAATTAAAATGTGTGTGGCACTTTGGATGGATGAATTTATTTTGCGACTAGTTATTTGACTTGCAGACTGATCAGGGTACTGACCAAACTACTGTACTAAGTAAATTCATGGGGGATATTATGGCTATAGAACCAGCAAACACTGTAACAACTCGATGTTATTAAATTTGGGTTTGATTTTCTGAATGACTACTGACTTCTTCGAAAAGCGGATCATGTGAACGGTGCTTAATTTTTCTCTGTGCGTGGAAAAAA
The DNA here is from genome assembly GCA_024516035.1 of Bactericera cockerelli. Lineage (NCBI taxonomy): Eukaryota > Metazoa > Arthropoda > Insecta > Hemiptera > Triozidae > Bactericera > Bactericera cockerelli. The sequence goes on along the minus strand of CM044965.1, from coordinate 7,808,909 downwards.
TTTACTTCCATACCTCGGTTCCAGTTACTTTGAAAATGTTTTTCAAATGAGTAGTACAAAATTTCAAATTTTCGCGCTTGGGATTGATGAAATGAAACGCAGCCATTTATTTTTTTACAAATGTAAACAAAAGCACGACTGCACGAGAGTTGTCGGATTTTCTTGATAAAACAAATTTTTTGTTCCTTGGATTTCGTGAAATTCTGTCTATTTCAAGAACTCCCAACCAAAGTAAGTAGAATTAGCCTTCAATTCCAATATGGTCATGATTCTCTATGCGTCTATGCCTATGTGCAATCTTTGAAGTTGGTCATGGTTAACATAGGGTAGAATTCATAGCTATGTAAGTAGAGAAATAATGGACCTAACATAACACTATCTCATGTGATCTGTATTATCTGTTAGGTCAGTAAGATTGTGATGTCAGAAACCCATAGGAGTCGACAATTTCCGTCCTAGTTTTGAACCCACAACCTTTGGATTTTCAGACCACTTACCATAGATCATGCTCAAGAGGAAACTAATCTCCAGATAGGGTGCTTGTAATCACCTTTGTACTCAAATGACCCATTAAGTTGGCATATAAGGGTTGGGTGGAAGAGATTGCCATAGGCAATAACCCCGCCCTTTAGTTAGGACTTATGTTTTTATATATTTTCTATTCATTTTCATTTTCATTGTATATATTGTTTCCATTTTTTTCATTGTTAAATTAATTATTTCTATGTACATAATGTCCATTTATACCTAATAAAGCGTTGTATAATAATCAGTTAATTTGTGACAATACATTCTGTATTGAAGCCTTGGTATGAAAATTGCATTCAGGGCAAAATGAATAGACCAAGTCATGACTTAAGTAATAGTTTCCCCATTTAAACCAAAACGCTAACTTTAGACTTAGTGCCACAGACTTATTACTAAAACGCCTTCATTCCACCCTTAGCCTTGACTGAAATTGAATCATAGATAATTATTTCCAAATCCGTACAATAATATAGTAAAGGCCCCAACCAAAGATCAGATTGTTTTACCATTAGATCAGCCTATGTTAAGCTGGGATCCCATACAACATTTTGTCTTGAATTTTAGCTTTTCAAGTATAATTTATTATTATTGTTAAAAATATATTTTTACTTGATAAGCTGGTATTTCCTAGACTTCTCACTGTCAAGACCCATAGTCAGAATATAAAGTATTGTTTGAAATTTTGATGACTAGTTGCACCCCATTATTTCACCATATTTACTATTCAATTTCTCTTACAAGCAAATAATTTCCTTTTTCTTGATTTATAGAACACAAATCACAATGGAGAACGACCAAGGAGAATTTGTTGACCTGTACTGCCCAAGAAGATGGTAAGTCACCTATTCTAAAATGAAAATCTCCCAATTTAAATCTTTGATCATTTGTAACTGTTCAATTTGCACAGCTTATATTATAGTTTGAAAAATGTAACACCAATTAAATTAATGTCTTCCTATTATGTATAAGAAAAATGGAATTAATTGTAATTGCACAAATTTTCCATGATTTGATTTCAATGCTGTTAATCTAAAACTTAACCTTATAACATACTCCAGAATTCAGAGTAACACAATGCAGTCAACCCTGGATATAAGAGAATGTTATCAAAATTTACCTCTGAATAAGAAAAAGTAGGTAATCTCTAAATAAGAGAAAAAAATTCCAGTTTTTTTCTTCTTCTAATAGTCCTGCTAAAAAGAAGAAAAAAACTGGTACCCACTTCTTTCTTTCATTATTATGTATGTTGTCTTTCTCTATTTCAGTTCTGCCAGCAACAGAATCATCCCTGCCAAGGACCATGCTTCAATCCAAATTGCCATTTCTGAAGTAGACCCTGCTACTGGCCGCACCACTGACAACCTGAAGATGTACGCTATCTGTGGTCAAATCAGACGGATGGGAGAGTCCGATGACTGTATCAGCAGGCTGTCCAAAGATGATGGTATCATTGCAAGGTGAGATTCTAAATTACTTTACATGGGAAACCTTTGTTTCATTTTTATCTATACTTATACTATTATTTCCAAGAAATTTCTAATATTAGAAATTGCAAGTTTTGTGTTTGTTTTTTTTATATATGAAAATTAATTAATTTAAAAGTAACCTCAGTTTTTAGGAACTTTTAAATTTAAATAATCTTTTTTGATTACTTTGGGAAAACCATTTAGAAATTCCACTCTTGTTTTTTAGGTGGCATATAGTGATCTTTCCTGAGATAATGTTTTCTTGATTAAAAAAAAAAAAATGAACTTTGCTTGGTCTTTTTTGAAATGTGTTTCTTGTTTGTTTGCCCATCCTTTCATGGCTCTTTTAACACTTAGACAACTGGGTGTACCACCGGTGGTACACAATGTCGGAGAGCCATACTATCGCCGGTCCCACAAGAGAATTCACAAAAAACCATGCCGGTCATCTAAGTGTTAAGACACTAGAAACACATTAGGTACCTTCTACTTAGCTACTGAGTTAACATATACATATAAGCAACTAATTACATTTTTGTCTCCAGTATTAAAACATAAAACACAAGATTTTTTTCCATACCCTGCATGGGCTCCATATCTGTCACAGAGTTTTTCATGTTCTTGATCATTAACCAAAAACATTAAAGTTAAAGACACAAAAACATTTGTGGTCAAGTAGTACAAGGCCTCTTCACAATTATTGTGGGTAGCACACACAGCATTACTAAGAGCCTCCTGCACTTTGAAAATTCTGTTACACTACATTCTTTATTCTCTGGTAATGGTATTAATTTGTAATAGCCACCACTGGTTATTACTAATACAAGTAACTACTCATTTTTCCTCACAAAGTAATATTGACCCCGGTCATCCCAATACAGAGAAGAAAAGAAATCCTACCAGAGAAAAAAAAAAAAAAAAAATCCAGAAAAAAAATACATTCTCAACTTGGATTTGTGAACTAAGAACCACCATAAATTTCTTTTCTTTGGTATCCTTATTCACCGTCAAAGAGAAGGTTCATATCCTACATCTTGTTACATGTACTAATGATTGTCTCTTGTTTACTGATTCCAGGAACTTCTAAGCATCTTCTCAATGAATCTTCCTTCTACCCTCATTCACAGCCACAATAGGATTTACCGGAAAGTCCCATGTGCCCACTGTCTAAATTGGCACTAATCTACCAAGGGATGAACTATGATTCTTGTATTTGTTTTTGTATGTACATTTAAGATTTTTTGTTGAAATGAATAAAATCCATGGGAGATACAGTTTTCCACCAAAATTTAGATTTTATTTTGTTTTTACAAGTATTTCTCAAGATATATTTATATACTTTCCTTATCCTATACATAATAAAAAGTATTATTTTAGTTCCATCTGATATAGTAGCAGAGTTGCTTGACTTAAATGTAAGCCCATCTAGATTTTTTAAGTAGCAAATACTGGTTTCTTGCTCAAAGATAATTGGTCTGTGGGATTAACTAACATGCAAACCCATTTAAATTTGCATGCCTAGAAGGTTGGTGAGGATATACAGAAACTATCTAATGGTGGTTACTAAAATGATTGCTATAATAAAGTAATTCTGAGCATTCTAATAATAACAATACTTTTTAGTGGAAGGTAACCACCATATGAGGTTAATGCTTAAAGCATTTTCTACTACGTAACCCTCAGAGTCGTATTATTATGTAGTAATATTCTCAAATAAATGAGAAAAAATTCATGCATTGGGTGAGATTCGAACGAACGGATCCCTACGATACCTAGACTTCAATTCTAACAGGTTAACCCACTGACTAACATAATTATAATGTGTTGTCTTCAAAAAAAAAAAAAAAAAAAAAAAAACGCCCAGTAAAAAGAAGGTATATGTTTTGAATTTGTTCAAATATCCCCGAGAAGCAAATAGAAAAGACACATTAATCCAAATTGCCTTTTCTGAGCTCGAAAACAGAAATTGCACTTTCCCAAATGTTTAATGGCTTTAAAAGGGCTCAAGTTAACCATGGTTCATTTGACAAGAAACCATCATTCCTTCCAGCTGTAGTCAAGTTGGTTACAATAATCTGGATAAACTCGTAATTATTACAAGGGTTTTGCGCTTCAAGAAGCTTATTTAATCAGAAATATATAGCCGGTTCCTTGGATTCCTGGATCCAGGTTTTGAATAATATTAATATGGATTTTCCATATCCTTAACACACAATGACATTCTGCACCCGAGGCATGGCCGTATTTTTATTTATCCTAACCCTACTCTACACAATTAGGCATTGCCGTACATCGTTTCGGGCTGGAACTCGGCTCCACAGACTATCCCTTGGAACTGGCAAGAGGATCTCGGCCTAACCGAAGCCGCAGTAATATTGAACTTATGCAATGTGCCAAACATAGCCAAACCGGTCTTAATTGTTTCGCACCATCTAATTTTGAATGGCCCATTCAAAATTTATTGGTTGCGAATGGGGGGTAATGCCAGCGTCGATGGCATGTTGAATACACCGGTTCCCTTCAGAACACCGAAGTTAAGCGACATCCAGCGAGGTTAAGACTTGGATGGGTGACCATTCAAATTCTAATTCTCGTGACGCTGGCTTTTCCCGGCCCCACTCAGGCTGGGTGAGGTCAATGTGAGTAGCAGGTTTGTGAGTTTCCTGCGAATGGAGGGTAAAACCCCCGTCGTGATATGACCATGGCAGTTGAAAGCGACGTTAAAACCCAATTAAAAAAAAAAATGGGGGGTAAACCTCCCGACTCAAATAACCTAGAATCGAAGTCGTAGATGTTGAAGTAACGTTAAGCAACAAAATAAAAGCACTTTATTACATTGTCAGCGTCGATGGCGAGTTACATGCACCGGTTCTTGTAGGATCACCGAAGTTAAGCAACGTCCAGCGAGGTGAAGACTTCGTGATGATGGCATTCTGGTCCAACCGTGACTGGGTGAGGTCACTGTGGGTAGCAGGTTTGTGAATTTCCTGCGAATGGAGGGTAACACCCCCGTTGTGATATGACCATGAACTTGAAATCGACGTTAAAACCAAATTCAAAAAAGAAAAGATTTTTGAATAGGAAGTGTTGCGAAGCAATGATTCAGTCAGAGGGATTTGATCCACTAAGTATAGTGCTGAAAGATTCTCTCTTGCCATGCAGAAGGTCCCGGGTTTGAAACGCGGAGCCAACAAAATATTTTTGCTATGAGACTTTGGTTACAATGGTTGAGATTACACTTCTTTGTAAGATTTACTTTCCAATGCCCCTATGTTGACCCAGCACCTAGATGAAATATCGGTATCACTTCTCGCCCATCAGAGGGGAGACATACTACGGGATGGGCAAGCTAAAACACAGACCACAAGCGTCTGATGTAGTTTTTGTATGTTGGTTACTCAGTGGTATCCCGCTCCAAAATAACAGCAAACTATACACGTTTTTAATCTTGTTCGAATCAACTGATCCAGCTCTCTCCCCTAAAACTGTTGAACATCCATTCTCAGCTTTAACACGTAGACGACCGGGTGTACCACCGGTGGTACACGCACGTTCGTACGGAATGGACCGGGTGTACCACCGGTGGTACACGGGGTCGGGTAGCCGTATTATCGCCGGTCCCACAAGAGAATTCACGAAAAACCATGCCGGTCGTCTAAGTGTTTGTATAACTCCTGACGATGATAAACAAACCTAGATTTCGGGCTATGTCTATTAAAATAAATCCACCAGTAAAAAAAAAACATACTAAAGTTAAGTTAACAAATACATTCTGTTTCTTGGCTTCAGTAAATTCGGTTGATCGTGCATTTATTGATGACAAATTTATCCTCTCGGCGTCAATGGTAATTCAATAAAATTGCACCAGTTCTCGTAATTTCATAGAAGTTAAGCAACGTACAGTGAGGTCAAGACTTGGTGGGTGACTACTCAAATTCAAACCCTTGGAATGAAAGCTATTGGTCGTAATAGAAGATTTTAGAGATTCTAGGTATGACAGTCTCGAATCTCGCTTGACATGCGGAAGTTCCAGGGTTCGATCCCTAAAGTCAACAAAAAATTGAATTCAAAATTTGGTTGTAGCTGTTTGTAGGGGATACCTTCCAGTAAGCTCATCTTTACTCAGCATCTAAATGGAAAGTATTGTGTCACTTCTCGCCCATCAGAGGGGAGGCATACTACGGGATGGGCAAGCTACAACAGACCACAAGCGTTAAAGTAGCTGCTGTTTCATGGCAACAAATGTTTTAAAAAAAACTAAATAGAACAAAAAAAAGCAAGAGAAATAAAAACAATAATTTTTTTTACAATAATAAGAACGAAAAAGTGTAATTGACTTAAAAAAATCAAGTAAGTTAGATCAGTTTTAAATCTATAAAAAAATTAAAATAAGGTACATCAGGAACTTTTGACTTTACAGTGCTAAAATTCTTAACAGTAGATTTTGATTTTCTAACAACAAAATATAATATTCTGTAATAAAGGCACAAAATTGAGCACAGATCTTAATTCTAGCTTATCTTCTAAAAAATTAGTACGATAATTTTAGTCACTTAAACGTGACTTGCATCAAATTGAAAAATGAATCAGGTATGTATTAATCACAAGGTTGATGTTACAATTAGAGCTCTTTCACACTACCTACTATCGTTTTTTTAAGTAAATTTTTTATCGATTGGCGCATGCATTTAATAATAATAATATCGCCTTATTTATACTGCCCGATTAGGACTATTAAGTCCCATTATTCCAGCAGTAAGCTCAAGACGTATTATTATGTGGTAAAAATCCCAACTGTGAGGATAACTTGTCTTGTCCCGGATGGGTTTCGAACCCGCGACCTCTAGAATCTCTGATTCACACAGTGCCGCCTTTACCACTGAGCTCAAGGTTACGAGTGCGCACAAAAGAGAGTGTACTGTTCACAAAAAAAAGTTCCGGAAAAAATTTGCTTGTGTGAACAAAATATCAAAATCGTTTAGTTTTTCTGAATTAGTGTGAACGAGTTGTTACTCAAACCCAAACTAGTACACAATACCTGGAATACGAACCACCGACCTCCAGGTTACGAGTGCGCTGCCTCATCGATCAAGCTACAGAGGTCAGTTATACAAGCATCATTCTATCTATGATTATTTTTTACTATATTAATATTTACACAATTATTGCTAAAAACCTAATGAATCAACATCATAACAACACATTCAAAATAGGAACTGAAAGTTTGTTTAGAACTTAAGACAAAAAATCAGACGAGATCAAAATGATATACATCTTAAAAATAAATTTGAGTACATAAATACTAAAGTTACCTAATGTCTAATATCAATTACTAATGGCAAGTTTTTGTGTTACTTTTGAAAAACGAAAGAAGAATTTCATCTTGTTTCACAGCAGTATGGAGTTTTAAAGCATGTCTAATTTTATGGTTTACCAAAGGTATTTTTCTAATATTATTATTAGAATGTGAATTGAAGATTTAAAAATACAGTATACTTGAAACTCATTTATTTCTAAGAAACCTTTTTTAAAAGGATTTCAGTTTTTTACTTTTTCTTTCTCATTACTTTTACTAATTAAAAAAGTTCATCAATTAACTAAATTTGGAAATTTCTTAGCCTTGCAGTTAAAAGAAAATACATAATATTCTATCACTGCTACATGTTTAAAAGATTTTCACCGATAAACTTTATTAATGTATGGGAATCAGTCTTAACAAATTGAAATTGTAAAAAAATTCTCAGTCTAAAAATTATATGAGTTTTTTATAAAGTCAAACTCCATATTTGTACTACAGTTATTTTAACAAGTCTTACAATCAGTCTCAACAATTAAAAAAGAAAAACATTCTCAGTCTAAATCTCAATAGTTTTTTAAAATCTCTTGTCTAAAGATCAAATATATTGTTTAAAAACACATTTTGTAGTGCAAATAAAATAAAATCTCAAAGGTTTTTTTCTTATTGTAAATTCGATGTAGAAACTGTCAAAACTGTTTGATTATGAAAGTCTGACAGTTTTATTAATCTAACAGTCAATACTTTACTTCTAAGAGTTCTATAACTATTTGATCTTGAAAGTGTCACAATTTCATTGATCTACTCAGTCAACATTTACTTCTAAAAGTTCTAAAACTATTTCATCTTGAAAGTCTCACAATTTCATTAATCTACTCAGTCAGTAATTTACTTCTAAAAGTTTTAAAACTATTTCATTTTTAAAGTGTCACAATTTCATTAATCTACTCAGTCAGTACTTTACTTCTAAAACTATTTCATCTTAATACAAATACAAATACAAATCTTGAAAGTCTCACAATTTCATTAATCTACTCAGTCAGTAATTTACTTTAAAAGTTCTAAAACTATTTCATCTTGAAAGTCTCACAATTTCATTAATCTACTCAGTCAATACTTTACTTCTAAAAATTCTAAAACTATTTTATCTTGAAAGTCTCACAATTTCATTAATCCACCAGTACTTCCACCAGTCAACATTTTTACTTCTAAAAGTTCTAAAATTATTTCATTTTGAAAGTCTCACAATTTACTAGTCAGTACTTTACTTCTAAAAGTATTTGATCTTCTCAGTCTGTATTTTACTTCTAAAACTATTTCATCTTAAACGTTAGTAAATTTAATTAAAAGTTCTAAACTAAAAACTACAACAGTTGTATTATAATACTAGATTTCACTAGAAAAAATTATTTCTTACCCACTAGAAAGATTTCGTATGATTATTTTACTAAATCTAGACACTAAATTGTTATTATTATAGGTACCTACCTAAATACGAATTGTTAAAATATTATTGATAGTGAGTATCAGATTTTCAGATCATTATTTTCAAATTTCAAAAACGAAAGTTCCATCACACATTTACTTGCAATATTTGCAAGCCAGAGCTTTTTCAGCAAAGCCAGTTTCAATTTACAAAGACAATTCGGAAGACAAGGGTCTACAGCTACACTCTACACGATATATCAGACTGTACGATAAATCATACACACTACACGATATTGTACAGACACATGATAAACAGTCTGATCGATGCGAAAAATCGTACATTCTACACCATAGATCATGTGTCAGCGCGATTAACGACAGCCTACACGATTAATCGTAAAGTTTACACGATAAAAACGCATAGTCTATCACAAAAATCGTCAGTTTACACGATAAAACGGCATAATCTACACAAAAATCGAACAGTCTACACCAGCTGCTAACCAGTCGATGCGGAAGTGATTTTGGTTCGATCACGTCTAGAGAGGTGAGATGACGATCTAAAAGTCTAGATCTCTAAAGTACAAAATGATTGTGAATGAGGTTTTCTGACATCTCACCATCTCACACAAGAGAAAATCCGAGATCTCCTTCCTTAACTCATGAGAATTAAAAGGAGGTTTCGTGACTTCTTGAAACTTGAAAATTTGGTTGAATTTTTATTAACCCATTCAAGCCCAGAATGAACATTGAATCTGTTGGGGGGGGAGGGGGGTCGATCGCGTTGATTATCTGAGACTTTATAGTAGATCTTCTTCTGTAAAGGTTGGGCAACCCTAGTCTACACGATTCATCGTACAGTTCACACGATAAATCATGCGCCCGCCTACACAGAAACGTTGAGTCCCAGACCTACAGTTTTCACGTGTTTCCTATAAATCGTACAGTTCACACGATAAAACGCATAGTCTACACGATTAATCGTACAGTTCACACGATAAATCATGCGGTCTACACGAAAAAAACGCACAGTCAACACGATTCATCGTACAGTTCACACGAAAAATCGTACAGTCTACACGATAAAACGCATCATCTACACGATCAAACACCTTGGCCGATGTGTGAAGAGCGCTTTTAATCGTACAGTTCACACGATAAAACGCACAGTCAACACGATTCATCGTACAGTTCACACGATGCATCATGCGCGCGCAGTCTACACAGAAACGTTGAGTCCCAGACCCTACAGGTTCACGTGTTTCCTATAAATCGTACAGTTCACACGATAAAACGCATAGTCTACACGAAAAAAACGCACAGTCTACACGATTCATCGTACAGTTCACACGATGCATCATGCGCGCGTAGTCTACACAGACACGTTGAGTCCCAGACCCTACAGGTTCACGTGCTTCCTATAAATCGTACAGTTCACACGATAAAACGCAAAGTCTACAGGTCTACACGATTCATCGTACAGTTCACACGATAAATCATGCGTCTGCACGAAAAAAACGCACAGTCAACACGATTCATCGTACAGTTTCACTACGAAAATCGTCAGTCTCACGATAAAACGCGTAATCCACACGATCAAAACACCTCGCCGATGTGTGAAGAACGCTTTTAATCGTTCAGTTCACACGATGCATCATGCGCGTGCAGTCTACACCGAAACGTTGAGTCCCAGACCCTGCAGGGTCACGTGTTTCCTGTACGCGCACACGTGCATCTTCAAGTAAGACTCGCGCCGGTACGACTTCTTGCAGTAGTCACAGTGGAAGTTCTTCTCCTTGGTGCACTCGTACAGACGTGCCGCTTCAGATCGTGCTTGTACTTGTACGTCTTTGCGCAGGTCAGACAGTAGTTGATCTGGTGCGTGTTGATCAGTTGCCATAGAAACGAGGGCGAGAAGTTAGCCATGGCGGGACCCGATTGAGGGAGAGCGCCGCCCATCATTGCACCGTTTTGAAGCGCTATTGCCAGCGTGGACGCTTGAAGAGGGCCTGAAGAGTGGGGGAAGAAAAGCGGAGTTGAGATTTGTGAACATAGCTATGATGACATTTTGGTGTTAGTTCCCCGCCAGCCAGTTTAAAATCAGAAGCGGGAGGGAAAGAAGCAGGTTTTGGTCATACAAATATATGGTAGTAGAGTAACCCCAAGTTGCGGTTTTGTCCCTTAATGGTGGATCCTAATCGTGAACTTAATAATTGATCAATGAGCTTATTTGATAGTGTAGGTATAAAGCTGTCCGCTATGTTCTTTCTAAATTTCTCCATTACTGACTAAGCAACATGGGGGTCATAAAAAATAGGAGAAATGCAATCAAAAGAATGTAACCTTCTATATCTAGATAAATGTCAAATAGAACTTTTTGAATTCTTATTTATTGCAATGATACACAATATTCGAACAGCTCTCACTTGTCCTCAGGAGGCAATGTGTACGCCGATTATAAAGCAATAAAAAAACCTTCATAAACAGTGTCCATCCTAACGTTATGAAGGTTGATGAAAAAAAAAGGGTTATAGAAAATTAGTATATAGCTCAGATAAATATCTAGAGAGGGTTTAAGGAAGGAGTATTGGGAATAATTGAGAAAAATGATAAAGTAGGAAAAAAGGGGGAAGAGAGTGTGGTTTAGTGTGTGTGTGTGTGTGTTGGGTGAGAGAGAGAAGAGAAGAAAATAGATAAAAGTAAGATGAGAAAAACCAAAACCCAAAAAATGGATGGTACATAATTAAAAAAAAATATCAAATAAACCATCAGTTTTAGAAACACTGATAGATATTTCGAAAACAAAAGAAACACGAAGAGAACAGAAAATGAAAAAAAGGGGAAAAGACATAAGATAAATAAAGAAAGAGAGTTAATAGAGAGAAAAAACAATACTTTCTACACCTCACAGGCGATAGAAAGTATTAAAAACATAGAGGAAAATTTACAGAAAGAGAGAGAAAACAGATATTGTAGGAAACATGAAAAAGAGAGAAAGAAAATCGAAAGAGAGGTAAAAGAAATGAAGATATAAAATTAATGCAAACAAGAGACAGAAAAATATAAAAATGAGAAATAATAATGAGAGAGAGAAAGAATACTTGAAAAAATAAAAATAGAGAAAAATAAAATAAAAAGTCAAACAAGAAAGTTCATAAATTCATTTCAGACATGGATAACAAAAAGGGTGTGGAATCAATGGACGATTTCTTAGAGCCACATTTAGAACTGCATGTTTTTTGCTTTATAAACGCAGGATTAAAGCGCCTAAAGGAAAAAAAACAAGAAGCATGTTTTTGGCCAGTTAAATTAATTAAAAATATACTTAAGAATTAAATTTTCATACTTAATGCATTTGATAAACAAAAATAAAACCAACCCTAATATTCAGAGCGCCAGAACAATCTTACAAGTCCATTGACTCAACCCTTTTGGGCTTATCCAAATGACAAAAAATTCAACATTCAATACGTACCTCGAAAAGATGTCACATTTGAATTGGCAAGACGAAAAGTAAACAGAAATATGAGAAGTCATCAAGGTCTAGAGGGGTTGCAAAAGAACAGCTAACTGCCAAACGAATTCTTCCAACGAAAATTGGTTCATTCTAGAATTATTGGTAGACTGTCATAAAGGATGCCAAGTTCAAATACTACCAAAATACAAGAACAGTATAATGTCCTTACTATCAAAAACACGTTTCTAATAAAATATTTAAAAGAAATAATTTCTCACTTGGTTTCCTCCCATTTTTTTAAAATACATACTCGAATTTGATCAAGGAATTTCATCGAATTTGTTTTATTAAAAATCTTAACACTGCATTAATAAGTGCTTATAAATACTGAAATAGAAAGGGCATGTAGCAAGAGAAAAATTGTAAAGACTGATAAGAGACAGAAAACTAGTGAAAGCTGTGAAGAAGAAACTGAGTTAACAAACAGAAAATAACAACAGCGAATGAACGTGAGTACAAAAATAATAAATTAACTTATAATATATTTTTTCTTAATAACTTTTCAAATATTTTGGCATTCCCTGAGAAATTGCACATCATAAATGGCCGGGTCAAAATGAGTCTGTCAGGTCCCAGCTGATGTAGATGTAAGGTCACGTGATCAATTTGGAGCTCTGTGATTGGTGGAAATTGATCACGTGACATCTACATGAGCCTGAACCTGGCAGGCGCATCTTGACCCGGCCATAACTGTTAATCAGAGCATTATAAAGCATTCGAATACTGGGATTACATTAACAAAAGGGTTTTCGACCGTGACTGGCGATCTTTTGGGGGTTGCAAAACATGAAAAACCCTCTTTATGTACGCACATCTAAACACCGAGAGACTTGTGCAAATTTTCGTCTTCCTAGGTATTGCAACGAACAATGATCAAACAGTCAATAAGTTAGTGGAATTCGCGTAATTACACAAGACAAAAACCTAATTTAGTGTTAAATTAAAACTATAATTTACTCTGTTTAACTCTTAGCACCATAGCCACAGGAAAATTGAATTGCAGTCCTATAATGTGAAGAGAGGCAATTCAAATTCCGTAGAACTCTTTCATTTAATCCATTTATTTAATAATAAAACTATACTATGATACATATTTAACAATTGATACATTTTACATTTAAATAATAAGTAGTTGTATTGCAACTTTTATTCTGAATTCAACCGTTTGCCTTTTTCAATTTCACAGTATACATTATAAAATAACAAGTTAAAATAACATGAAAAAATTAAAAAACTCTTCCCAGTATTATCAAATCACAAGCTAAAGTCATGGGTTTTGTAATTTTTGTTTTCGTAAGGAATATTATTATACTCATCTTTTTATGTGGTGGCTCTTTATTTCGTGAACTGCAGGGTTCATAAAGTGAGACTTTACTACATTTTCATTGCTCAGCGAAAAGAAAAAGGGGCGTAGTCAATTCTCTCAACAGATCAGAAAAAATTCATTGAAAGCCGGCCCGAAGGACCACACAAAAAAAAGGGGGGGGGGGGATGCTAAGCACGCTGTCGCGGGATACAAAATTTGGTAAAATGAATTTACTTTTTGTGTTGTATTGTACTAAGATCATAATTTTGTGGACGATTTCTCTTGTATGTCAAAGATCGTAATTATGGTGTTGTGGCACATCGACCATTGTTTCCTACAGCGCAAACGTCGTCATCACGTATGTTTGAGCGCTATGTGCGACATGAGGTTTCCTTTCAGTTTGCAGCGCTTGTCACAGTAGGGACATTTGAACTGAGGCTCCACCCCGCACTCAAACTTCAAATGCTGCTTCAGATTGTGTTTGTAAACGTAGCGGTTCGAACATTTTGGACACACAAAGGTGCCGTTTAGTTGCGATTGGCGTCTGCAGGGAGCACGTCGAACCATTGGCATTAGCAAGTGGTCGAAACCACACAGGAAGTCTGTAAGAAAAGAAACGAATGGTGGAAATGAGGGGCTGATCTAGAGGGTTTGTTCTTTTTATTTACCTTTCTTTTAAATTGGTAGATGAGGTCTTGCTTTAAGAGCGTAGCTTTGCTACTGTCGAGAGAAGTTTCTTGCTGGTTAACTTACTAAGCAAATGCCAGCTATTTTTAATCCACAGATTTGACCGGTTCGTGAGATTAACCCGAATCATGGAAACCTAAGACCACATTACCTGTTGGTACTTTGGGCCGGATTTTCCACCTTCATTTAGAGACTTCTATGTCGCATGGTTCTGTTGAAAATTCTGTCGTAAGCAGAAATTTTCAAGGGCCCTTGCATAATTTTTGTTTGCACACTTTTACTCAACTTGTTAACAATCAAATCGTAGTTGATCTATCTACTTATACCTTTTTATATCAAGACACTTTAAAACTACCATACATGAACAAAGTATTGGCTGAGAGAATCATTCTTCACGTTTTCAGGGCGTAATTTTCTGTTCATAAATACTGCTGTAAGATTAAAAAAAAAAAACTAAAATATAAAAGAAGTTGACTAAGGACAATTCATTGATATAATAAGAACAATGTTTGGATTTCAATTGAAATAGTACACTACAAAACTCGTAGGTACGCAGCATTTTTTTCTTTATACAGGGTGTCCCGTATACAGATGCAAATATTTTGAGGGTAGGTTCAGCCCACCGTGGACTATCATATGAGCGAAACTTGCAGTGGGGCATTTTGCTTCGTTAAAGAGTTATGGCCAAATCCCTGTTTTTCCCACAGGTCTAGAGGTCACTTAGATCGATGCACATTTTTAAAGAAATGGTAGCCAGTAAGTAATTTTTGACTTCATGTATGGATAGTCATGCATATTTCCCTTGAAATGCAGTTGGTTGCATGAAAAAATATTGAAAGACCAGAGAGATATTTAATCATAAGTTCAATATTTTTCTAAAATTCGATTTTTCCCTGTTTTCCCTTTCGTGAATTTAGAGTACTTCTACAATTGCAATTCTGCGTATCACGAGGTAAAAAAATACCCTTTGCTACTCTGTTTCAATAAATACAAAGTTCTCTCAGACGCGTGAAGGAACGAATGAGATACGCCTTATCAAACGGCACCAGAAGGAGAGAAACACATCTTTCAAATTTTGAATCTGGGCGCTATTGCATTTTGAAGAACACTCGATGCCTGAAGCGGTCTGTGTGACTATTTTTGTGCCAACTGCAAGTCGCAAGTTGGCACAAAAATAGTCATAATTTTTGTTGGTAGCGCAGAGTCTTTCTCCATGTGTATTCTTTTTCCATAATTACACCACTGGTTGCTGCTTTCGTTGCGGCCTCTCTCATTTTTCCTCATGATAACCCTGTGATTCCGTAATCCCATTCACATAAAAGTTCACACCGACCGACCACTGTGAATGATCAATTTCCCTCTGTTAAACATCCCAGAGCAGTGTATTTATACCTCAAATTACGCGCCAATTCTGTTAAAATTCAGCCAACTTTGAATTTTCCATCATGATTCAGAAGTGTTTTTTGAGCTTTGTGTGTACTGCGTTCCATGATCTTTAAAGTAATATAAATGAGCTTTCTTTTTTATAAAACTAAACATAATAGGGTATTTTTTTTAACTAGTGATACGCAGAATTGCAATTGTAGAAGTACTCTAAATTCGCGAAAGGGAAAACAGGGAAAAATCAAATTTTAGAAAAGTATTGAACTTATGATTAAATATCTCTCTGGTCTTTCAATATTTTTTCATGCAACCAACTGCATTTCAAGGGAAATATGCATGACTATCCATACATGAAGTCAAAAATTACTTACTGGCTATCATTTCTTTAAAAACGTGCATCGATCCAAGTGACCTCTAGACCTGTGGGAAAAACAGGGATTTGGCCATAACTCTTTAACGAAGCAAAATGCCCCACTGCAAGTTTCGCTCATATGATAGTCCACGGTGGGCTGAATCTACCCTCAAAATATTTGCATCTGTATACGGGACACCCTGTATAATAGTACTTCCCTCTTTTCTTCCAAATTAATCCCAATAAGTTCAAAATGAACCTCCTCTGACCGTAATAAATACTAACGATTGAAAACTACTTATTTTCTTCAAGAACAAGAGACTTAAAACAGTCATATTCCAAAGGAAACACTTTTCCCTTCAGTTCTGCGTCACCTGATCGTGTTTCAGTGCAATGTGCGACTTGAGATTACACTTCTGGTGACACTTCTTATTGCAGAAAGGGCACTTGAATTTGGGCCGCTTCCCGCACTCGTAACGTAGATGCGCATTCAGCGTGTACTGGCGCAAATACGTCTTGGCGCACTTCGGACACGAGAACCCGTCTTCGGCCGAAGTTCCTCGGGCGGGCGGCCGCTTTTCGCCGCGCGTGATCTGTTGTGCGGCGCCCTTGCTTTGCAGTAGCCGCAGCAGGTCGGCCGGCCCGGCCTGCGGTTGGGTGGAAGAGAGGTGCATGAGGGTCGCCGCCTGGTTTAGATCCTGGAGGTACTTCAGGTAGAGGGCAGACAGATTGGCGTCTGGAAGAGAAACAAGGCCCGCGGGGACAGAGGGAGTGTGATGTAATGCATTGGACTAGCGTGACAGTGGACAACATGGTAGAATAATGCAGTCAAACCTGGGTATAAGAGAACTCAAGGGACCAGATTTTTCCTCTTGAAATTGTTCTCTTATATTGAGGTTTCTCTTACGTCCAAGTTTGACTGTAATACATTTATTTAATATATGTAACAAGAATATTCATCACGATATTTCGTGATATAGAGGCTGATTAGGACTACAAAGTATTATATGGTCTCAAATGGTGTGATGTAAAATTCATTCACTGGGTGAGATTCGAACCAATAGATAGATCAACAGACTAGCTATCACCAGACAATTTTCAAACCTGAATATATCTGATTTGTTGCTGTCGTTAACCTATCACTCTTCTACTGAAATAACGTATTATTTTAATACTCTGGAGCAAAGTAAAAGTACTACTGAAGAGGTTAATGAATTCGCCATACTTGGTAAAAAAGTGTACGTCAAAGCCAATACGAACATTCCTCTGAGAACGACAAAAAAGTTATTTAATGTATATTCATTCCAATCAATACCCAATAAATAATGAGATTAAAGCAAGTATAACCTTTCATACTGTCACTTTAAAAAATCAGAAAATACCTGATTAGTCATAAAATTTACCTCTAATCTAGTTAGAACTAAAAAACAAATTCTAAGAAGTCTTTAGAAAACATCAAAATAAAATAATTTCTATCTGTATTACACTAAAAATAAATAGTATATATACAATATTTCGTATTGTTTAAATTGTAGAAGCAAATACACATCTTCTTTGGAAATTATATAACAAAATTATCTAAAAATATTCAAAAGAAAAATAATACTAAAAATAACAGGATATGTATAAAATAAAGAGAAAATACTGAAGCTATTATTGAAGCGATAAACTATCCAAAAAATGGACGGACAGAAAAACAGAAAATATATAGAAACAAAAGTCACAGCTTTAAGTAGTTTTATGGAGTAGAAATAAAAAGCTATTCGTTCACTATGAAGAAAAATAACTTGTTCAGAGTATCAGCAATTTCAGTAAAACCAAAAATTAGACAATGTTTAAAGATAAAAATAAATAACATACATAAAAAACTAAGTGATTATACAGAACAGAAAATAAAAAATGAATGCTTCTGGAGATATTAATTCAAATTTTAACAAAATTTAAAAATAAAACGACTCTCAAGAGGTCACAAAGTCTTAACAATTTATTGGTCGGAAATATAATACACAACAATAATATATTATGTAGTTAATACCATATTCTATTTACTCTTTGAGTACCCTTGGTAAAATGATTCAGATTTTGATTCTAGTCGTATTACTTTTGGTCCTAGAATAAACAAGAAAGAACTTGGTCCATCGGGCCGGATTTCAAGTATCTCTATTACAATTTCTCACTTTTTTTTTACATGAATGTGATGGGAATTTCAGTCTTCGCCCTCAGTCGAAATAAGGTAATTCTCAACACGTGTTTCTCACATGTTACATCAGATGTTCTTGTATAATATGCTCGCGCAAGAACTGCTTCTGTCCGATCTTTTGACAATAAGGACACACGAACATCGGCTTTGTGAACGCGGCCTTACAATCGTACAGCAGATGTTCCTTGAACGCCTGCTTGTACTTGTAAGTGATGCTGCAGTTCGGACACTTGTACTTTCGCGGCTCGTAGGAGCTCGTGCTTGAGAGCTTGTTCACATTATCGTACAAATGCGAATTGCCTGACCCTGAGCCGCTTGATTTCTTATCGTTCACACCGGACGCAAGGATGGATACGCTCGCTTTCAGATTTTCAATGTAGGACATGCTTGTTGATAGATTCGTCGGCAAGATGGTTGCTGATAGAGATTCTGATGTTTTAGTTTCGCTGGCGGACGAATTGCTCAAATCCAAAGAAGAGTTACACGTGGTGAGTGGTTTTACGTCTGTACAGGATGTCGTAGACGTTAGTTTGGATAACGGAGGGTACAGTTTGGATTCGTGGCAGTTGGTTTTGTTTTTCGTTAACAGTTCGGTGGGGATGAGAGAGATGTTGGGTCCGAGAACGGTGCTGATTGGTACGGGAACGATTATTTCTGAAAGAGAAGAGCAGACGATATGAATAAATAACAAAGGAACTGAAAAATTGATTATTCTATGGTAAACAACTAAAAAAGGAATTAATAATGGACGAGTCAAACTTAACTCGACCTTTTAGCAAAAAGAAATGTGCTAAACTTGAAGTAATTGCCGTCAGAAATCCTGAAAAAATACCAGTATTACTGTCAATATTGGCAAGTACTTTTAACTAGGAATACTGATGATTGTTTAGTTGTTTACTATGTAGATGATTGTTTAATTGTTTAGGTACCTGGTGGAAAGTCCCTGAAACATGGGCCATCTTAGAAATGCTGAAAACAAACAATAGAAATCTACAAAATACGGTACAAAATGCATGATATTTAAGGCGTGATGTTTAAGAATGTTGTCGAGCCTTTATTCTTATCTATTAACTTATTTAAGTTACAAATTATAAAATGTTTATAAAACAAATATACAAAATATAAAAATTATATCTTCGAGTCAATTCCAGAAATACGCGCTCTCACCTTACATTTAAACTCAAGAGAAGCCAACATCCTGATTCAAAGTCTTTTCAACCGCTACAGAGATGTCTTTCAAATATGTTTTGAAATAGTAAACATACAGGGACATGGTATAATAATTATTTTTCGTATTATAAACCGTGAAATTGATTTTTAGAACTTCAAGTATACGCGTTGTTAATAATAAAAGGGGAATTCTTGCGCTGTGCCAGTTGTTGATCGATGACAAGCAGTTTGTAATGAACAATATTGACGTGTTTTCTCTGCGTGTCGCTGCGTTTGAACATCCTCGGACAGTAGGGACAGGCCAGGGAAGCCGGAATGCCACATTCAAATTTCATGTGGCGCTTCAAACACTCCAGCCGCTTGTAAATCTTGGAACAGGTCTTACATTGGAACTCCTCCGACCCTGATGGCTGTTTTTTCTTTGAAGGTTTTCTGTCGTGAAGGTTTTCTGAAATATGTAATTGAATTGAGTAGTTTCATTTCATGAGTACCAAAAATTTTATGACAATTTTATCTAATAAAGTGTGTAATAATAATAATAACGTTAGTCTTGAGAAGTAAAAAATCCAGCACGAGGGACCATCATGTAAGCAAATTGATTACGTATCTTTACATTGAAAATGAATGGTTTTCACAAGAATAAGAAAACAATTAAGTATAATTATTATAAAAATCTTTGTTTGAAAACTCTTCTTTATTTCGATACATATAAATTTTCCAATATAAAACAAGATAAATAACTATAATCTTAACATATGTGGTGGGTAATCTAGGATAGAGAAAATATGGCTAGTATTTTTGGGTTAGAGAAGGGAAAACAAAATGACTGGTTAGTTATAATTAAATTAAAAACACTTGTAACACTACCTCGTGAATCAGAATATAATATAAAATAATATACGAGCTTGTCGAATCATGATCAATGATTGTATGATACTACTTGATAATAGATGAATTTAAGCATCAATATTAAAATGAGAAAGCAATTTCTTTCTTATTTTGGCATTATTGATCAAGATTCTACAAAACTTAAATAAAGAGACCAATAAAATAGTATTGTTTTACTTTCAGTAGTGTTACAAAACAAAAGAACATACACAAAACAATGAAGTAAAATGTACAATATGTATATCACAAAATAGTGACACACGTTTATAAATAAAGATCTTAATATAATGTAAAATAATAAAGATAAACAATCAAAAAGAAACATAATCTTTGGCAATACATATTAAACTCTTAAATTTAAATAACAGTCTACAAATTATACAGAAACGAGGAAATAAATAACATCGATCAGAAAGTTCAAGAGGAAAAATTCAATCTAAACATGATTAATTTCTATTGACAATCCCTCACATTCAGGTCTTGATAATAATATGTCAAACAAGATGCAAAGATTTTTTCAAAAATAAGATTAAAGAATAAAAATATGTCCTGACTAGTAGAAAAAACAACTAAATTTAGGAAAAAAAGTATGGCACAGATATATTCCTCTTAAAAATAACAAAGAAAAAATAGAGTCCAACTGAAGAAAGTAACAAAGCTAAAAGCCCTGCTAAGCTGCATAGTGCATGTAATAAACCAGAAGGGTCAACCGCACATCCAATGATGCGCTGTGATTTGGCACAGTTTACTGGACTAAAACTTTTAATTGGTCAACATGAAACCATGAAAAGATCAAGATGCAATCTCCATGGAGCCTTGTATGACGACAATAACATAAGGGTGCTGCAACTGCAGCTTGAAGGCTGATTTTTTTGGCTTATACATTCATTGTCTTTAAATGCAATGATAATTAATTTATCAAATTAGTGGAAACTTGTACTGTCTGAACTTCCCGAGTATGCATTTGAATCATGCCGTTTTTCAATAATATAAAAAAAATTTATTGCTGGTGTAGGACATAAGCATACCTATTGCATATCTCTTTTCATCGTTGAACATGGTCTCGTTAAACAACATTATAACTGTTATTCACAAATATACGAGTTATGAAAAGCAAATATTTTATTTGTCAATGTGTATCTAATGTCAGTCATTTTGAATTTAATAAATAGGTCATTTCTTGTTTTTTTATACATTCTTGCAACAGATCATTAACATGATCATAATATAATATACCCTTTTAAAGGAGGCCCTAGCCCATTAATTTGGGTGCCAATGGGGCTTTATAAATAAATAAATCTTATTCGGCTGCAGATTCAGGGTTGCTCAGACGTTGCACTCACTTTTACGCGGTCAATGTTTGACAAAATCCTGCCACACCTTGTTCTGGGTGACCATGTCGCAATGGTGCTTCAGCTTGATGTGGCATTGTAGGTGGTCGCGTCTCTTGTACTGCTTCAAGCAGAGCATGCAGATGAATTCCCGTTCATCCTTGCCGCACTCATAAGTCAAATGTCGCCGCAACGCCGAGATATACTTGTAAGACTTGACGAAACAATTGGGACACTGGAAGTTCAAGTTGTTGTTGTTGCTCACCGAAGTGCCCGACGAGTTGTTCAAGTTGTTCAGCGCGTCGAAATAGAGTTTATACTTGAGAAGTTTCTTCGTGTGTTTGGAACTTTTCGAGCGCTGGTCTGGATTGTGCTCGTTGTGATTGGCACAGTCGATGAGATGGCTTCCGGGCGTCTGGTACGAAGGAAAGTATTTGTACGAGAGTTGCTGGATTTCGTCTGAAAGCACAGGGTCGAACATTGGCACAGGACATGAAACATAATGGATCGATTATAAATTCACAGGGTAACCTACTTTTGAAGGTGGGATTATTTAGTGGTCCTTTTAGATACAATAGGAATAGCAGACCAAATTCAAGGGGGATCATTGTCAAAAACCTTGCTTATGGCAAGAAAATAATTTATCTCATACATTACTTGTGTAAATCTTTAATAAGGAGGGGAGGTATTTAGTTATTTTGATTACTTACATACATCATAAGTCGTTGATGTTAATTCAAACTAGAACAAACAACTAAAACATTAATAGAAAACAATAACGAATGAGGTTTGTGGTAAAACTTCGAACAGATCTGATTATTTTTTGTTAATTGAAACAGCGAGCACTTTGGTTAGATCAGAAGTCAAACATAAAAACGACTCAAAATACTCTGAATTGGTTAGAGAGTATGACAAAAATGTACAGTAAAAATTGGAAATAAACTTACAGAAAATAAATAAATTAAAATACAAATGACTAAAAATATTTGTACGCATCAAGTAATGCACAATGCATTGGTTAATTTTTTCAACACAAAAAAAAAAATAGTGAATAAGTTTCGTTCATTATTTTCAAAGAGATTTAAATCACAGTAATTTGACTGGAGAGAATCGTAATAAATTATTCCTCTCCGTGAGTAGATAGGAAAGAACTACTCTAGTCATCTCAGGTCACAACAATATCATCCATATAAGTCTTGAAAATTATCTCTGCTTAAAACAATTCAACATGAAGTGCCTTCTCAGCCAGCCTTTACTGCGAAAGTTGTTTTTGCACTTTGGACATTTGTACATTGACAAGTTCAAATTCCAAGCTTCGAGAGATTCTCGTTCTAAACTGGCAGCTTTAAGGAGGACTGAGTGTGTGGATGTATACTGATTTCCTTGAGAAGGTTGAAGTCTGCAATCAAGATCAAATATATTTAATGGTAAAATTCAAACATAAGAAATGTACTGAGAAAGACCATTTCTATAAAAGTTGCTTCAAATGGTGAACGAAAAACATAATCCAGGATTGTAAAAATCGAAAAAGAAGCTAAATTTTATGATATGAATTATATCTTTCTATTGTAAATGTTGGTTAAAGTGAAATATAAATAAACATTTTCTTGTCACTTGTAATCCAGTGAGGAAATTGCTCAAGTATTCTGAGTACTTTGCCCTCTGGATAACAAATGACAGAAATGTATTACCAGTAGTAAAATATACCTATTGAGCGTAGAAAATTTTCTAACTCAACCTGAAAGATCATTGTATTTGTAAAGAGACAAAAATGTACCTAAATAAAAAAATGAAAATAACAACACTGACCAACTTGAATATGATTTGTTATTAAAATTAAACTTTCATCTTCAATGTTATAAATTTTATTTTGTCATTTATCAATAAAAAATATACAAAATTTAAAAATAAATATCTTAAAAATGTAAAATAAACTAATTCAGTAATAATAATTTATTGCACTTGTTAATTACAAGATTAGATTGAGAAAAGAGCAAGGCCGTAGAGGAAGACTCTTAGGAAAACACTTTTTTGGGTCTCTTCTTAATCACTGAACATATCAATAACCAGGATACTTACCACATTAGAATACACTAAATTTAGTGCAAAGTTAAACAACGGCAGGTGTCTACTAAATCGAGGTTTGCCGTGGTAAGTATGCTTAGTGTTGCTCTATATGTTATAAAAACAAAAGTGGTAACAAAAAGAAAGATAGTTAGAGATTCAACTATAAAGGAATGTTAAACGAATAAAATTACAAAACGTAAAATATATAAACAGTTAGAAAGTTAAAATAGATCAATTTGAAAATAAATTTAATGGAGTAAAAAGGATCTAGAGGAGAATGAAGAGATTTATAATCGAATGTATTAAGTGATTTGTACTACTTTTATTCACAATCAACAATAGTATGCAAATAAACAAATTATAAAAGGCAAAATTTTGCTCTATGTATTCCTAAAATTTTAAACTATTTACACTTGCAAATTTTAAGAAATATTGAAAATTGTTAATTGCAAAGAGATTCAACAGAGCATGAATCAGGGTGATCTGGTCTGAACACTTGTCTGGTAATATAAGTAGTAAGGGGATTCGAAGTTCATTTCCCAAATTGCATGAAGTTTTCCTCATTAATTTGATATTTTGAGCAATAAATAATTATGCTATGAGGGTCATGTGGTAGAAAATATAAAAGTATTTGACTTGCCTAGTATCTACTTTTCATCAAAGGGCCTAGTACTTTTCTAATAAATCGGACAATTTTCTTAAAATTCATAATAACAATCAACTTAAATTTTATGATACCAAAAATTTACAGGCAATAAATACGATGCTTGATTATATTGGCTATGGAATCATTTTCAAACTTACATGATAACTTTTTCGCCGGAGAATCACAAACCAGCTACTCAAAATACCAGTCCGAGTGGGGCCGGAAATAGCCAGATTTTATAAATAACCTAAATAATCTTAAACAAATTTAACTAATAGCAAATTTGGAGATAAACATGATCAAAAAGCTCAAACGATAAAAAATATTTTGAATTTGAAGCTAGATAATATTACATTTAAACACGTTAACTTTGAAAATTGAAACTTTTCTAAAATTTTACACAAACAAATAAAATTTCTTGGCACTAACCAAGATAAATAATAATAAGAAGATAAATACCAACAAGTTTGAAAATCGTAAGAAGAAATTTACTTAGCTGTATTGAAAAACTCCTTGGCAAACTAAAACATGTATCCACGTTTTTTTTCCGACAGTAAATTAGAGATTTGAAATAAATATTAAACGATGTATTAGATTAACTGAATAAATTGGTAACAAGATAAACAAAGGAGAGAGAAAAGTTCAAACTAAAAAGTTGTGTACAAGAAAAGAGATAAATAATAATTATAACAGTCAAAAGTAAATAAACAAGGTAGTTAAAGTCAAGGTTGAGACTAAAGTGATTAAACAAATGTTCTTTACATAAAAACAAGAAAGATTAGGAAAAAATTAACACATTTATATAGTAAAAAAACTAAGTAAATAAATATAATAAATTTTCCAAAAAGCTGCTTACTTTACCAATAGGTAAAAAGAGAGAAAAAAAATTATGCTATGACAGATTGCCATGAACTCTATTTTGTAAAGTATCTATTTTGCTGTAATTACCACAGTAATATCTACAATACATCAAAATCATACATTTGAATCTCTCACAAACAAAATCTTCTGACAAGATTTAAACAATAGAATATTAAACAAAATGAAATTAAAAAATTATAAATTGATAACAGTAAATCGCGTTTTAAATGTTTCACATCAAAACGCGAATCCTAGTAAAATCTATTTAACTACAAATAAAAAAAGGTCATCAGACCTGGAAAATTACAAATAAAAGGTCATCGGACCTGGACGGAATTCAAAGTTCAAAACCTGAGCTTTCAAACCGAATGGAGATTCGTCAATTTCGATATTCTATTAAGTTGATTAGTAATTCTATTTAAGTGTTAAAAATAAATTATTTTGATAAAAACAAATAAAAATACAACCTTTAAAATTCCAAAAAGAAAAAGGAAATGCAAGGTACAAGGAGTAAGAAGTATACATTTGCACAAGTTTCACCACTAAGAGTAAAAACATTGGATTGGATAAACCAACTATGAAAGAATAAAAATACAGGAAAAAGATGCCAGACCCAAGTACATCTAGGAAAAGGAAGAAGATGTACTGTAATAAATAATATTGAAGTTTTGATCAATATGGAGAAATAGTACCAAACACATATTCAGTATATTTTCTTTTATTATTATAGTTTTAACTAATTCGAAAAGAGAATAAAATAACAATTCCTCTTTGAGGGGAGACAATTTCAACTAAGTATCATGGTGTTACTTTTAAATCAATGTTCAAGTTATTTTTAGGAATAGCTTGAAGCGCTTGATCAACTTCAGGTAAAGCATCATTTATTTGTTCGACTATTTCACTTTGTGTTTGGTTTGAATCTTTAACGTCATCATTAGAGTCAGGAAGTGTCTCAGTATCTTTCTCATCATCCTTTTTATTTTCTATACCTATTTTGTCATCAGTCTTTTTAAGTTGATCTCTTACTTCATTGGTCAGTTTAGAAGTTTCTATTGTATTATCAGTCTTTTTCTCTATATTTGTGTCTAGTTCAAGTTTCTCAACACTGGTCTTTATGGTCTTGGTATTTACTGAACTCAAGATAGCTTTAAGCTCTTTGTTTGATTCGGAAGTGTCTCCGACTTTGTTCTCGAGTTTTATTTTTGTTTCAAATCCAGAACTTCTCGGTTGAGGACTGCTCGAACCGGAAAAGCTTCGTGATGAACAAGGATCTTTACTGTCTCTATCATTTACATCTTCGTCTTGATAGGAATCAATATTAATATGAACAAAGGGTTCAATTGGTACAAACTCATCATATTCTTCTTCGTCATCATCGTTTTCATTACTCCTGTATCCCGAGGCGTCATTCCAGCTTTCCTCCAGATCAATTTCACTCAAGGTCTTGGGAAGTATTTTAACTTTTTCTCTTTTGTTCAGTTTATTTTTATATACTTTGGTCGGTGTGGCAGGACGAGGAAATATTTCCAAATGTTTGGATGGCAAATTCAACTGCACAGGTGTTGATTTGGCTGATAACAATTTCGACAAGACCTCCGACTGACTCGGCGTGATTCTGTTGTTCTCAGTTTGTATACGTAGAAGTAAGCTTTTGTGCAAGTTGCTTTGTTCTTGTTGGAGTTTGAGATGAAGGAATTTCTGTGCTGATTCACTAGCGGATAAACTCCTTGTGCTGTCGCTGTTGTTTAGTATAGAGAGAACTTGCTGAGTGTTGTCATTTTTGTTCAACATTTCATTTAGTTCATTCTTGCTGATTACTAAATTGTTGTTATTGTGAGCGTCCAGTTGTAGCTCATCATCAAATTCTTCTTCCTTGTTGATAAGAATGAAGTTCGCGCTCTTGTACTCACTATGCTTATAACTAATGTGAGTTTTCAAGTTGTCCTTTCTGTAGAAATCTTTCATACAGATTCCACATTGGTATCGTTTCTTCCGATCACACTCATAACGTACGTGTCGGTACAAGTGATTCTTGTTTCGATAGGATCGGTTACATTTGTTGCATGCGTACCTATCAATTCCAACACTATTTATACTGCTGGAATAAATCATACGATTGATTTCGTTTCTTATTCGTGTGTTTTTTTCCGCGATCAAGTTTCTACCTAGATTATTGCCATTGGGTGGTAGTGTAGGATTCAAATGTATGTTTTGAGCTATATTTATATTAATGTTCCTATTCAATCCTAGAGCATGATTTGATTTTACACTTAAAAGACCTTTCGGAGGATTCGCTTGGTTTTTAGCACTTGGATTGGAATTTAGAAAAGCTATCCTGGACCAAGCATCAAATGCTGCACTAGGGTTCGGCAAAGCTCCGTTGGGCGGTTGGACGTTTGGTTGAGGATGCAGTTGTCCCGCCATCTGCCGCCTGTAGTAGTTCATCTGTGAGGCTTGCTGAAGATTTCTATAGAAGTGTTCCATTTTTGCTGCGAAAACGAAAGAATCAAAATAAAATACTCATGGAACACATACATATGACTAAGTACAATTTTTTCTTTTGAACACAAAGCATAAATGAACCAAACCAACTAGAATTAAACTAGTAAGGATCTTTAAACAGTTCCCTAAATCTAATATCAATTTGAGCTAAATTAGAAATCCTATCTAGTTTTTGTGTTAAGACTAGCAAAATGAGGTACCTTCTAAAAAATAATCCATATCAGCTTCTTACAAAAAATACATTTATGTACAAATATGACGGATCTGACAACTGTATGTAAAGACCCCTTGATCCCATTTCTTTACAATGGAACAAACAAACATTTAACGAACCCAAACAAAGAGACATGATATACATAGTTGATATAGACATTGAAAGCACTCTTGACCGCTTACCTGAAGCAAATGGTTATGTTGGAGGTACCCCTGGACTCTCCAGACATGCAGGTTCTGTCACCAGATAGAGAAAGGATGTGTTAACGAGGGAAAGCTGGAGTGTGGATGAGACTAAAACAATGACCCTTGACCCAGAAAGAGAAAGGATGGAAATATACCAGTCATTTTTCTAAAGCGTTAAGCTGAAATTTACATTAGAGCACAATGTAAAATTGTACTAAAAATAACACTAAAGCTTTGAGAAACAAGAAATTTTTATTCTTGTTAACATATAAAGTTTTTTTGTTGTTGCAAATGTAAAAGTCCCAAAGTGAAAGTTTTTATTTATTTTATATTAGGGACTCTTTTATTAAGGTCAGGTAAAAATTAAACGCTTGGAAAAATGACTTATGTCTATTAGGATTGACTGATTTAGAGCTTTGTTAGTAGAAGCAGAATTGTACGGGTAGAATATACATAAAAATCGAGGTATTGCCGTGAGCATTTGTGAAAACCTTCCACGTTCTGAGGGTCTAGAAAAAAGCAATATATTATTTTAAGAGAAAACAATGTGCAGGTTTTTCATTGTTTTACAGGTCGGAACAGGAAAAAAGCGAAAAACTTTGTTGAGCAGTGCTAGATTACTGTAGTACAGCTACTCTCAAACGACTTCGAAAAACCTGTCTTCAGCAATAGACCTGTAAGAAAGTTCAATGAAATAAAAACAGATAAAAAAGTTATAGATATAAAATGTATACATATATTTCTATTTACACTATTTTATATATTTATATCTAATTTTCAATTAAGTTTTTCAATGATCAGTGTCATGTTGCATTAAGTAAATAAAAATTCGACTAGGGATTGTGAAAATATGACTAGGCAAAAATAAATATATGAAGGTGCTCTAAATTAAAATGGGGGAAAAATCATGAACCAGACAGAACTTGGAAAATAAAGTAAGGAACACATGTAAATATTCCAATTCGTAAGACTAAGGTTATTTCTTTTTGAAGACAACTTTTTAGAGTTCTTGAAAAAATAATAAATATCAAGAAAGTTATAGTTATAATAATGTAAAGTATATTGATGAAAATTTTATAACGAAATAATTTTCCTCAAATTAGTTTCAGTTGCATTATTTTTTTTTACCTTATTTCCAAAGGAACAAAACATTTCATCAAAAGATATTCTCAGAATAATAAAATAACAGTATGACTAGTTGACTAGCTAAACAAAAAAATATGACTAGATGATAAGTGTTTGATTAATTTTATGAGTGACTAGACAAATTTTTCTCTCGAAAATTTGAAGGACATTTAAAAAAAATTCTTACCATATAAAAAAAAGAGTTGTTTGTGACGGACTCAAAAATACCTGCTCAAATGGTATTTCTGGTAATTATTGATGACTAGCATTTCAAAGTTCATGTTGCCAAACTGTTGACCAATATTTTCGAATTGATAAACAAAACGAAGGAATTTGAACTTATCATAGACATTCAGCTGTTCAAATATCCCATACTGATTGACTGAATATTTAAAAAATATATAAATACCTATTTAATATCTTAGAAATAACTAATAATAGGAACAATGTTCGAAGAAACAAAATCAGAAGAAAAAAAGGTGTACAGCAAATAAAAAAAGGTGAAAAAAGTGCAAGGATGATGAGAAAAAATTAAGTAGCCAATTAAAACAAAAGTGAGATGCAAGGAATTCTTGATGAAAATTAGTTCAAGGCAAAGGGAGATTATTTAAAGCCATATAAAGGAACAAAATGTTTGGACTCTTAATCACACTCAAGTATTTAAGAATTATCGAGTGAAACTTGATAATTTTAAAAGTATTTAAGAATTAAAGTTTGACTAGAAAATATAATATTCATTCATTGGGTCATCCATCAACCTAACTATTACTCAAGAGTCAATAATTCGTTCATACATAAGGCTAACGTAACAAAGTTATTGAGGAGTAAATTAATTTCATCGCTTTGACATGAATCGTTTTAGAACAAAGAAAGAGTGCTGGGTAAAAGATTGCTGAGTCAAATTTGGTTGGTCACTTAAATGACCATGAAGTTGGAAATTTAGGTTTTCCATGACATTAGCCGTTGGGAGAAGGTCCCTAGAGTTGACAGTCACAGTAGGTTTTTCAACAGACTACTAAGGAATGGAAACCCCGGGATTTTATCTGTTGAACACTAGATAATGGAAAGAGTTGGCTTTCCGTTTAGACACGGTGTTATGAATCTCATGTGTCACCAACCAAAAATCTATCAGTCCCGATGAATTCCATCGATAGACCACAGGCATTGGGATGTAGAAGATTGCGTTTACCAAAATCTATTTGGTGTTCAGAAGCCCTAATCAAGCTCCATCAACAACCAATTCGTGGCGAGTAATCAATAACCATAGCTGCTTTGAGTAGTGATCAATGACCATAGGCCTATTAGAAACTGATTTATACCCAATAACTCGTCTTTTGGGTAATCAACAACCCATAGTTTTTGGTCAAAGATCAGTTTCC
Organism: Bactericera cockerelli; assembly: GCA_024516035.1. NCBI lineage: Eukaryota > Metazoa > Arthropoda > Insecta > Hemiptera > Triozidae > Bactericera > Bactericera cockerelli. The sequence goes on along the minus strand of CM044965.1, from coordinate 7,778,378 downwards.
AAGAGACCATTGGTCATTGAAGATCCTTTGAGAACTGATCAAGTGATCTTCAATGACCAATGGTCTCTTGAAAACTGATCAAGTAATTATTGACCAAAAACTGGCCCATTGCACCAATTAACGTCCAACAACTCGGTCATTGGGCGTATGGACATCAATCAACGACCAATAATTGGTTCTTTGAGGACTGATCAATGACCAATAGTCCCTTGTAAACTGATCAATGACCAATAACTCGTTACTAGGCCAGCCATCAACGACCAATAATCAACTCGCCCCCCGGTTCTTCATCATCAGCCAATCTTTTAGGGGCCGGGTCAACAATCAATCAGTCGGTCATCCACTCCACCAGCCTCAAACTGCCGTGACTTACGCTCATGTGGGTTTTCAAACTCTCTTTTCTCTTGTAAACCTTGTGGCAGAGGGAACAAGCGTGGCATTCGGAATTGAGGCACTCGTGTTTGCGATGGCGGTAGAAGTGAGTCTTGTGGCGGTACGACCGCCCGCAGCGCAGACACGGGTATCGAACCTCGGACTCGCCATGGAGGCTGAAACTGAACACAGGTGCGGGAGGGAGAGGGTAGCAAGAGGCGAGGGGGTCTGTAAAAGATGGCGGATGGAGGAGTTTGGTTAGTACGTGAATAAAGGGTTGGGTGGAAGAGATTGCCACAGGCAATGACCCCACCCTTTAGGTAGGACATTATTGTTATTTTCTTTTTTACTTATTTATTTTGACATTTGTTTTTTTTTTTTCTTTTCTTAATTTTATACTGTTACCATTGTACTTTGTCCTCCTAATAAAGCTTTTTTTTAAAAAAAAAGTTTTTTAGTAGGTACCTTAACTGACGTTGTGTACACTGTACATACTGTTTTGTATATCTTTTGCACAGTATAATATATTATCATTCTATGAGAACTTATCTTTTTAACTTTTTACCTTTTTCAAGTTTCCACATATTTATTTTACACAAAATATTATCAATAAAGAAACCTTCGAAAGATATTTATCTTTCGAAGGTTTCTTTATGTGCTGAAAGTGAAGAAACATTTTTTGTTGTTGCTAAAGTCTCTTTAAAATTTGGGTCATTCGAGATCGATTTCAATGACATTTTTGACCATCTAATATTAGAAACTCAAGATATTTTGTTCATAATACCTGACATTGTTGAGGGATTCGCTCCCTTGACGTCAAGATCTAGAAATCGGGTTCTGAACCATTTCAATGTCCTTGATGCCTTGTGTAGTGCCGTATTAAAAAATAGAATTTATATTTTAAAAAAGGTATTGCTATTAATATGTACATATGGCTGTTAAAAGTCTGATTAGAAAGAATTGACTTTTTCAAAATATAAAAATTGCCTATCAACGAAATATACAAGAGAAATAAAGTGTTAATAATCAGTCATATTTTTATTGGTACAGTGTAAAAGATGTTTCTTTTAGTATAATAAAACAGGACGAACTTCATCGAAGATCTTTTGGATAGATCTGTCAACTGATAAAAGTGATTGAACTATGACGTCAATGGCAAGTGTTAACGTGAACTCTACTTTTCATTTACGGCAACAATTTGATTTTTCTTTGACTGGATGACTGGAACATTCTCGTTACTGAACGGTAAATTGGCGTTTAAAAGAAATCCTTGACTAGGTTTCAAAAGTACGATACCGCTGATAGTTTCAGCATCTTGATTCATCCAACAGAAAGGAGACAATGTGCTACAATGCCATTACGCGCATGTGCAGAGCAATCTCTGAAAGACAAGAAAGTCACAAAGCAAAATGGGGTGAATCAAGTTTCAACAGAGACGTCTAATATTTAAGGGATAAACAAAATTTCAAAACAAGATTTGTGTAAGATTCTTGTGGAATTGTCATTGATAAGTTTGCACGGTAGAAAATGTAGGAATGATCTTCCATGTATCGTGTATGGAGGAAAAATTTTATGCCATATTTGCAAATATGTGCATAGGAGTATTAGAAACACAACGAGTAAAGAGAGATAACAGAAGTTACTTATAATAAGCATTGTAAATAACATAACAAAATTTTCCAAAATGATATTTTTGTCTAATAACAAATTAATATCCAGTAAAAAAAAGATGGACTTTTATTTTTTAACAAAACGATAACAAAAAATACATGGGAATGAAACAAAGATGTGCTTCTTTGACGAACACAAAAATCCGACAATGTTATGGCAATTTTAGTTTATCAGGAAATACAAGGAGTTATATGGAACAATGACAAATGGTCGAAATTTTTGTGTTGGTCAGTTTATAATGAAGTATATCAAAACATACTTTAAAACACAAAAATCCGACAATGTTATGGCAATTTTAGTTTATCAGGAAATACAAGGAGTTATATGGAACAATGACAAATGGTCGAAATTTTTGTGTTGGTCAGTTTATCATGAAGTATATCAAAACATACTTAAAAAAAACTTTCTTGTAAAATAAAACCATTTCCCCAGATATACGAGTACAATGACGCTTACACATATGTATAACTAACTGTATATACACATATGTATAACTGTATATTTACCAATATATAAAGAAAATAAACAAAAGTAAAGTACAAACTAGTATTAGAAGCTAAAATGGCAAAAGAGAAATAACACATTGAAACTACACTTTAATAACCCCGTTGAAAGACCAATTTAAAAATAAATGGCGTTACTTACAACGCTAATATCAACAATAACTTGAAAGAAACTGATATTTACTTTATTTTGAAAACTCACGTTGACCCGTTTACATATTATTTTTTGTTCAAGCTGAAGTCTCAGTTTGAATTTGTTAAGTTCGCCAGTTTAATATGTATGGGTTAGTAAGGTGTGACTATTATAGTGACAAATTTAAGTGTAAAAATGAATTAAAAAAAAACCATAAACACTTTTAAACAAAAATAATGAATGCTATTGTATCCTAAAAATCTACAAAAATAATAATAACTCTAATGGTAACAAAGGAGTAAACATGGCCACTTAGATCAATCTTAAAGGTATAAAATTTGATAAATGATATCTGAAATGAAATATGAACAATAAACCTATCCCTGAAAAATCTAAATATACAATGTACATGAATACATGATTAAAAAAAAGAACATTACCCTGCTTCTACAGCACCAAAATTGATTTAAACATAATTTAATAAAAAAAACCATGAAATAAGAAATAAATAGAAAGAAGAAACAATAAAATATAACAAAATAGATCAAATCTCAATTACAAGGTACACATTATGTATTGAAAATCACAAATTGAATAGCATTAAATGCCATTTTTGCTGAACTTTTCCCAATTTACACTATGCTGATATAACAATAGTTGGAAGCACGTCTATATCTATATTAAACAATTATTAATAGTATCGAGAATCATTTTTCAAAATTGATGATCAAAAAGTAGATTCCAAAACATTGATGTATTCAAATTATGGTGCCATAAAATGTATATTTCTCAAGAATGAAATGAGTATTTACTGAAATATTGATATTTCATGACACAATAATTTTGATTAATCAATTTTTCGGAATCTTGTAATCAAATCTGCTACCTGGTAGCCTCACTTTTCAACTCTCTCTTAACTCCATCCTCAGAAACCTCCTCCTTACAGGATCTCCTCCCTCTTCGGTACGTTCAGTCTTAACTCCTCTCAAATCGGCCACCGATAGTGACAGCTTATTAGTTGACTTAACGACTTCAACGGCATGGCATGAGGCCTATTGGTTGCATCGGTCGGCTTGTTCTTGTTCCAATACTTCCAGCCGACCATCTTATGCGTGCCCCACACGTGCATCTCAATGTGAACTTTCTGGAAAGCGGTCTTGGGACAGAGCGGACATTGAACTGGGGCGTCTTGCCACATTGGAAGCGAACGTGTACCTGCGAGGAAATGAACAAGAGTTAGTTGAACTGAATTTTCATTATTTATTATAAATCTTTTAACTAGATATGTTGACTGAACAATTGAACAGAACTGGACGAAAAATATTCTATTCGACTAAAACTGGATTTCGAGTTCGATACACGGTTGGCAATATAAACCTTTTTTACTTTTTTCCAAAACATACTTGAGGTCGGTCGGTCGGTTGAAACCCAATCAAAGTACAGTTGAAAGGGAGATTTTGAGAGTGAGAAAGGTTTTGGAACGAGCACTCCCACACTTACCGAACTGTGAACTTCAAAGTAAACAAAATACAGTCAAACCTGAATATAAGAGGAACATGGATACAGAGAACGATATCCAGATGTAATTTACCTCTGTTCAAGTTAAAATAACTCTTATAAGAGAAACCTGCTGCATACAATGCAGCTGCATCCCACGACACAAGGACCATACTTCATAGGTGTGGCCCTTAGTGTGGGATGACGACAGCCAAAAGAAACTAGCATAAGTTCAGTTAAAAATATTATGAACTTATGTAAACTCTCATTGTTATATATATATTTGAACCATTTACTTGTCATGTATAAAATAATAAATAATAAAAAAAAGAGAAAAAATTCAGGTCCCTAGAGTTCTCTGATATCCAGGCTCGACTGTACTCAGTTATCAGTATAATCAGTCAGTATAAACAGAAAAGTGAGAAGTTGTACTAGATGTACATGAATATCAGAACATACCTGGACAGCTGTTTCGAGCTTTTTTGCTCTCATCAGCAGGTAATAGTTCTGATTATCCATGTCATCAACTAACCTCTCTATTTTAATCAGTATAAACAGAAAAGTGAGAAACTCGCGATCTTCTCACCTGCAGCGTCTTGCGAGTCTTGTACATCTTCTTGCAGATGGGACACGGGTAGCCCTCGTCATAGCGGTGGATGGGCCGGAAGGCGTAGGCTGACTCACTCCCCCGCGGGAAAAGGGCTGCCCCCCCCATTCGAACTCGGGACCAGCTGAAGGGAGGAGAGTTGGGACCCATGATCGAATGTCCGGAGAACATTTCCCAGGCCGCATCGTGAAGTTCTAGTTATTTGACAAAGGCGACACAAAGTTTATTTACAAGAGGAGTATGTACAGGAGAAGTATTTACAGATTTATAAAGGGTTGGGTGGAAGAGATTGCCACAGGCAATAACCCCGCTCTTTAGGTAGGACATTAACTTCATTCTCTTTTTTTCTTCTTGTATATTTGCTTAATCTTTTTGTTTTTCTTTTTTCATTTATATGTATCAGGTGGCAAAATGACCGATAACTTTCGAAGCTTTTCGTAAAATCATTTGTAGCAACGCTAATAAGACTCTTTAGAGTGGGATAGTTTTTGTTACCGCCCCCTTTGGCAGGGCCAACTTCATTTTTAATACGAACCCACCTTTGATACTTTTTGAAGTCTTAGTAAATACATGTGCAATTATTTTTAATTAATTTCATGGCGTCACCTTAGTGCATGCGTAGTCTGAAACCCTGAATATCTTTTGAAGGCTTCTCAGGTACTTAAACTGTGCGAATGGGTAATTAACCTTCTAAATGTATCGCAGTGGTTTATATTAAAAAAAGAAGTGCCTCCTGGCCCGAATGGGCCGAAAAAAAAAATGTCCTTCAATGTAAGGTTAATTACCAAGGTTAGTAATAATTAATTATGAGAAAGCCTTTCGAAAGATATTCAGGTTCAGACTATGCATACACAAAGTGGACCATTGCAAAAGTTAATATAAAAATAATTTGCACTATGATTTCTTATTAAGACTTCAAATTTCGCAAGGTGGGGTGTATTTTAAAATAAATTTTGCCCCTGGCCGACATGGCCGGTAACAAAATCGACCACTATAAAGTCTTATACCTTACGTACAATTCAATTTCCCAAAAATTCGAAAGTTTCAGGTTCAGATTTGCCACTGTATTTTTGTTACTATAAAGCTTCTATATATATAATTTTTGACAGTACTAACGACTGACAGCGATTTAACCTCATTCTTGAGCGTGAATAGGGTATTTAGAACGATAATATGTCAACAAGTTTTACATTTAGAGTTTAATTACTACAGCTTCATAACTCTTATCCAAATTATGAAGACTTGAATAACACATTACCTTCCCACCGTGAATACCAAATAAGTTCAATCATGAACTTTTAAACACCCAAGGAAATCTTTTATGGTAAAACATCTTAAATAAGTAAAATTTCAACATGCAAAGTTTTTGTTTTTAGAGGTCGAGTATAAAATAGGATTATAAAATTCCAGGTACTGTAAACACAAAAGTAAATTTCAACCCAGCTGTTTGTCCAATGAAAGCATTGGAAATGATGCTTGAACCAAAGTTCTTGTAGATAATATAATATCGATTATTTTCTCAATGAAAATTTGTAGGTTAACTTCCCAAAAACTAGTCAAAATCCATGCATGTGGTAGAATTTAAACCGAATACTCCAACCACCACACAGTCTCAGAGCATTCCACCATGAATTCATGTGTTGAAATATAATCCTATTTTATACTTATTCCATCCCTAGTTTCATTATGATGTATTTTCCATAAATCAAAAGCAAAACACGAGACCATTACAGACAATTTTTCCTTTCTTCCTTCATCGAAAATCAGGAAGTGACTCTACAGTTGACATTCGGGAGATTTGGAATAGTAAAAAAGGAAGTCAATAATTAAAAAAATAAAATAAATAAAAGCCAAAAAAATCAATCAGATCGTGAACAATTGAACATTGATTAGAATTGTTAACGTTCTTACACTGGAGCAGTTAGGTATGACCGAAAAATTCGCCAAACCATCAAGTAATAAGTGTGCAATCTAAAGGAAACCTGTTTTTATATGTGTTCACACAAGCTTGTGAAGCTTTAAAATTGCGTCTTGTATTCAGTGGAGCATTTTCGGACTCCTGTCTAACTGTTGTAGTTTTCATTTCAAATAAAGAGAATTTCAAAGAGTCACTTCCCATTTTTACATGCTGGTTAATAGATAATATATTAGTAATGGACACGAGACAGCCAACTAATTCACCAAGCCATTAGGTTAGAATTATGAGATTCTTTTTAGAATTGTTCCTATCATATTAAATTTTTAAGTTTCTGTATCAAACTAAAAAACTAATTGTTTCTGTATCAAATTGGAATTAATTGTTTGTGTATATCCACATTGGAATTTTACTATTGATTTTCAGTATAGATTGAACCTTAGAATGGTCTGCATCAACCTTGGAATACTCTTCTGTAACTATTCTTATAGACACGAACTACTAGATATTTATTTGTTTTATTTTTCAAAAACTCTTGGTGTTGTGACTGAAATAATTCATTTTACTCTATCGCCAATATTTTGGGGGTTCAAATTGAGAAAATACATAATACGGTAAAATATTTACAAAGAACGAAAACAAAAAAGCTTCAACAACGATTGACACAAACTTACCCAAATAAGTACTTCAGAGTTTAGTGTGCTGCAATTTTTTCAAAATGAGATCTTAAACAAGTAAAAATTTCAATCATTTTGAGCTCCTTTTTTTCGAGGAACCTTAATCTATTTCAAGATAGATCCCTCGGCTCAAAAATGTTTTTTGAAATTTTTGCAACTTCAATCATAACTTGACTAATATTTCCCAGGTCACTTTTTCAATGAGAGGAACCTTAATCATGTTGATAGATCCCTTCACTCAAAAATATCTTAGGAAATTTTACTCAGCAAAAAGTTTGATGTTTAAGAGCCTTCAGCTCGATAGGTATTAAGTTACAGAGATATTTGCAGCTGACTGATCTCTCCTTTTAGCTGGAAAAGTGAGAGGTTATTTTCTTTTAATTTTTCAATTAATAAAAAAAATATGAAGACAAAACAAGAAGAGAAAGTTGAAATAGATGACCATGGTGTTGATGATGATAGTGATGAATAAGAAAAACATCAACATTCAAATAAATAAAAACAATTATTATCAATATGTGAAAAACACAATAAATAAATAAATAATATATTTTTGAACAAAACTTTAATACTATTTTCATATATAAAAATATACATCTTTTGTAATAAACAAATTGAATACATAAACAATACTAATATTCGAAATTCTTTTTGTTAAGAAATGGAGTGTACCACAGTTGAAAGTGGTTGGAAAATATCTCCAAAAAAATATGCACAGAAATATATATGTATAAAATAAATAAATTAAATTTGCATGAGAAATTGGAAGACAAAATAAAATAAGGCATTTTTGGTTATTAAAAATAAATGTTGACTTTGTAAGCGAGTTTTTAATTTCGCTGTGAAAATTTTCAAGTACATAAACAAATTATTTAAAAAATGTAGAAATATATTAATATGTATTAAGTGCAGTAAGTACCTACCTACATATTTTGTTTCTTGTTGAGAAAAAATTAAAACTATTGCACCAAAAATAAATTATACAAAAAAAAAATTGGAAGCCATTAGTTTGGAAATAAAAAAATAAAGCAGAATTTTTTGTGTGGTTTAATACGTTTTTCATCTTTCCTCTAAAAGCTATTAGAACCGAAACTTATTAAACATGAATATCGCGGCCCAAGTCCATATTACTCAACTTTTTGTTTCTAACACCATTCAAAAAAATTAATCATCTAAACAGCACCATTGTTTTAGAATATGGAAATGTTGAAAACATATTTTCTTTAAAAGTTGAGGACTAATAATCATCGTCCTTAAAAAATCTGGAATTTAAACAACCAGATTTTTTCATCCTCAGGTTAGGGAATCAATTCGTAAAATTGGCTGGCAGGTTTCTTGGCTCGTAAGCCCACTTTTAATAGGTATTACAAATCTGAAAAACGACCAGTCACTTCCATCTTTGATGAGCTCTAAGAAGATTGTCCCGCATTTCTGTCCATTTGTGCAACGAGAAGGCAAATGATTTTTTGAGTTTTCAGTCAGGAAAACAACCCAGGCCTTACGCCACAATCATTCTACACGTTACAAGCCAGTTGATGATAAACATTAGAAATTTGGACAAATGAATAATTTTACATCCGGGTTAATTAACTTAAGCACTCATCCCTATTTGACCACTGGGTTTGTGTAAAATTTCACTTTCGTGTCTGAAATTCTAACTGGTAACTTGTACAATGTCGTAACACAGGGCTTTTCCTTGGGTTTTCAATCCTTGTGAATCAGCTCGTTGTATCGCCATCCTCCTATCTTGTGCGCGCGGGACATGTGCACTTCGATGTGAATCTTCTGATACGTCTTCTTCGGACAGAGGGGACAGTGGAAGTTGGGCTCCTTGCCACACTGAATCCGGATGTGCGCGCGCAGACTTTTTCTCGTCTTGTAAATACTCCCGCACTTTGTGCACACAATCGGGCCGTTGTTGATGTTAGCAGTGCGCCGGCGCCGTCGCCTTATGACGGCGTCCCCTGACGAGGGTTCCGTCGAAGGGTTCAAATAAAAGTGCGAGAAAAGCGCATCGGACGGCGGACTTTTCCGCGAGAGCTGATCGAACTCTTCGAGACTGAGCGATTCGCGTGGGGCGCGAGATAGCTGCGCGCGCAGAGGGGAAACTTCGGTCGTTTCCGCCGACGTTCGGGATAAGAGGTTGGAGAGCATCCAACATGGAGGCGATAATCTGTCTGTGGAAATTGAATCAAAGTAAAGGTGACGATTTTTTGAACGTTTTTGGTGCGATGTTTTTAGTAGTGCTTCTGTTTTTCTCTCTCGTTTTCTTTCATATTTGTAATGAAATGTGTTCAGGTTGATGAAGTTTCAGAAAAACCAAAAGGAATACAGAATATCTTTACCCACAAGACAAGAAGACATCTACCTCTCGTCATATTTATAAACAAAATAATGATTTTTGTTTCTCAAGGATCAGCCCCACAAAATTCTCTAGTCCTTACCAAAATTACTTTTTTTTTATAATATGTACTATCCTCTAAATCTTATTAATGTAAACTTTTAGCAAGAAAGCCATTTTTAAAACTAAGAATATAATTAGATATTTTGCAAATCTTGCCGGCTGAACAGTTTCCCCTGTTTGACCTCGCGGATCCAGCTTTTGTGATTGATTGTGTGAATGTTGTGATTGATTCTAAATTTTTAGTAATTGGTAACTTCAATTTTCAAAAGCAAGTGGACCATCACATTTAATGAATCATTCATTACCTTCCACATCATATGTTCTCAGAACAACTTGACAAGTTTTATAGTGTACTTCAGAGAAAAAAAACGAGAGAGAAAAAAGAGTCAATATGTACATATTGAAAGTTAATTGGGATGAAAAATTATATACAAAAGTAGGGACTATGTACAGATTTTTGATATCTGAAACAGAAAAAATCGTAGAAATTAATAATACAATCAGGAATCATCATTTTTCAGTGTATGATTGAAAATATCTTCTATTCTTGTTCAGAAATATAATTTAAAAATAATTTCTCCATCTCTTTTCTCCAAGAAAATTTTAATGGGTGGAGTTGACCATTTTGGCAATGTCTTATGCACATTAATTACAACAACAGGACCATACATATTAATCCGTACCAATTTTTTATACATATTATTCTGTACCAATTTTTTATTTTAACATTGTGATTTCTTGGGTTTATTTCGTAAAACAATTTTGAATTAAAATAAGTCAAGAAATGAAACTGAGAGAATGAAATAAAAACATAAATTTTTGTTTGAAATAAGAGCCAAATTTATTTCAAAAATTTATTATAAAATTGACAAATTCATGTAAAAAATCAATGAGAAAGAAAAATTCGTGCATTAAAAAATTGAGATTCATGCAATTGACAATTTTTTGTACAGATAGAAAGAAGAAAAGAAATAATAAATTAATTAAACAAAACAAATAATGTAAAGAAGTCAACAAATAAATAAATAAATTAAACAGGAAAATTTGGTAACAAAAAATAAAACAAATAACCTTCAATTAGAATTTCAGTCAATACAATAAAAATATCATCCACAAATTAAATAAATATGAGATCAAAACTCACTTTCAGTTCAATAATAGAAGAAATACCTAAATAAAGTCTATATAACTGGGATTTTTTTAAACAATTTATTGTTAGTACATATTAATAATTTAAAGATGTACGAGTATTCTAAATTTTATGACTATCTTCAGAAATCAGTCTGAAATCACAGGTATGGTAAAATAATACACAAGGCAACGATCTTCTAAAAATAAAAATCCTAAATTGGAATTATTGGGAGATGATTTTGAATTTTAAAATCAGTCTAGAGAAATGAGAGTTAATATTATTTATTGAATTCTCATTTAGTGCAAGAGTGAAGCAAGAATAAAAATATGTAAGTAAAAATGAGGTAGGTATGGTGTGATTTCTAACAATTAAATCAGTCTATAATCAATTGATCACAGATATTAAAAAAAAACAATAATTATTTTTACATAAATTAAAATATAAAGGTTATTTAAGAATCTTTGGAAACTATTGTTACATCGATACTTATAATGATCGATAGTACAAAATTCATTTGATAAGTGTATTTGATATGATTCTAAAAGTTAACCACAAAGTGATTATTATTTGATTTATTAGATAGTTACTGAGAATATTTTTATTTATTGAATTAATAGATATACTCGAACACTATTTTTCTCTCAATATTATTTAAAGTCATGTTTCTAATTTGGTCAAGTTAATAAAATCGGAAGTTATTTATATTACCATGATACTTTTATTTGATCTCACTATGATTAGTACCGAAGTATTAAAACCGGATTTTGGTCATAGAATTTCCTATGGTTGGTGGTATTATGGTATTTTCGTTTTACTTAGATGTACTTTTGGATTGAGAAGCATAGTCGACACAACAGAATAAGTGTTTTCTATAAAATATACTTTTGTACTTTTGGTAGTCAAGTTTCAAAATATTTCAAGTCGAGTTTCAGTATTTGTTTCAGTTAAGAATAATCAGTGTTTCAATTACTTATTTAATGTTAAATAGTTCATATTTTATATTATATCGTTGAAGTTGACCCACAGTGTTTCAATAAAAATATCCGTGTTTTTTATTGTTACATAATACTCATGTTATTTCAAAGTTAAGTTGAGCTTCAGTGTTTGTTTCAATTACTTAAATTGCATGTTGTTTCGTTCAAGTTAAATTGAGCTTCAGAGTTTGTTTCATTTAAGAATATCGGTGTTTCAATCACGTATTTTCTATGTTGTATCGTTCAAGTTAGTGTTTGTTTTAATCAAGAATATTAGTGTGTTGCTGTATCGTTTATTAACGCCTTTTCAGTGGACAACTAGCCGAGCACCATAGCAGTCTGTCGCAAGGGTCCACACGCCTTCGCCTTCAATCCTCTTCGCCTCTTCGGAGGTCGCACTTCTTCTTCCGAGCTTGTGGATCCGGAGCTACCCGAACTCCGGGAGTGGGATCGGAAGTGCTCGGGAAATCCGTTCGGCGCCACTTCCGCGCTCGGCGAGAGCTTCTCAAAGTGGACCACACAGTTCACGTTGAGCGACAGGCCTGTCTTGTGAATCTGGCGCAGGTGCCGCTTCAGACTGGACTTGCGGTTGAACTCCTTGGCGCAGATGAGGCACTCGAACGCGGGCGGCTTCCCACACTCAAACCTCTTGTGCTGCGAGAAGCCGGTCTTGGTGTGGTAGCGCCGGTTGCACGGCGTGCAATAGTACACGGTCCCTTCGAAGTCATTGGGAATGTTTCTCGTCCCGTTGCCAGGGTAACCATCGACACTGCTGCGCGGTGTCGATTCGTCAGAGTCCTCACTTTTGACGCCGTTGGCATGGTTACCAACGCTGGCATGGTTGCCTCGGTGGTAGCCATGGTTACCAACGCTGCGTTTCTTCTGGTGAGCCCCGTTCACACTCGCTCCACCGCCGTACATCCTCTTCTGTGTCACGTTCTCGTCGGAGTCTTCGCTCCCCGCGTCCTCACACGAGGGGTCCCAGTCCACGTCCTCATCAGTGTTGTCCACAAAGTTTCCGTCACTCTCGTCACTATCCACCTCTTCGTTTCTTGCGTCCATTTTTTCTCGTCTCACTCTATCGCGGCTACCATGAATCGCTCTCATTTGTCTGTAAACATTATTAAACGAATATCTTCCGTTTTTGTTCGCATCTTCTTCGCTGCTCGAATCATCAAACTCTTCATTTTTGCCCTGATCACTAGGATTCACCGGATTGTCGTCTACAACACGACGTCCTTGAATGGCGTCACGACTTTGATGAGTTTCAAGGTCATCGCGTCGCGTTGTTCCATTACTCGAGTGACCTTGAAATGGAGGCTCTTCATGGAGGACGGTTTCTTCAATGGCTTCACACTTCTTGAAGAGGAGACCCAGCTTCCTCAACGCATACTCTTTGATGAGTTGACGATCTGCCCTCCCACTGCATGGCTGACTCTCATCGTCCTGTGGGACCTCCATTTTGAATTCCTCTCGCGAAGGATTTGAGACTGTCGTTTTGAATTCGTCTTCCAAAGGACTTGAGGTCGCCATTTTGATATCATCCTCTCGCGAAGAATCCGAGACCTCCATTTCGTATTCCATTTGCGGAGGTTGTTGATGAGCGTATTTTGAGTCTTGTTCTGCCGCCGTCATCGTCTGGGTAACACTGGCATGAAATTGATGAGGCTTGCTCGCTGTAACGAGAGAGAAAAATACCAAAACGCTTGCGGAGGACAAAGGATGCACAGAATCTGTTCAATGCTCCATCCAATGATTCCAATGAACCATCAAATAGATCGGAGTTTTGGGTGACAAGTTTCTCCTACATTAGAAATATGGTGACTTACTCGTATTTCGACCAAAATGGTTAACCTCTTAAAAAATGTAAATAATAGTTTACCACTTACAAAAAATGTCTCTGTAATACAGTTTAATACAACAAATTTAGTTTAATCAGGTCATTCATTTCATGATATCACGATATTATTCATAAAAAAATTGACTGTCGAAGTGAGACATATAGTCCCAGTATATCAACAGTTACCAACAGTATTTGTATTTACCAACGCCATTTTCTGGAGACATTTCTTACCAACATACAAAATAATCATTTTGATCATCTACTTTTTTACGAACATTATTTTACATCAAGGGTCTCTGTGTCCTCCTATTTATTCCAACAACCGAAATCAGTAGTTTGCTCGTTAACGAGGCGGACTCGTAATTTGGAGGTCAGTGGTCAAGCTGCAGAATTTGAGTAAGGCTGGTTTGAGTCACTTTGACAAGACTCTAGTGAGTATAGTATAGTAGTGCTTTCTTTAGATTGTCGGCTGGAGACAGGGTGTTTCGTTACGCTAACAGAGTAACAAAAATTACACAAATGTGATGACCTTTTTGTAAATAGTGATTAGACTGTCAAACTCTATAAATTTTCAGCAATTCTTTGCTTTTCTACAAAACTTTTGAATATTCTGAATAAAATGCTCTTATAATTGGTACCATATTTTCATGTAGCACTCTTTTTCTTTTCGAGATCTTTTTTTTCCTAGTTAATTGTTCTCAGCAGTTAACACCCTGGTAATCTCAATGATGAAGGTTGTATGTGTATGCATGTTGTATCTTCATTTGTCCATTTATCTTAATATATAAATGTCAAAGTCACTGACTGACTGACCACTGACTGATCATCGCTCTACAGCCCAACCCGTAAGTCCTAGGAAGCTGAAATTTGGTAGGTAGCTTTGTCTTACAGTCTAGATGTGCAATAAGACGGTATTTTTCGAAATTCCCAGTACAACACCTGCCATTGGCAAAAAAGGATTTTTTGCTTTCACGGCCATGCCTCGGCCCGCAAAGCGGGCGACAGCCCGCTAGTTCTCCATATGGAGCAAAGGCCTCTTCTAACATCTTCCATGTTTCTTTATCTTGTGTCTAATAAGTCCAAAATGGTCCAAAAAGGCCTCTCCTAAATTCTTCCATATTTTTTATCTTGTGTCTCATAAGTCTAAAATGGTCCAAAAAGGCCTCTCCTAAAATCTTCCATATTTCTTTATCTTGTGTCTCATAAGTCTAAAATGGCCTCTTCTAACATCTTCCATATTTCTTTATCTTGTGTCTCATAAGTCTAAAATGGTCCAAAAAGACCTCTTCTAACATCTTCCATATTTATTTACCTAGTGTCTCATAAGTCTTTAATCGTCCAATCTTTGGCAATTCTTTTTCTCTCTCAAGAGACACATCTACTCTGAAAGTTCAATACAAAACTTCCCTGAGCCGAATCAGTCCTGACCCGAGTCCCAGAGTACTGGAACCCTCATAACTCTTTCGACCGGATCGGATTGTAATGAAATTTCAAAATAAAGTGGCCTCTTTTTTTCTCGCTTGTTGTTGTAGCGACGAGAGCTACGCCGAATTGTTCTGATGGTCTCCCAGTGGAGCTCAGTAAACAATAGTTTCATGATGGGTTCTTCACTTACAAAAAAACACCGTGTTTTTCGAAAAATGTTAGTTCCAAAGGATTCTTCAAGATAGCGCCAGTAGAGTTTTGCTCTCGCGAAACGGAGTTGGCGTATTTTTTGTGATATACGCCAAAGGTAGCAAAAAAGTTAAAGCGCCAAAATTTAAAAAATTCAAGAACATAAACAGATAGCATAAAAACAAGAAAAGCTAATGTACCCGAAGCTACCAACGTCTTGAAATTTTTATCGACATTTCTACAGGGTACGGCAAAATATTTTAACTCTTATTGCTGAAGTTACCAAAGAGGTACTAATAATACATACCTCAGTCACAAGATTTTTTTACTAAGATGTTTTTTCTCGCAGAGTAAATATAATCCCACTACTAGCAGTAGTCATTTGGGTTCTATTTTTATGATATAAATTTTTAAATCAATTTTGTAATTTTTATAAACTTACACGCGCACTAAAACTTTTTTTATTATTGTTGCAAATAGAATTGACTGTAATTTAAGGCAAAATAACTCGATTATAACCTAATGGCACGCAGTCATATTCGACATTGAAGGAACCAAAAGGTCTGTCGTAATCTTAGTTCCTTCAATGTCGGATATGACTGCATGCCGCCATCTATAACATTCAATATTATTTGCAACAAGAATATAAAAAGTTTTAGGGCGCGCGTAACTTAGTAATAATTACAAAAAAAATTTTTACATATAGTATACAATTATATAATAATAATTCCGTGTCCGTGAGATAGGTATTGATACCTAAATCACGGTGGTGAGAGGATTACATGGACGCCCAAATCCAATGTCTAGGCTCCTTTCATGTCCATAGTATACAATTGATCACAAGCTAGATTACGACAGACCTTGGTTCCTTGACATTCGTATATAATTATATATGACTGCGTCCAAGCAGGTTTAAAGCAATAATCTTTTAGGGCGATCCGAATTTCGTTGAAACAAAATTCGATTTCGACGAATTTAAATTTATGCACAAAAATAGACCAAGTGCCATGCGCGATCTCCAAAACATTAATCTCAGCGACTTCACTTTACCTCATCGCCCTCATCGACAAGTTAACAGATGGAGAAATATAAAAAAATGAAGCTGGGAAGCAATGACTGTAGTAAGGTAAAAGAGAAAAAGGGATAGTTTAATGAGAATTAAAAATGAATTATTCTAGAGAATTTTTCGTAAAAATAATGTTTTAGGTTGTTTGTTGAACCCTGTTGAATAATCAAATTCGTTGTTTATTTCTATACAGTAAAGATTATTATATTTAATTATTTGACAAATGATCAAACACCAAATACGCTTCAATTTCACATAATGAAGGTTTTTTTTTTAAATTACCGCCACAATTTTGTTTATATTCTTGCCAATCCCTGAATTTGCAAAAAGTAAGCGTATTTCGAGCGAAACGCTGATTTTGAGGTTAGGTGGTTCGTGTTTTTGGCAATTGTGAGGAACCCAGCATCAGTGTGTTACGTCTCCTTAAACATTTTAGAGAATTTTTAACTAAACAATTAACTGAACAATAAATTCCCACCGGGTCTATTAAAAAAAATTGGTGCGTAATCTGTTTAGTTAGTATTACCCTTTATTCGCTGGGAATCGTACCAGCTACCCACGTTAACGTCACCCAGCCTGGGTAGGGCCGCAAATGGCAGACTCACGTGTTCGGAGGGAACAGAATTTTCTTCCAAAAGTCTGCTCCAACCGGGGATCGCACTCGGGATCTCTGGACTACGGGCAGTAGTCACAACCGTTACGCCACGGAGGCTGGCATGGAATGGCTGGAGACTACTGGTTACAACAAAAATAGGAAAGGCACACACAGTGGCACCTCGTCGTTATAACGAAATTCAAGGTTAATGCATTGTTTTTCCGTTATACCGAGTTTTTCATTATATCAAGATTTCGTTCTAGAGACTTCTAATGTTTGTAAAGAAACTAACACAAAAGAAGTCATCTCGATCACACCTTCTTTGTTCTTTCCAGAGGAAACTGAAAGCCCCAGCGCCGCTTTTCAAAATGTGAAAAATGAAAATATGTACGAGGTATACCAACAAACGGGATTTGGTCAGAGCTCAGTGGAATGATACCACAGACCAATAATCTGGACCTAGGCAAAAAGTGTTTCTTACAATGGGAAAAAAATAATATAATAATGATAAACAGAGGGACAACACGACTTAATTCATGCAGATATGAAATGATCCCGCTCCCTCCCACCACACCCTAAAAAATACAATAATAATAATAATTCCTATTTCTACTACAGTAGATTGAGTGAAATCCCGTTACCTCGAAAGAATTCTTCGGCCCTCGTCAAACTTCGCTCCTTGATTGAAATCCCGATAGCTTTTTAACATGCAGAACTTGATCATCTACAATAGAATCTCGCTAAATCGAATTCTCAAAAGGTCGAAAATGCCGTTAATTCTTCGCTCCTCATTTGAATCCCGATAGCTCGAAATAAAACTTCTGTCGCTTGAACTGCAAATAAAACTTCTGTCCCTTGAACTGCAATAAAAATTGCAACTTTTGAAATCCATGTAAAACTTTTCGCTGGCTGAAAGTACATGAAATGCAGAGTTCATGTTTTCTGTTACACTCTGCCGCGCTGTCTCTTTTTTCTATGGGGCATTCTTCATACCTCGGCCGAGGTGTTTCATTTCGAGTTAGCGGGATTCTTCTACTGTATGGGAAATCTATCGAAAAATAATAATATACCCTTTATTTTTTATTATACTGATCAATTAGGACTAAAGGATCTCTTTATGTCTGTCACAGTAGCTCCAGTGGTCAAGGCATCTCGGTATGGTAATCTATAATCAAGAGGTCGCGGGTTCGAAAACCAGCCGGGACATAACAATTGATCCTCTCATTGGGGATTTTGACCATGTGATAATACACTACTTTTTTGGTGAAGGTAACCACCAGGCGAGGTTAATGCTCAAAACATTTTCCACCACTTAACCCTGAGAGCCTCATTATTACGTGGTCACATACTCAGTAACTTGACCGACCTCAGCAGTTTCATTGAAAAGGCGGCGGACTTGTAACCTGGGGTCAGTGGTTCAAGTCCCAAGTTAAGCAAAATAAATATTTAGAAAAGCGAGTTTGAGTAGATTTTATATCACGGAATTGATTAACACAAATATGATAACCTTTTTTTGGTCACAAACTCATATAAATAAGGGAAAACCCGCGGACTCTGGATTAGCAGACCGAAGCCTTGACCACTAAGCTACCGAGAAAGGGAAACTTAAGAACTGACTCGAATTTGGGCTAAAAATAAACAAGATAGTAAATGGTAAATCTCTATCAATTTTTTTTTCAAGTTTTTATTGGCCATTTCTCTCATCTCTTTGCTCTGACTATAATATACTTCTCGCTTTTCGAGCCACTCTAATCTTCAGAACACACAACTTCTAGCACTCAGGAGCCAAGAGGGGAAGCAATTCAGCATTTGTCAGGCTTCATCACAATGCTTTCTCGGAGATATAGGTCACGACTTCACGCATGAATAGAACGAGAGGTCTTGTGGGGTTTTTTTTGTACAAAATGGTTGAGGTCACATTCTAATAGCGATTGTCCGTTCTATTACAAAAGAGCTGTAAGAACCTTTGTTCTCGAATTCATTACTTTCTATAACCCTACAAGGTACAGAAAGCATTCGGATCGCTTTTTTTTCTTCTCAAAGCAAAACGAACAAGTTGGAGTGAGCAACGAGCAAACTTTCGTTACTTCCTCTAACGAAAGATAGCAAGGGCAGAGAGTGCATTTTTGTTAAGAGGACAATCTTTTTCTCGTTGCTCTGTAAAGATTCATACCTTGAAGGACCTTTTTTCCAAGAGAATTTGTCGTCTTTACTAATCTCAAAGGACCTTTTTCATTTCAGACCTTTTCTCATTAATTTTTCGACGGGTGTATTAATTTATCTCGTACTTTTTTGTGCCAATAATTTTTAACAAGTTTATATTTATCTGCATAGTTCCATCATTGAGTACAAAGAATATTAGAGGAAGAGTAGAGCAAACTTTTGTTACTTCCTCTGCGAAAGAGAGCGAGCGAAGAGACATTTCTTTGGAAAAGACCAACTTTTCGGCATCACTTTCGCAATGAGTACCAACAAATTTGTAGGGGGAGTAGAGCAAACTTTTGTTTCCTTCTCCGGGGCTAACAACAAGGGTGGAGAGAGGTGACCTATTACTTCCCCAAACAAGATGGGAGGGAGCACGGAGACATTAATCATGCACAATCACCACAAAAAACTTACCCTCGCGAGACCCATCATCAAAACATTCTGAAATCAGACGAACATTTTTCCACGTTAGAAATAAATAATGACAATGTATAAAATATTTAATACATAATGATAAATGACTCTGTAAAAAATATTTCCCTTAATATTCAATTTCTAAAAGTTTCTTTAATTCTTTTTTACTATGGGTCATTCATAATTATACAGGGTGGGGCAAAAGTCTGGAAACCCCTGAATAACTTTCGAATGGCTTCTTAGGTAAAATTAAAATTTTGTAAGGTAAACCGGGCTAATAAGACCTTCTTTTAGAGTGCGGTTGATTTTCGTTACCGGCCCCCATGTCGGGGCCAGGGGGGCCAACTTCATTTTTTTAAATACGAACCCCCACCTTGCGATACATTTTTGGAAAGGTCTTTAAATAATAAATACATTGGTGCAAATTTTATTTTTTTAATATGAACTGTTTGCAAATGGCGTCCAACTTTGTGTATGCAGTAAAGTCTGGAAACCCCTGAATATCTTTTGAAAGGGCTTTCTCAGTAAATTTAAAACTGTGCACGGTAAGTCGGGGTAATTAGACCTTTCCAAAAATGTATCGCAAGGTGGGGTTTCGTATTTAAAAAAATGAAGTTGGCCCCGACATAGGGGTCGGTAAAAATAAATCGGTCCCATTCTAATATAAGGTCTAATTACCAAGGATTACCGTACACAATTTTAAATTTATTGAGAAAGCCCTTTCGAAAGATATTCAGGGGTTTCCAGACTTTACTGCATACACAAAGTTGGACGCCATTTGCAAACAGTTAATATTAAAACAATAAAATTTGAACCAATGTATTTCTTATTTAAAGACCTTTTCAAAAATGTATCGCAAGGTGGGAGTTCGTATTTAAAAAAATGAAGTTGGCCCCCCTGGCCCCGACATGGGGGCCGGCAACAAAAATCGACCCCACTCTAAAAGAAGGTCTTATTAGCCCGGTTTACCGTACAAAATTTTAATTTTACCGAAAAAAGCCATTCGAAAGTTATTCAGGGGTTTCCAGACTTTTGCCCCACCCTGTATACCATCAAGACCATCATTTGTCAAATAAAATAATAAAAAAATTGATTTACTACCGTTAAATCATTTCTACCTTATCTTAAATAATGATAGTCCAGTCAAACCTGGATAAAACAGAACTGGATACACTAGTAACCTGGATGTAAGAGAACTGGATACACTAGTAACCTGGATGTAAGAGAACTGGATACACTAGTAACCTGGATGTAAGAGAACTGGATACACTAGTAACCTGGATGTAAGAGAACAATTTTCAGGTCAAATTTACCTCTCTCTATAAGGGAAAATAACCTCTTTATAAGAGAAACCTGGATATAAGAGAATTGGATATAAAAGAACTATTTTCAGGTCAAATTGATTTCTCTATAAGGGAAAATAACAGCTCCGTGAAGTTGGCTCGCCCCTAAAACCAATATGAAAACTTTATTAGTCAAAAGTTTGTACTCACTTTGTACTCCTTTGTACCAAAAATTATTTCGCTTGTACCCCTACCGTTTACGAGTTATAAGGGTTGCAAAATGGGCGAGCCAGCTTCACGTGAAGTTGGCTCGCCCCTAAAACCGATATGAACGGTTTATATCTCATAAGTTTGTACTCGGTTTGTACTCCTTTGTACCAACTTTCTTTTTTCTCTACGACCTACCGTTCTCGAGATATTGCAAAAACAAAACTGGCAAATTTTCAAGGTCACTCATTTTTTTCTTCGATTCGATTGTACTCGGTTTGTACTCCTTTGTACCGTTTATATTTTTTGTCTGTGACCAACCGTTCTCGAGATATTCAGGTTGCTAGATGGGCGAGCCAGCTTCACGTGAAGTTGGCTCGCCCCTAAAACCGATATGAACGGTTTATGTCTCATAAGTTTGTACTCGGTTTGTACTCCTTTGTACCAACTTTCTTTTTTCTCTACGACCTACCGTTATCGAGATATTGCAAAAACAAAATTGGCAAATTTTCAAGGTCACTCATTTTTTTCTTCGATTCGATTGTACTCGGTTTGTACTCCTTTGTACCGTTTATATTTTTTGTCTGTGACCAACCGTTCTCGAGATATTCAGGTTGCTAGATGGGCGAGCCAGCTTCACGTGAAGTTGGCTCGCCCCTAAAACCGATATGAACGGTTTATGTCTCATAAGTTTGTACTCGGTTTGTACTCCTTTGTACCATTTATATTTTTTGTCTGTGACCAACCGTTCTCGAGATATTGAGAATAATAGATGTGAAAAAACGCAAGTAAGCATTGTGCGTTCTGAAAGCACCTGCGACAATTTCTCATAAAGGAACATCGCTATGTCATGAGGGGTGCGTTAAAAGCCAAGTATTCGATTTTGTAATACTTTTAATAGATTGAGTATATAAATATTTATCTTCCATACATTTTTTATCGTGTGTACCCTCGCGGTTACCCATTTATGAGGACTTTAGTGCTTGGGGAAAATCAAAGTAAACCCGCAATATCTCTGGAACTAAATGGGTACAAACGACGAAATTTGGCCAATCGTTTTAATATATTAATACACATCTTCCATATAAATTTCATCGTTTGTACCCTCACGGTTACCTATGAATGAAGACTCTAGTTGATGCGGTTTTTAAAAGTAAACCCGCAATATCTCTGGAACTAAATGGGTACAAACAACGAAATTTGGCCAGTCGATTGAATATATCAATACACATCTTCCATATAAATTTCATCGTTTGTACCCTCACGGTTACCTATTAATGAAGACTCTGATTGATGCGATTTTTAAAAGTAAACCCGCAATATCTCTGGATCTAAATGGGTACAAACGACGAAATTTGGTCAATCGATTGAATATATCAATACACATCTTCCATTTAAATTTCATCGTTTGTACTCTCACGGTTACCTATTAATGAAGACTCTGATTGATGCGATTTTTAAAAGTAAACCCGCAATATCTCTGGAACTAAAAGGGTACAAACAACGAAATTTGGCCAGTCGATTGAATATATCAATACACATCTTCCATATAAATTTCATCGTTTGTTCCCTCACGGTTACCTATTAATGAAGACTCTAGTTGATGCGGTTTTTAAAAGTAAACCCGCAATATCTCTGGAACTTATTGGGTACAAACAACGAAATTTAGCCAATCGAATACCTTGATTAAGAATTACCTTCCATAAAATTTTCATCGTTTGTACCCACGTGGTTACCTATTTACGAGGACTTTAGTTTTTGCGGTACATCAGAGAAAATATACAATATCTCTGGAACCAAATGGGTACAAACGACGAAATTTAGCCAATCGATTACCTTGATTAGTACTTACCTTCCATATAATTTTCATTGTTTTTACTCCTACCGTTCTCGAGATAATGAGGAAAATAGATGAGAAAAACGCAAGAAAGCATTGTGCGTTTTGAATGCACCTACACAAATTCCTCGAAAAGGAGCATCGTTATTCGAAGAGGGGTGCGTTCAAAGACATGTACTCGATTTTGTTTTTCTTATGAAATAATTTGAGTAGATTGAACAATCCAGTGCTGCAGTGGATAATTTCTCGATTAGCTAATCGATTGAATGTATTAGTACTTACCTTCCATATAATTTTCATCGTTTGTTCCCACGTGGTTACCCATTTACGAGGACTTTAGTTTTTGCGGTACATCAGAGAAAGTATGCAATATCTCTGGAACCAAATGGGTACTAAAATTTTGTTTGAAATACCTAAAATTACATACTTGATGAGAATTGAAGGCAAAATGTCAAATATGATAAAATACCCCTTCAAATTTCGCTGAGTATGCGAACAAGTGGTTCCAAATGCTTGGTAAGGCTTTATTCACCATTGGCTATCTTCAGTTCAAATTTGAAAAAAATCCTTAAAGAAAATGTTATATGTCGACATGTTTTTCTAAGATTCGACTCGATCTGAGATTTTGGATGTTTTCAGAAATCGAATGAACTTATCTTTCGAACCGTACGTCCGATTTGAATGAACTAAAGTTCTATCGATAGATCAAGTGAATTGTAAGATAAGCTGCTCTCGTTCATTTTCTGTCATTTTACATAAAGGATTACTTTTTAACGGAACACACTTTTGACACACAACTGGGTTAAGAATAACCTGGGTTATCAAAAAGTATGCATGCGATTTCAAAAAAATCAACGATATTAGGCAGATTTTGCGAAACTTTATCCCAAATTGGCATAAAAACATCAACATATTATTTTATTCTGTCCATTTCGCATCAAAAATGTCTATTTTGGTCTACCTCGAACTTTCAAAGGTATAAAAACCTGGCAAAAATGCAAGCATCAAAAATCTGTGTTAGTCCATGCTCAATCGTTACTTGAGAGCTATTGAAATCAACTTTTGTTTTTCAAAAACCCCTTCATATATCCAAGTTATGCAATCTTTTTGAAGGAGCCTTTGTGGCTTTCTTGTTGGCGGTACGGAAATTTTTTTGGAACCAAAAACGTATATTTTTGACTATTTCTCTCTAAAATTTTGTTTGAAATACCTAAAATTACATACTTGATGAGAATTGAAGGCAAAATGTCAAATATGATAAAATACCCCTTCAACTTACGCTGAGTATGCAAACAAGTGGTTCCAAATGCTTGGTAAGGCTTTATTCACCACTGGCTATCTTCAGTTCAAATTTGAAAAAAATCCTTAAAGAAGAGATTGTATGTCGACATGTTTTGCTCAAGATTTGACTCGATCTGAGATTTTAGATGTTTTCAAAAATCGAATGAACTTATCTTTCGAACAGTACGTCCGATTTGAATGAAATGAAGTGCTATCGATAGATCTAGTATATAGTAAGATAAGCTGTTCTCGTTCATTTTCTGTCATTTTACATAAAGGGTTACTTTTTAACGGAAAACACTTTTGACGCACAACTGGGTTAAGAATGGCCTCGGTTATCAAAAAGAATGCATGCGATATAAAAAAAAATCAACGGTATTACTAATCAAGTTAATCGATTGGCTAATTTCGTCGATTGGCTAATTTCATCGTTTGTACCCATTTGGTTCCAGAGATAAAACGCACAATGCTTTCTTGCGTTTTTCTCATCTATTTTCCTCAATATCTCGAGAACGGTAGGAGTACAAACAATGAAAATTATATGGAAGGTAAGTACTAATCAAGGTAATCGATTGGCTAAGTTTCGTCGTTTGTACCCATTTGGTTCCAGAGATATTGCGGGTTTACTTTTAAAAACCGCATCAACTAGAGTCTTCATTAATAGGTAACCGTGAAGGTAAAAACGATGAAATTTATATAAAAGATGTGTATTAATATATTTAATCGATTTACCAAATTTCGTCGTTTGTACTCTTTTAGTTCTGGAGATATTGCGGGTTTACTTTTAAAAACCGCATCAA
Source organism: Bactericera cockerelli (assembly GCA_024516035.1). Taxonomy (NCBI): domain Eukaryota; kingdom Metazoa; phylum Arthropoda; class Insecta; order Hemiptera; family Triozidae; genus Bactericera; species Bactericera cockerelli. The sequence continues at coordinate 7,753,348 of CM044965.1, read as the reverse complement.
CTAGAGTCTTCATTAATAGGTAACCGATAGGGTACAAACGATGAAATTTATATGGAAGATGTGTTTTAATATATTCAATCGATGGGTCAAATTTCGTCGTCTGTACCCATTTAGTTCCAGAGATATTGCGGGTTTACTTTTAAAAACCGCATCAACTAGAGTCTGCATTAATAGGTAACCGTGAAGGTAAAAACGATGAAATTTATATAAAAGATGTGTATTAATATATTTAATCGATTTAACCAAATTTCGTCGTTTGTACTCTTTTAGTTCTGGAGATATTGCGGATTTACTTTTAAAAACCGCATCAACTAGAGTCTTCATTAATAGGTAACCGATAGGGTACAAACGATGAAATTTATATGGAAGATGTGTTTTAATATATTCAATCGATGGGTCAAATTTCGTCGTCTGTACCCATTTAGTTCCAGAGATATTGCGGGTTTACTTTTAAAAACCGCATCAACTAGAGTCTTCATTAATAGGTAATCGTGAGGGTACAAACGATGAAATTTATATGCAAGATGTGTATTGATATATTCAATCGACTGGTCAAATTTCGTTGTTTGTACCCTTTTAGTTCTAGAGATATTGCGGGTTTACTTTTAAAAAACCGCATCAACTAGAGTCTTCATTCATAGGTAACCGTGAGGGTACAAACGATGAAATTTATATGGAAGATGTGTTTTAATATATTCAATCGATTGGCAAATTTCGTCGTTTGTACCCGTTTAGTTCCAGAGATATTGCGGGTTTACTTTAAAAAACCGCATCAACTAGAGTCTTCATTAATAGGTAACCGTGAGGGTACAAACGATGAAATTTACATGGAAGATGTGTTTTAATATATTCAATCGATGGGTCAAATTTCGTCGTTTGTACCCATTTAGTTTCAGAGATATTGCCGGTTTACTTTTAAAAACCGCATCAACTAGAGTTTTCATTAATAGGTAACCGTGAGGGTACAAACGATGAAATTTATATGGAAGATGTGTATTAATATATTCAATCGATTGACCAAATTTCGTCGTTTGTACCCATTTAGTTTCAGAGATATTGCGGGTTTACTTTTAAAAACCGCATCAACTAGAGTCTGCATTAATAGGTAACCGTGAAGGTAAAAACGATGAAATTTATATAAAAGATGTGTATTAATATATTTAATCGATTAACCAAATTTCGTCGTTTGTACTCTTTTAGTTCTGGAGATATTGCGGATTTACTTTTAAAAACCGCATCAACTAGAGTCTTCATTAATAGGTAACCGATAGGGTACAAACGATGAAATTTATATGGAAGATGTGTTTTAATATATTCAATCGATGGTCAAATTTCGTCGTCTGTACCCATTTAGTTCCAGAGATATTGCGGGTTTTACTTTTAAAAAACCGCATCAACTAGAGTCTTCATTAATAGGTAACGTGAGGGTACAAACGATGAAATTTATATGCAAGATGTGTTATTGATATATTCAATCGACTGGTCAAATTTCGTTGTTTGTACCCTTTAGTTCTAGAGATATTGCGGGTTTACTTTTAAAAACCGCATCAACTAGAGTCTTCATTATAGGTAACCGTGAGGGTACAAACGATGAAATTTATATGGAAGATGTGTTTTAATATATTCAATCGATTGGCAAATTTCGTCGTTTGTACCCTTTAGTTTCCAGAGATATTGCGGGTTTACTTTAAAAAACCGCATCAACTAGAGTCTTCATTAATAGGTAACCGTGAGGGTACAAACGATGAAATTTACATGGAAGAGTGTGTTTAATATATTCAATCGATGGGTCAAATTTCGTCGTTTGTACCCATTTAGTTTCAGAGATATTGCGGTTTACTTTTAAAAACCGCATCAACTAGAGTTTTCATTAATAGGTAACCGTGAGGGTACAAACGATGAAATTTATATGGAAGATGTGTATTAATATATTCAATCGATTGGCCAAATTTCGTCGTTTGTACCCATTTAGTTTCAGAGATAATTGCGGGTTTACTTTTAAAAATATCGCATCAATCAGAGTCTTCATTAATAGGTAACCGTGAGGGTACAAACGATGAAATTTATATGGAAGATGTGTATTGATATATTCAATCGACTGGCCAAATTTCGTCGTTTGTACCCTTTTAGTTCCAGAATATTGCGGTTTACTTTTAAAAACCGCATCAACAGAGTCTTCATTATAGGTAACCGTGAGGGTACAAACGATAAATTATATGGAAGATGTTTATTAATATATTAAAACGATTGGCAAAATTTCGTCGTTTGTACCCATTATTCCAGAGACTATTGCGAGTTTACTTTGATTTTCCAAGCCTAAGTCCTCATAAATGGTACCGCGAGGGTACACACGATAAAAAATGTATGAAGATAGTTTTATATATTCAAATCTATTAAAGTATTACTAAGGAAAACAAAATGAATACTTGGCTTGAACGCACCCCTCATGACATACGAGTTCCTTTATGAGAATTGTCGCAGTGCTTTCAGAACGCCAAGCTTACTTGCGTTTTTCACATCTATATCTCAAACTCGGACGTGGTCACAGACAAAATAATGGTCAAAGGAGTCAACGAGTACAACTATGGAAAACGTTCATATCGTTAGGCGAGCCAACTTCACGTAAGCTGGCTCCCCATCAGCAACTGAATATCTCGAGAACTTGGTCCAGCAAAAAATAAAACGTACAAGAGTACACGATACAATCGAATCGAAGAAAAAAATGAGTGACCTTGAAAATTTGCCAATTTTGTTTTTGCAATATCTCGATAACGGTAGGTCGTAGAGAAAAAAGAAAGTTGGTACAAAGGAGTACAAACCGAGTACAAACTTATGAGACATAAACCGTTCATATCGGTTTTAGGGGCGAGCCAACTTCACGTGAAGCTGGCTCGCCCATCTAGCAACCTGAATATCTCGGAAACGGTTGGTCACAGACAAAAAATATAAACGGTACAAAGGAGTACAAACCGAGTACAATCGAATCGAAGAAAAAAATGAGTGACCTTGAAAATTTGCCAGTTTTGTTTTTGCAATATCTCGAGAACGGTAGGTCGTAGAGAAAAAAGAAAGTTGGTACAAAGGAGTACAAACCGAGTACAAACTTATGAGATATAAACCGTTCATATCGGTTTTAGGGGCGAGCCAACTTCACGTGAAGCTGGCTCGCCCATTTTGCAACCCTTATAACTCGTAAACGGTATGGGTACAAGCGAAATAATTTTTGGTACAAAGGAGTACAAAGTGAGTACAAACTTTTGACTAATAAAGTTTTCATATTGGTTTTAGGGGCGAGCCAACTTCACGGAGCTGAAAATAACCTCTTTATAAGAGAAAAAAAAAATTCAGCCCCTTATATCCAGTTTCTACTGAAATTTAGGAGCAAGAAAAATGTGTTTATTTGGGCTAACGTTGCTTTCAACTACATGGTCAATTGGTCATATCACGACCGAAGGGTTCCCGAACCACCGCTATCAGGGGCGGTCCAAGGAGGATAAATTTTGAAATCTTAAATAAAACTATGTCGTGATACATCTTTGGAAAGCCCTATACCTTATATAAGATTCTCAATGTTGCCTCCAAGTGTCTCCATGCAGAAAGAAAACCTCTGTTCGGTCTGACACAGGACGTTTTCAAGTTTTTGAGGGGTAATTTTTCTTATTTAGCGTTTAATTACTGACATACTCTTATTTAACGTCCTATGCTATACAAACATTCAATTAAAGTACAAAAAAAAATTTCAAATCGTCAATTTTGAAACCCCGGCTCTGTTTGACGAAGAAATCTTAGAAATCAGTTGTAATAACCTAAGAATTTTATGGGCTTTTCAAAAGTGTATGACAACATGGGTGATTCTAGTTAAGTTGAAAAACTGAGACTATAATAGCTTCCTGCTAAAAATAAAGAAATACATCTTTTCGTGTTTTTCTGAATTTCAAACGGTTCTCAAGTTTTTAGGGGTGGCAAGTTTTTTTTAACACCCCGTATATTTTACGATTTGGTAATCAAAAAACGGGTCGCCCACCCTACACCATAAAGAAAGAAACAGCATCTATTTTAAATGGTAAAATGAAACTCACCAGGAGAGGTTGCAAATTCATCCACACTAACAGTGGCCTCGGAATCATCTCCAAAATCGCTACCCGATAAGTTCGCGCCCGTCACTTTCCGTCCATTTTCCGAACTCGCCCGATCTCCAATATTCGAAATCGTATGTTCCCGATCTTCGTTAACTGAAATACTTCGTACCGAATCGGCAGATATCGTAGATAGCTCGGAACGATTATATTGATAGGTGTCCTCTAGGGGGGAACTGAACGTTTGATCTGCGAGGCTTTTCGGTGCAAGTGTTCTTATCGTTCGCTTGAAGGGATCACATCGTTGAACATCGGATAGCTTCGTCGGGATTCCGAGCGGCGGCGAACATAAACTCGACACGTCATTGGCTACATCATCAAATGGGAAAGAGGATTCGGCACGACTCAGCTTATTGACTGTCGTGAAATTTCGTGAACATCGTGTTGGCTCGTTTTTGACTCGCTTGTGGGCAAACGTGTTGAAATCCAATCTGCGCAACGAGCGACGATACGGTTTTCTTTTTCGGCTGTTTTCGTCAGGTGGTGTTCGGTCTTTTTCGTCGTAAAAGTCAACATCACTGTCACAGGTTCGTTCATTGAGTACCTGTTTACGTTTTGGCCGGGAAGAAATAAGCGAAGAGCGTTTTGTTTTTAACCAAGTGTTGGAGGAGCCATTCTCAGCACGCGAACTTTCATAATACTGACGGGGAGACGGCGAAGACATGTCATGTTTGGTGTCCAGGAGAGCGTGACTAGCTTCGATCAGAAGTTGAATGTTGTCTCTGCATTTCGCCTTGTGAGCCTCTCTCTTCATAGTACTCAGACTATCTTCATTTTCAGTAACAGGTGATTTGAATTGATTGTTCCTGGTCTCTTTGTATCTTTTAACTTCATTCGAATGATTTTCGCTTTCAATCGAATGAATGGGCGACTTTTTGGCGCTGAAGTAATCATCGGAAGTGTCTGTGTCATATGCATGTCTTCTTGACTTTTCTTTGTATTCTCGTTTGAGATCTTTGCGGTTGTTTTTCTTTGAACGCACAAACTTCTCATCCAAGTGATCATGCCTCGCAGGTAAAGTGGAAGTGGAACATTGCACATTGTCGTTTTGATAACTCGCGTTATTTGGTTTAGAAGTTATTTCTGAAGCTTCCGTCTCCTGGTCTCTGGATTCATTTCTACGTCCTCTTGGAATTTCTCGGTTAGCATTTCTTTGGTCATGCATATCTCTTTTCATGCCTTTCTTTACTTCGTAACTGTTTGGTATATTATCTTTGGTCCACTCATCCGAGGTTTCGTAGTGTTCCTTCTCTAACACGGTCACATAGCAATTGTTTTTCATACTTTTTCCAGCTCTCACAACTTTCCATGTTTCAATAGCGTTCTCTGCTATCACGATCGGCTTGAAATTATCATCAAAGTTCACATCAAGATTGCCGTTTTCTTTCTCAGAATGTCCATCACTTGCTTCATTGCTTCGCTTCTTATCAGTGGGACTTGGACTTGAACCTTCAAATTTACCATCACTTCTATTTTTTTCTTTTTCAATGTTTGCTACAACACCATCTCTGGTTACTCCCTTCACCTGACGATATTTATCAGTCTCACCACATTGATCTGGAGTTGTTTCAGTTCCACCATGAATTGCTTCAGTCTCAACATTGCTCAGAACATTCTCCTCACTGGTTTCCACATCTACAACATTGCCCACAAAGCTGAGGACGCCATCCATATTGTCGTTCGTGATATCGCTGCAATTCTCCACCAAAATTTCTCTTTCGGGTGGACTCAACGCATCCCGGAAATCGCCCGACGCATTCATGATGACATCATCTTCAGGCGTGTTCCCGTCATGTGAGGAACTGCATTGCGAGGAAGAGTTGCTCGAGGCCGAATAACTGCGTGACCCAGCAAGATTCGAGCGTCGGACTTCAAATTGACTCGAGTAATCAACACCATCGTCACCATTTTCAACAACATTTCCAGTCTCATAGGTGACCTGCCCATTGGGTTCGATACTGATCAGGGAAATGGGTTGCGGCTTGTGTCTCACATTTCTGTTCAACACTTGGCTCAAATCCAAATTCCGGTCGTCCGAGAGTAGAATGCGGGGCTCGTGACTCACGTTGAGGACTCTGAAGTCGAGTGATACCGTGTTGGGCAGCTCGGTGAAGGGATACTGCTGGACAGACTGGAGAAGGAACCGCCCGTCTGTCGAGTCTCTGTAGTCCAGATTGTTGATGGCCAGCAGCGTGAGGAGACTGGAGAAGCGCGCCAGTCTGGACTTGGCCCGGCGGTGGTTGCTGACGATGGCGTGGCCATAGTAGAGGAAGCTGAGCAGTTGCAAGATGTCGGCCGGCCTCAGATGCGAGTAGACCAGCTCAACCTTGACCAGACTTGGGAATTTGAACAGGAATGTCTGAAACACGAGGAACAGAAGAAAAAGTTGACGCTGCATGTGTGTACATGACATGAAGAAAGCTAGAAGGTCATAATAAAATTCCATCAAAATAGAAAAGGATACAAACATTGTTATACTATTAGTACGTAACGAATCCTGATGTCCCTGATAGTGCCAAACTAAATCTGATTGAAAATCTGTGGGACCAACTCAAACGAAGTGTTCGAGGCAGAATACCGGCTCCTCAGACTGTAGCAGAGCTCAAAATCGCCCTCGCCGAAGAATGGGAGAGGTTGCCCCAAGAAAATGTGGTTAATTTGATCCAGTCAATGCCAAATCGAATGAATGCTGTGATTAGAGCTCGTGGAGGTAACACAAAATACTGATTCACCACTGTTACAAATGAATCTTGTTGATTTCTCATGTTATAACGACTTTTGTTAAAAATAAAAAAAATCATGTTTTCCTTCTTTTTTGACACCCTGTAGTAAAAGTTAATTTTGACGGTTTGTGGTAGGTGTTTTTTTTTAACAATCAAATTATGAAATTGTAGAAAACAAAATTTACAACATTTTGAGATATCTTACAACTCGATAGAAATAGTAATTTCGCAGATTTGGTGAAGGAAAAAGTTTGATTCGCTTTTTCTGCTCTCAAGTGTATATAAATTAAAAAATCTGTTTGTTAAATAGAAATATCCTATGATTTTTTTTTTACATTAAATTATTACAAGTAAAATATCTCGTTCATAGATAGGAACTTGGGCATTGCACCCATGACAGAACCCACGTTTCCTCTCTGGATGTCTATGCTGATCTTCTGCTAGAGGAAACTGCGGGCTCTAGGTTCTCCAACACTGATGTCTGTTTGTATGTATTTGTTTATTTAAAGTGTTTTTATAAAGTCCAGCAACAGCTAATTAACTTTTTAATAGTTAAAGCTGGGAAGTTGAAGTTTTCAATGTAGACCCATGTTTTTGTACTAGTTCATTTTATTATTTTCACATTTTTTTCTTCATATTTCTGGACATGTCACAACCTCCTGAGCAACTTTGGTTTTGAGTCTGGCTGTCATTGTGCAAGCAAACAGAGTCCACTTTTCTTAGCAGAAAGTGATGTGTCTCCCTACTCAAACTCAGGTTCTTTGTTCAATTCTTCCCGACTTAGGTAAATATTGTTATGTTGTAGAGTGTAATGTCCCCCCTATCAACTGCCAAAAGCTAATATCAAGACAATGGTTTTTTTACTTTCCTTATCCTATAGAAAGGAAAGTTATGGAATCACCCAAAAAAAATTCATAGTCTGTTTTCAGTGCCAAAACACATTTTAGGGTCCCCAGAGCCTAAATCCAAAATTTCAGCCATTGGTCCATGTGTGTGTCTGTGAACAAGATATCTCAAGAATGGTAAGAGCTAGAGACTTGAAATTTGGTATGTAAACTTTATTTATGGAGAGGACGTGACACAAAACTTTTACATAAAACCGGTGCTCGCGGCATTTGGCGCTTCTGGCTAAACGATAAAAGATACAAAAAATTCACAAGAACAACTTTTTCTTACAATAAAAAAAAAAGAAACAATAGGGGTCTATTCCAATCATTTTTTTTTTTTTTTTTTTTTTTTTTGATATCTTGAACTTTTTGACCTCGGCCCCAATATACTTGTTTCTTGGAGGGGACCTGTTTGGACTAACTTTTTTTATTATTCATCCTAGATGGGGGTTGTGACACATCAAATCTAATGATTTTGAGGTGCTGATTATGAGGATAGCTATCTGTTACTGTTGAGTCACCAGTGGCAGAATTTGACTTCTTTTTGGGGGATAAGGAAAGTTGTGTTATGTCACACCAGATTTTTTATTATCCTTTTGCTGGAAACTTACCAACATCCTACATCAACCTCACCCAGACTGTGTTGGGCCAGTCATAGTTAGGGTAGGGAGGGATCAAATTTGAATGGGCACTAGTTACTCCTACCTAAATCCTACATCAACCTCACCCAGACTGTGTTTGGCCAGGAATAGTTTAAGATAGGGAGGGATCAAATTTGAATGGGCACAAATTCTAACCTTGTTGAAAATTGATTTAACTCTTCGACTGCCAGAGCTAATCTTGACATGTTTCCTACCCGGCCAAGCCAAATATGTGTACACTTCCCCACCGGCCAAATGTAATCTAGTCTGACACAACTGGAGTTGTGCCGTGGCCCTGGAGGTGTGTGTTTTGTAAATTTGCTTCCTCACAGGCCATGGTACAACTAATGGTATTTGACAAAATAGATTTAAAAACAGTTCTGGAATCCTCAAGACACAGGCTTTCTGGATATACTTAAAAGAAATCTGTAGTGACACAACTCTAGTTGCGACATCGACCTAAAGATTTCATTTTCAGCACAACTTGACTTGTGCCATGGCCGGGGGGAAAGTGTATTGGCACAACTCAAGTTGTGCCATGGCCTGGTGGGAAAGTGTACTGGCACAACTCGAGTTGTGCCATGGCAGTCAAAGAGTTAAGCCACAAGAACGGGTGTATTCAACATGCACTTTATGCTGATTAGGTAAATTATGTCTTTTTTAATTAAAAATGAGTGTTTCACAGCCTTTTTCTTATTTTGTAGACACTTGTGGTCTGTGTTATAGCTTTTCAATAGTATGTCTCTCACATAATGGGTGAGAAGGAACACAATACTTCCTATTTGCAGGTCAACACAAGTGCATGGAAAGTTTGGGAAGGTATTGATTACAATCAAATATTGAATACATATAAAGTTGTCAATGTTATCAAAATTATGTTAATCACTTTCATGATGTGATATCACAACTACTCAAACTCACTTTACTAAATCTATGCTGAAACTTTTAATTATTTATACACATACTTTTGTATATATCCTACAATAAATAAACATTAATTTTATTAATTAATATTTATTTAGTAAAAAACACATAAAATGTTGATTTATTTATGTAGTTTGACTTTTAAATAGGTATTTAAAAGTGCTATCAAATCCTGGGAGAGCATCAGTCATAATAATTTCTCCTAGAAACATGAGAGACATAGACCTGTTATTCATTACCTACTGATTTTGATTCATTAGATTAGAAGTTAAAAATGCCCATTTTACCTTTTTCTGAACTAAATAAATTGGAATTGACTAGTTGGGTTCATTTGATAAGAAGTGATCATTTTAATTAGGGTTTTTCAGGCCATTTAAATAAGTTAGTGGTCATAGATGTAGAGTATAATGTAGAGGCATAAGCTACACCAATACCTAATTGCTTTAATGTTCCCTAACCATTTTCAATGTTATGTCTCCTTTACTACAAGACTGAGTGAACTAGCTTAACCCCAGTCAGCATTTTTTAAAGTATTCTCCTGTAATAGGGCCAACCATAACATCTTTTCTATTGTAATGTTCCAAGCAACTAGTCAGTTTATCTTTCTTTTTTTTCTTGATTTAACATCTTCTCTTGATTCAAGAGGCAAGAAAACAAAGTGTACCAATCCTTTTTGTAGGATGAACTTCAATATCAGGAACAAAAACAACTACATGGAGATCCGTACTTCAGAAATAAAATAGATAATAGCATCTATTGGGACCAAGAACAATCTTGAGATTAACAAATGATGAGTGTTTCACAGCCTTTTACATTTGGTGGCCCCAAAACAGAAGCTACCATAGACACTTGTGGTCTGTGTTGTAGCCTGTCCATCCTGTAGTATGCCAAATAGTGACACAATACTTCCCATTTAGGTTTTGGGTCAACACAAGTGCACTGGAAGGTATACCTTATAAAAAATATAACCAAATTTTGAATACAATTTTTTGACAGGTTCAAACCTAATACCTTCCACATGGCAAGTGAGTAGATATCTTGCCATTAAGCTATTCATATCCTAATAAAACAACAACATTTTAGACTGCAAATTGGCTTGAAAAAATATAAATTGGTACCAGTTCAGCAAATTTGAAAATCTAGTAGAATGTACTAAACAAGTAAATAGATCAACTTTTATTAATATTCTTCATTACCTACATATTTTGATCCTGGTTGTTATATGGGTTTTTTTATAAATGGTATGATTAGTAAATACAGATAGAAAAACCTTCTTGACCTTGATAAGTAAGATTTGGATGGATTAAACTATAAAAGAAGCAAAATCATACAGACTGAGTTTTAATTTTGGGAACAAGGTCTGTAAAAATAAAAATATTCATTTTCAGGCAGAATTAATTATCTTAGAATTAATAGAAAAAAAAACAGATTTAGAGGACACATTTTAAAATACAGTTAAATTGATATAAGAAACAGCATTGCAAACATGTTAAATTGTCCTTCCAGTATGAAATACTGAGTTGAGCACAAGAAATCATCTCAAGACATCAAGCAATGGGCAATGGAATGAAATCTCAATAGCAAAGTGAAAGGGATTCAGAGTGCACACTTCTCAATTCAAGAACCCAGAAAGAAGATAGAGTTCACAAGAATAGAAACCATGAAATCTCAGCAGCCTCTTATTGAGGTCATGGAACCTGACAAAATATAAGATACAGGTATACAAGATAGGTAAACAGAGGTGCAAAGAATTTAACTTACTGCTAAGAATGGGGAACAGCTTGCGAGGACTAATTTGTGAACAGGATAAGACTTATTTTCCACAGACAGAATACAATCGAATTCTCCGAATTTCAGGAGATTCTTGAACACATTTAACAAAAAGAAATTGCTTTCATGGAGCTTACTAAAAAATTCTATTTTGTCACAATTTGTACGTTTTGAACTGCTCATTTTTTGGTTCAACTTTTCTGACCAAAATTTGATAAATTTAACGAAGGTGTTGTGATCTTTAATAAAGATTATTAAATTAAATGATTATAAAGGACTTAAGTAATCACACACACATTTTTTAATCAAAATGAATGCTTAAATTTCAGAATTTTATCTGCGCACACGAAATGTCACAAAGTTGGTATCTAGAATGTTACAAGAAATGGGATTTCTCATTCGAACACGATAACGAACTGTTTGAATGGGAGATCGGGCGAAAAGGAAAATTGAAAGAACTTTCGCGAACTGCTGCAAGTGGAAATGCGAATTCCCAATTGCAATCGCAAGATCCTATTCTCACTCGACAACTTTTGCCAAATTCAGGAATCGGAAGAAATCAAGAAAATGTCGAATTTGTAAATTTTAAGATTTTGTTTACAGCCTACTTTTTATAAAGTTCAATATTTAATCGCTAGAGAACAGCAGCATACAGAACTCTCTCGAAAAGTGGCTTCACTTTTTGTCAAGAATCAGATATTTACTTTCTAACCTCCTGTGTAAGATCCGTTTACAATTTATTTTCCTTGGCACAATCAGCACAAAAAGTCAGCAGATATAAGCCGTATTTTTCTTTCTAACCAAAGTGGATTCGACAGGAATAAAATGAACGAACTGGAAGACAGTCATTTTTCTTTTGAAAGAGGAAATCACCTTCCAGTTTGGTTTACCAAATTCTTTTGGTTAACCTAAATCCATTGTTTATGTTTAAAAGTACCGAAACGCATTTTTCTTTCACGAATAGTGGGGAAAGCTAAACTGGAAATATATGGAATAAAATGGAAATATTTGGAAATACCGAACCTGGAAAAAAAATTATCCAAAAGAAAAATACACCTAAAGTCTTCGAAACTTTCAAACTTTGAAGAGATGAGATGAGAATAAAGACTTCCATGAATAATGCACTAATTCTACACGCTATGGTTGCACTGTAACTGACACAGGTTTGAATCCAAGCTGTGGTCAAATATTCTACTACAAAATTTCCTTTCTTTGAAGCTGACTTCAAAATAGGACAAATTTTTCAAGAATGGCGGCTTTTGTTTTAACTCTAGCGCTCTAGTTGCGAACTACTGTAGTCCACTAGGAATGTCAACAGCCGCTAAAATTTAAATTACGCTGATCGCCTTCTCTATTTGCCGGCAATACAATATTTCTGTGGCTAGAACTTTTTTTGAAATCGGCAAGTCCCATTTCTGAGTTTTTAGTTTAATTCTGGACTGGACATTCTCACTTCTCTATCCTGATAAGACTATTTGCGTTTTAAATTCCTTACAGGACCCTCATTTCTTTGTTCTGTCTATCTCACTATCCAAGTCAAGTAATCAATTATTCCAGAATTTCCTGTGAACTGAAGTGTCACCTCAATTCAGATATTAGCTTTCTTTCAAATTCATTCCAGTGGTAAGTGAATTATTTGGGTATTGATAAAAATGATAAGAACATATTATGGCTGGTTGGTAAAATCAGCTTGTAGGTGAATTCACACAGGTGTCTTTGGAGACTGGTAAGGATTACAAAAAAAAAAAAAAAAATGATAGCTCCCGATTTTAACCTAAATTTTAAGAACTATTTTGACTAGTGAAATTCAAGCCAGGATCCCACCCAGTGCAACACTTGGTCACAATTCTTAAAATGTGGGACTCAGTGGTATCCCAGCATTAGGAAGGGGCTTCCTCAGAAGTTAATCCTTCTACCATCAATGGCTTCAGTATGAGTATTTTAAACTGGATTATCAAACACTGGTCTACCACTTTAAAACCCACTAATTTCAATATTTTTATATTTCTCTCAGATACACTAAAAATGGACATGGATGAAGATGAGGATAATGCTCCCACAGTATTTGAGCATCGGGAGTATCAAACACTATTGTTGGAAGAGGCCAAGAAGAGCAATGTAATTCTGTACCTTCCCACGGGTTCAGGCAAAACTTACATTGCACAGATGTTAATCCGCCACTTTGGCCATGAACTTGCCATGTAAGAACTTACTGAAATATTTTTTTATAAACTGAAAGACATTACTTAGCACCTTAGCATGCTTCAACCTGTATGCTGATTTTGGTTCATGCCTAATTTCAATAAGGTATTCTTCAAGAAAAGACTTTCAAAAAGGTTTAGCTCAAACTTCAATTGAATTATCAGATAATTTAAGTTTTTTTTTTGTTCCTGTCATAATTTTTGAAACCCACTCTGTAATGCCATTCAATACTACACTTTGAACAACAACAACAACAATAATTTCTTCCACACAAAGGAAAAGCCTCTGAAGCCTGTTGATTTTTTGTTTGTTTATTAACGTAGCCTTTAATTCCCCAGGCCTTACAGTAAGGGAGGCAAACGTTCATTCTTCCTGTGCACAACACAAGCACTGCTCTATCAACAGGGTAAAGTTTTGCAGAAAAATTTGGAGTTCAGTGTGGGATTCTTCTCTGGTGCAGATGCTGTGGATTATTGGACTGATGAAACTTGGACTAAAGTTTTAGACAAATATCAGGTAGTTAATATTTATGTATTTTTGATAGGTATTTGTAAAATCTTTGAAATTAAAACTAATTGGGTGATTGGTTTTTAGGGTTTTGTTCATATGAAGGAAAAACCTATTAATAGGGAAGAAAAAACCCTATTAATAATTCTAGAAGTAAGCTATCAAGCTGAAACTTTGATATGTTGTTCAGACCCTCCAAAAAACAGTGAAAACAATAGAAAAAAATTGAGCTTGAGTGGTTCTCAAGCTCAAGGCCAATATACTGGGTTTTCATGTTTGGATCAAAATTTATTTTTGTCATGAAAAGTGCAAATTTTGTCCAATTGAGTTGAAAATTTCAGGGTATGTTCCTTAGTTGCTTAGTAATCAATTTGTACTTACTCTATTTGTACAACTGTACATAATATATTTAAAATTGTATAGTGAACAAACCCATTTGTGTGTATTTTAATTTGACTATTTTTTTTTTTTAGATGATTTTTTTATTTTGTAGGCATTAAACAGGAGCTACTGTAGATGCATGTGGTCTATGTTGCAGCATGTCCATACCATAGTATGGGTCTTCCCAACCAGGTTCTTAATAAATTAACTATCAACTTAACCAAAAACTTTACATAAAATCAAATACCTAATGGCCAACTTAGTTTACAATTAAATCAGTCTGTTAGTGACGTTGCAATTTCATATTAAATGTAGAAAAAAATGTTTTTTTGTTTGTCTGAATTTCCAAAATCTTACTTAATTACATAATCTTATAGTACATATTACTTATCATTCTCCCCCTCCACAGGTCATAGCATTCACGGCTCAAATTCTTCTCAACCTACTAAACACTAACAGGATTCAGTTCCGAAATATCAGCGTACTCATATTTGATGAGTGTCATCATGTTTCTGACCAACACTGCATGAAACAGATTCTTGACTTGTACGCCAATCAGTACAGAGCAGGTAAGAGCTATAATTGATTAAGTCAAATCTCAACAAAAAAAAAATTGTTTGGTATGATCAAATTTGATTGGAGAGTGGGGATATTACATACTTCTAATGATTATTTTATTAATTTATAATTATTATTTTATCTATTTGAGACTTAAACTGGGAATAGTCAAATTAGAATTAAATGTGCTAAAAAATGGCTCTAAGTTGGCATAAAAAATATCACAAGAGGATGGAATCAAATTTACAAAAATATGTTTGAACAAAATAACAAGCCAAAATAACAAAGTTACATATGAATAAATCGGTCAACTAATAAATTCACAATTGAAAATCAAGCTGATCAAAATCTTCACATGGATATGAATGTTGAGAGAATACTATCTCACCATAGAGAAGATGTACAATCCCTCACAGCACCTGGTTTCAATAGTCACTATAAGGCACTCAAATCTATAGGAACACAGAAAAAACCTCATCCTTATCATGTCAATAAAGAGAACAAGAATCATTGCTCAACTAAGAATGCAGGGTTTAATACCTTATGAGAGTTTTTTTTTTAAGAGGTGAAAAGTTTTTCTGGGTGACATCAGATGAGTGCAAATGCTGCAATATGAGAACAAGCAAAACATTGTTTCATTTCTTACTTGAAGGTCCTCATTACACACACCTGAGAAGAAAATTTATTTCTAGCACAAGCATCCATGAAATTTTAAATATTCAAAATATAGATAATGCTAATAAATTATACTTCTTTGTATCCGGAGCTCTTAGAACAAGAAAGTTATTAAGAAATTAATAAAACAGAAATTTTACTGATAGTATTTTTATTAACAAAATAAAGTTTTATTTTATTTCGAACTGCTCATAAATCAACGAGTTGCCCAAAGACACAGTATACAGATCAGACAGGTGTTGGTATTTTTTTTTTTTTTTTTTTTTTTCATTAGTTATTATTATTTATTTATTTATTTATTTATATTACAATTTACGGCATTACAATAAATTACAATCTGCCATTAACAAGGTGGTAATCATGAAAAATAACATGATTACCATCATGTTTACACACTTAAAATTAATAAGTAAAATTAAAATTAAAAATCCATATAAATGAAAGGTAATTCTTTAAGAGAAATGTATGATTCAGATAATAAAATATTAATATTAATTCATGTTATAGGTTGCCAAAGCATAACGAAATTTGGTTTTTAAATGTACTCAAGGACAGGAAGAATATATCGATGCTAGGATTATTTTTGGTTGTTGTATTGTAAATATCAATCATGCGATTTAAAGTGGAGAATTTGGAAAAATTAGTTTTTGTTTGTCTTTTTTGAAATAAATCGCAATTCCTAGTGTTTTTAATATTGATTCTGATATTGACATCTTCTAGTAATTCAGGCAGGTCTATTAAATTATTCATTATTTTATAAAAGTATATTGCATCGTATATCTTCCTCCTGTCCTCAAGGGTTTGTATGTCACATTTCACAAGAATGGGTTTATAATTAAAATAGTATTTGTGTTCTTGTTGTATTCCTACTTTGAAGGCATAAGATCTTAGGAATCTGCGCTGCACATACTCTAAGTCTGCTGTATTTATCTTATAGTGTGGTGACCACACCCGTGAGGCATATTCTAGGATGGGCCTCACAAGTGTCATGTATAAGATTTTGTAGGTGTTCGGATTTTTAAAGTCTTTCGATTCTCGGTTAACGAACCCCAATACCCTCAAAGCTTTATTTTTTATATTATATTATTATTATTATTATTATTTATTTATTATTTTTTTTTTTTTTTGTGTCTTTGGCCAACTCGTTCCTTATGGGTACAAATGTCTATGAACAATATTCAAAGTGTCGCGCAGGACAGTCAAGCATAGCTCTTTCAAATGTTTCTTATGGATTTGATGTGTTTTGAAGAAGTTGAGAAGTATAGGTGAGGCAGATCCGCGAACACCAAACCATAGACCATGTACTTTCCAGTTTTGAATTCCATATTTGTCTTTGAAGTAAGGTATGGTGGGTTCATAGATGGCTTTTTTCTCATTGTCTATCATTTGATCTTGATGATCTTCATTGGTTTCCCAGCGCAGTGTAGGGTCAATGATGAGCGCATTGTTGTGCTGTCGATCAATAGCTATGATATCTGCTCTTCTATTTTGATTCTCTCCATCACTGGTTACTGCTTCACAGTGAACTTCCTCGTGAACTTCCCATCCTTTCTGGCGAAACAGGTCAGCTGTAGCGGTGCGGATTTTATGGTGGGCAGAATTTCTCAACAGCTCGGAGCGAGGACAGATGCCACGGATGTGGGGAATCGTTTCAATTAGGTTTTTCTCTCTGCAAATTGGGTTTCTGCAGAGGCGATTCCCTTGGCTCCTGCCACCTGTTCCGCGATTAGACATCGAGTTCATGGAGAGTTTTAATGCATTCGTCCACTCGCTACTTGTCAATCCTTGTTTATTAGAAACCCATTCATTGGTGATTGTTCTATTTAAAATTAAGATACCGAAATAATTTGTACGTATAGGGAATACTTTAGCAAAATAATTTGTAGGTATAGGGAATACTTTAGTATAAATATACAGGGTATCCTAAAAGTTTCACAATTGCTCCCATGAATTGCATGCCATAGATTTTTAATTGATTTGCTTAAAAATAAATTATTCTTTCAGGCCTGTGCACCACTCGTCTCATGGGACTCACAGCTACCCTGCTCAACTCAGATGTGAAAGGCAAGATGTTGAATCGCGCAGATCTTCATAAGCAGGTGGCTGATTTGGAAAGAGCATTCTGTGGGCGGGTCATCTCCAGTGATACAGATGAGGTCATGAGGTACGTACATACTTCTTTTTGGTTCTCACAATAGTAGAGTTGTGAATTCTACTACACTCACCATGGCCATGTGGAATAGGCAACTAGGCGTTCATGCAAGGTAAACCAGGTTTTGATCACAGCTGGTTTGAAAATAATTTTATTGGATGTCCAACTTCCACTCATACCTCGTGAGGAAAAAAGAGTAGCTGCTTTAATATGAGAAGCGACCAGTGGCGAAATTAAGGAAAAAAATAAGAAGATACGGGGATATTAAAGAAAAAGTAAAAGTACTATAATTCTGTGCTACCCACTCTAAATTGTGAAGGAATAACACAATGAAACATATGTGTATTTATTTATATGTGGCTCTTGAAGGAGAGAGAGACACAGAGAATGAGAGAGAGAGTGAGTGTGTGTGAGTGTGTGTGTGCGTGTGTGTGTGAGAGAGTGTGAGTGAGTGAGTGTGACTGAGTGAGTGAGAGAGAGAAAGAGTGAGAGAGAGAGAGAGAGAGAGAGAGAGAGAGAGAGAGAGATAGAGTTTCTTTTGTAATTTGTAATTCAAGGTAAAACATTTCTAATGCTGCTACCCCACACTGAGGGGATCAAGTCTTCTTGTTTTGTGGGGTAGTTTCATTTCATATAATGATTTTCTCTTTTCTTTTCTGTAAAAATATCATTTTTAAAATATCCTTAGAAGTATTCCTTAGGGAGAGAGCCACAAAAATTAAAAAAAAAAACTAAAATAAATATACATTATTATTAAAGGTCTTCCACAAATCCCAACGAAGAGTTCTGCTTCTACACTCCGCAAGAACCTCACTTCCTGGTGAAGAAAATTCTGGGAGAGCTTGAGCCTTACTTCTGCTTCTTCCAGGTACAGTAGCAAGTTCTGTTGTTGTTGTTTTTTTTTTGTTGTAGCCAGCTTGGCTACAGCTGGAGGGGTGAGTGATGGTCTCCAGCCAACTTTATTTCAAAGTTGGCTCGTCCTGAACGACATATTTCTATTTTTTTTTTTTTTTTTTTTTTTTTTTACACTTTATTAGGTAATAGGACATATACAATACAAATAATTACAAATAAAAATACACTATACAATATAACAGAAGAAAAAAAAAAAAATAAAGAAAAAAAAAATAAATATATACATAATATATGTCCTAACTAAAGGCGGGGTTATTGCCTTAGGCAATCATCATGAGGACTTGGACTTTTCTTTATAAGCCATTAAACCCTTAGGTAACAGCAAGCTAGCCTGGCTTGTAAAGGTTGGCTAGTCAGTTCTCTGTTTATAGTCCTCTAGCGAGACACTGGTCTTCTCTCTGTTTAACGTCCCACAGCCAGACTACTTCTGTTTTATGGACCTTCGACTAAATGAACTGAATGAGCGCGCGATTAGCATAGTGGTTAAGAACTCGCTTACCATGCGGAAGGTCCCGGGTTCGAACCCCCCGTGCTGACAAAAATTTGAATTCAAAATTTGGTTACAGTTGTTTGTAAGAGATTTCTTCCGGTGCGCTCGTGTTGACCCAGCACCTGAATGGGAAGTATTGTGTCACTTCTCGCCCATCAGAGAGGAGGCATACTACGGGATGGGCATGCTACAACAGGAAGGAAGACTAGTGTCTCGCTAGAGTACTTTAAACAGAGAACGTACCAGCCCACAATAACAAGACAGGCCAGCTTACAGTTTCCCAAGGGTTTAATGGCTTGAAAAAAATACCCCATGTTATCACGATGGTTGATCACACATAGAAAAATGTGGTTCCGAACGAGCCAACTTTTCCACTTAAGTTGGCTGGAGACCATCACTCACACCAGGTGTAGCCAAACTGGTTACAACAACATTAAAAAAAAATCTTCTCGAAAATCGATTTTTTTTTACTTATTCATCACCTTAGAATAATAATACATATCTTCTTTTTTTTTTTTAAAAAAAAAAAAAAGGTAATTGTGCCCCGGAACCGCTTTCGCATTACTTGAGGGCTAAATAATAATATCTAATGTAAAGGGAAAAAAAAGATAAAGAGTTATTGGTGTTATTATGTCCCATTGTTTATACTCAATTAAGTCGAACTCCAATAAATAGGACTTAACCGACCTCAGTAGCTTAATCGACAAGTCGGCCGACTTGTAATAATAATAATAATAATACTCTTTAGAATAGCATAGAATAGAATAGAATATACCTTGTTCATACTGCCGAGGTAAGACTGAAAAGTCCCTTTACTCCAGCAGTCAAACAGGTCTTACATATTTTATGGGATAAATATTTTACATATTAATCTTAATTTACAGGGTGGTCCAGAAAGTTTGCACCAAAATGATAGGGGTAATAAAAGAGACCATTTCCAACAAAAATATTCCCGGACATTTTCCTTTATTTTTTGTCGTTTTCAAAATGGCGGCCAAAAGTGTGTTTTTCAATATTCCGACTTTGGTTTGGCTTTTGATTTTTTTTAATTTTTTCTGTACCACCTAGAAAAAAACGGATTTCATTTTTGAATTGAGAATAAAATTTTAATTAAAATAAGTTAAATTAACCCGTTCAGTGTTTTAATGTTCATGCTCATTTAGGCTGTCAAGATTCTGAACGCACGTATTTGAAAAACACACGTTTTGGCCGCCATTTTGAAAACGACAAAAAATAAAGGAAAATGTGCGGGAATATTTTTGTTGGAAATGGTCTCTTTTATTACCCCTATCATTTTGGTGCAAACTTTCTGGACCACCCTGTATATATATAAAATCCATTTACATTCATTCATAATCAACGCAGAGCCTAAACGGCTGGGCCGATTGACTTGAAATTTTGCAGGAAGCTTCCCCTTATGATGTAGGGGCGTACTAAGATTTTTTTGAAGGAAACAAGGGTTCTCAACTTATGGCCGAAATTAGTCATTTTTAGCGTGTTGTCAGATTCTCAAAAAGGGTTGAGCTTAATGACCTCAAATTTGGCAGACAACTTCTTTCAGTGATGAAAAAGCTTACTATGAATGGATTTTTCTAAGATAACAGGGGTCCTCAACTTATGGACAAAGGGAGACATTTTTAGCGTCTTGCAAGATTCTCAAAACGGTTGAGCCGAATGACTTGAAATTTGGCAGACAGCTTTTTTTGTGATGTAGGGGAATAACAAGAAACAAATTTTAAAAGAAAATAGGGGTTCTGAACTTATGGTCAACATTAGATTTCATCAGAGGTTCCCCATAAATGTGTCCATCAAGTTATTTTTATGATGTAGGGGTGTACTAACAAAATAATCTGTTCTTATAAATGCGAGCTCATGTCATTCATTAATGTAGGTATTACCGTTTCTCCGTACTGGTAAGCTAAAATTGTATAGGTAACTAAGTTCCTTCTGATCTATGTATCCAATATAGCGGTATAATCTTTTTCTCATATCATCTACATAATTATATTCGTAAGAAATATAAAAATAAAGTGCCTCAGTATAAACAGTTTAAACAGAAACATAAAAGCCTACCTATTTACTTTATTATTACGTCAGTGTACTTAGCATCAAATAATGTTTAGGCACAATTTGAGAACTGCTGCATGGAAATTCGTTGAAAAGCATCGAGACAAAGTAGGTATCTATGCACTAGACTAGAGGAGAGGGGAAAGTTCAAAAACACTTTCTGACATAGGCTCTGTAATACACTGCGTAGCTTTTCATTTAGATTCTCTAGCCAGTTAACACCTTGATACGAGATAAAAGTCATCTGGACTAAAATTGAATTTTCTTTCTGGAGCTTGCTTTTGTTTTTACTCTTGGCCATGCCTTAACTAAAATGTGGCCATGCCTTGGCCACGCGAAGCGGGCGTAGCCCGCTAGTATAATATAAATGTCAAATTCACTGACTGACCACTGACTGATCATCGCTCTACAGCCCAAACCGTAAGTCCTAGGAAGCTGAAATTTGGTAGGTAGCTTTGTCTTATAGTCTAGATGTGCAATAAGACGGGATTTTTCGAAATTCCCACTACAACACCTGCCATTGGCGAAAAAGGATTTTTTGCTTTCACGGCCATGCCTTGGCCCGCAAAGCGGGCGACAGCCCGCTAGTAACATATAAAAAAAAACCTATCTTTATTGGAATGTACCCACCAGGCGAGGTTAATGCTCACAGCATTTTCTACCACCTAACCCTCTTGTAACCTGTCTGTCCCGGTAGCTCAGTGGTAAAGGCGGCACTCTGTGAATCCAAAGACTCCAGAGGTCGTGGGTTCGAAACCCAGCTGGAACATGACATGTTATCCTCCCAATTGGGATTTTTACCACATAATAATATGGCTTGGGCTTACTGCTGGAATAATGGGACTTTAATAGTCCTAATCGGGCAGTATAAATAAGGCGATATTATTATAACCTGGATTTCAGTAGTTGCACTATTTCTCTCGTGTCGATTCCCAGGATGACTGCATGGACTACTTGCTGGCTGCTCTGAGACCGGACGAATCCACGAGACCTCGCCTGATGGACAGCGGAGACATTGCCTTCCCGGTGGTGAAGAAGCCCTCGGTGATGAAGGACCTGAAACAGATGTACGACGAAGTGCAGGTGAGTTGAGCGACACTGAGTGTGGTTAAAAAAAAAAAAAAAAAAAAAAACGATCGCCTAATGGACAGCGGAGACATTGCCTTCCCGGTGGTGAAGAAACCCTCGGTGATGAAGGACCTGAAACAGATGTACGACGAAGTGCAGGTGAGTTGAGCAACACTGAGTGTGGTTAAAAAAAAAAAAAAAAAAAAAAAAAAAAAAAAAAAACCAACACAATACTTCCGATTTCTAAATCCAATTTTTTTTCGGAAGTAATAATATTGCCTTCCCGGTGGTGAAGAAGCCCTCGGTGATGAAGGACCTGAAACAGATGTACGACGAAGTGCAGGTGAGTTGAGCGACACTGAGTGTGGTTAAAAAAAAGAAGAAAAAAAAACGAACACAATACTTCCGATTTCTAAATTCAAAAATTTATCGGAAGTAATAGTTATATTATTAATTTTAGTTAACCGACCTCAGTAGCTTGATCTATAAGGCGGCGACTTGTAACCTGGAGGTCCCGGTTTCAGTGTAAATTTAGTAAAGCGAGTTTGAGTAGTTGTGACATCACGAAAGTGATTAACACAAATATGATAACTTTTATTTAAGTGGTCACTGTGGCAGAGCGAGTTAGCGCGCTAGGCATTGCATGTATGGTGACCTGGGTTCGATTTCCAGCGGGGCAGGAATTCGAAAAGTACAGGAGGCTCTAAGTAATGCTGCGCTACCCACAAAAATTGTGAAGAGGCCTTCTGCTTCACCACAAATAAAATCATACATACATATTTCCGATTTCTAAATCCAAAATTTATCGGAAGTAATAGTTATTTGATTTATTTTAGTTGTTACATTCGTCGAACTCCATGGCTCAGTGGTTAAGAGCATTGGTTGCTGACCCGAAGGTTCCGATATAAGAGAAACATGGTCATAAAAGAAGTTCTATAGGGAGAAATAAGCTTTCTATAAGAAAAAAAAAAAAAAAAAAAAAAAAAATCCGTTCTCTTGAGTTCTATTAAATTCAGAAGTCTGACTGTACTTATAATTGAAGTAAAGATTCATTGAAATTTTTATGAGTGATTGTGGCTCTTGCTCCAATGAGAATTCCCTCAACTAAGATGTCTTCCAGTCCGTACTTTTCTTTGTAATAATTTATGGTAGGATTATAAATCTGGCACTTTTCCGAAAGTACCTCTTCCGGTTGATTAAGACAAGACTACACACAAGTTTTTTTTTTTTTTTTTTTAATGTACAAATAGTTTTTATATATTTTATTTCTTTTCATTTTATAAATAAAACATAAAACATGCATCCAGCCGTAAAAAAAAATGTGCCAAAACCAATCAACCTCAACCATGAGGTTGAACAACGTCGACCCTACTTGAGCGGGATAAGACAGAGTAAAAGAAGAAGAAGAAGATTATAAATTTTCATTAAAATAGTTTAATAATATTTCAGATGCAAAGCAAAGAGCATGGTCTGAATGCTGGCAACGTGACTGCACTGATCATGATGCTTGCGGCCCTGAGAGAAATCCAGGCAGCGGATGTAGAATTGGTGGCCTCAGTGCTGGAGAATATGCTGACCGGTGAGTAAAATATAGTCTTATGTCTAACCGGTGACTAATGACTATATAGACTGGTTCAGAAAAAACATTGACACCCCGTTATTGGTATTCTCATAGCGTGTAGATTTCAGAAGTGTGGAAACCACCCCCCGTCGGCTTACATCGTGGCGTCCTCAGCGCTAGTATCGCAAAGGAGTTTCCTCTCCTCGTCCCTCACCCGTATCAAATGTAAACATAAACATAAATAGACTGCGAGAAATATTCTACTCCGTTGCGATGGTGTCGCGCTATGTGGCGTTTCCATGCAACTGGGGTTCGCTTCCACACTTCTTAAATCTACACGCTATGGTATTCTATTCAGAATTCAGGGTGGTCAAGAAAAAACATTGACACCCGTTAGTAATATTCTATAACCGTGAGAAGACCAGTGTCTCGCTAGAGGACTCTAACCAGAGAACGTACTAGCTCACCCTAAGAAGCCAGGCTAGCTTGCAATTTCCCAAGGTCTTGATGGCTTGAAAAGAAATAGCCCAAGTTCTTACGATGGTTGATCGCACATAATATGTGGTTCAGAACTAGCTAACCTTTCTACTTTGGCTGGAGACCATCCCACCCCCAGCTGTAGCCAAGCCGGTTACAACAACAGCAACAATCTATTCTATTATAAAATGAATATATTATATAAAAAAAAGTAATCACCGTGGCCGAGTGAGTTAGCACTCTAGGCATTGCACGCACGGTGACCTGGGTTCGATACCCAGCGGGGCAGGATGGTTTCTACTCTGTACTTGGGTGTTCGGGGTCCACTCATACTTCGTGAGGAAACATGAGTAGCTGCTTCAATGTTAGCAGCGACCAGTGGCGGAATTATAGGCAAAAATAAGATATTGGGATATTAAATATACGGGAAAGTCCTATTATTCTGCGCTACCCACTAAAATTGTGATATAATAACACAAAGAAACATATTATTATTATTATTATTATAAAAGTCAAAATTCTAGGAAGACATGACATCCAAAGAAGCCGTTTCAAGGACAAGCTCAATAAGGAGATGAGTGGAGAAAAACTGATTTTTTTTTAAATATATAAAAGGCAAAAATGTTTGCGAAATAATATAATAAAATTATAAAATGAATCATAAAAAAATGTATGCTATTCTCTATTCTTCTCCAGCGCTCACAGTAATGCGTCAGAAGTGCGAGAAAGTACTGGGTGCTCACCCGAAAGCCACGCGCTACATAAAGTACAATTCTCCCAAGATAGATGCTCTGCTGGATCTCCTGAAGAATTACCACAAGGATAAACGCACCCTCGTCTTCTGCCAGCGTCGCGCTTCGGTAAGTTTTATTATGATTGTTTTTTTTTTCGAGAGGGAGAAAGGAGAAAAAATATTTTAAAGACACCGCATAACATATGGGTTTGATGGCAGAGATTGCTTCAGGCAATAATCACGCCCTTTGTCAATATTATTCTTGTCAATAAAGAGTTATCACATTATTATTATTATTATTATTACATGGGGAGCGGGATTTCCACCCACTCAAAAACTCATGGCTCTCATTTAAAGACATTATGATTAAAATTTGATTATTTTTTTTTAGTTCAAAAAAGAACATGAAATAACATGAGAAAAAAAATATCATAGAGAGAGAACGTAAAAATTGTTATTAAAAATACTTTTACAACTGGTGCCACATGGCACTTGCCTAAACGACACTGTATACAAGATTTTTTTCTCTTCTTCTCTCTTTTTCTTCCTTTCGTGTTCTTTTATAGAAATGTATAAAAGATGATAATTTTGGCCCCATGTAATTTGTAATTTATTTATTTGTATACAATATGCTTTACAACATGATTACAAATTTCTTAATTCTAGAAACTATAATTAATATCTTATATCTAATATTCCTATCATAAATTATAGGAAATCAGATGAAGCAGAGCATGTCGAAATTTTCTGATATGTAAGAACTCTTTACTTAGCTAAATAAGGGGTGAATAATAATATTTTTTCTTTGTCACAATTTTTAGTGGGCAGCACAGAATCATAAGGCTTTTTACCATTTATTATACTGAGGTGTCGTAAAATTGATAAAACCAGCCACTAAAAGCTTCAACTCCCTTTGAAGTTGAAGTTACAATCAAGGTTTCAAGAAACGGTATTGTCATTTATTATTATTATTCAACACTTTATTAGATATAAATGGACATATGTACAATAGAAATAATTATTTTAACAATGAAAAAAATGGAAAGAATAAAAATAAAAATGAAAAAGAATAGAAACATATGTCCTAACTAAAGGGCGGCATTATTGCCTATGGCAATCTCTTCCACCCAACCGTTATTGATAGAACCGTCCATAGTTTTCCCTACCACCTAATTCTAAATCAGTATGTATGTCATCCAACATCTCATTTGTGCAGGTGAAGATGCTGTACTATCTGTTGAGACAAGTGTCGATCCATTGTGCTGGCTACGAGAACATCAAGCCCGACTTTATGGTGGGAGTGAGTACGCATCTGGTCCAGAATACCAAGCTAGCGGAGTTCAGCAAAAAACAAGATAAACTGGTAAGTGTGCATTCAATAAAAATACACTGCCAATTATGGACACAATACTTCCTCGTGATTGGTTCACATTGTATACCCTTTTCAATTTTGAGATTTTTTACTAAATCGCTGCTTCTTAACCGAAAACTTCCAAAACTTAACCGATTCTCTTCAAAATTGTTTAATATATAGTAGAATACCGTTTTTCCTACTTTACAAGGAATGAATTTGACAGACAGACACACAAAACCAAAGTTGCTCAGGAGGCTATGAAACGTCCAGAAATATAAAAAAAACCTGAAATCGCAGCAATTTTTTTTATATATAAAAATGAACAATTGAACACATCCGAATTGTAATATTAGAAATTTCTCGGAAGTAATATATAAGAGAGTTAGTCATATTTCAGCATACTCGAAATGATAGGGAATTTTTGTAAATTAGAGTTTTGATGAAAAAGAGTTGAGTACGGTTTGGTACTTGTTTTCTGTAACGGTATTCGGAAATTAAATCGGGATAATATGTAGATATGAGCTATTTATTATGTTGTTTATGATTATGTTTATTGGACTACATTAAATTTGGTTTTTGGAAAATCTGAAAAACAATATCTCTTTTATATCAATAATAATAATAATAATATCGCCTTATTTAAACTGCCCGATTAGGACTATTAAAGTCCCATTATTCCAGCAGTAAGCCCAAGACATATTATTATGTGGTAAAAATCCCAATTGGGAGGATAACTTGTCATGTCCCGGCTGGGTTTCGAACCCACGACCTCTGGAGTCTTTGGATTCACAGAGTGCCGCATTAATCCCGCCTGGTGGAAGGTAACCACCAGGCTAGGTTAATGCTCAAAGCATTTTCTACCACCTAACCTTCAGAGTCTTATTATTATGCGGTCACAAAATCAAATGAATGAGGAAAAATTCATGCACTGGGTGGGATTCGAACCAACGGATCCCTACGCTACCTGGATTATCAAACTAGCGCGTTAACCACTTGACTACCAGTTTTTTGAGGGACTTAAAGAAAGGGTTGAAATTAGATAAATATTCTAAATGATTAAAATGATAATTCAGATCTTTTTTCTTTAAGAAATTCAGAAATCAGGAACCACAAAAAATATGGCACTGGGTGGGATTCGAACCAACGGATCCCTACGCTACCTGGATTACCAGACTTGTGCGTTAACCACTTGACTTCCAGTGCACGATTATATTGTTCCCAGGTAGTAGTCACTGTGGCAGAGTGAGTTAGCGCGCTAGACATTGCACGCACGGTGACCTGGGTTCGATCCCCAGCGGGACAGGAATTTTTCTGATCTGTACTTGGATGTTCGGGGTCCACTCATACCTCGTGAGGAAAAATGAGTAGTTACTTGTATGAGTAACGACCAGTGGCGGCATTACCAGAGTAAAAAGAAATTAATGTAATATGTAGAGTAATTCGAAATGTGAAGGAGGCTCTTAGTAATGCTGCGCTACCCACAAAAATTGTGAAGAGGCCTTGTGCTTCACCACAAATAAAATCATACATACATATTATTCCCAGGTTCTGCTCCATTTCAACAAGGGCGTCACCAACCTGCTCATCGCCACTGACGTGCTGGAGGAAGGGATTGACATTCAGTCGTGCAATATGGTGATCAAGTTCGATCCGCCCCAACACACTCGCTCCTACGTTCAGTCCAAAGGTGAGTTGCTCCTGCCACCTTCAGCACAAGATTTTTTCATTTTTTTTTTTTTTTGTGAAAAATAATTCAATACAAAAAGTATGTGTTTCACATTAAAGAGATTATAGAAATATAGAAATTATATAAACTAGAAAGAAATATTAAGGAATACTAAGGAATAGGAATTTTTATCTTTTGAAGGTCGGTATACCCTCATTATATTTTGTTGAAGATGTTTATTTGTAAAATTAAATACATGGAAACTTTTTAAAAATAAATAAATAAAACTCCCGGGCTCTGTGGGAGTCGAAACTCCGACCACCAGATTACGAGTCCGTTAGTATTTCGACACTTTACCCCAAAATAACGCATCTCTACAAACAATAACACTCTTTATTGGAATGTAACCACCAGGCAAGGTTAATGCTCAAAGCATTTTCTACCACCTAACCCACAGAGTCTTATTATTATGTAATTACAAACTCAAATTTATGAGAAAAAATTCATGCACTGGGTGGAATTCAAACCAACCGATCCCTACGCTACCTGAATAACCAGACGTTAACCACTTCACTACCAGTGCAACCACTTAGTTATTGAGCCCAGGTCAGTTTATACTTCCATCATTACTATTGTACCTTCAAATTTTTCTTTTCTCATTTTTTTGTTGTTAACTTTTGTTTCCTTCTACTTTTTCTTACATTTATTTATTATTATATAAATATAATTTTTTTTTATTGTTTATTTCATATTTTTTTTTATCCTATATATAAAGAGAAAGCCACAGGGTTCGGTGGAAGAGAAAGCCACAGGCTTTTACCTCGCCCCTTGGTTCACTACATACTCTATTGTGCTTTTTTTTCATGTTATATTTTGTTGAATGTATCATGTAGTTGACCAATAAAGTGTTAAATAATAATAATAATAATATGTCTTGAGCTTAGTGCTGGAATAATGGGACTTTAATAGTCCTAATCGGGCAGTATAAATAAGGCGATATTATTATTATTATATTATTATTATTACTATTTCAGGACGGGCCAGATCCCGAGGGTCGCAGTACATTCTCATGGTGAACGAGAAGGACCGGCAGAAGTACTTGGAACAGTTT
This sequence comes from Bactericera cockerelli, assembly GCA_024516035.1. Classification (NCBI taxonomy): domain Eukaryota; kingdom Metazoa; phylum Arthropoda; class Insecta; order Hemiptera; family Triozidae; genus Bactericera; species Bactericera cockerelli. The sequence goes on along the minus strand of CM044965.1, from coordinate 7,724,350 downwards.
CGGGGCTTCACCAAGATAGAGGAGGCCCTCAAGGAGATTTCGAAAGCGAAGAGACTCAAGCGGGATGTGTACGACGACAAGTACAAGAGACTGCCGGAGGACGCAGATAGGGTGAGAATAATAATAATAATTCCGTGTCCATGAGATAGGTATTGATACCTAAATCACGGTAGTGAGAAGATTATATGGACACCCAGATCCAATGTCTAGGCTCCTTTCATGTCCATTGATTCTATTTGGTTTTAACGTCCTGACTTGAGGTTGACAGGACGGGGGTTTTACCCTCCATTCGCTGGGAATCGTACCAGCTACCCACATTAACCTCACCCAGCCTGGGTAGGGCCGGAATCGTCAGCCCCACATGTTCGGAGGGAACAGAATTTTCTGTGCGAAAAGTCTGCTCCAACCGGGAATCGAACTCAGGATCTCTGGACTACGGGCAGTAGTCACAACCGTTACGCCACGGAGGCTGGATAGGGTGAGAAGAAGAAATTGCATTGGTATTGGTAGTCAAATAGTTAAGGCGCTAGTCTGGTAATCCAGGTAGCGTAGGGATCCGTTGGTTCGAATCCCACCCAATGCATGAATTTTTCCTCATTTATTTGAGTATATGACCACATAATAATAAGACTCTGAGAGTGAGGTGGTAGAAAATGCTTTTAAGCTTTAACCTTGCCTGGTGGTCACCTTCCACTAAAGAGTATTATTATTATTAAGAGAATAGGATTGAACAGAGTGGTAGTTGTCGTAGTTAGCTTGGCTACAGATGGGGGAGTGATGATGTTTTCTATACAATTTTTTTTCTGGACTTAAAAGATTTATAACTTTGTGATTTATTTTTTGAAGATAGTTATGCCCCGGAACCGCTTTCGCATTACTTCACAAACAGCTATGCCATTCCAGAAACGGAAAAACTCGGTTCGAATTTTCCGCTCCGGCTGGGATTCGAACCCGCAACCTCCGGGTCAGCAACCAATGCTCTTAACCACTGAGCCACTGAGGTTGGCTAAAGTTTTGTGATTCAAACTTTATTTATAAAGCTTTGAACTTATTAAATTTACTATTATTTTTTTATGATCATTCATTTGAAGAAAGGTGTGTAACCCTCATAGCCTTTGTCTCCTATCCAACGTTTGGCAAGGACTCTGCTATCTTGTGTTTTTTCCTACAGGTAACATCTATGAGTACTGGAATAGTCTGTAGTGCTACACTACTCCCATTACAACCACAACACTTGTATATTCTGTTTCCAGCCCAATATCTACTATGTGTCAGGGCTAGAATCTGCCTCTGTATCAGAAGCTTCTGCAACAGTCTGCAGTTCTACACTACTCCCATTACAACAAAAACAACACTTGTATATTCTGTTTCCAGCCCAATATCTACTATGTGTCAGGGCTAGAATCTGCCTCTGTATCAGAAGCTTCCGCCCCAGCGCTAGTCTATCAGTACTGCAACAGTCTGCAGTGCTGCACTACTCCCATTACAACAACAACAACACTTGTATATTCTGTTTCCAGCCCAATATCTACTATGTGTCAGGGCTAGAATCTGCCTCTGTATCAGAAGCTTCCGCCCCAGCGCTAGTCTATCAGTACTGCAACAGTCTGCAGTGCAACACTACTCCCATTACAACAACAACACTTGTTTATTCTGTTTCCAGCCCAATATCTACTATGTGTCAGAGCTAGAATCTGCCTCTGTATCAGAAGCTTCCGCCCCAGCGCTAGTCTATCAGTACTGCAACAGTCTGCAGTGCTACACTACTCCCATTACAACAACAACACTTTTTTTTTTTTTTTTTTTTTTTTTTTTTTTTTAGGAAGGGAAAAATTTGCTTTTCAAACGGAGGTTTGTTGGTTTAACCTCCGAAAGGGTTTTTTACCCTCTAAAAAACCCCTCCTGATCCTTATTTTGATGGCCCTGGAACCGTTTTGTAACATTACTTCAGGGCCCCTTTCTTGTGCATTTTTATAATGCTTCATAGTATAATATTCTAATTGGTGTAGATTGTTATATCATAATTATGTTTATGTGTTTTCCTATGTGGAGCAGAAAGAGAGTTTTTATAAATTTACATTTCCTCTATTTCTTTTTTACACTGGTGCCGCCCTCCTTCATTCTTCTTTTCAGAAGAGTGGGGAGTGCTTGGGGACCTATGTTGAGTTGGCAGCTCAACAGCCAGACATTTACCTTATTGTTGAGACTATACATGTGTATAGTCGACCAAGGTCCTCTTAGTCTGAAGGCCTCTGTGTAAAAGAGATTTAGTAGACTGTCTGCCTGTGTAGATGGGTTCTTTATGTACAGACACTGTACATGTAATATAAAAATTATGAGGAGTTTCAATATATAAAGATAAAAAAAACAATACACCATAACATATATTATCATAACAGTATTCTGTTATTTGTATTCCATAACCAAAAAAAACACAAAATACTTATTTATTGGATACATCATCTTCTGTTTCACTCTTGGATCTTATCAGTGTTCTCGAGAGCTTTAGTTCTTTGGTGTTTTCATCCTGGATTCCTGACTCAGACGCAAGATGTTCTCGGTCCGGTACAGGTGGAGAGGGAAATATAATATCATTATTAGTAGTATTCATAGTAACAACAATGTTACACCAGATATGATTGGTTAGTGCAACATTCTTGTTGTTTGAATAGAGATTTAATATTTATTTATTTTTTGCTTCTTTTTGGGCTTCTATTGCTTCTTTTGTGAGCATTTTGTTTGTTGCTTCTTTTGTGAGCTTTTTTTGTACATATTAGATTAGTAAAGGAAATAAATATGAAAAAAATTGAAATGGGAGCAAAATAAAACATTCCCCTATACAAAAACACAATACATTTTTGCTTCTTTTTGAGCTTCTTGGGCCTCTTTTGTGAGCGTTTTTTTTTTTTTTGCTTCTTTTGTGAGCTTTAGTTTTTTTTTTTTTTTTTTTTTTTTTTTTTTTGAGCTTTTTGTGCTTCTTTTTGAGCATTTTATGTACAGATAATCTTATGGAAAGAAAAACCTAGAGTTCTTTCAAGAGAGTATGCTTATTGAATTTCCCAAAGTTAATGTTCTAAATTTTAAACCAATTTTTAACATTATTTAGCATCTAATAATGCAAAAATAAAATACTTTTAAAATACAATAATATATAGTATCTACAAATTTGGGGTGTCCAGAATTGTGCTGTCACTTCTATTTGTTGCCTGCATTCTGCGTGTGTCTGATAGCTTTTTCTTGAAAACTTCTGCGATGAATCCACTAATTGTGTCCCATTTTTGTTTTTCTTTGATCATTTCTTCTACGATGGAATTTGCATTTAGTGGTATCCCAATTTGATGCCAGCATCTTGCTCTTTGGGTGTCCCATCTTAAGCATTCAAAAATCATGTGCTCGGCAGTGTCATACTCATTGCAGTAGATACAGTTTTCATTGGGTATTATGTTCATTTTATGCAGATAGGATGCTATATTTCCATGACCAGAGAGGAATTGGTTAAGTTCAAAAGTTACATCCCCATGCTTTCGTTCCACCCAGGGTTTGATGGTGGGTATGAGTTTTTTAGTCCATTGTCCTTTCACTGTTTCATGGTTCCATTTGTTTTGCCAAATTTCTAATAGTTCATCTTCTAGATTACTCTTGAACTCATCTATGTTTATGTTCTTTTTTTGTTCGTGGTATATTTTTGTTCTTTCGAGTGCCATAAGTTCTACAGGCAAGGTTCCGGAGATTATTTGGAGTGCAGCTGTTGAGACGGTTCTGTATGATCTGCACTGTCGTATCAGTAATTTTCTCTGGACTTTTTCAAGTCTGTTTCTGTATTTAGCAAATTCTAATGTGTTGAACCATACAGGAACTCCATAGAACAGAGTTGAGTATACGACTGTTGATAATACATTTCGTTTACAATTGTTTGGGCCACTTATGTTGGGCATTAGTCTGCTCAGATTTGCGGCTACTCTCTCTGCCTTTTCCGACACTATCTTTATATGAGCAGTCATTCTTAGGTTTTGATCGAATTCTACCCCAAGATATCTGGCAGATTTTTTTGATTCTATTGGTATTCCTTCTACTTCTATTGTAATTTTCGGTACAGCTCTACTACTTACCAGCATGACTGTTTCTGTTTTGTGTGGTGCCAGTTGCATTTGTTTGTTTTTCATCCATTTGTTTACTATTATCATAGCTACATTGATTTCGAGTTCTAGTAATTTTTGGTCTTTTCCAGTAGTTATAAGTACAAGATCATCAGCATAGGCTATTGCTTTTGTGTTAGGAGGCATTTTCTGTCTTAGGATAGGGTCGTAGTAGATATTCCAGATGAGAGCTGCCAGCACGGATCCTTGCGGTGCTCCGCTCGTCATTTTATATGGTTTTCCATCTATTAGTATCACTCTGTCTGTAAAATAGTCTGCTATGATGTTTCTGAGATATTTGGATACATTTTTCTTTTTTAATTCTTCTAATATTCCCTTCCAAGGGACAGAATTGAACGCGTTTTTGACATCGGTTAGTGTCATCACACATAGCTTATTTTCACTTTTGGCTTTTGTAGCAAGACTTTTGACTTCTAACATAGCGTCTATTGTAGATCGTCCAGATATGAATCCAAATTGTTGGGGAGAGAGGCCTTCGTTGATCATTATCTCGTCTTCTAAGCGTTTTTTTATGAGGCTTTCGTATGTTTTTGCCATACCATCGAGTAAGCATAGTGGTCGATATGATGTATTTAGTTCTGAGGGTTTTCTTGGTTTTTCTATTAATACTAAATTTGCTCTTTTCCATATATCTGGAAATTCTCCTTTTTTTAAGAGGTTATTAAACAATTCTAGACAAAAGTCTGGAGCCGTCATGATGAGTTCTTTTGTGATTTCTGGAACCATGCCATCGGGTCCTGGAGCTTTTTTGTTTTTTATTTTAATAGCTACTCTTAGGAGCTCATCTAGGCTGAATAGCGGCACGTCGTCTGCTTCTACTGTTTCAAGTTTCCAGGTTTCAACTCTTTTTCTGGGGAAAAGTTTGTCAGCCTCTTTAAATTTTTCATCTGTACTAATTGTTTTGGTATTGTTAATTTTGAACTTTTTGCAGACTATTTTGTAGCCTGTTCCCCATACATTGTCGTTTAGGTCTAGACATATCTTCTTCCAGGATTCTGTTTGTGATTTTTTTATTGACTTTCTGAGGGACTTTTTTGCATCAGAATATTCTTTTTTTGTCGTTGTTATTTCATTTACATCTCTGGGGCGTTTAGAATTATTTCGGACAATTTTTCTTCTGAGTGCAAAGCACTTTTTTCTTTGTTCAGCAATTTCTGAATTCCACCAGTATGCTGGCTTTCGCCTGGTGGTGGTTGTTTTCCTGGAGAAAATTTCTTCGCAGATGTTTTGCAGGAGATTTATCGTATCTTGGGGGGTTCTTTCTGTTTGTTCAATGGTTTCTTTTATTTTTTCTTGTAGTAAGACTTTTTTCTCTTCTTGATATCTCCAAATTTTTGGGGAGTGGCTTATTTGTTGATTACAGTTATTATAATGTTGGTTAGAGTGGTGTATCTCGAATGTGATTGTGTTGTGATCTGATAGGTTTTCTTCTGTAAGTACTTCCCATCGTATGACTTTTCTAACAATTTCTTGAGAGCTAGCAGTTATATCTAGATAAGAAGTAGTATCATCTCTTATAAAGGTTGGTGTACTTCCTTTATTGAGAATTACTAGATCCATTGTCGCAAGCCATTCTGTGAGTATGACACCGCGCGAGTCTTGGACTGGTGAGCACCATTCGTAGGACTTTGAGTTAAAGTCTCCAGTTATGATAGTTTTCTTAGTCGAGTCTTCTATGCTGTCTTGGATTTCACAGAGTTTCTGCTTGAATGTTTCCATTCTATCGTTTGGGGAAAGATAGCAGCTAAAGTAGCTGGTACTTTCTGTATCTACTCTGACAAAACAGCTACCAAATGTCCAATGTGTTATTTTTATGATATCTGGTTTCATTATTTTGATAGCTGTGTTGCACTCAGTGTTTATAAACCATCCTCCTTCTCTAGTTTTTATTTTATTAGGTTCAGATATAAGTAACATACATGCATCACAATCTTTTGCTGACTGAATTATAAGGTCTAGGCCAGCTCTCGATCTCTGGAGATTTGCTTGGAGGAAGATCATATTATATTTATAGTGTGCTTCCTCTCTGGTTTACCATTCTTCTGTATTTTGGGCAGCTCATGGAGTCTGACCTGTGTCCTACTGCAGCACAGCTAAGGCAGTAGCTTTGATTTTCGCAGTCTTTGGAAACATGTCCTTCCTTTGTACATTTCAAGCATCGCCTTTCATGCCTGTTTTTATCTCTACAGTATCTCATTGTATGTCCCATTTTTAAGCAGTTTGTACATCTAGGGACTATTACTTTTTCTTTTAATCTACACATTGACCAACCTATCTTGATAGGGCTGTGGTGGAGTAGCATGCTTGCAGTCTCTGCTGGCATGACCAATGTGGCTATTTGTTCGCAATTTCTGTTTGTGTACATGGATTTGACCTCAACATTCTGTTCGTTGCCTAGTTTCTGTATAATAGCTGATTTTATCTCTGCTTCGGTTGTTATGGCATCCATCCCTGACAGTATCAGCTCGCATTTTTTCTGGACGATTTGGATTTCTTTTAGGCTTTCGTTTTCATTTATTTTTCTCTGTAGTAGGTCTCTCTTGCCTTTTTCTGCGACTATTAATAGTGAGTCATCCTTAGTTTTCCTTGTTGTTCGAATGTCAATACCAATTTCTTCTGGATTTATGTTTTCCCTGAACGCTCTTAGCATGTCAGAGTACGATTTATTCGCAGAGGTAACAACAATGGTTTCGTACTTGTTTTCTCTGGGTTGAGTATGGCTTTCTTTTTTGGGGGTAAATACTTTTATTTTGACATCATTTTGTAGAAAAACAATCTCCATTAATTTTCTAGCCAGTTGTCTGGTCTTTAAGTCAGCAGCTACCATGTTGATTAGTTTGCTACCATTTAATCTTGTTTCTTTTTCTAGTTCTTTTAGAGATAGAAATATTTCATCTATTGATGCGCCAGCACTGACATAAAATCTTTTGCTAGTTTCTGCTCCATTTTTGGTGCGTGTAGAACTTTCTAGATACTCTAGATTACTATTTAGAAGGTCTTCTTCAATTATGTTTTTAAGTCCTGGAAATTTTTCTTGAAATCTCTTGACTATCATAGACTCATCTTGAATGTCTTTTAGTATCAGTGCAATATCACCTTCTTCAATTGCTAGTGGATTTCCCACAACAATTTCAGATCTTTGAAAGCAGTCCTCGGGCCAGTTCTTCTTCAGGATGTTCTCAGCTTTGATCCCAAGGGTCTCTGGTTCTGTGACATGTAGCTCTTCTATTATCTTCTTTACTTCTTGTCGTAGGTTATCTTCATCGGCAATTTCTTTCTTGCATTTACTGCAAATTGTCTCGTTCTCTGTTGCGGCTTCTTCCATGCTTACATCTGAGTCATCTTTGGTTTCCGGCTTGTGTATAGTGACTACATCTCCAAGTGAAGTGAGAGCTTCGTTGAGTATTATTGTTTCTTTCATCATCTGGAGTTTTTCAGATGCTAATCTTGTTTCCTTCTTAGTTTTGTCTCCTAGAGTGGAGTTCAAAAATTGTATTTCATCGAGCATTAGTTCGATAGTAGTTTTTAGTTTTTTTTGTTTCTCGAGTATTTCTTCCTGCATTGGTGATAGAGTAATAGTAACATCTTCTACGCTGCCTGGAGAGTCGATTTTAGGTCTCTTCATGTATCTTCCTTCCTTCCTAGCTGATAATGGTGTTGTTGTAGGAACAATTGACTCAGGTGGGGGTGGTGGTCCTCCTGAGGTGGAATTCATGGCAGCAAGCAGTCACTAATTCACTAATTCACAAATTGTTTGTTTCACAATGTTTTTTAATGTTTATATTTCAGAATGTTTTCAATGTTTATATTTCATAATATTTTTCAATGTTTATATTTCAGAATGTTTATATTTCAATGTTTATATTTAATTTCAGTTACCAGTTACCTCAAGTCTAGAGACTCAGTACAATTCCTCAGTTACCTCAAGTCTAGAGACTCAGTTACCTCAAGTCTAGAGACTCTACAATGAAACCTAAAGTATGAACTCACAACAACAACACTTGTATATTCTGTTTCCAGCCCAATATCTACTATGTGTCAGGGCTAGAATCTGCCTCTGTATCAGAAGCTTCTGCCCCAGCGCTAGTCTATCAGTACTGCAACAGTCTGCAGTGCGATGCGTACTCCACCATTGCCCCCACCATTTACAAGCAGGTCCGCGGGGATGAGGTCAAGGGAGAATGCAAGGTAAGTGGTCGACTGGTCAGTAAGCATTTTACTTATTAACAATTTATATGTTTTATGTACATATTTTGTACATAAATCACCAACCTCGAGGTTACAAGTCTGTCGCCTTATCAATCAAGCTACTGAAGTCGGCATATTTTAGTAAATCTTTTTTGAATAATTTTGGCATTTGCAAAACTGACTGCTCATTTTTCATCACACGGTATGAGTGGACCCCGATTATATCAAGCCCCAATCAGGATTCGAAACTTAGTCTAGTGCTCTAAACCACTCTGCCACCGTGACTAATAAATCCTTGTGCACAAATTCTCCCATTTAATCACTCCTTCACACTGCCTTGATACGCATCACTCTTCTCATCTCTCCAGTACGATGAAAGTCTTGAACCAAGATTTCGTCCGAAAATATTCCTCGTCGAAAATGATCACAACGCAAAGGTAAGATTAAAAGGGGGGAACAATACCCCTGTCAAAAAATGAAGGAAAAAATGAAGAAATACAAAATTGTAAAGAAGAAAACCCCTTGAAATTCTGGACAAAAATGAATCAAGATAAAGAATGAGACGAAGAGTTCATTGAACTTTCAAATGAAAGGAAAGCCTAAAGGTTCGACGGTAACAAACTGATTCAATGAATTGTAGATATACGTATGTATTATTGCGCAATTTTTTTTATTTATTATTATTAATATTTGGCAAAAATCTGGACCTTTAATAAAAAACAAATTTTATGGTTAATATTTATCAAAAAACTGGAACAATAATAAAAAGCAAGTTTTTATTGAATATTTATCAAAAAACTGGACCAATAATAAAAAACAAGTTTTTATTATTAATATTTATCAAAAAACTCGACCAATAATAAAAAACAAGTTTTCATTATTAATATTTATCAAAAAACTGAACCAATAATAAAGAACAAGTTTTTATTATTAATATTTATGAAAAACCTGGACCGATAATAAAAACTTTGTTTTTTATTTTTATTAATATTTATCAAAAAACTGGACCAGTAATAAAAACTTGGTTTTTTTTTATTATTAATATTTATCAAAAAACTGGATCATATAGGTAAGATATAGTAAAAAAGATAGTTACAAGAGAATCGTGTTCTTCTCTTGTAAAAAAAGATTTTTTGGACGGTTGTGTTGTTTTATACCCCATTTGATAGGTAATCAATGTACTTTTTTCACTTTGTTAGGTTATAGTGTATCAAAACTTGGTTTTTATGACACATCCAATGCGTGGAAATCAACTTTTTTTAAATTAAAATAAAAATTGTGAAGAAACGCATTTCTTTTTTTCAGTTATGGAGAATACTGTGCTATTTAGTATGATTTTTTTCTGTGTTAAAATCAGGTGGTGTTGCGAATGCCCATATGTTGTCCCATCTATGACGAGATCCACGGAGATTGGATCAGGCTGGGTGATGAAAGAATCAAGCTGGCTTTCCAGAACGCCTGCTTCAAGACGGTCCAATTGCTCCACAAAATCGGTGAGTTTATTTATTTTATTTATTTATTTAGAAACTTTTTATTAGTAGAACATATATACGGACAAATAATGGTAAAAATTAAATATAAAATTTGACAATAATAATAAAATAAACAAGAAAAAAATATATATATACATATGTCCTAACTAAAGGGCGGGGTTATTGCCTAGTCTGTTGTTCACACACGTGCTGTTGTTTTAGCCAGCTTGGCTACAACTGGAGGGAGGAGGAATGATGGTCTCCAGCCAACTTTATTTCAAGTTAGCTCGTTCTGAACCACGTATTTCTGCGATCAACCATGTATATTTTATGTTGTTTATTTTTTTTCTTATTTTATATCTATTGTTCTTAATTTTATGTTTTAAATTTTTATCATTACTTGTTTGTACATTAGTCTTATTAATAAAGAATTCAATAGTAATAATAATACTCATAACCATCGTGAGGACTTGGACTTTTTCTTTATAAACCATTAATAATAATATCACTTTATTCATACTGCCCGACTAGGTCCCATTATTCCAGCAGTAAGCCCAAGACACATTATTATGTGGTAAAAATCCTAGATGGGAGGAATACTTGTCATGTCCCGGTTGGGTTTCGAACCCGCGACCTTCTGAAATTCACAGAGTGTCGCCTTTACCACTGAGCTACCAGAACATTAAACCCTAGGAAACTGCAAGGTAGCCTGGCTTGTAAAGGTTGGCTAGTCAGTTTTTTTTTTTTTTTTTTAAGGTACTGTCTACATGTGCTGGCATAGCAAGGTAACTGCGCCAACATGCAATAAATGACAAAGGATCGGTACACAATACATATATAATTATACACATTCATAATTACATTTACGAAGATCATACTACATATTAAACTGTGTTGAAATTAGTCATAAAAATTTCTCTAGTTTTCTATTTAGAATTGAGACACTGGTGCCTGTGTGTAAAGTCCCCTTCAGCCAGACATTCATCATGTGACATCTTCCTTTGTTTTCAGGTGAATTGACCGACGAACTTCGGCCTGTGAACAGATTCGTAGATCCAAGCACTGACCAGGAGTGGTTTCCCAACTACGAGGTTAGTATGGACGACTTTACCATTCGAAACCTAGTTAGTTTTTTATATCTGGTAAGTAGAAGTCGTAAGACTTCTTAAGCCATTAAAAAAAAACATATAAAATATGTCTTGGTAGCTCAGTGGTAAAGGCGGCGGCACTCTGTGAATCCAGATATTCCAGAGGTCGCGGGTTCGAAACCCAGCCGGGACATGACAAGTTATCCTCCCATTTGAGATTTTTACCACATAATAATACGTCTTGGGCTTACTGCTGGAATAATGGGACTGAATAGTCCTAATCGGGCAGTGTAAACATTGCTGACTGCATACATTGGAGAAATGTGTCTATTATAAGGACATCAAGTGAGCATATCCAAAAACAAAAGTTATCCACAGAAAATGGCCTATTTATATGACTCACTTTTGCACCGACTTAATAAACCTCTAAAATTAGGAGTTTAGTTCATGTTTTCCGGATTTTCAACTAAACCAGATACTTGTTATCATTTTATATGATTCTGTGCAAAAATTCAGTTTTTTAAAGCCTTCATTACAATGGTAATAAGAAAACAGTGTCAATCACACATGTGCAAAATCTCTTAGACCAGAGGCTATCTACTCGCCAAAACTTAAGTATATTGAATACAAGTGGGTCCACTGTCCAGTGGATAAGAAATAATCTCAAAAATTTACCTACAATCCCGGTCCCTAGAGATCTCTTATATCCAGGTTCTACTCTATCCAGTTCTCTTATATCCATGTTCTACTGTATCCAGTTCTCTTATATCCATGTTCTACTGTATCCAGTTCTCTTATATCCATGTTCTACTGTATCCAGTTCTCTTATATCCATGTTCTACTGTATCCAGTTCTCTTGTATCCATGTTCTACTGTATCCAGTTCTCTTATATCCATGTTCTACTGTACTTGTAATTATTCTACCCCCCCGGTAGTCACCGTGGCAGAGTGAGTTAGCGCGCTGGGCATTGCACGCATGGAGACCTGGGTTCGATCCCCAGCGGGGCAGGATTTTTTCTGCTCTGTACTTGGATGTTCGGGGTCCACTCATACCTCGTGAGGAAAAATGAGTAGTTACTTGTATGAGTAACGACCAGTGGCGGCATTACCAGAGTAAAAAGAAATTAATGTAATAGAATAATACGAAAAAGTAAAGGAGGCTCTTAGTAATGCTGCGCTACCCACAAAAATTATGAAGAGGCCTTGTGCTTCACCACAAATAAAACCATACATTATTCTCCCCCCCCCCCTGAAGGTGCTACCAGAGATAGATGATCCCGGTCACATGGTGGGCACCTCCCGCCGGAAAGAACTGTACGCCATCAGGGCGCCGCCGTGTCTGAGTGGCTCCCCCAGGGGCGGCCCTGGCACCCCCTGCTTCATGCACCCCATCACCCTCACCCCTGCCTTCATACCGGCCCTGGTCGACACAGAGAGGAAGAAGGTAAGTTCTTGGAGACTGTCCTATATTTTTTTTGATACCTTTTCATCATTAATTTTTTTACAAACATATAACAATTAACAAGCACAGAAACATAAATTAAAATAAAATAATATTTTTTTTTATTAACAAATGTATCGTAGCAAGAGCTACAGCTTTATTTATTTTTCAAAATACAGTTTAGGTATACAATAATTACAATTTAAGTATACAAGAATAAATTACAGAATAAGAGCAGATATAAAACATTTGAGTATTGTACATTTTTTTTTTTTTTTTTTTTTTTACACATGAAGTTATCTACATTGCCCTTATCTAAATAATAATATATACATAGTTAAAATGCTCAAAATTGTTTTTTTGTTATTTAAATTGTTTTTTATTAAAGAAAGAACTAAAAAAAATTTTAGAAAATATTTTTTTTAGTAACAGGTTATTTTGTAACTGGAATTCATTAACTGATATCATGATTAATGCTCCATCTTCAAACTCATTCAAAGCTTAAATTGATGATTTTTTCTCTATTAAATAAAGCATCAGTTGTATAACATAACCTCATAATTTTGTTTTGGGTTTAATCGCTTTACTTATAAAGCTTTGCTCTTATTAGGTTTACTATTATTATTATTATATTACTCTTTACTAGGTAAAGACAAAGTACAATTTTTGCAGTACAATACAATGAAATTATAAAGAAAAAATGTATCGATTGAAGTACAAGAACGAAAAAAAGGATTAAACCAATGTACTACCTAAAGGGCGGGGTTATTGCCTGTGACAATCTCTTCCACCCAACCCTTTATCTGCCTTATTTAACTCCACTTTCAACTACAATTGGATTGGCTGTGTGGTTTGTTTTTGTTCAATGCCCCCCCCCCCTCCAAAAAAAATGCAATGGTCGGTCATATTTTAACTGGATTTAATTTTACCTGACATGACATTCCTTGTTAAATCTATATATCCTGCTACTCAGATCAACCTCACCGAGCCCAAGTGAGGCCGAAATTGTTTATTAGGAATAACAATTATGAACAAATTGTGAAAACACACAACACTATTAGTCTTAAAGATCGTAGAGACAAATAATAAAAAATCAATTATAATTAATACTCTCCATAAATATTATCAAAATCCAGAGAAAAACAAGATCTCATAAATATTATCAAAATCCATAGAAAAACACGAAAAATAAATAAAAAATAATTTGAGTTAATAACTGAACACATTCCTATGCATCAAATAGAAAAAATAAGCAACTTAGCTAGCGGTTTCATTATGAAATACAGGGTGTAACTTAGCTAGCGGTTTCATTATGAAATACAGGGTGTAACTTAGCTAGTGGTTTCATTATGAAATACAGGGTGTAACTTAGCTAGCGGTTTTATTATGAAATACAGGGTGTACCTTAGCTAGCGGTTTCATTATGAAATACAGGGTTTAACTTAGCTAGCGGTTTCATTATGAAATACAGGGTGTAACTTGGCTAGCGGTTTCATTATGAAATACAGGGTGTAACTTAGCTAGCGGTTTCATTATAAAATACAGGGTGTAACTTGGCTAGCGGTTTCATTATGAAATACAGGGTGTAACTTAGCTAGCGGTTTCATTATGAAATACAAGGTGTAACTTAGCTAGCGGTTTCATTATGAAATACAGGGTGTACCATACACTTGTTATTCCACAGGTATTCACCCAGTGGAATATGAAATACAGGGTGTAACATACACTTGTTATTCCACAGGTATTCACCCAGTGGCTGGGCAGTGGCCAAGGTTATGCTGTGATCACAAGCAAGGCGATCTCCCGGATTGCAGACTTTCCTCTGTACGAGCGCTTTGGTGACTTGAAGGTGTCCATTGCGGTTAACACGAGGCTTACTTTGAGCCAAGGTAAGCCTTATTATTATTATATTAAGCTTTATTAGGTAGAACAAAAATATATACAGTAAAATACAATGAAATTAAAAAGGAAAATTAAATAGATTAAGCAAAGAAACAAGAACAAAAAAGAGAAAGAAGCTAAAGTCCTACCTAAAGGGCGGGGTTATTGCCTGTGGCGATCTCTTCCACCCAAGCCTTAGTGACTTGAAGGTGTCCATAGCCATCAACACAAGGCTTACTTTGAGCCAAGGTAAGCTTTGGTGACTTGAAGGTGTCCATAGCCGTCAACACAAGGCTTACTTTGAGCCAAGGTAAGCTTTGGTGACTTGAAGGTGTCCATAGCCGTCAACACAAGGCTTACTTTGAGCCAAGGTAAGCTTTGGTGACTTGAAGGTGTCCATAACTGTCAACACAAGGCTTACTTTGAGCCAAGGTAAGCTTTGGTGACTTGAAGGTATCCATACTGTCCATAGCCGTCAACACAAGGCTTACTTTGAGCCAAGGTAAGCTTTGGTGACTTGAAGGTGTCCATAGCCGTCAACACAAGGCTTACTTTGAGCCAAGGTAAGCTTTGGTGACTTGAAGGTGTCCATAACTGTCAACACAAGGCTTACTTTGAGCCAAGGTAAGCTTTGGTGACTTGAAGGTATCCATACTGTCCATAGCCGTCAACACAAGGCTTACTTTGAGCCAAGGTAAGCTTTGGTGACTTGAAGGTGTCCATAGCCGTCAACACAAGGCTTACTTTGAGCCAAGGTAAGCTTTGGTGACTTGAAGGTATCCATACTGTCCATAGCCGTCAACACAAGGCTTACTTTGAGCCAAGGTAAGCTTTGGTGACTTGAAGGTATCCATACTGTCCATAGCCGTCAACACAAGGCTTACTTTGAGCCAAGGTAAGCTTTGGTGACTTGAAGGTGTCCATAGCCGTCAACACAAGGCTTACTTTGAGCCAAGGTAAGCTTTGGTGACTTGAAGGTGTCCATAACTGTCAACACAAGGCTTACTTTGAGCCAAGGTAAGCTTTGGTGACTTGAAGGTATCCATACTGTCCATAGCCGTCAACACAAGGCTTACTTTGAGCCAAGGTAAGCTTTGGTGACTTGAAGGTGTCCATAGCCGTCAACACAAGGCTTACTTTGAGCCAAGGTAAGCTTTGGTGACTTGAAGGTGTCCATAGCCGTCAACACAAGGCTTACTTTGAGCCAAGGTAAGCTTTGGTGAATTGAAGGTGTCCATAGCCATCAACACAAGGCTTACTTTGAGCCAAGGTAAGCTTTGGTGACTTGAAGGTGTCCATTGCGGTCAACACAAGGCTTACTTTGAGCCAAGGTAAGCTTTGGTGACTTGAAAGTGTCCATAGCCGTCAACACAAGGCTTACTTTGAGCCAAGGTAAGCTTTGGTGAATTGAAGGTGTCCATAGCCGTCAACACAAGGCTTACTTTGAGCCAAGGTAAGCCTACTACTCCGTTTTAATAGGGCTTAAATTATAGTCAAGTGTTAGGCTTTCCTAACGGAATTCTGTTAGGCAAAAATAAGGTATTAGTATATTAAAAGTATGAAAAAGTCCTATAATTCTGCGCTACCCTCTAAATTTGTTTCATATTAACACAAAGAGACACATAATTTTTTATATCCCGATAGCTCAGTGGTAAAGGCGACACTCTGTGAATCCAGAGGTTCCAGAGGTCGCGGGTTCGAAACCTAACCGGGACATGACAAGTTATCCTCCCATTTGGGAATTTTACCACATAATAATACGTCTTGGGCTTACTGCTATAATAATGGGACTTGATAGTCCTAATCGGGCAGTATGAATAAGGCGATATTATTATTATTTTATTTTTTTAAACAGATTTAATCAAGTTTTATTTACAAATATAGTATATACAATTTACAAGAAATAAAGTTGAAATTATTAAACAAAACTTGATCAAGGGCGGTGCTAATGCCTACGGCATTCTTTCCACACCACCCTTGATGAAAAAAAAAAATGAAAATAAAATATAAGGGCAACACAAATTATTATACCTATTTTGTTCCCAGACGAAGTGAAGAAATTGCAGCGGTTCCAAACCTACCTGTTCAAGCAGATCATTCCCGACTGCATCAAATGTTTCATGGTGCCCAGTGGTGGTCTAGACGGAGATGATGGGAGCAATGACTACCTGGTGGTGCCCATCAAACCCGAGGGTGGGGGTGCCCTGGGCTATGGAATTAATTGGTGAGTGGGGTAGCGACTGGAATGGTGCCCATAGTCGTAGCTAGTGAATTACCCATGGAATAAATTCAGGAGATGATGGGAGCAATGACTACCTGGTGGTGCCCATCAAACCGGAGGGTAGGGGTGCCCTGGGCTATGGAATTAATTGGTGAGTTGGGTAGCGACTGAAATTGTGCCCATAGTAGTAGCTAGTTAATTATGGAAGCCATGAAACATCTGCTAGTGCCCATTAAACCCGAGGGTAAAGTTGTGCTGGGCTATGGAATTAATTGGTGAGTTGGGTAGCGACTGGAATGGTGCCCATAGTAGTAGCTAGTGAATTACCCATGTAATGAATTCAGGAGATGATGGAAGCCATGAAATATGTGTTGGTACCCATTACACTAGAGGGTGGAGGTGTGCTAGGCTATGGAATTTATTGGTGAGTTGGGTAGCGACTGGAATGGTGCCCATAGTAGTAGCTAGTGAATTACCCATGGAATAAATTCAGGAGATGATGGAAGCCATGAATCATGTGTTGGTGCCCATTACACTAGAGGGTGGAGGTGTGCTAGGCTATGGAATTTATTGGTGAGTTGTAGAGCGACTGGAATGGTGCCCATAGCAGTAGGTGAATTACCCATGGAATGAATTCAGGAGATGATGGGAGCAATGACTACTTGGTGGTGCCCATCAAACCCGAGGGTGGGGGTGCCCTGGGCTATGGAATTAATTGGTGAGTTGGGTAGCGACTGGAATGGTGCCCATAGTCGTAGCTAGTGAATTACCCATGTAATACATTCAGGAGATGATGGAAGCCATGAAATATCTGTTGGTGCCCATGAAACTCGTTGTTTGAGGTGTGCTAGTCTATGGAATTAATTGGTGAGTTGTGGAGCGACTGAAATGGTCCCCATATAGAAGTTGTAATGAATTTAGGAGATAATGGAAGCCATGAAATATATGTTGGTGCCCATAAAACCCGAGGGTAGAGTTGTGCTAGGCTATGGAATCTATTGGTGAGTTGTGGAGAGACTGAAATGGTCCCCATTGAAGTTGTAATGAATTCAGGAGATGATGGGAGCTAACTAGTGGTGCCCATAAAACCGGAAGGAGTGGGTGTGTTACGCTATGGAATTCATTAAT
The DNA here is from genome assembly GCA_024516035.1 of Bactericera cockerelli. Classification (NCBI taxonomy): domain Eukaryota; kingdom Metazoa; phylum Arthropoda; class Insecta; order Hemiptera; family Triozidae; genus Bactericera; species Bactericera cockerelli. The sequence goes on along the minus strand of CM044965.1, from coordinate 7,706,774 downwards.
GAGTTGTAGAGCAACACTGTAATTGAGCCCGACTGTAATGACTCTTCTTTTCTTTAGTGTGCTTAACACCAAAGCTCTTTTCTTTAGTGTGCTCAACACCAAAGCCACATTTCTTCTTTGTTTTCTATATTAAAAAAAAATTGTATCTATAAAAAATGTAAATGAAGCCTGATCTGAATTGTTAATAAAAGTCTCTCTTTGCCCGGAAGAGTGATCAATCACTGTATCAATCACTATTTTCAAAGTTATAATTTCAGAAAAATAAAAAGTTCTATCTCTTTTTTTATGGGTTTTATGTATCAATCACTATTTTCAAAGTTATAATTTCAGAAAAATAAAAAGTTCTATCTTTTTTTTTAGATAATCTACGGATACATCCATGATACATTGTTTCTAACTTAACTTAATTATGACTAAAATTATAATTATAAAAAAAAACTTTTTACTTCTACAGCAACACCATTGTATTTCAGGTCCTTAGTGCGTTGTTGTCAAGATGCGCCACTGATAGATGAAGAAGAACCAAGCGTGGACAAGAGAAGAGCCTTGAAGCTGAAACCCGAAGACTATCTTCACAACGTGGTCATTCCTTGGTGAGCGAGAAACTCGTGAATTGGAATTTACTTCCGAGAAAATTCTAGTACTGAGTAATAATATGCATGGTTTTATTTGTGGTGAAGCACAAGGCTCTTCACCAGTCTTGTGGGTAGCGCAGCATTGCTAAGAGCCTCAGCCTCCATGGCGTAACGGTTATGACTACTGCCCGTAGCCCAGAGATCCTGAGTTCGATTCCCGGTGGGAGCAGACTTTTCACACAGATTTTTTTGTTGTTGTTGACATATGAGCTTAAATAAGCTCTAGTCAACACTCCGATTAGGGTTTCACTATGCTCTACTCCAAAAGATTATTAAAATAAGGAGCTCTAGTTAACACTCCGATTAGGGTTTAACTATGCACTACTCCAAAAGATTAGAAGAATAAAATGTACATAAATAAATACAAATTTGAGGCCTTAGATATTAATCTTTTCATACGAAATGCTCATGTATTATGTATTTGGCTTGTTTCTGGGGGCCTTTGTGAATTATTAGCCTCCTTGTAAAAACAGTGGTAGAAATGCCGAGTCATTCCTCCACTGTCCGGCTACCATCGTTTTATTTATTTACACTTTATTAATAGGACATATTATATACAACACAAATAATTACAAATTAAAATACAATATAATAGAAGAAAAAAAATAAAGAAAATATAAATAAATATATACATAATATGTGTCCTAACTAAAGGGCGGGGGGGTTATTGCCTTTGGCAATCTCTTCCACCCAACCCTTACGTCATCGTTCACGATGACGCCACCCTATGGTGATTATGTATTTATGTTTTGTGTAAATTTAATTGTACAAAGTTAGGCTTTTTACATTACATTACAATTTCAATAAGGGTTGGGTGGAAGAGATTGCCATAGAGAAATAACCCCGCCCTTTAGTTAGGACTTATGTATATATTTTTTTTTTGTTTATTTTATTATTATTGTCAATTTTCATATTTAATTTTTACCATTATTTGTCTGTTTTTTTTTTTTTTTTAAATAAGAATTGTGCTTTATTTGTACATAATTTCATAACAATAACATAATAAATAACAAAGTACTTAAAATTAATAAAATAAAATAATATGAGTATGCACTATACTATCACACTGAGGTACCTGGAGAACCAGGCACCTTGTTTTGTGATTTCTACTAAAAAAGAGTTCTACTAATGTTCTGTTATACAGGGTGATTCAGAAAAGTACCGTCAAACTTTAACCACATATTCTATGGGCTAGTTAAGGAGGGATCAACTCTATAAAAGAAAGTGCGCAAATGCCTCCTAATGGAGGTACACGCCCCTTAAGGTGTTTTTAAACAATCGAAATTTTCCTTTTACGGCTTACTTATTTGGGATATCGCAATGTGGTAAAAAAATCACTCTCAATACTAGATAGCACCTTTCTTTTGGCACAAAATTTAACACCATTCCAATGTCAGCGGCGGTCTCAGGAGGGTCAGATGGTAGAAAAAAGGTTCTAACTTTTTAGTCGTTGCTTGTAATTGAATTTGGTTTTCACCCTATTAAAACGTCTGTCATTGTCTACAAAAATGTTCTGAATAATTTTTTTCTCAAACCAACACAAACGCTTGAAAATTGAAATCGAAGATTTTAAAACCGCATTAAGTTTTGAAACCTATGCAACTAGCATACAATTTTAGAACAAGAATTTTCAGCCAATTCATTATTTAACAAAGAAATACACCTGGAATATTTGAACGTGTTCGTCAATCTTTTCGAAGGCGTATGGAGGTCTGCATTGAAGCCAGAGGAGCCCATGTGGAACATTTGCTGTAAATCTTATTTCGGTTTAAGCCCTTCAATTTCGATTTTCAAGCGTTTGTGTTGGTTTGAGAAAAAAATTATTCAGAACATTTTTGTAGACAATGACAGACGTTTTAATAGGGTGAAAACCAAATTCAATTACAAGCAACGACTAAAAAGTTAGAACCTTTTTTCTATCATCTGACCCTCCTGAGACCGCCCCTGACATTGGAATGGTGTTAAATTTTGTGCCTAAAGAAAGGTGCTATCTAGTATTGAGAGTGGTTTTTTTACCACATTGCGATATCCCAAATAGGTAAGCCGTAAAATGAAAATTTCGATTGTTTAAAAACAACTTAAGGGGCGTGTACCTCCGTTAGGAGGCATTTGCGCACTTTCTTTTATAGAGTTGACCCCTCCTTAACTAGCCCATAGAATATGTGGTTAACGTTTGACGGTACTTTTCTGAATCACCCTGTATAATTATGTTCTACTAATAAAGAGTTTCTAAATAAAAATAATAAATAAATACAATTACTTTTTCCCTATGTCCAGGTACCGGCACAACGCGCAGCGCCAGCCCTACCTGGTCACTCACATCTCCTCCGCCTCCACCTCCTCCCCCTTCCCCTCCTCCTCCCTCTCCTACTCGGGCTACTTCGCGGAGAAGTACGACATCGCCCTGTTCCACCAGGACCAGTTCATGCTCGATGTGAAGCCGGTCACCTCCGGACTCAACTTCTTGAGCCCCCGGTATGTAGGAATTAGTAATTAGTAATTATCGGGTGTATTTGTGTAGATAAGTGTACTGGCTGGGGGACTATAAACAGAGAGTAGACCAGCATTGGCTTGGTTCTGGGGGCCCTTGTCAATTATTAGCCTCCTTGTAAAGACAGTGGTAGAAGTGCTGAGACATTCCTCCACTGTCTGGCTACCATCGTTCACGATGACGCCACCCTATGATGATGAATTATCGGGTGTACCGATTCATTTATTTACGAGCAGAGCCCATTGTATACATTAAAACACAATACAAAAAAATATGAAAATGTTAATTTTAATTTAAAATTTAAAGAAAATGATGAAAAATATCTAAATTCACAATTACTAACATTTAGGTAAAAAAAATTGTTGTTCTGAATACTCATCATACGTTTGAGAGGATAAAAGATAGTTGGTATAGTTGGTAACATGTTGCTTTAAGTATAAGAGAAGCCGGTCACCTCCGGACTCAACTGCTTGAGCCCCCGGTATGTAGCTTTTTTTAAATGTATATCTATCATAAAATGTAGATCATGACAGTGAAAAATCCGATATGTAGCTTTTTTTAAATGTATATGTATCATAAAATGTAGATCATGACAGTGAAAAAATTATCCAAGTTGTTATTGGAACATAAATTAATTAGTTAGTGAAAAATAAACTACGGGACAGCACAGATCACAAGAGTCTACAGTAGCTGCTGTTTCATGGCTACGAAATTAAAGAATGTGAAACACTCATCTTTAAAAAAAAATATATTTATTTATAATAATTATCAACATGAAGAAATATTGGAAGGAGAGGAAAGAGAAGATATGATTAAATGTATTTCATTGTTTTTCGCGGTCCTATGTTGGCCAAATTAGAGAGAAAAATAATAGTAAAAAACATATGAATAGTTGTTTAGAAGAACCACCAATGTGTTTTAGGACACTTTTCAGTAGGATACTTTTAGTAATACCATTAATGCAGCACTTTTAGTAATACACTTTTCAGTAGGGTACTTTTAGTAATACCATCACGCGCAACTACCTTCTTATCCTATGCCTCAACGTGGCGAGACTGATTTTAGTTCAACAAGTGCACATAGGTGGTTTTACATGAGATTTCTTCTGCTCTGTTTTGACGAAAAAATACAAATAAAAACGAGTCGGAACAAAAATTTTGAATGCTGATTTCTCTAGTGATTCAAGACTTACACATAGGTTCAATTAAAAAAAAAAAAAAAAATCGAAATTTTCACATAGGTGGTTCTTCTAGACCAGCGGTCGGCAACCTTTTGAACTACGCGGACCCCTAGCATATCTCAATTTTTTTAAAGGGACCCCCACATTACAAAAGGGGGGGGGGGGGGTATGAAAGAAAAGTAGTTAGGGGGAAGTGGGGTACCTCGGACTATTTATGATTCGAGTTCATGAGCTATTTTTATTCTTCTTTTTTTTAAATCCTGAAATGGCTTCGCGGACCCCCAATTTAGCTCTCGCGGACCCCCGGGGGTCCGCGGACCCCAGGTTGCCGACCGCTGTTCTAGACAACTATTCATATATCTCCTCCGTAGCTCCATGATGAACAAGCGCCGCAAGAATCCGGAAGACGTGGAACTGGAGGAGGTGCTGATTCCAGAGCTGGTCAACCTGGTGTCCTTCCCCGCCCCCTACTGGGCGGCGGCCCTCTTCCTGCCCGCGGTCCTATACCGCATGACCGCACTGCTGAGCGCGGACCACCTCAGAGTTCAGCTGGCCCTGAAGTCGGGACTGGTGCAGAAGGAAAATCTGGCACACGGTACGTTTTTTTTTTTTTTTAGTACTTTCAAAAGATTATTTTTTATTCAACAAATTCTTTCATCTTCATAAATAAAATTTAAATGTAAAAAATAACTTATTAATAACATGGCAAGTTTAAGTGGCCAATAATGCAAAGCACGTGTTAGGCCACTTTTTATTATAATTATATTAATACTAGCGGGCTACGCCCGCTTCGCGTGGCCAAGGCATGGCCACATTTTAGTTAAGGCATGGCCACCGCCGCTGCATAAGTTTTATGGTTATTGAAGCACTTCTTTATACACCAGGTTCTTTGTTATACCATCTGGCTGTAACACAATGAGGAACTTGGCAGACCTTACTCTTGAAAAAGCAACATAGAGCTGACCGTGGGAGAAGCAATCGTTCTAAGGTCAATTCCAGCTAGCTCAAGAGTTTGCCCCTGTGCCTTATTTATCGTCATGGCAAAACATAGTTTTCTGGGGAATTGAATTCTTTTGAAATTAAAGTGGTAGTCGGAAATCACATTAGAACCCAAGAGAGAGATGGGAGGGCACTACAACGAAATCAGTAGCTGCCCTACAGCGCCGCACTTGAAGTAATGATATTTTTCGGTTCCAAGTGCGGTTAGCTTTTAGAGAAGGTGGGTTTTTAGTGGGTTGAAATCCCACACCCCAGGCAGGATCTGGGTGTGCGGAAGGTCCCGGGTTCGAACCCCCGCGCCGACAAAAATAATCCTGTGTACATATACCGTTTCACCTGCACCAGCCCCTGTGAATATAACTGCCTCGATGATGTTTTTTTTTTTTTTTTTTTTTTTAAGGATGTAATTTGAAGCCGCGTGCCGTTACACAATTTCGGGGGTCTCAGATTTCTTAGTAATATTATTGGTGCTCCAACCTTAAGGCATAGCCGATGGGGTGGCAAGCCAGGAGGATTTAGTGTATTAAGAAATTCGGTTGGGTAATGGATGGCTTCTTCCTCTTCCACAACAGTGTCTACGGATTCGTAAGTTGATAGTTCAGAAGGCATTCTTTTTAAAAAGTCATTATTAATTTCCAGAGCATTATCATTCTTTGGTGTTAGTATGGCCCTTATCTTTAGCCAAACAGGGACAACAACACTTGGGTCATCTAGATTGGGGTGGATAGTGTCTAGGAAGGTGTTGTAATCTACTAATAACTGACAGTGTTCGGTAGGAAATGCAATTTTTTCATTTTGTTCAGGTAACTGTCCATCACTTATCCGAAGCAAAAGCTTCGAAAAAACTTCTGCATTTTGATCAGTGTGAAGGTGTACACGCATATTCAACTTTAAAGAAAGAACAGTCTGTTATCTGTGGCCACAAAATGGATGATTTTAAACATGCCTTCACTTCGTCAGCTCTTGTTCCACGTGGAACAACGGGTAAAGTTTGTCTAAAATCTCCAGACAGTAGCACAGTTTTACCACCCATAATATTTTTAACACCACGAATGTCTTGTAGAGTACGGTCCAGTGTCTCTAAGCCAGTTTTATGAGTCATTGTACATCTTAATATATAAATGTCAAAGTCACTGACTGACCACTGACTGACTGATCATCGCTCTACAGCCCAAACCGTAAGTCCTAGGAAGCTGAAATTTGGTAGGTAGCTTTGTCTTATAGTCTAGATGTGCAATAAGACGGGATTTTTCGAAATTCCCACTACAACACCTGCCATTGGCGAAAAAGGATTTTTTGCTTTCACGGCCATGCCTCGGCCCGCAAAGCGGGCGACAGCCCGCTAGTTCATCATATACGATCAACTTGAAATCACTGAGGACTTTGGCCATATCACTTTGCTTTCCAATAATACAGCTTGGTGTAATACTGAATTTAAATTGAGCGGCCATTTCAAAGCAGAATGAACAGTGCGGCCTCCTTCTATCAGTGTGGCGGTAATACCGGACGATGCAACAGCAATGGCAATATTTCCATCTTTGCGTATTGTAGCTAACAAAAGGTTTATTAAGAATGTTTTTCCAGTTCCACCTGGAGCATATAGGAAGAAAAAAATTATTACCTACAGAATCAAGAGATGAAGTGACGCTCTGAAGTACAGTTTCATACACGTATCTCTGTTCACTATTGAGTAATGGCACTTTTTCAGAGACGAAAGACCTCATTTGAAACGTGTTGTATAAAATTTCTGCCACATAAGTTCTGTTGGTAATAATGTTCACATTGCTTGCGCATCATCAAGTAACAAACCCATGGCTAGGCATGCAGCATGGAACGTAGGGTATTCAATGCCGCCTACCATTTTGAGGCTTCTGAATGAAGTAGGTCCTCGCACTTTATGTATAAGTAATCGTAGGTAGAAACATTCTTAGTCATTCGGATGTACGGTATAAATTTTACCAAGAACCTGGTCTTTTTTTACACCCGGATGTCCTGGAACAATTGATCTTTTTTTCCTTCTTTGGAACATGTTGTTTTTCCACACATAAAATGCTGGTACTTCATTATAAAAAAGAGTCTTTGCAAATTCATCCTGGTTGCATGGTTGGAAAAAACGCCATTAATGTTGTTTTAAGAGGGTTGTCAATTCTCTGTTGGACATTTTCGGTTGTAAAAACTACCCTTTGTCCATTTTCAAAGTGGACGGCCAAATGTATGACAGGAGAGTATCTTTCATGAGTCGAAAAACATAGTATTCGCCATCCGCTTGACCATAAGTTGAGAACCCCTATTTTCTTTTAAAATTTGTTTCTTATTATTCGCCTACATCACAAAAAAAGCTGTCTGCCAAATTTCAAGTCATTCGGCTCAACCGTTTTGAGAATCTTGCAAGACGCTAAAATGTCTACTTTTGTCCATAAGTTGAGGAGCCCTGTTATCTTTGAAAAATCCTTTCATAGTAAGCTTCTTCATCACTGAAAGAAGTTTTCTGCCTAATTTCAAGTCATTCAGCTCAACCCTTTTGAGAATCCGACAACACTCTAAAAATGACTAATTTTGACCAGAAGTTGAGAACCCCTGTTCTTAGAACGCCCCTACATCATAAGGGGAAGCTTCCTGCAACATTTCAAGTCAATCGGCCCAACCGTTTAGGCTCTGCGTTGATTATGAATAAATGTTAATTTTTGGCCATAAGTTGAGAACCCCTGTTTCCTTCAAAATATCCGTTCTTAGTACGCCCCTACATCATAAGGAAAAGCTTCCTGCAAAATTTCAAGTCAATCGGCCCAGCCGTTTAGGCTCTGCGTTGATTATCAATAAATGTTAATTTTTGGCCATAAGTTGAGAACCCCTGTTTCCTTAAAAAAATCCGTTCTTAGTACGCCCCTACATCATAAGGGGAAGCTTCCTGCAAAATTTCAAGTCAATCGGCCCAGCCGTTTAGGCTCTGCGTTGATTATGAATGAATGTAAATGGATTTTATATATATAGATTTAAAACTGTCCTTGTAGTTAATTTTTTTTTTTTTTATATAAATTTTGAAAATGTTTTCACGTTATGTCTAAAGGGTTGGGTGGAAGAGATTACCATAGGCAATAACCCCGTCCTTTAGTTAGGACATATGTTTCTATATATTTTTCATTTTTACTGTATATATTTTCCATTATTTTTTTTCGTTGTTAAAATAATTATTTGTACAGTACGAATGTCCATTTATATCTATTAAAGTGTTGAATAATAATAATAGCTTTATTAGGAAATCCACTTGACAGTAATTTCTGAATAATATTCTTGTTACAGATGTTACACCAATAAATGAGGCTTGTTTAGACTGTGAGAGTAAAGGGACTAATTGTTTGTTATTATATTAGCATTAATGAAAAATCGTACAAACCTGAAAAAATAAATAAAGTCAAAATTACAACAACAACAACAAAAATTAGTCTCATTCTTGCAGGATAAACAGAGCAATGTATTGTATTGTATTGTATTGTTGTAACCAGCTTGACTACAGCTGGGAGGAGTGATGATCACCGGCCAACTTAAGTTGAAAGGTTGACTCTTCCTGAACCACATTTTTTGTGGTTCCTGATTTCTGAAAGAAAAAATATGAATTATCATTTTAATCATTCAGAATGTTTATCCAACTTCAACACTTTCTTTGAATATGTGTCCCGGTAGCTCAGTAATGAAGGCGGCATTCTGTGAAACCAGACACTCCAGAGGTCGTGGGTTCGAAACCCAGCCGGGCCATGACAAAAGTTATCCTCCCATTTGGAATTTTTACCACATAGTAATATGTCTTGGGCTTACTGCTGGAACAATGGGACTTAATAGTCCTAATCGGGCAGTATAAATAAGGCGATATTATTATTATAAATCCCTCAAAAAAATATTCCATTCTTCGTCATTAAATCCCTCGATAAAAAAAATCCCTGTCTCCTTTTATCACTCCCTTAGACTCGGTGTACGCACAATGGGACTTAATAGTCCTAATCGGGCAGTATAAATAAGGCGATATTATTATTATTATAAATCCCTCAAAAAAATAAGGAAAGTAAAAAATTCATTCTTCGTCATTAAATCCCTCAATAAAAAAAGACCCCCCGATCTCCTTTTATCAATCTTCTCTTCTTCTGTCTCTTCTTCAAACAAAAAATACTTCTCTTATAGAAGCTCTTCAAAGCTTAGGAGAAGTACCTTTGTATAAATGGTTCTTTATAAAGAAAATAAATAAATAAACCATTATTATTATTATTATTTTTAAAAAAATCCCCTTCAAAGCTTAGGAGAAGTACCTTTGTATAAATGGTTCTTTATAAAGAAAATAAATAAATAAACCATTATTATTATTATTATTTTTAAAAAAATCCCCTTCAAAGCTTAGGAGAAGTACCTTTGTATAAATGGTTCTTTATAAAGAAAATAAATAAATAAACCATTATTATTATTATTATTTAAAAAAAAATCCCTTCAAAGCTTAGGAGCACTACCTTTGTATAAATGGTTCTTAATAAAGAAAATAAATAAATAAACAATTATTATTGTTATTAAAAAAAATCCCCTTCAAAGCTTAGGAGAAGTACCTTTGTATAAATGGTTCTTTATAAAGAAAATAAATAAATAAACTATTATTATTCCACTTTCTCTCCTTGGAGGGTAATTATTACCCTTCAATGGGTAGTACACCAGGAGCGGATCATATGATCAAGTCTCCTGGTGTTTTAACTTCAGGAGCGGATCCGAAGATCAAGTCTCCTGAAGTTGTTTAGTTCATAGTGTGGGGAGGCAATTTTATGATGGACTTTGATGTCCATCTTTTTCTCTCCCTATTATTATTATTATTTAAAAAATAAAATCCCTCAGACTCGGTGTACGCGCCGCTGCGCCGCTCGGCGGACCAGTTCCTGGCGGGTAAGAAGCGCACCTACACGCCCCTAGACCTCACCTCCAAGACGCGCTCCGACACACTCGAGCGCATTCGCGCGGCGCAGCAGGTGGACGATTTGGCGCTCGAACTGTTGGAGATTCGTCTGGACGAGGCCGACACCAGTGATCTAGATCCCGGCCTGTGTAGAAGAATGCAGGAGTGGAACATTGAGAAGGATCTGGGTGAGTTTTTTTTTTTTTTTTTTTTTTTTTTTTTTTTTTAAGAGGGTATACCCACCTTTAAAAGATAAAAAAATCTTGTGCTGAAGGTGGGGATAAAAAAGTTGATGTGTAGAAGAATGCAGGAGTGGAACATTGAGAAGCATCTGGGTGAGTTGGTATTATGTAGAAGGGATCTGGGTGAGTTGAGGTGTAGAAGAATGCAGGAGTGGAACATTGAGAAGGATCTGGGTGAGTAGAATGCAGGAGTGGAACATTGAGAAGGATCTGGGTGAGTTGACTGCTTAGTGCTTAATTAGCTTTTTTATTTTTAAATGAAAAGTGTGCCCCACATTACTTCAGCGCACTTTACCTTTACATCCATGCCATTCCGGAAACGGAAAATTTCAGTCAGAATTTTCTGCTCCGGCCGGGATTCGAACCCGCAACTCCGGGTCAGTAACTGATGAACTTAGCCACGGAGATCGGTTTTGGCTTTGACTGTTTTATTTACTCACTATATTTAAGAAAAAAATTAAAATTGAATTGGATTACTAGCAGACTACACCCGCTTCGCCAAGCCAATACACGCATAAAACGCCTTGACACACCTATCTTCTTTTCTTTCTTTTTTTAAAGATTTTATAAAATACTTTTTGGCTGTGGAGAAAGAAAAGACATAATTTTTCAACCAAAAATTATTAGTCAGGTCAGCCCGACCTCATTCAACTGATAGAATGTGATTTATTCTGTCAACTTTGTAAAAAAAAATATTAATTTATTAACTAGTCACCGTTGCCGGAGTGAGTTAGCGCGCTAGGCATTGCACGCATGCGGTGACCTGGGTTCGATCCCCAGCTGGGCAGGAATTTTTCCACTCTGTACTTGGATGTTGGGGGTCCACTCGTACCTCGTGAAGAAAAATGAGTAGTTACTTGTATGAGTATCGACCAGTGGCGGCATTACCAGAGTAAAAACAAATTAATGTAATAGAATTCGAAAAGTGAAGGAGGCTCTTAGTATTGCTGCGCTACCCACAAAAATTGTCAAGAAGCCTTGTGCTTCACCACAAATAAATTTATACAATATTAATTTATCAGAAATAAAACATATCTTAAATCTTAGCTTTATTCTTTTATTCTATCATCTCAAGAGATAGACTCTTCCATCAAGAATTACAGCGAGAAATCTTTGCTTTTAGAAACTCACGATGATTGATGATTGTACTTTTTGTGTTACAGATGAAGTCACCATATTTGATGTAGTTCTCAACGAGCGAAAAATGTCCAAAGTGAACGTACCTCTCTTCACCAAGGTAAAGTCAGCACATAAAATCACGTCTAGTAGCTTGTATTCAAATGATTCCCGTTTGAATCCGGTCATAGTGGAAGTTTTTCGCTTCTAAACTTTGAAAATGACTGGATCCCTCATAATAATAATAACAACACTCTTTAGTGGAAGTAAACCACCAGGAGAGATAAATGCTCAAAGCATTTTCTACCACCTAACCCTCAGAGTCTCAATATTCTCAAATTAATGAGGAAAAATTCATGCACTGTGTGGGATTGGGATTCGAAGCTTCTCTTGTGGAACTCCAACCAGTCTATATTAATAAAAAAATTACTTGATGTTTCTGTGTAAAGCATTTTTTGTTTTTTTTTTTTTTACTCCAGGCAACTCAAGCAGGCACGGTTTTCAAGAAGGTGGAGTACAAACCCTACGAGCTAATCTTTAAACCCGCGCCTGAAATACACCTGCTGACTATTCAGTATGATCCCAACACTTGTAAAGGCCCCTCCCAAAGTGACTTCTATGAGGTGAGTTTTGCGATGAACCTATGTTTGGTGTAAAATATTGTAGATTATATGATAAATAAATGGAACAAAACTTTTTTCCAATGTTCTAGCATGGATAAGGACCCAAGAGAAATTATCTATCATCCTCGCTGTGTCTGTTAGACCCAGAGGTACTAGAAAAATTGTTAGAAGTATCTTATGAGTCTATCTTATGCTGGATTACCAGTGACCTACCGTTAATATACCATTATTGAAAACTTTTCTTATAGCTGTAGAATGTATGATTCTGTAGTTGTTATTTGGGCATAATGGACATTCAACAAATCCATTATAGTCTCGATTAAAGTTTAATCTCAAACATTTAAGTGTCGATTTTTCCACCGCAATAATAATAAATTATAAATAAAAAGATAGTAGATAATTGTGTTTACTAAATTTTTGATTGGGACCTGAAGAAACAACCTCCAGATATAAGGTCGGTTGGCATAATGAATCATCAGAATATGTCAAATTTGGGATCCAGGCTAAACAGTTGGCCCTTAAACAGACAATTTTATGTTTTTTACGTTGACCCTGTGATCCCTTTCTCCCTCAGGCGCTGACAGCGCACTCTGCCAGCGACATTGTGAACTACGAGCGTCTGGAAACGCTGGGCGACGCGCTGCTCAAATTCGGCACGACACTAGCGCTCTACACCTCGCTGCGGACAATGGACGAAGGTCGCCTGACCTTGGTCAAGGGCACCATCGTCGGCAACAAGAATCTGTACCTCGCCGCCCGGAGACTGGGCTTACCGGGGTACATTAAGGTAATGAACTTCTCGTAATGTCATAAAAACATTAAATTCGAGAGAAACAATGGTGAACGATTTAAATCAGACGAATTTTTTTTATTATTAAAACCCTTAATCCGAAACATGATTTTTTAGTACATAATCTGAAACACGCTATCTTATTTTACCGAGTTTAATACACATAAAATTACCTAAAGGCGAAATAAATGTTATTATGATTTATGTGAATATCCATAACATTATGATATCCATAACACCCTTTCAAATGTTTTGATTTCCCTTTCCCCAGGTTCATCAGTTCACGCCCCTGCACGATTGGACCCCGCCCCGTTTCACAATTCCCGGAGCTGTCAAGACTATCTTCAACGAGGCAGAACTGCCCCCCGCCCTCCTGCTGGATATAGATCTCAGTAACGAGCAGCTGGATGATGGTGAGGACATTATGGGTTAATGAGAGATGGGGGATAGTGGGTTAATGAGAGATGGAGCATATTGGGTTAATGAGAGATAGAGAACATAATGGGTTAGATCTCAGTAACGAGCAGCTGGATGATGGTGAGGACATGATTATTATTATCTGACCTGGTTGCAGGGTTTTCTGTAAAACCCTTACAAATAACACTGCGACCTAATTAGATCTATTGTGACCATCAGTTGATTCTATTTGGTTTTAACGTCCTGATTGAGATAGATAGTCAGGACGGGGGTTTTACCAGCTACCCACATTAACCTCACCCAGCCTCACGTGTTTGGAAGGAACAAAAATTTCTTCGAAAAGTCTGCTCCGGCCGGGATCGAACTCGGAATCTCTGGACTACGGGCAGTAGTCTCAACCGTCACGCCACGGAGGCTGGCTGAGGAGGACATAATGGGTTAATGAAAGATGGGACATTATGGGTTAGTGAGAGTGAGAGGTTAGGCTGGGGGACTATAAACAGGGAGTAGACCAGCATTGGCTTGGTTCTGGGGGCCCTTGTCAATTATTAGCCTCCTCGTAAAGACAGTGGTAGAAGTGCTGAGTCATTCCTCCACTGTCTGGCTACCATCGTTCACGATGACGCCGCCCTAAGAAGAAGAGAGAGAGAGAGGACACAATGGGTTAATGTGAGACGGTCAAAGGAGTTAATATTTCATTTATTTTTTATACATGAAAAAGATACATAAGACATCTTTTATGATGTAAACATAAAAGATAACATCATGTGACCCTTTTTTTTCAATTAATTACTTTTTTATTTAAAAAACATAACAATCAACGAAATATATAAAAATGAAATCAGATAGTAGTGTATGTAAAAATACAATAAAATTTCGTCAATTTGCTGCATATTTTATTTATTACATAAAAAAGTGTGATGTCTTTTCTTTTCCTTTCGACAGGCAAACTCTCCGAGACGACTGAGGCGAAAATCTACGACTTCCTCGCCAATCTGGACCACGAGAACTATCTGGACCCGACGGGAGAAAGCGATGAGCAGGACCCGAGCGCCAAGAAAGCCCTTGCTTCCTCATCGTACAACTTCCTCGGCAGAGTGAAGCTGAGCGACAAGGTGGTGGCTGATGTGGTGGAAGCTCTGACCGGGGCTTATCTCAGAGTGAGTCTCGATTTTTACTTTCTATTGTTTTTCTTTTTTTTTTTTGAACTTCTGATGAAAAATGACAGTTTTTTTTAAAAGATTGTTTAACATAACCAATACAATACCTATTGGTAGATATTATGTTATGTTGTTTTTGTGGGTATTGTTTTCGTTTTTTTTTTTTTTTTTTTTTTTTTTTTTTAATCCTTCGTTTACAGTTATTTTTCTTGAAAATTTTCAAAAAAAACCGATTAGATATCTGCAAACAATTTCAAAATAAAATTCCCCTCTGTGTTCGTTGAGATGAAAAAAAAAATGTAATTCAAGCCGTAACATTCATTTATTTCATACATCACATAAAACCCCTTCATTTTAATTATTTATCATGCGGAATTGAAGGCGCTCCGAAATTCCTGCAGGAGCTAGGTATTCTACCAGCGAGCCAAGTAGACCTTAACGTGATGCCGAACTGCCAGAATCTTTCACTTTTCTTTAAGTATCACTTTACGTATTATCACTTAAAATCCCCTTCATTTTTTTTACAGTCATGCGGAATTGAAGGCGCACTGATATTCCTGCAGGCGCTAGGTATCCTGCCAGTGAGCAAGGTAGACCTCAACGTAATGCCGAACTGCCAGAATCTGTCACTTTACCTTACGTGACTTGACTTAAAACCCCTTCATTTTTTTACAGTCTTGCGGAATTGAAGGCGCACTGATATTCCTGCAGGCGCTAGGTATCCTGCCAGTGAGCAAGGTAGACCTCAAGAAGGCGCTGTTTGGCAAGCAGGATTCGGCCGTGCGCGCGCCTGAAGCTAGGACAATCGATCCGGCCAAATTTATTCCTCAGTGCGCCGACCTAGAGGTAGGTAGGATTGCAAAGTTACTCCTAATGGGGCGATAGCAAAGTCACTCCTAATGGGGCGATTGCAAAGTCACTCCTAATGGGGCGATTGCAAAGTCACTCCTAATGGGGCGATTGCAAAGTTACTCCTAATGGGGCGATTGCAAAGTCACTCCTAATGGGGCGATTGCAAAGTCACTCCTACTGGGGCGATTACAAAGTCACTCCTAATAGGGCGATTGCAAAGTCACTCCTAATGGGGCGATTGCAAAGTCACTCCTAATGAGGCGATTGCAAAGTCACTCCAAATAGTTCTAATGGGCTATTGAATATTATTTGACCGTTAAACTTCTAGTCAGTTGATAAATTTTGATTTCATAGCTTAATGTAACTGTGATAATAATATGTAACTGTGAGCTCTCGACTAAGTATTCTTTTCAATTTAATCCTCTTGAATAAATCGGAAAAGAATGCCGTTGGCATTAGCACGATCAAGTTTTGTTATATTAATCTCAATTTCTATGTATGTATATATATTCTATGTAAATAAAACTTGATCCAATATGTTTAATAATAAATGAATTAATCTTCTAATGTATTGTGTATTGGACGGATTTCAGGCCCGTATACACTACACGTTCCAGGACAAGACATTCCTCCTAGAGGCTTTGTCTCACCCCACCTACAACACGAATCGTGTGACCGGTTCCTATCAGCGGTTCGAATTCCTGGGAGACGCTGTGATGGGTGAGTGGGGCAGAAGTCTCACAGGCTGAGGAACGCTGAACACTAGCCAAGCCTAACAAGCCAGGCTCTATTTTTTTCCCCCTTTTTTAAGCTTTATTAGGAGGACAAAGTACAATGGTAACAAAACAAATTGAAAAAAAAACAAATAAATGACAAATTGCTTGTGGCAATCTTTTTCTTCTTCATTAAATTTTAACCCTTCCATTCCCCCCCGGACTCAGACATTCTCTGTTCCAATCTTATTGAAGAGAATACCAAAGGTATTATCACCACCCTTGATCATGCTTTGTTTACTATTACATAAATATGCATTTTCACTGTACCTATATACATTATAAATAAAGTTTGATCGAAATTGTTTAGTAATATGTACGGCTCTATCAATAGTATCAATATTATACGAAACGTTGGTTTGCTACGAATTTCGAATTCGAAACGCTTAGTTTAAAAAGATTAGCGCTACTGTGCCTATTGAGTGAATAGGAGGTTGAGCCAAACCGGGGTTTCACGAAACCTCAGTTTTGTCATTAATGGGTTGAGATGTGGCTGCTAAGTCCTAGCTGGTAGTCAAGTGGTTAACGCGCTAGTTTGGTAATCCAGGTAGCGTAGGGATCCGTTGGTTCGAATCCCTCCCAGTGCACGAATTTTTCTTCATTAATTTGAGCTTGTGACCACATAATAATAAGACTCTGAGGGTTAGGTGTTAGAAAATGTTTTGAGCATTAACCTCGCCTGGTCGTTATCTTCCACTAAAGAGTATTATTATATATAGCTACCATATACTAATATACATGAGCAGAAACCTAGCAGACGCATCTCTACCCGGCCATTATTGATTGAACCAGCCATTAACCCTTTCACTCCCCCCGGACACACACAGACTTCCTCGTCACCGCCTATCTGTACGAGAACTTCACGCATCTCAGCCCGGGCGATCTCACCGACATCCGCTCCGCTCTCGTCAACAACGTGACCTTCGCGTCCTACTCGGTAAGACTCGGGCTTCATCGGCTCCTGCTGCACGACTCCCCGAGGTTGCACGAAACCATGGCCACCTTCGCGCAGAACCAGGAGGCGAGACGACACGAGATCAGTGACGAGGTGATTTGTGTTTTTGTTTTTTATAAGCAGTTTTTTATAGCTCTGTCCCGGTAGCTCAGTGGTAAAGGCGGCACTCTGTGGATCCACAGGTTCCAGAGGTCGTGGGTTCGAAACCCAGCCGGGACATGACAAGTTATCCTCCCATTTAGGATTTTTACCACATAATAATATGTCTTGGGCCTACTGCTGGAATAATAGGACTTTAATAGTCCTTATCGGGCAGTATAAACAAGGCGATATTATTATTATTATTATTCTTTTGATTTGTACAATTTTTTTACCACTGCCTAGAGACATCAACACCTAATCTGATGTAGATATAGGGAGTGTCTTGTATTTAACAATAATGATAATAAATCATTTGTTTTATTTTTCATATTATTTTTTTTATACAGAGGACCCATCCTAAGCCATTTTTATTTGGCTTCTAAGAGGTGAGTGGGGTTTTTAGGATGAATTGGGATAAGTGTTGAAAGCCTTTTTTTCCTTCAAGATACTATTGAAAGATATATTTATTTATTTACAACATTATTTAAAAAAATCATTATAAATAAATATATAGGCAATTATGTACATTTTTTAAGTAATAAGATTAGTAGTAATGCATTATTTGCATTAAGTATTAGTAAAGTTTGGTTGGGGGACTATAAACAGGGAGTAGACCAGCATTGGCTTGGATCTGGGGGCCCTTGTCGCGATGTCCCAAATAGGTGAGCCGTTAAAATGAAGTTTTCGATTGTTTGAGGACACCTTAAGGGGCGTGTACCTCCGTTGGGAGGCATTTGCGCACTTTCTTTTATAGAGTTGACCCCTCCTTAATTGGCCCATAGAATGTGTGGTTGACGTTTGACGGTGCTTTTCTGAATCACCCTGTATATATTTTTTATTTTTTCATTATTTTTTATATCCTATGGGGTTCGGTGGAAGAGAAAGCCACAGGCTTTAACCTCGCCCCTTGGTTCACTACATATTTTTTTTTTTTTTTAGCATGTCCTGTTTTGTTGAATGTATGTAGTTGACCAATAAAGAGTTAAATAATAATAATAGCCTCCTTGTAAAGACAGTGGTAGAAGTGCTGAGTCATTCCTCCACTGTCTGGCTACCATTGTTCACGATGACGCCACCCTATGATGATGTTACAGCAGCTTCTTTTTTTCACCTTTAATTGTAACAATCTGATGTGTTTCTTGTACAATTGTTATGTGTGGTATACTGTAAATGCAAATGTAAAAGGGGCTCGCCATACAAGAAAAAAAAGAAACAAAAATATTGTGGGCCCTAGGACTCGAACCCGGGACCTTCCGCATGCCAAGCGAGTACCTTACCACTGAGCTAATTTATTTCCAGATCCTGATCCTGGTGTACTACGATGGTTCCCCTCCGATGGGCGAGAAGTGACACAATATTTCCCATTTAGGTGCTGGGTCAACATTAGTGTACCGCTATCCCTTACAAACAACTGTAACCATATTTTGAATACAATTTAACTGTCGGGGGTTTGAACCCGGGACCTTCCGCATGCCAAGCGCGTACCTTACCACTGAGCTAATTTGTTTCCAGATCCTGATCCTGGTGCAAGAGACGGACGTGGCGAGGGATCTGAATGGTCGGGTGGCAGAGCACGTGGATGTGCCCAAAGCCCTGGGGGATGTGTTCGAAGCCCTCATTGGAGCTATCTACATAGACTCGGGCAAGGACCTGTCACGCGTCTGGTAAGTCATTTTCTTTTATTATAAAAATAATAATAGTCTGGCCGGGAGACTATAAACAGAGTGGTTCAGTTCTATAATAATAATCATCATCAGCCAGCCTCCGTGGCGTAATGGTTGTGACTACTGACCGTAGTCCAGAGATCCTGAGTTCGATCCCCGGTCGGAGCAGATTTTTCACACAGAAAATTCTGTTCCATCCGTACATGTGAGGCTGGCATTTCCGGCCCTCCCCAGGCTGGGTGAGGTTAATGTGGGTAGGTGGTACGATTTCCAGCGAATGGAGTATAAAACCCCCGTCCTGATCTAGGACATTAAATCAAATAGAATCGTTGGGGTTAGGAAGGGCATCCAGCCGTAAAAATGTGCCAAAACCAACCAACTTCAACCATGAGGTTGAACAACGTCGACCCTGCTTAAGCGGGATAAGACAGAGTAAAAGAAGAAGAAGTCTGGCCGGGAGACTATAAACAGTGGTTCGGTTCTACATAGGGTGGCGTCATCATGAACGATGGTAGCCAGACAGTGGAGGAATGACTCAGCACTTCTACCACTGTCTTTGCAAAGAGGCTAATAATTGACAAGGACCCCCAGAACTAAGCCACAGGATTGCGGAGTTAACCCTAAGCCTTACCTCGATGTAGAAGGGATGGTTGTTGTTCCAGACAACTGTGAAGCAAGAGATAATAATAATATCGCCTTATTTATACTGCCCGATTAAGACTACTAAAGCCCCATTATTCGAGCAGTAAGCCCAAGACATATTATTATGTGGTAAAAATCCCAAATGGTAGGATAACTTGTCGTGTCCCGGCTGGGTTTCGAACCCACTACCTCTGGAATCTCTGGATTCACAGAGTGCGGCCTTTATCACTGAGCTACGGGGACAGACAGAAGAGATATATAGATTCTCCGTGTGGATCTTTTAACGGTTCGTGTTGTTGAATTTTAAAAAACGTTTATTTTCCCTCTCTACAACATCATGTCGAAAGAGCTTCTACCACTGTCTTTACAAGGAGGCTAATAATTGACAAGGGCCCCCAGAACCAAAATAATAATAACGGTTGGTCTTGTTGAGTTTTAAAAAACATATTTTTTCCCTCTCAGGTACGTTCTCTACAACATCATGTCGAAAGAGCTGGACGCCTCAGTTCCCAAGAACTCAATCCGCCTGCTGTCTTGGCGGATAGGGTTGGTCTTGAGTTTTAGAGATATATAGACTCTCCGTCTAGATCTTTTAACGGTTGGTCTTGTTGAGTTTTAAGAAATGTATTTTTTTCCCCTCTCTCAGGTACGTCCTCTACAACAAAATGCTTGGAGCATTAACCTCGCCTGGTGGTTACCTTCCACTTAAGAGTATTATTAATATTAGATCTAGTAACTCTCCGTGTGGATCTTTTAACGGTTGTTCTTGAGTTTAAAAAAATAAAAATATTTTTTCTCCCTCTCAGGTACGTGCTCTACAACATCATGTCGAAGGAGCTGGACGCGTTCACGCGCCAAGTTCCCAAGAACCCGATCCGCCTCCTGCACGAGCTCATGTGCTGGCCGGAGTTCGGGGCGGCCCGCACCGATGTGGCCGCAGGCCGCTCGGTCGTCCCCCTCACAGTGACCCTCGGCCGCGGGGCCAACGCGAGGAAAACCTTCATCGGGCTCGGCCTCAACAAGAAGAACGCGAAGCGAGCGGCCGCCAAATTGGCCCTGCGACATGTCCAGTAGATTTGTTGTTTTCTGACGGCGGCGATCGAGGGCCGAATTATAAAGTGGGATTTTATAAAACTATACGAATTATAAAATTTGGCCCTGCGACATGTCCAGTAGATTTGTTTTTGACGGCGATCGAGGGCCGAATTATAAAATGGGATTTTATAAAAACTATACGAGTTATAAAATTTATATGAATGATAAAATTATAAGAAATATAAAATAGAAACAAAGATAAGAGTAAACAGTCTCTTAAGTCGGACTCTACACCAATCACAGTACATGTTCGACTTTATGCTGGGTCCACACAGGTGTAACATGCAACATGTTGCTGCAGCATGAATTCACTCTGTGTGGACGGCTTCTGAACACGAATGTTCAAAAATTATCCATGAGGATGTCGGTTTTCTACCGAACATCTTTGATCTTTGTTGCTACTATGTTGCACGTGTGTGGACGGCACGACTGAATTATAACAGAATGGATCACTGACGAACACGAACTGCAACACGTTGCTACAACAGTGTTCCAATTACCACACACGTGTTGCATGTTGCACCTGTGTGGACCCAGCATTAGGGATGGTCTGTGCTTTCTTTGTTGAGATTCTATTTTATAATTTGGCTCTTAACAAGGCCATGATAAGCCTGTATATCGTGCCAGTGGAGACATTTATGTGATAAACATGTCTAATTTTTGATCATGTCATTACTTTTTTTTTGTCATTAATAATATTGTTGACTTTTAATATGCCAACCCAAAGTAGTTTTGGGTACAGGTATAGAATATATATTTAGTTTTATGTTTACCGTTCTATGCTGGTCTTTCAACTTGCCCAATTAAATTTGGGAAAAGCTAAAGCCATAAAATATATTTTGTGTTTGATTGTTCATGCTGTTCACTCGACTACCCCATTGGTTGGTTTTTTTTACTTTCTATCACCTATATTTATTTTTGTTTCAAATTATATTTTTATTTCTATCTTTGTATACATGGCTTTTAATTTAGTGTAAAGTAAAATATCTTACTATTAATGACTATGGGGAAGATCTTACTACGTATGATCTGTGTGTTACCCAGGGGAGGAATCAAGGAACACAGGCTCTTTTTTTGTGTCAATAATATGAGTCAATTAGGAGCCTGTGCCATTTGAGGTCAAGGCACTAGTCAAGTAATGTTAAGATTCCAGTAGCATTGTGTGGAATTGGAACGAATTAGTTTGAATTCCACCCAATGCATCAATTAGTGCTCATTTATTTACTTGAGACTTTGACCACAAAATAATGGCACCAAAAATTGCTGGAAAAAGGAAAATCTAGTCCTAACTAGGCAGTATAAATAAGTATATTATTAACCAGACAAGCAGACTCATACCAATTTCCTTTTGTGACAGGACCCCTAGTTAAAGAGAAAGAACAATTGTATCTTAACCTGTAGGTGACAGTTTGATTCTGACTCAGAATGAATAAATCTGAGAGATAATTAATTGTTGGGTGAAATTTTTTTTGTTTGTCACATTATGGGCTTTGGATAATAATGATCTTAGCTTTCAGAATCACCTATTCTTTTGCTATAGGTCATAAAAGATTCTATCTCATGATGAGATTTACCTCTTTCTCTGCACTAAATACTCAGGTAAAATAATACCTAGAAAAAATGAAAACACAAACACAGTTTTTCATTATAAGTTTACCTATATTAAGTACAAAGAAAACTTAAAATTACTTTATTCCAAAATATAAAAATAAATTTCTTAGAAGGTAACAAAAAAAATAGCTCCATTGGAATTTCAATTGAAATGCATGGGTCAATCAAGAATGTTGGGTTTCATGTTGATGAAATGGTACATCAAGAGAAAAGAGAAAAAAAAAGGGGGGGGGGGGGGGGCAAAAAACTTAGATGGCAAAGTATAGTCCTTTCAAATTCAACAAACAATAGTAAAATAAAACTCAATTATTTTCAACTGAGACTTATTTTAAATTTTGTTTGTTCAAAGTAATGATCCTATCCATTCAACCAAAGAAAATGAAAAATAAATCAAAAAGCATTGTGAAGTGAAATTTTTTAAAGTATGATTTCTCAACTTTAAAATATTTCACAAAAGAGGGGGGGACGGGGTCAGAAGGTTGACAATCAGTCACTGTCTACTTTCTTGGCTGTTGAATATTGGTGGGTTTGCTGTGATGGGACTTCTCAATAGAAGGGGAAGGCTTGTCATGGAAACTTTGAACAGCTTCCGGAGGATAATCAGCATGGCCTCGGATGGGGGCCCCGGCAATGGCAGTAGTCTTTGGGGGACTTGTGGAAACCTTGAGGGCTTGGTTTGTGGGCTCATCAGATGTGACACTGGCCTTTGAATGGGGTTCCTTGTGCTGAGTGATACGCATACCTCCAGCCTTCACAGCGGGTGCATGGCCTCCCTTCAATTCCTTGTCGTCAGACATGGTTGAAATGATCTGTAAGCAAAATTAACACAATCCTTGCATTGATAACATGGTCAAATTTTCTTGGAATGAGCGTTGGCATTAAATATTCTTCATCATTAACATGCAATTATTACATGATAGCAAAATAAAAATAATGGATTCAAAAAGCAGAGCTAATGAACATTTTAACCACTATATGGAAGGGGTATATATATCTTTGAATTTAATTACTGTTCATCTAGCAAATACTTATCTTATTGTGACACTGACCATCCAAGGAAAACATAAGAGATCTAACTCAATTTAGGTATCAAAAGAGGTTGGCTACAAAAATTGTTAGGGCAAAATTAATAGATGTCATTGTAATACCTCTGTGGTGCTAAGTCACGGATAGCATGCTGTGTAAGATAGGGCTTATGTTATAGAATTTGTCTATTAATTCCGCTCTTAATTTTAGGCCTCATTTTTCATAAGACTACACCAAAGATAAGTCCGACTGTTGTGACATAGTGTACTATTGGTGAAAACTCTGACTTGACTTCTTCATTGTAATGTAAAATCCTATTTGATAATTTAACCTTGGGCTATGCCATATACCTAGTTATACTAGCTGTTGTACAGAATAGTACCTACCTAGTTCAAAACTTAAGTGGTCTTAAAAACAAATGATTCAGACAAGAGCAAGTCAAATATCATACCTGAGGAATCTTGATTCAAATTACTCTACTCACAATTTTTTCTCTACACAACAGTTAACTCACAAGCTTTGAAGATCGTCAACAAGCACCTTGATTTATTCACTGGAAGCAATACCTACTCTGTGCTTCGGTATCTTACCTGTTTCCTATTGTTTGGCCACCTCGTGTCTCATGCTAGGAAGGTTATCAAAACTGAATACAAAACATCCTTTATCAGTAGGTTAAAGGTACTTACAATGTTACACTGTCCAGTTTTCAATAACAATAAACTGACGACGTTGCAAAAATATTTCAGGAAACGCTCTTATCTATGGAAATTATGGAAAATACAATGGAAATTTATACCAACTTTTCTTCATGCAAATATCGCAGAACGCAATAGTTTAGTTTTGCGTGTAGAAATTTGAATTTCGCGGCTCTCGACAGATAGATAAAGCGCTTTCCTCTTTGGAATTGGTTTTCCAACCACGTACGCCAAGGTTGAGCGTATTTTTTTTTTTTGCGCCGTGAAATTCATGTGATAGGCAAACTGTTGTCTTTATCCATGGACAACATTGAATAAAAATAATTATATTACTCGCCCGGGAATCAAACCCAACTATAGGGGCGAAATTAATAGATTTTGCTTGGCGTCGGTTGCTGCCTTAAATGGCACCAAAATAAATACTGAAATAATGGGACCCTAAGTCCCGATAAGCAGTATAAAGAACTGCAAACTATTTTTACAGTAGGTATCATTTTACTTCCGAAAAATTTCTAATATTAGAAATCGGAAGTAGGTATTGGGTTCGTTTTTGTAAAAAAAAATGCTACGATTTTTATGTCGTAGGTATATTATAAGTTGTCATATTTGTGTTAATGACTTTCGTGAATCACAACTACTCAAACTCGCTTTACTAAATCTGCGCTGTAACCAGGACTTTAAGCTTATATGATGTATTATGCAGACTATCCTGTGAGTAACTGTGGTTTGTAAAACAGTCTCCATAGTCAGGAATTGGCATATTCAATTTATTACCTAGCTACAATGACTGACCTCAGGAGTTTGATGGATAAGGCGGCGCGGCTGACTCATAACCAGAAGTTGGTGGTTCGAGTAGGTACCAAGTTCAGCAAAGATTTAGTAAAGCAAAATAACCACCAGTTGTATTTACTTTTTTCTACACACTTTCCTGCTCAAATAAAACCAAATACCAATAAATCTCATAATGGTTCTTGTTATATTTGTTATAATCAAGCGAAACGGGCGTTTCGAGGGAGAACGCCTCCCAGTAACTACAGTGCTTATATAACGGTAATATGAATTATCTATAATATGTAAATTTCATTGAAATCATTAGTCAGAAAATAACAACACAAACAATATTCTCTATCTTCTAAGTCTTAACTGCTATAAATATTTATTCTGTAAGAAACATAGTACACTCAGAAGTGTAGTCAAAATAAAAATAAATCATCAAAATATTTAAACAAATAAACAAGAACATCAAATAATAGTTAATTTTAAGTATTAATTTTTAAAATACATAAGACCCAAGATCACACCAAAGAAAACATGTTCCAATCCTACAAAATGTTTATATCACATTTTCTTCTTCAATATTAACTTGAGATAGTGTACAAAAATAAATAAATCAACAAAATTTAAAAAGACAATCCGGCAACCCTTGGATAAACTTTGGGAATATGGAGTCAAGTATGCTGTTTTGATTCAGCTTAGGTAGTTTAATATTCTAATTGATTAGGGTTTAATAAAAAGATCAGACATTTTTAATCCAAAATTACTTATTTTTGAAATAAATAAATAGAAATGACTTGCTGTCCAAAGTTTATAAACACATTCACTAAAACATTCTTTACAACTTTCGTAGATTATCATGAGCCAGTTTCTGTTTAAAGTTAACCAAAATTTTCACAAAATAAAATACCAAGTGTATTCTATTCAGCTTAGGTAGTTTAATAGTGTATACCAATCAGAAAAGTATTTTTTCTTTATAAAACGTCTCGAATCTTCCAACATTTGAACTGGATAATATAAAAGGTTATATTAAAATAATATAAATGGTAAATATCAACTATAATTAGTTCCTACTAAAAAATTGATATCCACTTACCAAGATATTTTGAAATTATCAATGAAAAATCAACAATGTCAAAATATAATTTAATTTACAAAACCAGATCTTAATTAACCCTTCATATTTCTCTATAATCTCTCTGTTGGTTATGTATTTTTTTCCTTTCTTTTTTTCCCCCTCTATTAATTAATATTCATTTTCTCGTTCTCAATCATTTACCACATCAATCACTTCACTTATTCACCGTCATGCCCCCAGTAGCAAACAGAAGCGTCTGCTGCTTCCTCTTCTTCTTCTTACTGTTACTGCTGCTGTTCTGAGCGCCACTTGCTGGGGTTGTGGCCTGCTCATCTGGGAAGAAATAAGAAGAAAGAGGTCAGACATTTCTGTTGTTGCTGTGGTTGCTTTAAAGAAAATGTTTTAACACTAGTATTATTTTCTTCTTTATTTTTCATACTATTACATCATTTATTTATTTTGTGTTATTTTTTATATTGTGTTCCCCAAATAAAAATTAAAATAATAAGGACCAAATTATGAAACAGAAATAAAGTTAAGATAGCCAAACTGAACATAATTATGTGTGGAAGAGATAGGGTTGCGTGGAAGAGACTGTCATATGTTATAACCCTGCCCTTTAGTTAGGACACATGTGTGTTGTGTGTATATATTTATCTTTTTTATCCACCATCTAGCTACTCAAATTAACCCCACCCAGCCTGACTGGGACCGGGAATAGCCAGCATTACAAGCGTTCAAATTTGAGAGGTGAACCAGCAAGTCCCTACATTGCTAGACGTTGCTTATCTTTAGTGATCAGATAAGAACAGGTGTATTTAACCACCGACGATCACTTAAGGTCAAACATTAGATTGAGATATTTATTTACCAATACAGTATACTCTCTTTATCCTATAATGAGATATTAATTTATCAATACATTAATAATAACACTATTTAGGGGAAGGTAACCACCAGGCGAGGTTAATGCTCAAAGCAATTTCTAGCACCTAACCCTCAGATTCTTATTAGGTGGTCGCAAACTCAAATTAATGAGGAAAAATTTCATGTACTGAGTGGGATTCGAACCAACGGATCCCTACACTACCTGAACTATCAGACTAGCGCGTTAACGACTTGACTATCAGTGCACTCTGTTTATCCTGCAAATAATGATAAATTTAAAATACAGTCAAACCTGGAAAAAAACTCAAAGGACCGCAATTTCTCTTGTATTCAAATTTCTGTTATACATAGGTTGTTTTCTCTTAGTACCGACCTGAGTAGCTAGATCAATAAGGCAGCGGACCTGTAACCTGGAGGTCGGTGGTTCAAGTCCCAGTTTCAGCGTAGATTTAGTAAAAAAGCTAGTTTGAGTCGTTGTGATATCACGAAAGTGATTAACATAAATATAAAAAAGGTTATTTTCCCATAGAGAGAGGTAAATTTGACCTGAAAATTGTTCCCTTATATCAAGATGTGACTGTGTTATTAATAATTACTACTCACTCTGTCCAGATGCTCCCTTAGGAGGAGAATTCTTCGCTCCCATTATCTGCGCAAGGGAGAGTGCGTAGGAGTGCGAGGTGCTGCACTCTGCTTCCTCGCTGACTGTGCGATTCCTCTCTCGCTGGGCACCCACACTGGGCCAGAACACCGCGTTATCGTTGGCGCTTAGACTCGAACCAGCTCGCAGCCTCTGTGAAGTGAAACCGTTATATATTTTTTTTTTTAAATTTATTTAGTAACAAGATAACATATAGAAGGGTATTTTTCCTAAGCTAAAGCTTCTAGTTATACAGTATGTTTCAGAAAAGGTGGCCACCTCCTCGTAACTTTTGAACGCGACGGAATTTTTCAATTCTGTAACAACAAAAAATCCAATACGAAATTCACCCACTTTACCGGACACTGTCGTGAAAAAACTAGCAGGTTAAATGGCTTTTTTTATGATCTTAATCGCTTCTCCGTTAAGTTTTCTTTCGATTTCAAGCATAAATTACATATGTCATTGCAGACTTTCACCTCTAAAAATGCCAATTTCGAGAACACCATTAATTTACGGAAAAATTGACGTGAGAAAAAAAAGTACTTTTACAAAAACCTTACTTTGACCCTGATTAGAAGTAAACAAGAATATTTTTTGATTTCATATGGTGTAAAACAATATTTTGAACCTATGAAAATAAAAAAAGTACTAAAACATCTAACTAACGCTGAAATACAGCTTGTAACAGTTTGGAAACTTGCACCCTACTAGCTCCGCCCCTGATAAGGTTTTTGAAAATTTTAAAAGCTCATTATACTCAGTCTAACTTGGACTTTAATTAACAGGAATAAAAAATATAGCATTCTATTTAAAATTCTCGAGAAAAATGAAAAAATATAGCCTAAAAGCCGGAAGGGCCGACCGGGGCCAAAAATAAATATGACCACAGGATGGGCCATTGGGCACTTCCTGGACTTAGAGGACTTTACAGAATTGAAAAATTCCGTCGCGTTCGAAAGTTACGAGGGGGTGGCCACCTTTTCTGAAACATACTGTATAGTTGTTGTTCTTGTTGTTGTAGCCAGCTTGGCTACAGCTGGAGGGGTCAATATTGTACCTTTCTACCATCTTAACCTATCAATAAATAAAATTGTAAAATGTCCAGAAAATAAGGAGACATTGTAATTAAAAAAAAAAAATGATGGTCTCCAGCCAACTTTATTTCGAAGTTGTCTCGTCCTGAACCACATATTTCTATGTGCGATCACTGATGTTATATTATCATAGAATAATGCACCATCATCATCATGGGCGTACGCAAGTGGGGACATTAAACGATCAACTTTATACACAATCAAATGGCTAATAGCTGTGCTTAATCAGGCTGATAGTGACTATGCACTCCACCAAAAGATTTCCATCCCAGATTTTATTATATGTATATGTTTTTTCAGTTAGTGTTGAAGGATCACCAAAGTTAACCAACGTCTAGCGAGGTGAACTTCGTGATGCTGGCATTCCGGCCCAACACAGGCTAATAGACCTTAATGTGGGTAGCAGTTTTGTGAGTTTCTTGCGAATGGAGGGTAACACCCCCGTCGTGATATGACCATGCAGTTAAAAGCAATGTTATTATTATTATTAATTAACACTCTATTAATCGAACATATTATATACAACACAGATAATAACAAATAATATACAATATATCATCATAGGGTGGCGTCATCGGTAGCCAGACAGTGGAGGAATGACTCAGCACTTCTACCACTGTCTTTACAAGGAGGCTAATAATTGACAAGGGCCCCCAGAACCAAGCCAATGCTGGTCTACTCCCTGTTTATAGTCCCCCAGCCAGACTGCTGGTCTATTCCCTCTTTATAGTCCCCCAGCCAGATTGCTGGTCTATTCCCTGTTTATAGTCCCCCAGCCAGACTGCTGGTCTATTCCCTGTTTATAGTCCCCCAGCCAGACTATACAATATAAGAAAAGTAAAAAATAAAATAAACGTTAAACCCAAATTAAAGAAAAGACTCGGTTTCCTGAGACGTGGCTGTGGTCAGTAACCCAATACAAAATAAAATAAAATTTGAATTTTTTTTTATTATTATTGAAAAAATACCTGTGCAAAGGAGGCTGTGCTAGGGTTCTCCTGTTGCTCGAGGCTGAGAGCTATCAGTGCCGTGGTGAGGGGAGACTCGGGGCGACGAGGACTAGAGGCGCGACTAGACTCTGTGGAAACCGAGGCTGACCCTAGTGCACTGCTCAGACCTGGGACATTGCGTAAACAAATATTTCGTAAGACAAAAAAAAAAAAAAAAAAATCGTTGCCAAAAAGATAAACTTCAATATGAGATATAAAAAGAAGTAGTATTTGAAAATATAAGTCGAACCTGGATTTTTTTTACCAACAATTTTTTTTTTGAACTGCTCTAAACACAGAGTTGCCAACTGTCGCAGTACAGTAAAAATTAATTGCGATGGCACTTACATAATAAATAAAGTATGCGAAAACTGGAGGAGAAAATCAATCAAATTAAAAATTTGATGTTGACACCGTCCTGAGCTGTGTATGGTAGAAATAAAAAATGTTACGGACACCAGTAATGACCACAGGACAATTTTCCGGTGAGATGTAGCTCATTTCCAAGCAAATATATTAACATTGATGATATATTTTTTATATTTTTTATTTTTACTTTATTTTGTTTTTTGTTTTTTAGATCTTAAATTTATTTTATAATTGTTTTGTAAACATACAACTTGTATCATTACAATAAATATTCATTCATTCATGTTCACTGCGTACAGGTAGAGATGTTCAACATCCTGTGAATTCACCTCCACCACTTACCCGGCACACCACCCATTCCACACTCAGGGAACTGGAGACGCGACTCTATGTAGAGGCGGCCACGCCTCCCGCCAGACTTGGCCCCGCCCCCCGACACGCCCCCTCCTCTCATCTGCGCGTACTGCACCTCGTCTATGCGCGCCGCGCGGCGCTTATCTTCCCGAGCGCGCTTGGCACGGCGCCGCTCCCGTGAGGCGAGCTGATCTGTGAGGAGGAAACGGTATTGGTATCAGGCAAGGCCGGTGGGAAAATGCTTTGGGGGTGCTTAAACACAAGGAACTTTATACTATGTAGAACATAAAATACTTCTAAAATTTCGGTTGGCAACAGCGCCTCGAAGTGATAACACACAAAATTAGAGCTCTTCAATTTTTCAATTAAAAAAGTAGTTTGAAGTGCTAATTTGGAACAGTATTCTCATTATAAGTGAAGTTTTAAGTGTTTTAAGTATCAAGGATTAATCAAATCAAGAAAAGCTGATTGGTATGTAGACGAAATTTCAATATTTAACATAGTCATTCACACAAAGAAAAATCCATCAAATGATTGTGAACGCTAACTCGGACTCGATTAGAAAGAGACGGAGACATTGTGCGTGAGAGAGAGAAGATAGATTCTCAAAGCTCGAGGTGATAATCAGGTGGAGGGGGTACCTCTAGTATCTCTACTATCACTCAGATCACCACCGCGCAGAGATAAGAATACCAGTTATTATTTGAAATATTTCAAGTGTTGCCAATAGGATTTCTAGATATTTTACCGTGACGGTTACAAAGTAATAACGGCAATAGTTCCGGCCATCACGAGAAGACGCCTTGTAATTTGGTAGAATACTTTCCGTAATACATATTTGTAATTATGCAATGTGCTGTGGACTACAATAGATAATCTAATCTAAATAAAGTAAAACCTCTCTGGTAGAAAAAAAAGTTAATCAACAAAAAACTCAAAATGGACAGAGATGAAATGAGGTCACTCCTGGGAGATTTCAAGACCACTCTATTGAATGATATTAAAGAAGAAATCAAGGCGAATGTGTGTAGTCAAATTATGCCAATGGTCACAAAAATTAATGAAATAGAGGAAAAAGTAGAACATCACAATACAAAAATCTATAATTTTGATAGTGAGAGACGGAAAAGAAATCTCATATTATACAAGGTTGAAGAAACCGTGGGAGAAAATTACAAGACCCTAGAAGAAATTGTCTTGAATATTTTCAATAATGTTCTTCAAGTTTCATGCAGAAATGAGGATCTAGATTTTATTTCAAGAATTGGAAATAATAAAATCAAAAATCGTCCAATTTTAGTAAAAATGGTCACTTTTAGAAAAAAGCTGGATCTATTAAGAAACAGAATAAATCTCAAAAATTCAAACATTGGCTTAGATGAAGATTATACGGTCGAAGTGAGAGCCAAGAGAAAACAGCTTATTCCAGAATTATTAGCCTTGCGAGCTCAAGGAAAAAAAGCGGAACTCAGACATGATCGAATCATAATCAAGGAGGAAAGAATTGGAGCGAGTGCATCATTCCAGGTACCAACTACAAGTAATGCTACGCTTCAAGCGAAAAACAAGCGAATGTTACTGTCACCTCCGGATATAACCCACAGTCCATCTTTTAAGAAGTTTGCTGTACCCGGGAACACAAATAATGCCACAGTCCTGACTCAAGTTCCTGCCGATCTCCACCTTAATCAGGGAGGAGGCTCTCAAGTCATGAGCCAGGGAGAAGGAACTCAATTCATGGGCCAGAGAGGAGGAACTCAAGTCATGGGACAGGAAGAAGGAACTCAAGTCATGGGCCAGGGAGGAGGAATTCAGTCTGTGGATCATGGCCAAGGAGGAGGAACTCAAGCTGTGGACGAAAACATGGAACATCAGCCGGGACTAAACAGCTCTGATTCATCATTTAACTCGTTTGATGAAACTATCCCTAAATAGCAATCACTCCAAGTTACATTCTGGAATGTTCAGGGCTATAAGAATTTTTTAGAATTAGATAAGTTTCAACAGGACCAATTTTTATCCCATCAAATCATATGTCTTACTGAAACTTGGCAGTTAGTAGAACCTACACTACCTTTCTGGTTAAAAAATTCTCATTCACATGTTCATAGTCTGGCTCACAGAACAGGGGAGAGAGGGAGAGGAAGTGGAGGTATTTCAATTTTTCTAGAAAAAAGTTTAAAATATAAAATTATAATTATAGAACATTCTTATATTTTTTTAGAGGTAAAGATAATAAATAAAACAATCATAGTAGGTTGCCTTTATATAAGGCCTGATATTGATATAACTAACCTTTCCGAAAATCTTTCAGTCTCTTTATCAGAATATTTAGAAGCTGACATGAAAATTCTTCTTGGGGGAGACATGAACTGTCACATTGGCGAATTAGGTACCCTTGACGAAGAACTAACAACCGGGACAACATTGTTTCCTACACGTGAGTCATTACATGTTAAAGTTAATAGGAGAGGAGAAGATTTATTATCGAGCACCGACAGCTTAGGTCTTGTGGTTTTGAACGGCAGAACAGTTGGAGATGCTCCTGGTCAATATACTTTTATTGATACGAGGTTTAGTAATTGCACAGGAGAATATTTTGACAGTAGCATCTTAGATCTGGTTTTCTGTTCCGTTTCAATGCTAACCGACATTTGCAAGTTGAAAGTGCAGGATAATACTCATCTCAGCGATCACCTACCGGTCACTTGTACACTTAATATTGAGTTTCCAATCCCAGATAAGAGAAAAGGTTTCTTTTTAAAATGGAAAAAAGAGAAGCAAGAAAGTTTTGACAAAACATTATTGACTAAGTTAAATGAACTTGAGTTTGATAAGTTATTCACGAGGTGTGAACAGGATACGGTTAACATATTGAATGAACATCTCAGAAAAAGTATTTTATCTTCAGCTCAGGAAAATGAATTATTAGTAAACAAAAAATGGAAAATTACAAAAAATGCACAGTGGTTTAACCTAGAGTTGAAAGAATGTAGGTACATGTTGAGGAAGTATTTTAGAGCATGGAAACGGTATAAACGTAATAATTTGTTTAATAAATATGCAGACAAGAAAAAAGAGTACAGAAATCTAACAAATAAATACAAAAAAGAGTACAGAGAAAAAAACAAACTAAAAATACAGAATGTAAAAAATGTATCTGAGTTTTGGGATACTATTAAAAAATTCAAAAAGAAATCTAACCAGGTAGTTTGTGAAATATCTAAACAGGTCTGGTTTGATCACTTTACAAGATTATATCAAAGGGAAAATCCCAGACTAGAATTATTAATATGTGACGTAGGTAGGGAAAAATCGGACGGTCCTATTACAACAAATGAAGTCAAAAATATTTTAGGAAAAATAAAAAATAATAAAGCTTGCGGTCCGGATATTATTCCCAATGAAGTTTACAAATACTTGAGCAACACAGAATACATAATCAGTCTGTTTAACTACATCTTAGATTACGAAGTAATACCACCTGAATGGAGCAATAGTGAAATTTTTTGTCTTTTTAAAAAAGGAGATAAATCAGACCCGGGCAACTACAGGGGCATAGGTCTACTGAACTCTATCAGAAAAATTTTCACTCAAATTTTGTCAAATAGAATTTATGAATGGGCCGAATCCAACAATGTCATACCAGAAGAACAGGCAGGATTCCGGAGAGGAAGGGGTTGTCTGGACCATATATTTACTTTAACCAGTCTCATCCAAATTCAACTAAAATTTCCAAAGCAAAAGTTATATGCATGTTTCGTGGACATCCGGTTCGCTTTCGACTGCACTAATCACTATTTACTCTGGCAAAAACTGAGAAATCTGGGATTATCTGGAAAACTCACTAGAATAATTAGACGACTGTATGAAGGGGCAACTTGTAGAGTAAGAGTGGACCTTGAGGACAACTTAACCGACGAAATTCTAGTAACTAAAGGCACGATCCAAGGTGACAACGCGTCCCCGGTCCTCTTCTTGCTCTTCATATCGGACATAGTGCAGTTCTTAAGAGAGAAGGGATTTACTGGAATACAACTTACAGACACGGTAGACATTATGATATTATTATACGCGGACGATATGGTTTTACTGAGTCACAGCAAAATTGATTTACAAAGAAAAATTAACGGTCTTAAAGAGTATTGCGATCAAAATGATCTTCAACTAAACACACAGAAAACAAAAGTAGTCATATTCCGAAAAAGTGGAAGATTATCAAAACATGATAAATTTGCGTACGAAGGAAAAGAGTTGGAAATAGTTCGTGATTTTGTATATTTGGGAGTCAAATTTTCTAGTTCTGGCGTCTTCAGAAATCATATGGAACAAGCTATGTCTAAATCTAAGGTTGCCCTAGCTAATATTAGAAATATAATGGTCAACTCTAAAATGGACTCATGGGAGAGCAGATTGTATCTTTATGAGGCCATAGTTAAGGTAACACTTCTATACGCAGGCGAAGTTTGGGCTCTTAGGTATTATGAGGAAATAGAGAGAACTCAAGTCCAGTTTTTTAAAACAATCCTCCTAGCCAAATACAATACCCCAAATCATTACATCAGGATGGAAACTGGAGTCCTACCTCTTTGGCACTCAGTCCTGAAAATGTCTTTACGCTGGCTAGAGAAAACTAAAAATATGCCAGAAAATAGATTTCCTAATATGTGTCTTAAAAAACTGTTGAGAATGGAAACAAGCTCCTCAAATAACCTCAAGTTCAATTGGGTATCTCAGATAAAATCTTTGTTACGTATGAGTGGTGCTGATGATAATATTACCATGCAAAACCAACTCAACATTGATGAAATTTTAAAAAATTCTGAGGGGAAATGTTTTCGGGATGATAAGACCAGAGTTTTAGCTTCTACATATAATGACCACTATAAACACATCACATCCCAAAGTTCAAATTCTGTCGGCTTTGTAGAAAAGTACCTTCAGTTTAATGTACCTATAGAAAGAACAAGAGTGATATGTCAACTAAGAATGTCAGGGGAAACAATCTGTTTTTTTGTCAATGGCGAAAAAAAATTCTGGAATACAACAGAATTATGCAGTATTTGCAATCTAAACGCTCAAGAAAATTTAGAACATATCCT
The DNA here is from genome assembly GCA_024516035.1 of Bactericera cockerelli. Lineage (NCBI taxonomy): Eukaryota > Metazoa > Arthropoda > Insecta > Hemiptera > Triozidae > Bactericera > Bactericera cockerelli. Next base: position 7,671,452 of record CM044965.1, on the reverse strand, counting down.
TTTAGTATGCCCACATTACAACGAAATAAGGAATTCATTTTTAGGCAATATTTTGAATAACTTTGATCAGTCGGTAAATAATGAATCAAAACTGAAAAAAATTCTCACTATTACAGATATTAAACACATGAACAATGTTTATTACTACATAAGAAATCTGTTAAAGAGACGATCTTTTTTAAGAAACGAATAGTTTTTGTATTTAATGTATGAGTATAGTGATTCTGGGTGAATTGGGTGACTAAATGTAAAAAAAAAATCTTTCACTCTTACTAGCGAATTTTTTTAGTAACCTCTTGGAGAAAAAAAAAAAATACTCGCCTCATATAAATATAATAAATGGAAGAACTGTCACTTGGCTCACTTAGGTTTGTCAACATCCATACATACATAAGTATACTGTATTATTTATATACTTATAATAAAATTATAAAATTCATTCATAATTCTTTTTCCGCTAATATTAATAAAATTATGTTTGCAAAATTCTTGTATCATTGTATACTATTGATTTGTTATCACATTTTTATCAACATAAAAATAATTTGTATAATTCTTTTGTCAACCTTTGTAATAATGTTTCACATTAATACAACCAAATTTATTATTCTATTCTATTCTATTCTATACTTCTAAAATTTCTCGAAGTAAAATTAATACCACATAAACCGGACTAAAATGGGATTTATACGATCGCTCTTTCAGTATATAAAGAGTTGGAGTATGTTTACCATGCCAATCATAATAATTATTATTCTAGAAATGTGTGATAATTTCTTTTGTGTACGAGCTAGAAAGTACTTTCTTTTTCTTTTTTGTCTGGGGGTGCTGCAGTTCCGCAGCTCCTTAGCACCAGCCGTCCCTGATTGGTATAAGTAGGGCAGTCGGCTACGAAAGCTTTTTGTCACTGCGACCATTAACAAGTGGGTAAAGTGTCGGCATAATAGAACTACCTGTCTAGAACTGAGATTATAAATAAAGCACTACTTATACACTGGATACAAGAGAACAGTTTTCGGGACAAATTTACCTCTCTATAAGAGAAAATAATATAACCTTTTTTTTTTAAAGAAAAAAAAAAGACAGTTAAAAAATTCCCGTCCCTTATATCCAGGTTTGACTGTACTTATTTAGGGTTGAATATATCAGAATTAGATTAATACCTGAATTAAATCCTATCCTGAATACATGTAATTTAGGAATAGATTTAAACCTTACTATGTATTATATTTAAGTGGACACCATCAATTAACTTGGGCTATAGTTTGCTGTGATTGGTTGAAACTCTTACAAGACGGCGCGGACCTTAATCCATGGTTGGTAAAGCAAGTTTCAGTATTGCAATGTCACAATTGTGATAAACACAAATTTGATAACTAATTTTTTTAATTGTTATTATTTTTCAAGTTTCCATGTATTTATTTGTGATACGTATCACAATTTTGATGTGATATCACAATTTTGATTAACACAAATATAATACTTAACTCAAAGTTTGTATCAATGATAATAACAAAAAAGTTGATCAGGAGGTTATGAAATACGAAAAAAAAAAATTGAAATCGGAGCAAAAAAAATATTTTTTTTTTTTTTTTTTTTACAAAAACGAACACAATACTTTCGATTTCTAATATTAGAAATTTCTCGAAAGTAAAAAAAAAAAAAAAAAAAAGTCATAAAAAAATAACATTTACTCACTCACCTTTGAACCTGTCCATCGCCTCCGGACTAACCAGCGGAGGCTTGAGCTGTATTTCAGCCACCTCGAACTGACACGTCACCGGTAGATGTTGCAGATAGCGGAGTCGGTTGCGCAGTTCAGCGGTCATCGACCCGGTTTCCTTCTCCACGATGACGCCAGTGATGACCGGAGGACAATGTTCCAGTGAGCCGTAGCTCATTTCCAACATGCGCACGTTGACTGCGTGCAGGTAAAGATGTTGACCATCCTGAGCTGTGGATGGTAGAAAAATAAAAAATATTACGGTGGGGTGGGACTTTATGGGCACCCTGTATTACTTAAACACAAGGAACTTTATACTACAACATAAAATACTTCCGATTTCTAATATTAGAAATTTCTCGAAGTAAAATCAATACCAGTAATGCCCAGAGGACAATATTCCAGTGAGCCGTAGCTCATTTCCAACATGCGCACATTGACTGCGTGCAGGTAAAGATGTTGACCGTCCTGAGCTGTGGATGGTTTTAAATAATAAGTAGCAATTAAGTTAGATGTAAGTAGTTAAGGTAGAATAAGATTGACGTTGTGTACTTACAAATTTTGTAATTTACACAGTAAAAAATACGTTAATATTATTATGGTAGAAATATGTTACGGACACCAGTAATGACCGCAGGATAATTTTCCAGTGAGGTGTAGCTCATTTCCAAGCAAATGTTCACTGCGTACAGGTAAAGATGTTGACCGTCCTGAGCTGTGGATAGTAGGGGAAAAAAATGTTACGGTGGTGTGGGACTTTATGGGCACCCTGTGTGACTTAAACACAAGGAACTTTATACTACAACATAAAATACTTCCGATTTCTAATATTAGAAATTTCTCGAAGTAAAATTAATACCAGTGATGACCGGGGGACAATGTTCGAGTGAGCCGTAGCTCATTTCCAACATGCGCACGTTGACTGCGTGCAGGTAAAGATGTTGACCGTCCTGAGCTGTGGATGATAGAAATAAAAAATGTTACGGACACCAGTAATAATGACCACAGGACAATTAGCTCAGTGGTTAAGCACTCGCTTGCCATGCGGAAGGTCCCGGGTTTGATCCCCCGTGCCGACAAAAATTTGTATTCTTAATTTGGTTACAATTATTGTTTGTAATGGATACCTTCCGGTGCGCTCGTGTTGACCCAGCACCTAATTGGGAAGTATTGTGTCACTTCTCGCCCATCAGAGGGGAGGCATACTACGGGATGGGCAGGCTACAACACAGACTACAAGCGTCTACAGTAGCTCCTGTTTCATGGCTACGAAATAAAAACGGCTATGAAACACTCATCCTTAAAAAAAAGGGAAAAAAAGATGTAGCTCATTTCCAAGCAAATGTTCACTGCGTACAGCTAGAGATGTTCAACATCCTGTGAATGGTAGAAATTCAAAGTGTTTTTTACCAAGTGACCCTAAATTTTTTACGGCCAACAACCAGCTCGATTTTTTTCTTTTCCCCCATAAATTATGTTAAACAATAAAAGTATATAAGTAGATATCTTTCTTGAAAAGAAGTACCCATTTAGCAACATTCCATCTCTCCTTTAATTTTCCCTCTCTCAAGCACTCGTAATCCCAATTAATTTTTTTGGCGGCATGATGCATTTTTCGATCTCGACACAACTTACCCTGATAGAAGTAGAAAAAGCGAGAAGGCTGGGGTGGGGTCGAGTGTGCGGGGGGACCAAAGTAGAGGTCCTCAGCGCGGATGCTTGTGGTCCCGTGTGCGCCTGGCTCCTCACTGCTGATGCTTTCGTAGCGACTTCTGCCCGAGTAGGCTTCTGTGTGGTGTACAGAGAGAAGGGTTATTCATAGAAATATAATAATAATAATAATATCGCCTTATTTATACTGCCCGATTAAGACTATTAAAGTCCTATTATTCCAGCAGTAAGCCCAAGACATATTATTATTATTTGGTAAAAATCCCAAATGGGAGGATAACTTGTCATGTCCCGGCTGGGTTCGATATAATGATATACAGGGTGTCCATAAAGTCAGACTTTATGGACACCCTGTATATATATATATATATAAAGGGATATAATGATCGAAATGGCGAAAAAGATTTGACGGTGGTGATTGTCCAAGGCAATAATCACAGGGAAAGCATACAAAGGCAAATAAAGCATAGATGACATGTTCATTACATCAGTTCTCGTTCTGTCACTGAATTCAAGCAACGTCCAGCGAGGTTAGGACTCGACTGGGTGACCATTTAAATTCGAACCTCTGTGTTGCTTGCTACTGCCCACTCACCCTAGGCTGGGTGAGGAAATGGATTGTGAAATCGCCGGCGATATAAACTAAGCAAGGGACGGTAAACCACAAAACACAACTCCTCCAAACTGTGTAAAAATGATCCCATTTTAAAAAGAAATAACTTCTGATAAATATCTGTTGTTGTTGTTGTAGCCAGCTTGGCTACAGCTGGAGGGTTGAGTGATGGTCTCCAGCCAACTTTATTTCAAAGTTGGCTCGTCCTGAACCACATATTTCTATGTGCGATCAACCATCATGAGGACATAGACTTTTCTTATAAGCCATTAAACCCTTAGGAATCTGCAAGCTAGCCTGGCTTGTAAAGGTTGGCTAGTCTGTTCTCTGTTTATAGTCCTCTAGCGAGACACTGGTCTTCTCCCTGTTTAACGTCCCCCAGCCAGCCATAAATGTCCGTCGCCTCACTTACCATCATACAGTTCACTATGGTCGTCTAGCAAGAAGTCCCCATGCTCTGAGGGAGCAGACACCATTGCTCCGTCAATCTCAGAAGTTGCCCCGGATTCTCCACACTCTTCCCAACCTTGCACAGAACAAATAGTTGCGTTGGCTCCAAAATTATCCTCAAGATCTCGATCTGTTTTATTATTCAGTTCATTAATGTGTGTCAAGTCCACAATAACATCAACTTGTTTTTTCATATTAATTTGATCGGTATTCATTTTAACTTGCTCAGATGACGTTGTGCAAGCCTCATTATTACTTGGTTTACTTTGAGCAAGCTTTGGTCCAGTTGATGTTGTTTCTCTATCCATCATAGTAATAGAAGATATTTCTGGTGAGCTTTCTTTGAGGCTGTTGTGAGGGCTTTGGACGGTGTCCGGAAAAGATTGCCCACCATCACCAATGTCTGTTGTCTGGTTGTCTCTCTTATTAATCTAAAGAACAATAATGAAAGAAAGTACTCAGTTAGAAAGTTGGAAAAATAAAATGGAAAGCATAAAAAAAAATGTCCACAGGTACATTGAAACAGTACTCTTTGAAATCAATATAATGCAAAACAAAATAGAATTGAAGATTTACTGGCACTTTTTTTTAAATATTTTTTTTTGGTAAGGGGGAAGTAAACTAGTTCATTGGTGTAGAAAAAACAATAAATTGATAATGAAAACCTCGGAAAAATACAAGTACAAAACAACAAAATTACTGACAGTAGAGATTGATTTCAAAGAAAATATTGCATCATTCCAATTGATGGTTTAACTTTTCATTTTCTCTTTCTTTTCTTTTTTAAATAAAGCAAAAGATATCAGGGTTGCAAGGATCAGATAAATAAAAATCGCTAGTCGGTACAATGGTTTCAATTCATGATTCCCAGTCAAGATAATCTTGCCTTCTTCATCTACACACAAAGTTATATTATAATACAACAGACCTTTCTCTTTCCCTGCCCAATCAACAAGTCCCTAATCGGAAACAATACATCAGGGAGAGGATTTGGAGAGGAAAGAGAACTTAAAATAATAATAGGAATGATACGAGTAATTACCCAATAATAAAAGCTCATGTCCCGTATTTAAATTAAATACAATAGAAAAAATACAATAATGAACTATTATCATAGATATTTATCACATCAATCCTATTTTATCAACTGTTGTATGAAACTTACAAGCGTGGAGGTTTCAGGTTAGGAATTATCTGAGGAAATTCATACTCGGCCTATTGTGTTTGGTCATCATTTCCTTGCGACCTTAGACATTATTTTCGAACAAATACAAATTAGTCTAATGTATAATTAAATTTTCTTCTCTAAAGATTACTATTATATAATTTTTTATTAGGAGGACAAAGTAATGTACAATATTTTGAGTATAAAATTAAGAAAAAATAAATAAATCATAAAATAGATTGAAAAATAAATAAATCAATAACAAAGAAGAAAAGAACACTAATGACCTAACTGAAGGGCGGGGTTATTGCCTGCGGCAATCTCTTCCACACAATCCATTAAAGATGAGTGCTTCCCAGACTTTTAAAAAGAAAATAATGTAATCACACAAAAAAAATCGGAGCAAAAAAATATTTTGCGTAGGCACGGCACGGCACGACCGGTGCTAAGGAGCTGCGGAACTGCAGCACCCCCGGACAAAAGAAAAAAGAGAGGACTTTCTCAAGTCCTAGCTCATACACAGTGAAAATCATAACACATTTCTAGAATAATTAATGCATAATTATAATGATGGTAAACAAACTCAAACTCTTCAGGTACTGAGAGAGCGACTCTATAATTCCCATTTTAGTCCGGCTTATGAGGCAGTACATTCTAAATATTCTCCTACCGGCCACGCCTGGTTACACTATTATTATAGAAAGCTTTATTAGGTAGAACAAAAAATATATACGGTAGAATACAATGAAATATAAAGAAAAACAAAAAGATTAAGCAAATATACAAGAAAAAAAAGGGGAATGAAGTTAATGTCCTACCTAAAGGGCGGGGTTATTGCCTGTGGCAATCTCTTCCACCCAACACTAGTGAAGTTTTTAATTCTTTTTCGAAAATTAAAGACAAATCTACCTTCTCAAGCACATCAGATTTTCTCTTGTGCAGCAATTCCAGAGCCCTCTCCGTGAAGCACAGAGTGGGGCACTGCTCTCGTCTCAACTCTTCCAGTAGAACAACCAGCTCCGCTTCTTCCTCGTTGATAATATCCAGGATATTGTCTACGCTGGCTGTGAGCAGCTTAGCGTAGGTTGTGTCTAGCTGTGTCTCTGTGGAGAAAATAAAGTAATAATAGGTAAATTAAGATAAGATATGAGTTATTTGTTATGATTTAATATTTTTGTACAAAGTTATTTTGAGTTGGCCAACTCTTTAAAATATTTAAGTTTAATTATATCAAAAAATAACGAACTACCAGTCTATAAAATAAAAGCTTTAAGATAAAGATATTGGTTTTATTGCATAAATATTCATTACAAGCATGTGTAGTGTGGACAGCATCACAATACAAAATTGAATAGGTAGTTCAAAAAGAACAAGGACTCCTCTCTACTTTCTCCTCTCAAAGCATTTTCTACCACCTAACCCTCAGAGTCTTATTATTATGTGGTCACTAACTCAATATAATGAGGAAAAATTCATGCACTGGGTGGGATTCAAACCAACGGATCCCTCCGCTACCTGGATTACCAGTCTAGTGCTTTAACCACTTGACTACCAGTGCAAGTTATTAATTTAAGATAAGATATGAGTTATTTGGTTTCATTTATTTTATGAACATTTAAATAAATGTTCATAAAAAAAATAATAATAATAAAAAAAATCCCAGAGTAATACATTGAACTCTCAGTACCTGACACATTCATGGGTACATCAGGCTCGACCAAGTCCCACTGGGCCAGGGGACTCACAATGGTGGAGCCCCGCTCCCTCTTCATCAGCTGAAACGTCACCTCCTGAGTCACCCTGCGTGGGCTCCTGATCACGGCCCTGGATAGAATAGGAATGCAAAATTAGAATTCAAAATAAATAAGCCAGTGTCAATGGTGTGTTGAATGCACTGACTTTCAGTGAAGGGTTGGGTGGAAGAGATTGCCACAGGCAATAACCCCGCCCTCAAGGTAAGACATTAACTTCATTCTCTTTTTTTTTTCCTGTATTTCATTCTATTTTACTATATGTATAATGTATATATTTTTGTTCTACCTAATAAAGCTTACTATAATAATAATAATTCTCGTGGGATCACCCAAAGTTAATAGGGAAAAAAATCTTGACTTCACTTTTCGAAACAGAATAGGATGGGTTGAAATAAAAGGAAATTGGGACCAAATGTAGGGAGGGAGCTTCTGTTAGGGTTTTATTTTTTATTAATTTTTGGCTGATCAAAAAAAAAAAAAAAAAAATGGTACCTAAAGCTCTTCAGATCGCTGGGGTGAATGACCTCGTAGCAGTGGTACTTATAAGATCTTGGTTTCAAATAAAACACATTTCGAAATAGAATAGTATAAGATCTTGGTTTCAAATAAAAGGAAAGTGGGACCAAATGTAGGGAACTTCTTTTTATGAATTTTGTGGGAAAGTGGGACCAAATATAGGGAACCTCTTTTTATTAATTTTTGACTGATCAAAATTAATAATAATAATAATAAAGGTACCTGAAGCTCTTCAGATCGCCGGGGTGAATGACCTCGTAAAATAAATAAATAAATAAAATCGGTACCTGAAGCTCTTCAGATCGCCGGGGTGAATGGCCTCGTAGCAGATGGGACACTTGCGCCAGGTCTTGTCGCTGAGGGCCAGGTAGTGCAGAACGCAGGGCCAGCAGTAGGTGTGGCCACAGCGCGTCATTTGGGCCGCGCGGGGCGCATCGAGACAGATCGGACACTTGATGTCTTCGTTACCTGCAAAAAGATATACAAAACTGATTAAATATTAAAAGAGATAAAAAATGGATTAAATATTAACAGGCGCGGTCGGTGGGACAATGTTTTAGGGGTGCTTCCACATAAACCGGACTAAAATGGGAAATAGTGTTGCTCTCTTAGTACCTATAATCAAGTTTGGGAGGTGCAGAAGAGAATGCCGTTGGCATTAGCACCGCCCTTGATCAAGTTTTGTTTTCTTAATTTTAATATCTTTGTATGTATATTTTTTATGTCATTTGTACATAAAACTTGGTCCAACATGTTAAAAAAAATTCAAGTTTGTTTTCCATCCCAATTGTTACAATTTATACATTAATTATTCTAGAAATGTGTAATGATTTTCACTGAGGACAAGCTAGGACTTGCTGGTGGTGCTGCAGTTCCACAGCTCCTTAGCAATGGAAGCAACTGAATAGTAAAGTAAATTCATCATTTATTTCAGAGTGCTCAAACAATGGGACTCTTTAGCTCTGATTGGGCAGGTTTACTTGTCATAACCCGGCTGGGTTTCGAACCCACGACCTCTGGTATTTCTGGACTTAAGAGTACCAGGCCAGACTTTGATTAAAGATAATTTAAGGTATGATTTCTTTTTGGTGAAGCTCGAGAGGCCTCTTCACTTTTCTGGGTTGTGTCTCCATCACTTGTCTAAACCAATTATATTACATTACTAGCGGGCTGTCGCCCGCTTTGCGGGCCGAGGCATGGCCGTGAAAGCAAAAAATCCTTTTTCGTCAATGGCAGGTGTTGTAGTGGGAGTTTCGAAAAATCCCGTCTTATTGCACATCTAGACTATAAGACAAAGCTACCTACCAAATTTCAGCTTCCTAGGACTTACGGTTTGGGCTGTAGAGCGATGATCAGTCAGTGGTCAGTGGTCAGTGGTCAGTGGTCAGTGGTCAGTGAGTGACTTTGACATTTATATATAGAGATTTATTCTCATGTAATACCACCACTGGTTGTTTTCCTCATGCAAGTAACTACTCATTTTTAATAGTACCTCAGTAAAAATAAAAATAATCCTCACCAAAGCCACGGATCTGCTGTATGAATTCCCACTTGACCAACTGATCTGGATCAGCCAGATGCACGCCATAATCCTCTCCGGCACACACCACAAACTGACAATTGGCCTGGAGGAAAATAATATTATTATTTCACATTTTTCACCAAACTTTATTCAAAGATACATAATTGTAGTCACCGTGGCAGAGTGAGTTAGCGCGCTAGGCATTGCACACACGGTGACCTGGGTTCGATCCCCAGCGGGGCAGGAATTTTTCTGCTCTGTACTTGGATGTTCGGGGTCCACTCATACCTCGTGAGGAAAAATGAGTAGTTACTTGTATGAGTAACGACCAGTGGCGGCATTACCAGAGTAAAAAGAAATTAATGTCATAGAATAATTCGAAATGTAAAGGAGGCTCTTAGTAATGCTGCGCTACCCACAAAAATTGTGAAGAGGCCTTGTGCTTCACCACAAATAAAAACAATACATACATAATTTTTACAGGAAAGGAAAATAAGGTCTGATGAAGGGTGGTGATAGTGCCTAAGATATTTTCCATTTTCTATCCATGTGAATGTAAGTATGTATAAATTTATAATAATGTAGTATTCAACATAATATAATGTAAATTAATTCAATAATTAAATACACACCTGATTGTAATATGAATAAAAGTAATGTATACTATATTTAGAAATAAAAACATTTTTTCTACAGACTGAGTACCATGGTTACATTATATGTTCAAACAAGGAAATGTTGAGAACAAGAACAATCACTTAAGACAGTTTCTTTCCTACATTTGAATATGTAAGAAAGTGACCATATTTGTATTAATCACAGGCATGATGATATTACAAGTTCCAACCTCCATATTAAGAGGCAACTTTCTCATCAAGCTACCAAGGCTGGTAAAATAAGTTTTTATTCCATTGCTTTCAACTGCATGGTCATTTGGTCATGTCATATACCAATGTGGGTGTTACACTCCATTTGATAGAAACTCACAAACCAGCTATTCAAATTAACCTCACCCAGCCTGAGTAGGGCCAGGAATAGCCAGCATCATGATTGTTTAAATTTGAATGGTCACCCATCCGAGTCCTATCCTTGCTGGATGTTGCTTTCAGTGACAGAACGAGAATAACATCCAAGTCCTATCCTTGCTGGATGTTGCTTAACTTCAGTGACATATTGAGAATAAAATTTAGTTCATATACAAAAAACTTGCCTGCAGGAACTGTTCCTTGTTGTATTTGTGCTTGTGAACCGATGCCAGCGATTGCATGAGATAGTTGTTGTAACCCATGCTGTAGTCCATAATGCGGGCCTGTGACCGACCTCCGTAGCTGTTTCTTCCTGTGAGAATATAATAAAAGTGCACTTTAGCAGTTGCCAATGCCAAGTGTTGTAGTGCATTAGGCTTGCACACATGGTGATCTGAGCTTGGAACCCAGCTGGAGAGAAAATTTTCTTCTTGGTTCTTTAAATGTCCTAGTTTTAGTCATATTTCACAAGAAAAATTACTTGTACAAGTAACAACCAATGCTGATATTACCAGAGTGTTAAGAAAATAATATAAAATAATAATAAATGTAAAGGATGTTTTTTGTAATGCTGTACTTATCACACTAATTGTGAAGAGGCTTGTAATGCACTACAAAGATATCACCCTTTTATCAGAATATAATGAACCTTGTTCATGCTACTGAGGTAGGGCTGAAAAGTACCTTTACTCAGTTGGTTTAAACATGTCAATCAATATTTTTGAATGAGATTGAGTATTGAGCCTTACTGTATTCATATTATTAATCTTTAAAAAGGACTAAAAGACATCTAAATATATTGAATAGACTTTTCTTAACACTTAGACGACCGGCATGGTTTTTAGTGAATTCTCTTGTGGGACCGGCGATAATGCGGCTATACCGACCCCGTGTACCACCCGGTCCATTCCGTACAAACGTGCGTGTACCACCGGTGGTACACCCGGTCGTCTAAGTGTTAAGCCATGACTTACAAGTGACAGTATATTTGACAACTTTTCAACCTACATTTCAGCCAATTAACATTGTCTACACTTGACTTGGGACTTATTTTTTCTTCACCTATTACCTAATGACTGTTACTTAGCAATATCTCTGGGAAAAATAAAATACACATACCTAACACACACCAATTATTTGTCAGTATTTATAAAACCAAATGCATGTCAAATATATGAGACTTTGTTTACAACTGCTGGAAAAAGGTAATCTTTAGTTTTACACTAGCAAGAATTTTTGAGAAAAAAAAATTGTACCTCCACTGCTTCCATATTGACCTGCAGGAGACGCATACTGAAAGTTCAGCAGGTGATTCAGACTCTGCTTCTTGCTTCCAGGAGTGTAAAGGGATCCCAACTCAGGCTCATCCTCGTATAGGTTTATCTGGTCAGAAGAAAACAAACATTATTAAACTCCGAAAAATATACTCTTAAAAATACTAACTAGATAATGGCATGCACTTCAATACAATTAAAACCATCTACAGTGATAGTTGAGTTTTAAAAATTCAGATAGTGTAAAAATTTATAATATTCAACAACAACCATTTCTTGTAAGTATTTTTTTGGATTTTTTTAAACAACTTTTAAATACCATCAATATTCCTGCCCCATCTTCACACATTCAACACCCCACACTTTCTTCCTCATCCCCCTCATTCTTATTGACACAGCTCTGATATTAGACATCTGGACTTGAACCCTCAACTATCCTTGTGTTTGGGAGTATGGTTTGTTCCAGTGTTTGCTAAGTTTGCTTCAGAAAGAAATTTGTTTCATGTAGTTTTCAATACATATTTCATTAGAAACATGATCACATAATGATAAAACCAAAAATAATTTCAGGATGAAAGGACAGTTTGAGTTTTACTTAAAAAAATTACCAAGGTCTATTCCATCACTTTTTATATTATGTATGAACATTAGAGGAACAAAAGGAATCAAAATGAAACCACATCTTTTGATCATGAGGAATTACCCCCAATTGTATTGTGGCTAATGGATGAAATTTAGACAGTCAAAAACTCTTTTGTTCAGTGTAATACTTCTTCAACATTATTAGGTCATTTGAAATGGAAAATTTAATGGACAGATTGACACACAACAAAGTGGCCACTCAAGTAAGCAATTCAATTTTAACATGAGTGTGTGAGTAAACAGTGATAATTATTATTATTATTATTATTATACAACGCTTTATTAGGTATAAATGGACATTATGTACATAGAAATAATTAATTTAACAATGAAAAAAATGGAAACAATATATACAATGAAAATGAAAAAGAATAGAAAATATAAAACAAAAACATAAGTCCTAACTACAGGGCAGGGTTATTGCCTATGGCAATCTCTTCCACCCAACCCTTACAGTGGAATCCCGCTAACTCAAAATTCAAGGGACAGAAGTGTCATTTCAAATTATCTAGATTTTTGATTTATCAGGATATCAAATAAAGGGCAAAGTTCTACAAGGTACTAAAATATTTTTCGAGTTAATGGGATTTGCAACTTATTGGGATTTTGAGTCAGGGAGATTCGGGTCAATCACATGGTTACGAAATTTCTTATTTTTGAAGGATTTTTATGAACCTTTCACAGAATACTTAAAATCTCATTAGAAAATGATTTCACACCAAGAAAACCACAAATTTACACTTTAAATTATTTTAATTTTGATTAAAATTTGAACAATATTATGAAGTTTTATCGTGAATTTTAAAACTACTTTCGCCATTTTTAAATACTTGTAAACAAAAACAAAGAATGCAGGTTAGACAACCGCAAATATATTTAGTGTAAACAAATCCCAGTTGCATGGAAACGCCACATAGCGCAACGCGCGACACCATCGCTAAGTCGTAGAATATTTCTCGCGATCTATTTATTTTCTTTTTTGATATATTTACGTTTATGTTTACATTTGATACAGGTGAGGGACGAGGAGACAATATTTAGTCTGACGGTTGTCAGACTAAATATTGTGTTTCGTTAGCCGGCTAGGATAGCTTGGGTGAGGGGCTTAGGTTAGGTTGAAATTAGTGCAGGGTTAGGCCGGGTCGCTGCGCGACCCGGCCTAACCACCTGCACTAATTTCAACCTAACCTAAGCCCCTCACCCAACCATCCTACCCAACAAACGGTTGTCAGTCTAAATGTTGTGTTTCGTTAGCCAGCTAGGATAGCTTGGGTGAGGGGCTTAGGTTAGGTTGAAATTAGTGCAGGGTTAGACCGGGTCGCTGCGCGACCCGGCCTAACCACCTGCACTAATTTCAACCTAACCTAAGCCCCTCACCCAACCATCCTACCCAACAAACTGAAGTCAGTGATCTATCGTGCAATTTCACCTCGTTAACTTTACCTAACCCTATATAACTACAAAATTCTTCTTAACAAAAAAATCCTCTTACCAAAAATGACTTACGCATCAAATTCCAATTGATAATAATCATTCGTCTTTTATATGTGAAAGAATAAAACGGACAAAATACGTAAAAAATATGATGTAAAAATATATGATGAAAAAAAAATTGTTTTTTTTTTTACTTCTGTTGGTATACATGTCGATGGCTCTCTGATTGGTTCTCCAATTCCCCTTCTTTCAAAACAAAATGGCGGTGTGAAATATTCCAAAGGAAATTGAAAGTAAAATTTTCAAAACATTTTCAAAATCGAGTGAATTCTAAATGAGTGATTTTAATAAAACGTGTTTTAAGTAATTTAAGGTGTAAATTTGTGATTATTTCTTGGTGAAATCGTTTCCTATTAAGATTCTATGTATTATAGTGAAAGTTTCATGTAAATCCCTCAAGAAACAACTGTTACTTATTCAAATGATTGAGCCGGAGATTCTACTGTATACTACATTAATTTTACCTTGGAACCCTCCTTTCCACTCCCAAAGCTGCTGCGAGGCTTGGGCCTCTTGTCAAATGATTTTGATTTCTGAGGCACAGGCTTAGTCCGACCTGATGCCTCATTTTTAGGAACCGATCCAGCTGGCTCTCTTCTTCTAGATTGTTTAGGAAGTTGTTTGTTTGAGGAAACATCTGAAAGAAGAATGATCAGTATAATGTGGAGAGTTTTATAAAAGTAGTATTGTGTACCTAGGTTATTTTAGATGTTGTTGAAAATAATGAAGTAATGTACAAGTTTGAAGACATCAATGATAGCCTCAATCATAATAAGAAGTAATTATAGGTACCTTATAATAATTATGACTTATGAGATAACAGAAAATTGGGGAAGTTCTCCTACTTCTTTTGAGTCACATTTATTGTTGATGACAGATAGATCAGTAGACACAAAAAACCAGATTAAGAACTATTTGTTCATTTTGTACCTAGTTTACCTTCGAATTCCAAATGAAACAAAAAAGTGCTGATAAAGAAACTACAGCTGACAAGAGGGAAGTGGTTCTATTATTATTTTCTAGGAGCCATCATATAGTATAATGTGGGTGGTCAACTTACCTTGAGACTTCTTGGGCTCAGACGGATTCCCTTTGTTCAGAGATTGACTGGAACGGTTCTTCTTGTCCATCGTGTGGTCTTCTAACATTTACCAATCGTAAAAGGGAGGAATTGTCCCCGAGAGGAGATAAATTCACAATTTTGTAGGTACACATCTTCAGTAGGCCATGTTCGATCACAACAGAAGAAAAAATGATATATCTTCTAAGATATCAGTCGTACGATGACAGTTGAGGGTTGAACGAAAAGAACAGAAAATTTGGAAGCGTTTGGCGAGTGTACACCCACCGTAGACCGCCGAAAACGACGAGAATTTAGTAGAAAACTTCAAAAATCTGTCGCCCTGGAGCGACCAACTACGACGTAAAATAAAAATGTTTTGAAAGTTTTCAAATTTTTGGAAAAACAAGATGGTTGTTGATTATAAAACAGCTGATAAAGCTCAATTCGTCTTTGGATCAAATTAAAGCGTATTTTGAATTAAGTTACCAATAGAAGAAAAAAAATAAAACCATCAAGTCCAAAGAATCTTTTTTTAAAATCCAGCATTTAAGATTTGATTTGAACCTGTATTATCTAAATGAAAAATCATAGATGATGAACTAGCTGGATACTAGAATTTTCCATTGATGGATACAGTTTTCATAATTACCAAATTAAATCAGTTTCAAAAAGAACCCATCACTTTTTGCATAAAGTTAAGTTGGTCGGCTGTGATGTAGAAAAATACGCTCTTCTAGATCTTCCCCTAGCGGATGGCTAATGAACTATTCTTATCTTATCACAAAATTCAAACTGAAAACAATTATCAGAATTTTTTATCACCATGCAACTTTTTTTGTTATTCATTGAAGAGATTGTGCGCCTACCTTTTCTGAGTCAAAAAATATTAAAATAGTAATCACTTTTTAGTTTGTTTGTACAATGTACATATCAACTAGACAATTGATGCTTTGATAAATAGTTGAACAATTGTTTTACAACATCTTATCATGTGTGTTAGTGACTATCATTTTTATCCTGTTTAAATGATAGGTTTCTTGAGTTACATAACATACTAGTACCTGCCTTATAGATAGGTGTTTTCTAGGTAAGTCAACAGGACTAGACACCTGTGTTTACTTTTCATAAATATTTGTACTTCTTATTTTCAAGGATTCTTCCTCCTTGGCAAATACCAGTGTTCTAGGAAAGAGGCAGTATTTCTTGGACCTTTTTCAAGTACCTTTCTTATATTACTTCATTTTGGGAAAACCTTAGAAACAATAAGCCTGTGTGGTCATTTTTCATCACTGATATTTTTCAGATAACTTTCCGTGTTGTTTTTCTGTTCTCATTAGCTCTCCATTGTATGTGAAGTCTAAAAATAAGCATTGGTCATTGCAGCCAATATGACTCAGCCAAACAGTAAAGATCAACAAGGAGTTCTGCAAAATGATGACTTGCCACCTCCCTATACACCACAACCCATGTATCCACAACAGGCACCAGCAGGTATGTAAAGGACAGGTTTCTAGTTCTTTTTGTTTGTATCTGTAGTTTATATTAATGTAGGAATTAGGAATTCATTTATTTTAAGGGATGATGGTAGTGAGACAAAAAGAAACTTTAATATTGTCTAGCCTGAAAATAAGATAAATTAATAATACTAACTGTGTATTAATATGAATAGAAAAGATAAGTTTCCAAGTAGAATTTAGATGAACATGTCATATTGCACTAGATTAACATGTTGTATTGCAAGAAAATCTTCCTTTCTGCCAGTTAGTTTTTTTGGTATTAATTGAGTAATTTTTACTAACAATTTCAGGTTACCCTCCCTTTCTGCCTCCCCCACCTAAGTATGATGCAACTCAACCAATTAACACACAACCTGGCACTTACGGGGCTACCTATCAGTTTCCTGTACAGCATGAAATCATAATAGTGGGAGGATGCCCAATCTGTAGAGTAAGTTTACCTATATGTCATTATCTACATATTTCTGTGGATGATGCAATTTTTGAATAAATTTTAGTATTGAGTGACTCATTGACTGGTTTGTACAGAAAACAAACACTCTTCTCACACACACCTAGACAGAGAAAAAAACATTAGGTAATAAAAAATGCTGTGTTGTTACTATTATTATTTTTGATAAAAAAAAAAAAAAAAGAAACAATCACCTTCTTGTGAAAAAACCATCATGCAATTTTTCAGATTTTAAATTATGTATCTTCATGCCAAAAATAAATCAGTAATATATTAAAATACATGATTTTGTTTTGTTCCATATTTCAGATAGGTAAAGTAGAAGAGTACTACTCGTGCCTGGGGCTATTCTGCGCTGTGTTCTGTTTTCCATTTGGTCTCATTCCTTGTCTTCTCCTGAAAGATAAAATCTGCACCAACTGTGGAACTCACTTAAACTGAGAGGAGTGATAGTGTGCATCTCTTATCAACTGTGAAATGATCTGTGGCTGTGTAATGATGGTTCATTTATGAAAGATTTATCTTCTTTTTAATATATTTATGTACTAGTTCTTATTACTACCAAGTATATCTATAGATATTGGAGGTATTGGTTTTTTTTTCATTACATATTTTTTTCCCCACTTTATTTAAAGTGGCAGGATTCTCCTGATGGAGCTCTTCCATAAATTACAAGCATATCAACAGGTTCCTAATGTAGCTTCATGAATTCATTTTTTGAACAGATGATAATCAAATGAAAACATTGTTGTAATAGTTACAACACAACAAAAAATGAAAAATTAATAATTTCATAATTATTTTAAGGACAGGAAATCTTATAATAAGGATATACAAATGTATTTCAATTACAAATATTACTGTATAAAAACTGTTGCAGGAAAAGAAATGTTTTAAAAAAAGGACTGCCTAAATCCTATCCAGGGAATGACCCATGAACCCTTTTAAGTCAAGAGCTAAATTTGTTTACATCTTGAAAAGAGTCCAGCAAAAGTAAAAAAGAAAGAAAATAAAATAATCAATATCTTCATCAACATCTTAATAACATTCATATGTATGTTATTTACCATTTTTTTATATTTATTTTCAAAGTAAATGTTTATTGTTTAGTGGGTTTAGCTAAAAGAAATTTTTTTGTAAACCAAAACTCACTACAGCAATCATTATAATTATCATGTAGTTACACAGAAATACACCGAAATTCTATGAGCTGGTAAGGTATATTTGTTAGGTGACTTGAATTCCCACAAATGTGAAATATAAAAACAAACGTTTTAGATTAATAAAAAATCAAAGTGTAACATAAATTTTCATGTCTAAAAATGCGCAATTTTTTCTCTTTAGTTAGATATAATAAAACCATTTATTCATTCGTAAATAAATATAAAAGTGTGTACAGATTGAAATTGAACTTATATTATTTTCAAACATTCCAGGATTTATAAATTCCTTTACAGCGAAAAAAATACAGAAAACTGTTAAGGAATCTCTCTGAGATACCAGACAGTTCTCCTTTTTTTAAACCCCTGCTTTCCTTACATTGACACTAATTTCCCTTCTTTAATAGGTACTTGAGGAGAAAAAGAGGTTGAAAAAAGACCAAGTCAAATTAATTTTCAATGCTACCAGTAAAGTGAACAAGCATCTGAGCACACGATTCGTTCAGTGGTAAGGTACTTGCTTCCCATGTGCAAAGTCCCAACTCCTGGTTTCTCAGAGCCGATAAAATTTGATTACAGTAGTTATTTGTAAGGGATACCTTCTGGTGAGCTCGTGTTGACCCAGCACCTAAATGGGAAGTATAGTCACTTCTCGCCCATCAGAGGGGAGGCATACTACGGGATGGGCAAGCTACAACACAGTCCACAAGCAGTTAAAAAAAAAAGTTATCATATTTGTGTTAATCACTTTCGTGACATCACAACTACTCAAACTCGCATTACTAAATTTACGCAGAAACCGGGACTTGAACCACCGACCTCCAGGTTACAAATCCGTCGCCTTATCGATCAAGCTACTGAGGTCGGTCACAGTCCACAAGCATCTACCATAGCTGTATCGATGTCATGGCACAATACTTTCAATTGAAATTTACACAAAATTACTAGTGATACACAATACTCTGTGTATCCAGAGAGGAAATGCAGCAGCTGTGATGGGTACAGTGCCTCGTTCCTCAGACTTGGAAAGCATTTTTTATATTTTATAAATACACTTGAGATGTAAAAAATATGTAGGTAGTTTACTGTGAATAGAGTGATATTAGACCTGTCTTCTCCTCGGTCGCAATACGAC
Source organism: Bactericera cockerelli (assembly GCA_024516035.1). NCBI lineage: Eukaryota > Metazoa > Arthropoda > Insecta > Hemiptera > Triozidae > Bactericera > Bactericera cockerelli. Next base: position 7,652,277 of record CM044965.1, on the reverse strand, counting down.
TTCTCTGAAAACTGAGATCATTGGCTTGAATGTCTTGTCGAATTTATCGTTGAGTATACATGGCCTCGCCTTTAGAAGAACACTTGTAGGGGTGCGCTCTGGTTCTGCCCCTTAAAAACAGAAAAATGTAAGAATAATTAAAAACTGATGAAACAAATAACACTGGTCAACAATTTTTTTTTTTTTTTCATGTAACAAAAACGCGTTAAGGTGTATCTTATAGTTTTTTATGTGCTGTTTTCAAATTTGTTTTTAGTTTTAAGTTACACGCATTCAAACTTTTCGCGAGAATAGCATGCGAAATGTACACTCTATGCTTGGAAGCTTATAATCGTTGTGAGCTAAGAGCTTCTTAATATTTTTTAAGGACATCATACTTTTACATCATTGGTAAAAGCTTACGTTAAGGAAGCTTGCAGACCTAAAGGTGGCAGCCCCATCAGCAAGATCGGGGAAGGTTAGGGTTAGGTGGGCTAATAACCTGCTTTACCTTAAACCAAATTATTACTGAAACCTCAACAAGAAATAGAAACCGGACTGATTTGGGGCACAAAATCGGATCCGTTGGAAAGCTTTTGTTGAGGCTCGACGTCCCCCTCGGGATTACAGGATATAAGTCCAGTCACGTTAAGGATATACAATATACATTTACAATAAATTTAGGGGGAAAATTAATATAGGAGAGTAAATAAAAAACAAGGAGCTTTTTTTTTTTTTTTTTTTTTTTTTTTGTAAGAACCCTCCATCCACCCCTGTTGGGCGATTGAAAGGGGGCACCTGCTGGCAATAGCCTCAATCCCCCGTTCAAACCTCCATACAGTCATCTTACTTTTTTTTTTTTCAAATCATGTATTATAATATTAATAACAACAAGTTTAATAGATATAGAACAATAAAAATTAAAGCACGAAATTTGGACCTCCGGCAAAGCCAGGAGTGATCATCACAAGAATAATCGCCCCTGCCTTTCTCGGCATACATAATTAATTCTAAAATTTGTTGATCTATCATACAAGAATTTAACACATATTGGCAGAGGGAGGAAGGCTCTGCCTGAGTCTCACTCCCTCTCTCAACATGTAGATGAATACATATTTTAGATGTAAAAGTAAAAGATAGATACTTAAAATAATATGCATAATTATAATATATAAATGATATTTTCTAATTAAAATAGAAGATATGTCTCCTGGCAAAGAAGCGGGGGTGCCACAAATTCCCCCTCTCCTTTCTCAGGAGTCAAATTACTGTGAAGAATAAAATTAGAAAGAAAGACAATCTTTTTTTTATTATTTATTATTATTAATTATTATTAATGGGTTAGCATCGCCATTCATTGAATTTATCAGCCAGATTAGGAAGCCTAAGAAGATTTTTCAGAATAGGTAACCCCACATGATAGTTGTTACTGCTAACATTTTGGAAAAGACTCAGTTGTTCCTCAATATAGAGAGGACAGTTTTCTATTCTATGTACAGGTGTATCTATTTCACCACAGTTGCAGAGAGGTGAATCTCTCTTGCCTATCTTGTGCAAATGATATGCATATTCTCCATGACCAGTGAGGATTTCGATTACTCCTTTGAATAACTTTACATGTATGTCGTTGCTATTTTCCCACTCTCTAATATTCTCAATCCATGCATGTGTCACTCTACCTTTTGTTGACGAGTTCCACTCTTCCTGCCATACATTCATCTCTTGTTCATACAGTCTCTCTTCATACTCCTCAATACTCACACCTTCATCCATTCTCAAATCACCTCTCTTTACAAGGGCTCTCATTCTCTTGATCATTATAACTTTATCAATGGGCATGCATGTCGCCAGGACAAGAGAGGCATCTAAACTTAAGGAACGATATGCACCAGTTATTGCAATGGCACATAACCTCTGTCCAGAGAGCATTATTTTTGCTTTCTGTTTAACTCTCATCACGTGTCCCCATACTTCACATGCATAAGTACATATAGGTATCACAGCTCCTTCATAGATTTTCTTCATACTACCTCTCACTTTTCCCCATTTCAGTCTCACATACCTACTCAGGCTCATCATCAGCACTCTCATTTTCTGGCTGACATATTTAATATGTTCACTGTAATTTCTTTTCTTGTCTATCATTATTCCAAGGTATTTCACAACATCTTGTCTCTTAATATTTTTACCATATATTTTACCAATAGAAGGAGGGTTCACTAAATTACCTTTCATCAATACCTAAGAGCACTTTTCTACCGACAGTTTCAATTTTTGTTGGTTCATCCAGCCTTCAATTTTTTCCATTGACTGCCTACCTTTTTCAACCAACGAATATCTGGTATCTCCTCTCACAATAACGCAAATATCGTCAGCATAGGCAATTATACTACATCCTAGATCCATTTCTAAAAGCTCGTCCAGGACAATGTTCCATATAAAAGGAGCCAATACGCTTCCTTGTGGACAGCCTTTGCTAAGAGACTTGTTAGCTTGTGTAAATGTGGTCTTCATTGTAATTTTTCTTTCATTTAGATAGCTTCCTATTAAATCAATTAAATTTTTGGGGATATTTTTCAGATTACAAGCCCTAAATACTGAAGGCCACCACAATCCGTCAAACGCGCCCTTAATGTCTAAAAAGATGCATCCAACATATCTTTCTGCAGTGTTGTCAATTTCATCTATGAGCCTTCTAATGCAATCTACAGTCCCTCTCCCTTTAACAAAACCATACTGATTATTACTTATTAGTCCCTGTCCACATTTGTTCTCAATCTTTCTTTTTATGATTCTTTCAAAAACTTTTCCCAGCTCTGGCAGCATTGTAAGTGGTCTTCTAGATTTAATATCTTTAGGATCCTTGTCTTTGGCTTTAAGTATAGCTTTCAAAATTCCTTTTTTCCAAGGTCTGGGGAAGTATTTAAGTTTCAAACATATGTTCATTATACACAACCATTCATCATTCATCACACTGCAAGCTTTTTTCACTAATTCTCCATTCATCTCATCCCAGCCTGGTGCTTTCCTATTCTTGATGTCTAGTACTGCCTCTAAAAGTTCATCCTGAACAAATTCTTCTACCTCATCTTGATTTCTTCTAATGTCCATTTCATTTCTCACTATTGCATGCCATTCTGTCTCATCGTCTACTCTGTCATCTTCTATTAATCCATTCAGTATTGCTGCTATTGTATCTTCTGTTCCACTAGTAAAGTTTTCTTCATCTAGTCGTACATTTGACATTCCATGATCGATTTGCAGTTTTTCTCTTGATATTTTATAGATGGTACCCCATGGATCCTTACCAAGATCGTATTCTATGAAATTTTCAAATGATTGTTTTTTCCTCTCTTTGATTCTATTTTTATATTCTGTCTTGAGTCTTTCATGTCTATTCCTATAGGCTCTAGTCAGTTCCTCATTATTAACCCTACGATTATCCTGGTAATCTTTTCTGGCTCTTCTGACTGCTCTTCTCATATTGTCAAGTTCTCTATTCCACCATTTTGTTTTTTCATTTGGTATCCTTTTCCTTGGTATGCTTTCTTCAGCTGCTTTTATAATAACTTCTGACATAATTCTTATTCTTTCATCCAAGCCATCTTTACTCTCCACCCATTCTTGGTCTTTATATTGATCATAAAGTTGTTCAAGTTTTTCCTGAAAACGGTCCCAGTTTGCTCTCGAAAAATTAAATCCCAATATTTTGTTTTCTTCCTCACTGCTTCTTTTAGTTAGTAACTTAAATGTAATTAGCCTGTGGTCACTTACACTATCATCAACATGAACCTTCGAATTTTTCATGTATCTATACATTCTGTAGTTTGTTAAGGTTAAATCTATATACGATTCACCATTAGCACTTGAGAAAGTAGCCGGCTGAGTCTTGTCATTTAGTAATATTAAGTCCTTTTCATGAATAAACTCTTCCATTTTCCTTCCTCTCTCGTCTGTTCTGTCTAAGCCCCAGAGATCGGAGTGAGCATTGGAATCCATGCATATTATAATAGTTTTACCTAACAGATTTAATAGAACATTGTCTAACCTATTTATCATTGTATCAATAATCACACTGGGTGGAAAATATGCAGATATGATAACAAAACTACCATATGCATCTGTACATTCAACGGCCACTAAGTTCTCATCATTTAAATCTTCTAATATTAGTACATCTATGTTCCTTTTAAAGATAAGAACACCTGCATAAATTTTATCAAAACTCCTCTTCAGTATTGACTTGCAAGCTGTTCCAACACCTGGGATCATGTGAGGTTTCCCAAAAGGCTTCATGGTATATGGTTCTGTGACACATAATATATCAATTTTTCTGTTGGTAGCATGTATGGGTATCTCACTAGTCGCAAGTCGTTCATTCCTAAGGTTTATCTGGGCACAAACTAATCTAGTTCTAACCTCATGATTACCTACATTGTTTTCTATTTGGTCATCATCCATTATAGTTTATTGTTTTAACGAATGCCTCTAGTTTTCTCTTGTATGCCTCGCATCCCTTTGATCCCGCCTTATGGTCTTTTTGTTTGAAACCTATGTCGGTGCACATAGCACAATTGTGAACAAAATTTTCTTTCTTAATTTCTGCACAGTCACGAGTTTCATGATGCTGTCCACATAAACCGCACCTAGCATTTTCCTCACATTTAGTTGTTATGTGTCCAAACTTTTGACACTTATAACAGAAGGTCAGCCGGATATGATCTGAAATCTTGCAAGATTCCCATCCTACGTACATTCTTCCCTTTTCCATCATTTTCTTTCTTATTCTACCTGGGACCTCAATGATCCAATTATTTTTGTTATTCCTTTTGTTTGGACAGTAGTAAACCAGTTTTAAATTATCCTTTTCGTTTTGCGCAACTACATCTTCATTTTGTTCAACTAGAATAGATTTCAGTTGTTCTTCATTTACGTCCTTGTCAACATCAAACAGAATCACTCTTGGGTTTTTTTCACCTGGCTCGCAACACTCGAGTTCTAGTTCCTTAACTTTATTTTTAAATTCTTCAATGTTTGCATTTGTTTCTTCTTCCATCAAAACTATGGCTGAATCTTCACTGTACTTAGTTAATTTATGCACTTTCAATCCTAGAGACCCTGGTCGTATGTTTTTTGTAAGTGCCTCCTTTATTGATTCAACAACCTTGTATTTTTCCTTGTTTATAGCCTTAATTATAAGTGCCCTCCTCCTACCTGGTAGGCGCATGGGTTTAACCCCAGGCACCCTCACCCTATCCTTCCTCAAAGCATTTGCATAGCTAACAACTTGGAAGCCTTCATCATCTTTAGTTCTCTTCTCACTTAGCTCTCTTACAGCACTTCGTATTTCATTTCTAACAGCTCCTATGACACCCTGATTCTGGTTCTCTTCTCCACATACATCCATGATCTCATCTTCATCTTCATTATCATTTCTATTCTGTCCCAACATTTCCTCCCTCAAAATTTTCTTCATACTTGTTTCTACTTCCTGTCTAATGGTGCTACAGATCGACGCCTTCATTTTCACCTCCAGTCTTTTAACTATTTCAACCTCCACTTCACTCCTAGCTATCATAGCTAACATTTCCGCCTTCATATTTTCCGCAATCCTTTTCATCTCTTGAATATCCTTATTTATTTCGCCTTTTTTAGCTTTACTTAGTTTATCACTACATTCGATTCCATACTCCAAGTTGTGGATATGTAGATTCATTAATTCCATCATTTTATTCAATTGTTCCCTAGAGATGCATCCATCCATCTTTCCCTTCTTGTACACTTTAAATGTGTCAGGTGATGACCTAGCACGCTTCCTTGTTTCAGTTGAGGCACTAGCTTCGTTTCCACACAAATCCTGTTCATCGCCAAAATCACTCATTTCAAAAAAAAAAAAAAAATACCCACTGACTGTTGTATGTCAGCCAATCAGTACTAAATTCACTTTATTCTGATGTCCAATATAATCTTCAACGCAATGAGTGATACCCTATGCTCCTAAGTATTGCAAGTACCTAACAGGTACAGAGACCCTAGCTATGCCTCTGCCTATGCACTGCTGCATGCAGAGCATAGGCAGAGGCATAGCTAGGGTCTCTGTACTGCTGCATGCAGAGCAAAACAAGGAGCTAATAAAATATATAGAAAAATGTCCAAGTTAATGGAAAGTGGGCTGAATTCATCCAGGGCAATCTTTTCGCTCAACCATTCAACTTGCCATAGCCATCGTCAATGGAATACAACAGTTCCCGTTCCGTCAATGAAGATCAGCAACGTTCAGCGAGGTTAGGACTTGGACGGGTAATCATTCAAATTCGGAACCCTTGTGATACTGACAATTCCCGGTCTCACTCAGGCTGGGTGAGCTTTATTTGAGGAGCTGGTTTGTGAGTTCCCAGCGTTAACACCCCTGTTGTCATATGACCATGCAGTTGAAAGCGACCTCACACCCAATTTTTTTTAAAAAAAATCCCACATTAAAATGGATCGAGCAGATGGAAGAGCATCAACTTTGTCTTCGGGCATACCAAACTCGGGGAAATTTCTTGAGATATAATCAACTTCATCATCATAGGGTGGCGTCATCGTGAACAATGGTAGCCCGACAGTGGAGGAATGACTCAGCACTTCTACCACTGTCTTTACAAGGAGGCTAATAATTGACAAGGGCCCCAGAACCAAGCCAATGCTGGTCTACTCCCTGTTTATAGTCCCCCAGCCAGACTGCTGGTCAACTCCCTGTTTATAGTCCCCCATCCAGACTGCTGGTATACTCCCTGTTTATAGTCCCCCAGCCAAACTGCTAGTCTACTCCCTGTTTATAGTCCCCCAGCCAGACTCACTATAATCAACTTACCTCGCAGTTTTGACAAAGGACATCTTGCGCGGGAAGTCCTTGAGGCCCAGACACTCGAGGTAGATGTCGAAGCAGGAGGCCAGGCACTCCACCTGGGTCCTCAGGATGGACTCACCAGGCCCGTGCTCCCTCCAGAACACATTCAGCTCCTTCTCCATGTCCTGGGGAGAACCAGAAGTTCAAGGATAACATATTTATTTTTTCTTAAATCACTTTCGCGATGTCACAACTACTTGTGACCAGTAACTTTTAATATCAATTCTAACCGAGATTGTGCCAGAAACGTCAGTCAGTAAATAAGCTTAATGCTACAAACAACTTCGTCTTTTCTTTAATTCCGTGTTCGTTTGTGTAAAAAAAATATTTTGTTGCTCCGATTTCAATTTTTTTTTATATTTCTAGACGTTTTATAACCTGAGCAACTTTGGTTTTGTGTCTGTCTGTTGGTCTGTCAGTTAAAAACATTCTTTTTTACATTCTTTAATATTTTATGGAGCAGCCATAAAATATTATACTGTTGATTAGTAAATAAAAATTCTAACCGAGATTGTGCCAGAACTGTCAGTCAACAAATAAACTTCCTACAAACTTCGTCTTTTCTGTCCTGGCTGAATACTCAAACTTATGCAACGGTTCCTTAATTGAAAAACCTTAAGGTCAAATTTAACAAGACGTTTTTTGCTTAAACTCACTAACAACTTTGAACTTTCCAGTTAGCAAAATCTTGAAAAGAGGACGAAATTTAAAAAAAAATCTCCCCACCCAAAGATATTATTATCATCTGACCTGGTTGCAGGGTTTTCAGTGAAAGCCTCTCAATCAACACACTACATTTCATTCTTACCTTTTAAAATAAAACATGATTCCCATTTGTTATGAAAAAAAAAAAAAAAAACCATTGGTAAGCCAGCGTCAATGGCACGTTAAAAAAAGATGAAGAAGAAGAAGAAGAAGAAAAACACACACACACACACTGTGACTTGATTAGATCTATTGTGACCAGATGATTCTATTTGGTTTTAATGTCCTGATTTGAGACAGTCACAACAGACTGGGGTTTTACCGTCCATTCGCTAGGAATCGTGCCAGCTACCCACACTAATCTCACCCAGCCTGAGCCGGGCCGAAATGGTAAGATAATAATAATAATATCGCCTTATTTATACTGCCCGATTAGGACTATTATGTCCCATTATTCCAGCAGTGAGCCCAAGACGTATTATTATGTGGTAAAAATCCCAAATGGGAGGATAACTTGTCATGTCCCGGCTGGGTTTCGAATCCGCGTCCTCTGGAATCTCTGGATTCACAGAGTGCCGCCTTTACCACTGAGCTACCGGGACAGTAAGATAGTACAATAATATTACGTGGTTCACTCACCCTCACGGCATCATCATTGGCTGCGTGTCTCTCTCCTCTGGTGGGGAGTTCTATCTGCACGCAGAAGATGGGAGTGACAGTGGGATAGTCGTGATTGATAGCCACGAACGCTGTGCACTTGGCTAAGAGAAATAAATAAAATTTAATAATTTGATTTGATTTTATTGATGATGACAATACATTGAAAATACATTTTTACAATAGGTGGTACATAAGATATTTATGTACATTTAAGAAAGGGTTGTTAAAATATTAATTATGTAAGATATTGTTGATGAAATATTGTGAATATTAAAAAAATAATTAAGGAAGAAAAAAACAACTTAAATACTAAATAGATAAAATATTAACTGACATAACATGTCCGAAACTACCCACACAAAGAAAATCACTGATTTCCTTGTTTTGTGGGATAGTGCTATAAAAATAATAATAATATCGCCTATACATAAGGCGATTAGGACTCTTAAAGTTCCATTATTCCAGCAGTAAGCCCAAGACATATTATTATGTGTTAAAAATCGCAAATGGGAGGATAACATGTCATGTCCCGGCTGGGTTTTGAACCCACGACCTCTGGGATCTCTGGATTATCGGGACGGACAAATTTAAAGGTAATTTGAATTGAAGAAAAAAGAATAAGGTACACAATGTGTCCAAGTTTTCTTATAGATATTTTCAAAATCAATTGTAGGGGACATTTAATACTAAAAAAAAAAAAAAATATTCTCAGATCATTCGTCGAACGGAAAAATCATACTCCGAATGATTCATACTTTTTTTTAGGAGTATGATTCAGAAAAATCATACTCCTAAAAAATGGCGGTCGGAGTATGATTTTTCTGAACTTATTTGATTTGAATCGAGAAAATTACACCGCGACCGCCATTTTTATTGCCGTGCAACAAGTAAATTTAAAAAGAAATCAAGTTTGGGATGACCCCTAGAAAGGATAAAGAAAGATAAACATAAGAGGAATAAATTCAGAGAGGAGTGCAGAGAAATAGAAAGAGAGGAGCTAAAGGTGTTCTCAATTTGATATGATTTATTTTTAGCTAATTATACTCATTCTATTGAGTGGGGCGTTCTTCCTTTTGTAACCACGAAGTAGTGTTTTTGGGGGATTACATAACGACATAAGAACAATTTTCACTTCCTTTTAGCAAGTATAAGTTTTCTTTTCAAGAAAAGAAAATCCAAGTGATTCTTATTCCCGATAGCTCAGTGGTAAAGGCGGCACTCTGTGAATCCAGAGATTCCAGAGGTCGCGCGTTCGAAACCCAGCCGGGACATGACAAGTTATCCTCCCATTTGGGATTTTTACCACATAATAATACGTCTTGTGCTTACTTCTGGAATAATGGGACATAATAGTCCTAATCGGGCAGTATATATAAGGCGATATTATTATTATTATTTATTTACCTGTAGCGCGTGACAGAACAGCTTTGTAAACGGGACAGGAAGACGTCACTATTCCACCGGAAACTATATACCGGGTGGTCTCGGAAGCTCGGTACTGCGCCCAGGACAGAGCCTGCCAGGAGCTCAGACTACACTGGTGAGCCTCCAGCAGTTGACCAGACTCTGGAAATCAGAAGTGAGCATGAGCATCATGTTAATTGAGGTTCAAAATTTACTTTATTATTATATACAAATTCGATAAAGTTTTATTTACAGTAAGAATAAATACTCGTACATTTAAATGGGGTTCGGTGGTAGAGAAAGCCACATGCTTTAACCTCGCCCCTTGGTTCACTACGTGTTCTTTTTTTTTATGTCCTATTTGATGAATGTATGTAGTTGACCAATAAAGTGTTATATAATAATAATACATAATGTCCTAATTAAACGGCGGGGTTATTACCTATGGCAATCTCTTCCACCCAACCCTTTACCGATCAGACTTTTGTTTCTTTGGGTTCAACTTCTTCTTTTTTCACTTTGCCTTTTCAGTAAGCTGATGGGGGTTGTTATTATGTTACCTCTTCAGATACTAGGTACGGTCTCCGTGACTTCTTCCTCCATGACTTAATAATAATAACACTCTTTAGTGGAAGGTAACCACCAGGCGAGGTTAATGCTCAAAGCAATTTCTAACACCTAACCCTCAGAGTCTTATTATTATGTGGTTACAAACTCAAATGAATGAGGAAAAATTCATGCATTGGGTGGGATTCGAACCAACGGATCCCTACGCTACCTGGATCACCAGACTAGCGCGTTAACCACTTGACTACCAGTGCACTGTGACTTACCCAGTTGAGTCAACAGTGCTGCCAGCTCCTGGACGGATTTGAATCTTCGCGCCAGACGTTTGACAACGCGGGGCACACTGGTTTGGGCCGCCGCCACGCTCACGCTGGGCCAGGAGGAGGAGGAGGAGAGGGGGAAGGAGAGGCCCGCGAGACGTTGCACCCACAGGTAGGGGTGGCCCAACTTGAGGGCGTCCCAAGTGAGACCCGCCTGAGAAATGAAATCATTATTACTTTTATTTATTAATATCGAAATAATTTGAAGATAGAAAACACTTGGCTTTTTATGTTTTACTTAATTATTTATTTTCAGATGGCCATTTCGCCAGACTATGCCGTAACCGTAACTTTTCAACACATACACTACACACTGGACACGGAAGGAGCCCAGAACACTGGTACTGGACGTCCAAAAGGATCACCCATATCAATCCTTCCACCACCATGATATCACACATGGACACAGAAAGTAAGTAAGTATCTCTCTTTCTCACACACCATTCTATAGGTTATCATAATTAGCTTACCTGTTTGAGCAGATACTGGTTGGTCAAGTTCTTTCTCTCTCTCTCACACACACACACACAATTCTATAGGTTATCATCTCCCCTCTTTCTTTCCCTCTCTTTTTTTTTCTCTCTCTCTCTCCCCTCATTTTCGTTCTCTCTCTCTCTCTCTCTCACTCTCTCTCACTCTCTCTCACTCTCTCTCACTCTCTCTCACTCTCTCTCACTCTCTCTCTCCCTCATTTTCGTTCTCTCTCTCTCCCTCATTTTCGTTCTCTCTCTCTCCCTCATTTTCGTTCTCTCTCTCTCTCCTCTGTTATTTTTGTGTATAAGTATAAGTATTTTAATTTTAATAATGTATTTTGTTCTTTATAATTATGTAACAATTGTAACATACAAACAATTTGAATAAATTGAAGTATTATATTTTTAAAAAAAATTAGCTCACCTGTTTGAGCAGATAGTGGTTAGTCAAGTTCTTTCTCTCTCTCTCACACACACACACAATTCTATAGGTTCTCATCTCTCCCTCTTTCTTTCCCTCTCTTTCTTTCTCTCTCTCTCTCTTTCCCTCTCTTTCTTTCTCTCTTTCTTTCTCTCTTTCTCTCTCATTTTCGTTCTCTCTCTCTTTTTCGTTCTCTCTCTCTCTCTCCCTCATTTTCGTTCTCTCTCTCTCTTTTTTCTTCGTTCTCTCTCTCCTCTTTTCTCTCTCTCTCTCTTTCCTCTCCTCGCTCTCTCTCTCTCTCTCTCTCTCTCCTCTCTCTCTCTCCTCTCTCTCTCTCTCCTCTCTCTCTCTCTCTCTCTCTCTCTCTCTCTCTTCTCCCTCTCCTCCTCTCCCTCTCTCTCTCTCCCTCTCTCTCTCTTCCCTCTCTCTCTTTCTCCTCTGTTATTTTTGTGTATAAGTATAAGTATTTTAATTTTAATAATGTATTTTGTTCTTTATAATTATGTAACAATTGTAACATACAAACAATTTGAATAAATTGAAGTATTATATTTTTTTTAAAAATTAGCTTACCTGTTTGAGCAGATAGTGGTTGGTCAGGTTGGGCGTCCTCCCCCCCTCTTCCTCCCCCACCTTCTCGTCTTCGGGAAACAGGCCCGCCAAAAGTTCTGCCTCCAGGTGGTTCGAACCCGCGGTCCCCGGACCCGGGATCCCCGCCTTGCTCACTTTCACCGTGACCAGGTGCAAATTGTAGAGGTAGGAGAAGGAGCAGGTGAGACTTGCGCCGCTGGAACCTGCATTGAAAACATGTGTGTTTTTTCATTTACCATCATACTCTGGTAATCCAGACTTACTTTCAAACTTAGACAGGATAAAACAAACATAGGCGAATTCTCCCCACTCCAGCGAATGCAAAAATTAGGGAACAATATATCTACTTTTTGTTGTCAAAATGAGTTATTCATGTGATTTTTTTTTATTTTAATAATATTGTAATAAATGGGAATACATCCCGTCAGTTCTTGTTAAAAAAAAAAAAAAACTATCTAACAACGCAACTACAAAAGTTACCCTCACCCAGCTGGAGGGGGCTGTGGATAGCCACCAAACGTGAATTGTCATAATGACCCTAGATGGATTCGAAACCAGAACGGTCTCCAATCCATATTCTCAGCACGCTGGACGTTGCTTATATTCAGTGGTCGAATGAGAACTATTGTATCCGACGTGCCGTCTCGGCACGGCTGGCGATTGACCAGACTATAGTATCAAGAGCATATCCATATCATTATATTATTATTCTATAAATATTTATTAGGAGGACAAAGTAATGTACAATATTTACAGTATAAAATTAAGAAAAATTTTTTTATCATTAAGAGTGTTAGTATTAATAAAGGGTAATCTCTTCCACCCGACCCTTTTACCTTTGAGTTTTTTTTTAAACAAGATTCGTCCTTTATTTGTACATCTGTTCATTCCAATGTTTAGAATAACAATAACATAATAAATATATAAGTACTTAAAATTAATAAAATAATATGAGTATGCAACTATGCACTTAAACTATCACACTAAGGTACCTGGAGAACCAGGCACCTTGAATTAAAGCCATATCTTCACCACACTCCAGGGCCGTATCCAGGATATAATAATAATTATGTTGTAATGTAGTTGGATTTTACTGTTTATTGTGTTTAGGAATCAACATGTACGTATGTAGATATGTAATGTATCTAGCAGAAAATCCAAGGCTGGGGGGGCCCGGGACGAGAGCCTGCGTTCAAGTGAGAATTTCAAGGGGGGGCCCGGGCCCCCTGGGCCCCCCTTAAATACGGCCCTGCCACACTCACTGCAGCTGAACATACCTTTGCTTTTCAGCACGAGGTCCACACTCAACGGATGGGCGAGACACAGTTTCTGCCGTTTGTCCTCCGGCTTGTCACTCGGCTTGACAGTCACCACCACGGCCGTGTGGGATTTGGAGTGGTGGTGGTGGTGTCGATGCTTAGAGGTGGTCGAGGATTCCTGGGTGTTGTTTGTGGCTTCCTGTAAAAAAAAAACATTCTATGATTTGTCCCATAAAAACAATAAAATTATATAATAATACAAGAGATTGCCATATTAGGCAATAAAACCGCCCTTTAGTTAGGACATCTGTATTTTTTTTTTTTAAAGATGAGTGTTTCACAGCCTTTTTTATTTCGTAGCCATAAAACAGGAGCTACTGTAGACGCTTGTGGTCTGTTTTGTAGCCTGCCAATCCCGTACTATGCCTCCTCTCTGATGGGCGAGAAGTGACACAATACTTCCCATTTAGGTGCTGGGTCAGCACGAGCGCACCGGAAGGTATTCCTTACAAACATTTGTAACCAAATTAAGAATACAAATTTTTTGTCGTCACGGGGGATCGAACCCGGGACCTTCAGCATGACAAGCGAGTGAATTAAGTAAAAAAAATCTGGTGTAAACATCACACGACTTTCCTTATCCCCCAAAAATAAGTCAAATTCCGCCACTGGTGACTTAACGGTAACAGATACTTAAAAAATCAGGGCCAAATTTGTAATCAACACCTTAAAATCTTTGGATTTGATATGTCGCAACCCCCATCTAGGGTGAATAATAAAAAAGTTAGTCCAAGTGGGTCCCCCCAAAATACCGGTAAATTGGGGCCGGGTTCCAAACAGTTCAAGATATCAAAAAAATGATCAGAGTAAACCATTATTATTTTTTTAATCCGAGAAAATGTTGTTCTCTAACTTTTTTTGTATCTTTTATCAATTCAAAGAAGCGGCGCTTGCGGCCAATATTTGCGGCCCTGCGGCCGCAGCTTGCGGCCGATTTCAACCAAAAGTTTCGTGGTTCGTTTGGTGTATATACAAAAATTAATTAGTATACCAAATTTAAAGTCTCCAGCTCTTACCGTTCTCGAGATATCCTGTTTACACACACAGACAGACGCACGGACCAATGGCTGAAAACAACTTTTTTGGTATCCTGAGGCTATGATTCGTCCAGAAATGTGAAAAACTGGGTAGGTCATATTTTCGACGAATACAATACTTTCCTTATAATAAGATAAGGAAAGTAAAAAACCTGTCTGTCGGTCTGTTTTATACATTTATTGTAACGCGCAAATCTCAGAAACTACTGAACGGATTTTGACGTAATTTTGTACACATAGGAGACGTATTGTAGTTGGTCCCATATTAAATACATCAACTTCGCACTAACGGTTTTTGGTGATAGATACCATGCGCCTTACCACTATCTTTTGACTTCAACGTTGCTCGTAACAAGGCTAGAGTGGAAGATAAGGCAGATCATATCAAATTACGTCCCCAACTAAGGTTGGGAACACGAAAAATTGAGTATAGACTCATCAATTGCTCCCCTCCACGGAAATCTTTAGTAAAAGGCGAAAGATTTATTCGATCTGAAGGGAAGCCAGAGTTACCTGAGTAAAGAGAAACGGAAGGTCGGAGTGTAAAGTTGAGTCGAGTAAAAAATGAGAACTTCTGATAGTATTTTAACTAAATGAAGGGGTTTTATATCGGATAGCTTATGCAATATAAATATTAGAACATATTTCAAGAGCATACCTCAGTTTCCGAGTCCGATAGATGCCTTCATAAACAGTTTGAAAAACTGATACACATCTTCTTTTAGTATTTTACAACTAGCATAATTCATTTTGAGAATATTTAATGAAAAAAATAGGATATTATTTTAATCTAAACTAAAGTAAATTTTATCCCAACATATTTCATTTCAACAATAGTGACCGATCGCAAGTGGGTTTGGAAAAAGGTAAAGTGAAAGAAGATTTCACTTCAACAATTGCACATTTCGTTCCAAAACTAGCATATTTTATATCAATATTTCATCTTAACATGACATATTTAAATTTAACGCTAGTACATTAAATTTAATATGACTTCAAAAATGACATATTTCATATCACCACTACCAGCAAATTTTATGTCACAAGTAACACATTTCATTTGCATCAGAAAATTTCAACTCAGTATTAACATACATATTTCATTTTAATACAAGAATGTTTTATCTTACTACTAGCATAGTTCAGGAGTTCTTAAATGTTGTGGGTGATAATTTGATCCGTGCCACTGGCACTCAAAGTGCAAAGAATTCTTGCTGCAGAGATTATCCATAGCGATTCAACGCGGCAATGCAGCCTGCATTCTTGGTACTCTACCACATGTCAGTGGCATGGACCATATATACAACCTGCAATAGATGTGATAGTGTACAAAAGAAGGAAATTTATAATAAAGTCCCTACCCAGAAAAAAAAAAGTTCAGGAGCATACCTCAGTTTCTGAGTCTGACTCCACAGGATTCGAAGCCTCCGTTAGCATTTTGTTCACCTGCTCCGCTTCTTCTTCCTTCCCGTTGATCTTCACTTCAATACTAGGACCTAAAAAAATACATTGATAATTACTTAAATGAAATAAAAACTGATATTACATAGTGAGAAAAAGAGAAAGAAAAAAATCTTATATTAGAAATTTTATTGGAAGTAAAAAATCAATTTTTTGAAAATTGAAGGGGCCACTTGCCAAAGTGGGCCATTTGAAGCACATCAACTGAGGTCTGTAGAAAATTCAGATACAAGATACTAGGTATCATAATATTAATAAAATGAAAGTAACTGAAAAAGATCTACAGTTCTATATCTATTCTTGAGTATCCTATAGTTGAAATTCCTTTATATTTATGACCAATACAAAATGATAAGAGCTCAATTTAGAAAAAAGTGACCAAATGCAATAATTTCTATACATACCTTACAAGTAATATTTTGAAAAAAGCCAGCGTGGATGACACGTTGAATACAACAGTTCTGTCACTGAAGTTAAGCAACGTTCAGAGAGGTAAGGCTTTGATAGGTGACTACTCAAATTCAAACAAAATGAGCAATCATTATGATTACATAGAACGTTTCACAATAGTATTATTCATTATTCTAGTATTAAGAAAAAAATTATTGTATGTAATAACCTAATAACTTTTGACTCTATTGCTAATATATCAAACTAAAAAATATGTAAAGCATTTGGATCGTCACTTGTCAGAGCCTACAAGCATAGGTCCATTAATGCGTATGCAATACGCAACTAACTGCACAACCATTTATCCAGCTTATTCGCATCTAATATCCCATACGAAGGACATTGCCAATTCAAAATCGAATGATCCTGGCCATTCTCGGTTCTGTCCAGGCTGGGTGAAGTTAATTTAAGAGTAGTTATTTTATGATTTTTAGCAAAAGTAGGGTAAAATCTCGTCGTAATATGACCATGCAATTAAAAGTGACGTTAAAAAAACTGTTTTGCTTAAACTAACAAGCCAACACACTTACAGAAAGCTTGCTTGTAGGCATCGGTCTGAATGAAGAGGCAATAGAGAGGCTCCGGAAGGAGATGGGCCAGCTTGTATTGGCTGCGAGCAGGGTTCTCGGGATACGAGAGATTCTCAATCAGAGGTTTGGACACCTGTGGACATAATGGGTTCATACAGAAAAATCTAAAATCTATTGTATAAAATAACCAACTTTATTTTTAACAAAACAACATAACGAATATCTTACAAATAAAATATTTCTTCTAATTTTTCAGAGGTTGGAAGAGTTCCTCTAATACTCACGGCATTACCTGTGAAAATGAAACTGACATAGGTACCTGTAGATTTTTGTGAAATTTAATTTTTTTTTACTTTGAACAAATTTTTCAAAACAATGGAAGTTTGTTAGTTATTATATGTATTTGTGTAAATCATTTTTATGATATCACAACTACTCAAACTCACTTTAGTAAATCTACGCTGAATCCAGGACTTGAAACACCAATTTCCAGGTTACAACTTTGCTGCCTTATTCATCAAGCTACTGTGAGATTGGTTTGCTACAAGTAATAAAAATTATTTTCTACTCAATAATAATATAAATGCTTTTTATTTGTGATATTATGTCATAATTTTAGTGGGTAGCGCAGAATCATAGGACTTTACCACTTTAATTTACAATATCTTGCATTATTTATTCGCCTATGATTCTGCCACTGGTCGCTGCTTCACATCAAAGCAGCTACTCATTTTTCCTCACGAGGTATGAGTGGACCCCGAACATCCAAGTTCAGAGCAGAAAAATTCCTGCCCCGCCGGGGATCGAACCCGTGCGTGCAATGCCTAGCGCGCTAACTCACTCTGCCAAGGTGACTACTATTATTTGCTACTCACCGATAGCAGTTGTTTGAGCAAAGGAGCCAGGTTGTCTAGCTGGCCTCGTTTCTTGTTGATATTGGCCGCCACACTCTCGTTCTCCCTCTCCACTTGACCACACAGGCCTGACAGTTCCTTGCGCTGACTCAACTCCCATTGGAGACGGGCCAGCTTCAACTGGTGAGGATTGTCTTGGGTAATATCCTGTTCGATCAGAGAAAGTAAAGACATACTATTTTACAACTTTTTGTTTTGAGAAATACTTCTTCTTTTACTTAGCCTTTTCCCAAAACTATTTGGGGTCAGCATTTGTTCAAGTATTAAAAAAGAAAATATAAGAGAGTAGGAAAATATGTGTTGCTTTTACATTGTATCACTTCCGATAAATTTCTAATACATATTAGAAATCGGAAGTATTGTGTTCGTTTTTGTAAAAAAAAATTTTTTTGCTCCGATTTCAATTTTTTCCATGTTTCTGGACGTTTCATAACCTCCTGAGTAACTTTGGTTCTGTGTCTATCTGTCTGTTGGTTAAAAACATTCCTTGTTACGCGCAAATCTCAGAAACCACTGAACGGATTTTGACGAAATTTTGTAAACATATAGGAGATGTTTTAATTTTAAAAATTCATCAAATTCGCACTAGCGGTTCTTGGTGATAGAGACCATGCGCCTGACCAATAACTTTTTTTTTCTTAAACCCTTATATCTCGTGAACGGTACACTCTTTTTTACTTATAGCCTTTCAGATTAAATAAATTAGTCGATGGCATGTTGAATACACCGGTTCCCTTCAGAACACCGAAGTTAAGCGACATCCAGCGAGGTTAAGACTTGGATGGGTGACCATTCAAATTCTAATTCTCGTGACGCTGGCTTTTCCCGGCCCCACTCAGGCTGGGTGAGGTCAATGTGAGTAGCAGGTTTGTGAGTTTCCTGCGAATGGAGGGTAAAACCCCCGTCGTGATATGACCATGGCAGTTGAAAGCGACATTAAACCCCACTTAAAAAAAACATTATATTAATGATAAATAATCCAGAAATAGATTCTACTCACGGGACGAGAAATATCCTCTGGTGCATCCTTGTAGAATGTTTCTTCATCAACAAGGTCAATGTCTTCGTCTTTGGATCTGAAATTACCAGAAGAGTTCGATTTTCTTCTTTAATATTATTTAAAAATAAAAATACATAGACAGTTGGACTGTTAAGTTAATTAATTTATCCATGGAATACACAAGACCTATTTCACTGCTGGTGTAAAGGGACTTTTCAGTTTTACTTTGGTAGCATAAACAAGGAACATTTTAATTTAATATTCCATTTTTTGTCACATTTTAATTTTTTAATTTATCAGGATTAAAAAACCCACATAATTGTGTACTTCCACTATTAAAATCTTATAAAATAAAATCTTATTAAAATAATTATGAAATTGACACTAACCACTCAGTTATTGTGCTAGGCAACTTTCAGAACTTACTTGAACTGCAAACATTTGACCACTTCCTTCTTCAGGTGATGTATCTCGTATCTCAGGTTCTGTAGCTGCAGATTGAAGCTGTCCACTTTTGACTTTTTCGAGGCTAAAGTTTCACGGGCATTTTTTAGACGGTATTTTTCCAAACGGTTCAGCTTCTTGAGCATTACAAAACTGAGTGAAGCTTCTCTCTTGATATTGTCCAGAGTGGTAGGACTCTGAAATTTACAATAGAAATGGGATCTTGTTGAAACCAGCATGACTATATGTTGTATATTTTATGTCCATGTATTTATGTATGATGTTGCCATAGCAACATCCGTTGTTTACTTAGAGATTTTCCCTGCCTGTTTTTCCAGTCATCATTTTCTTGTTCATAATAAATTACTTACAATTATATTCCCTTCTCTAATATCTGATTCCTTATTTTCCTTCATACATAATGCGTGCTACATAATAAAGTTCACAATACTATAGCTGGGGGTGTGATGGTCTTCAGCTATTTTAGTTGTCTTATTCTGAACCACATATTGTTCTGATCAACCATTCTCAGAACTTGGGGTTCCTTTTTATAATAAGCTATATTAAACCCTTATAAAAACTGTGAGCTAGTCTAGTGTGTTGGGGTTATACATATAGTCTGTGCACTGTTTTATCCTCTAGCAATACACTGGTCTTCTCCGTATTTGATGACCATATACAGGTTAAAGAAAATGGTATTGTCTCTGAATAGTTTTTTTAGGCACACAGTAGAAAAAAAAACTGGCCATAAAATGGCTGTTTTTTTGTCTTCCTTTAAAAAAGAAAAGTTTTTACAAGTGAGTACACAGTAAAACCTCAAATATTCAGTCAGCTGGGTGTTTTATAATCCCAATATAAGAAATCCATTTACATTCATTCACAATCAACAAAACTCCAAAATAGCTGAACCAAACAACTCCCAATTTGACAATGCATCTCCTTTTGCTAGTAAGAAAGGATTTTTAAAATTTCCAAATAGGATTCCAGCCATGGACAAAAAAAATTCGAGCACAACAAAGTGCTGGGTTTTAGCTACTTTAAAAAAATCCTTCCCAAAAATCAGTGAAACCCTGAATATCTATTAAACTTTGTTTGTTATTGTCAATCAAAATGACATAGGTATCAACAGATTATTTTAAAAATCAGATAGGTACAGGTGGACTTACACCTAATTTTTCTACACCATGATGTCTCACCTCAGTTGAATCTGTTAGCTGCAGAATGTGAGAGCGGAGTTTTGAACACAGCTGCATGTACACATTCATGTCATCTTCTCCAGTTCTAAGCACTGCCTCTGCTTCTTCATGATCTACAGTTTGCTGGAAATATCAGAGGACTAGATGTCATTTCTTTCAATCTCTATATTATGGTATGAGACAAGTGACAGTTACATATGTATAAAAAATGGGTGTAATGTCACTTTCAACTTGCATTCACTGGAAACTTATTTACCAGCTACTCAAATTTACATCACTCAGTCCGAGTGGGGTCTAGAATAGCCAGCAGCACAAGTGTTTGAATTTTTATGATCATCCCTACCTAGCTGTATAGCTTAACTTCAGTGGCAGAACTAGAACTGGTAATTCACCAATCAAACTTATTTACCTTAATCAAAACTGACTTGTGAACAGTAAAAAAGGAGTTGACCAATTACAGTCAATGATGGGATCAAGATGTTTTCAACTGAAAGCCCTGCTACCACTGACCAATGTGTCTTGCCCTTTCAAAACTTAAGATATTTAAGTACGGATCAAGATTATTCAAGATATGCCTTCCAATTCCCTGCTTCAGTTATACGAGAGCAGGGACCTGCTCCCTTTATACGAGAGCAGGGACTTGATCCCGTTATACAAGAGTAGGAACCTGATCCCGTCAATTCAATATGGGAGCAGGGACCTGACAGACACATCTCGACTCTGAAAATAGGTACTTAAGTAGGTAATGGTACTACCTATGCTTACTTTCAGCCTTCTTTTCATAGTAAGACGTCTTACCTTGTAGATGGTATCAGAAGTGACATTAGAATCTGCTTTCTTTTTATCTGTATTGTTGGTCATTTCTTTCTTCTTCAATTTCTCGTTATCTTTAGACATGCTGCAGATCAGTGCTTTGATTGAATTGAATTATTGAACAATGAACTGATCAAATCAACTGACAAATAACTCATACAACTTAAAATGCCTCGAAAACGGATTTTTCTTTAGCAAAAATTTGGCTATTTGTAAAGATGGGTTATTTTTAAAATTTCGTACCATTTGTTAAATAAACAATATCTAAAATACAATCTGCAAATTAGGTGAATTTTGCAACACGTAATTTAGCCGTTTCCTCTGATAAATAAGAAGCGGGAACTTTTGAAAATTGATAAAGAAAAGTAGAAGAGAAGTTTGCCAGACACAATCTTATCATCTCATAGCCATTTGTTATCTTTTAATAGTGTTAAGTGTTAGATTGAGCGTAGTATGTAAGGATTAACTTAAAACGTTCTGTCTTTTATTTTAGAAGAATCGTTATTTCAAAATATTTTAAAGGTACGTATTCAAATTATTCTCTGCTAATTTAAAACTTAAATTTCCTGTTTATCTCCTGCTTCAACTTGATTTTAACCATTTTATGTTGTGTAATACAATATGGGCCTAATGTACACACTAGACAGGATCATACTGTTTACACAAGAAGAGACCAAAGTGTAAATAGAATAGCAATAGAATATAACCTGCCAAGGTAAGACTCAAAAGTCCTTTGGGAAACAGGTCTTATGTATTTCTTGCATGAAGTTCTCTTTGTATGTATGTGTGAATCAAGAAGATTTAATTTTCCTGTGGCACTGTTTTGCTTATATTTCTATATTTAAATGATTTCAATGTAATGCAGCTATGAGGAAAAATATGCTGTTGATATGAGTCACAAACACCCATTGCTAATGCTTGTGTCAACAAACTATTAATTTTTGTACCTTCACAATGCAAGCATTCATAATTTCTGTCAATATTTCAGTACGTACATAATAGCATTATTTCACTTGAATACTCAAATCATTATACTTCTACTATATACTAAACTTGTACACTGTACCCACCACACTTGTACTTATTCCCTTGAGGTACCTATGAGGTAATCCCAGACATACTTACTCCAAAGTACCTACTGGGTGGACTCTTTATATCTGGTTAGATCATAATATAGGACTCTGCTAACATATATATCTCCCTTGCCGTTATCCCATATTAGCTTATGATGCTATTGGGGTTGGCATTGTTCAACCTCATGGTTAAGGTTTGTAGGGTGGAACACGTTTTTTTTACAGCTGGATGCCCTTCCTAACACCAGTGAGGGGTGTTACCCTCCATTTGCTGGGAATCGTATCAGCTACCCACATTAACCTCACCCTGCCTGGGTAGGGCCCAAAATGCCAGCCTCACATGTGTGGAAGGAACACAATTTCAAAATTGTGTTCATTCAATTTTGAGAGTGAATATTTACATAAAACACTAGATATTATTTTGGGAACAGAGTTTTCATGTGCTTGCTTGGAAATTTTATTTTGTCCAAATTAAAGAAAAATAAAGTTCCAACTATATTCAAGTACTCCTCTTTCTGTACCACCTCTTTTTTTATTTTAAATCTGTTACTATTTACATTCTGTTACTATTTCATTACTATTGTGTACAAAATACTAAAAAAATCGATAACTAACAAACACATTTATCCATAGAAAAGTAAAAAAAGAAAAGAAAAACACTTCAATTTCTAATATTAGAAATTCATTGGAAGTAAAA
This sequence comes from Bactericera cockerelli, assembly GCA_024516035.1. Classification (NCBI taxonomy): domain Eukaryota; kingdom Metazoa; phylum Arthropoda; class Insecta; order Hemiptera; family Triozidae; genus Bactericera; species Bactericera cockerelli. Next base: position 7,629,331 of record CM044965.1, on the reverse strand, counting down.
AAAGAGGTACTCACTTGTATTTCACTTTGAATTTTTACTCATAATAATGTCACATCAATATTATTAATTGATTTATGATGCAGGCTAGGTTCATATTTCACAGATAGGAAATGTGGCAGATATTCATTGGTGCATCTATTCAAGTAAGATAATTGCTGAAAATATCATTTTATAGAAATTGAAAATGAACAATGTGCAAGATTTTCTTTATAGGGGTGTTTAATTTTTTTTATTCATTTTTGTCATTTCAGTTGTAACTTGTAACTCATGTAACCATGGTATATTACAAATACTTACCTGAAAATACCAAGACAGTCAAACCCAAGGCACCCAGTAAACTCTTCTGGTTACTGACCCTGGTTCTAGGTCTATGTGCTGTATGGATTTTTTACAGTGAGTATTTTGACATTCATTTCTGCCATGAATAAATCTTTTCATTTTACCTGAGGCCCTACCTGAAGGAAACCAGTTGCATGATATTTATTTTATTTGAAATAAAATTATAACTCCTGATTACAACATAGGTGAGGTTGTAATCAGGATATAAATATAATGAGCTTTACAATTTAAATATGTATGTGAATTTTTACCCCAACTTAATTTTTTTTTTGTGATCCATTCACACTTTTGATATATAGTTTAGATTTACTCAACTAGGCAAGTAAAGTTAGTTTCTACCAGTGAGCACTGTTATTGTAAAATATTATAAAATGAACAGGCTGATTAAGCAAAGCCATTAGCCATTTGATGGTGTATAAAGTTGATTGATTTAATTTGTTCATTAGGGTCTACTGGGTCTATGCACTTGGGCATATTTTTATGTATTTCCTATTTTATTCTATTCTATTTTTTATTTTATAAATTTTACACTGTAGTTACAGGTTTATTTTCAAGTCTTTGTAGCCTACTCACAAGGTATAATGAGTTTCAACTATGTATATCATGTATGTGTCAAATAACATTGCAGCTTGTTAATGAAGTAATTATTTTTTGTTGTTGCTTTCCCTTTCTTATGACTCATCATATGAAACATAAGAAAGGGAACTTAAGTTTACATTTAATTAAAAAAAAACATTGGGTTCAAATCAGCTTTGGAACATTACTCTTTTTTCTAGTTGTTTAGGTAGGTACGTATGTCTATTAATTATTTACTATTAATGATATTAATAATATTATTAATCGACGTGTTCAATAACGGAACGACAAAGGATATATGTATGTAAAAACAGTTTCTTTTTTATCTTACCAACACAAATCATGCTTAGAACTAATACAGTACGTGTTTACACTTTCAGGTCACCTCTATGTAAAATTTCACCATCCACATGACTCAAACCGATACTTTTACAAATCAAGTAGTATTTCAATTATTGAGACTGGTCGTAAGGACACCTTCAAGGAGTTGAACGAGGAAGAGATCCTTGAGCCCAAGCTCAGTAATGAAGAAATTAAAATGCTCGAGCAAATTCGAGCCAAAGTCAAAGCAAATATTGAACAAGGCAGAAAAGTGAGTGAAGAAAGAAAAGAGGAACATATACAGGTCAGCAGGATCCAATTTGCAGATGTCAAAGAAAGTGAGATACCCGAAGCCATTGAGGACAGCAAAGAGAATGATAAAGAAATTGAAGAAGAACTAGAAGATGCTGAAAATGATGAAGAAGAAATTGAAAGTACGAGAATTGTTCAAGTATTATCTCAAAATCTCTCTAGTCCTAAAAAAGTTCCTAGTGCAAAAAATATTACTAGTTCAACAAAAATCATCTCCAGTTTTAAAAAACACCCTACAAAAAGTGTCCCTACTGGCGCCAATAAGTCTAGCAGAATCCGTGGCACTTGTCCCGGTGTGATGAAGGATGAGGAAAGGTTTGACTGTTTCCCAGGGGATTCCCCCAGTGAGGAGTCTTGTGCAAAGCGGGGATGTTGCTGGAAGGTAAGAGTGGAATGGGGCTGGTGAACTAAGTAATAACAATCCTGACAACAGATGCTCACTAGTTTTTGAAACTTTTGTGAATGACATCTATTTATATAATATTAAAGAAATCTATTTGCCAATGAAAAGGAGAAAAAGAAATAAAGAAAAAAAAAAAAAAAAAAAAAAAAAAAACTTACTACACCAGGTAATAAGTTCTCTTAATAACTGATATCAATCAAACAAAATGGAACTGAATGTTATGAAAAAATCTTCATATCAAAAAACCCCTATTATTTCTGAATACACTATTGACAATATTCCTTGGAAAGAGAACATATTAAGTACCTTAATGTGACAAGACTGACCTAACCATATAAGATACTTTGGGTATATGAATATCAAAAACCTAATATATTTTCTATCATTTAATATTGCCTTTATCCATCCCATCCTTGAATACGCCGTGTTTGGTGCCCAAATCAGTGCAAGTACAAAAAAAATGAGACTAGACGTGTACAGAGACAGAGTGTACAGTATTAATTCCTATAAAATCTTACGTACAAAGACGAAAAACCAATTTTGTTAAGAGACCATGACTACAATGACATAATTCAGACAAATGATAACTCAACATCAGCATAGTACTAATGACATACTGCTAGTCTGCAAAGTTTCAATTGACTTGACAAATTCACCCAATTTCCTTGAAGACACTTCATTTGGCTTAAACAATATAAAGAATCATACCCTTCTATCTCAAAGTCATGAACATGAAATTATTTTTTTTCCAAACCATACTACAGAGAGACTGAACATTTCAATAAACTGTTGAAACGAAATCCAACAATTGACTGCTACTTGTACACAATAACAAATATCAATGACAAACTAAATGACACAAGGTATTCAAATTTTAAATCTAGACTAATAAAAAAAAACTTCGTTAGTTAGTTAATAGTTATCATACATGTGTTTTGTGTTAATCACTTTCGCGATGTCACATCTACTCAAACTAGCTTTACTAAATCTTTGCTGAAACCGGGACTTGAAGCACCGACCTCCAGGTTACAAGTTCGCCGACTTATCGATCAAGCTACTGAGGTCAGTAAAAAAAACTTATTTATAATGCCAGTATAAATTACTGAATTGATTTAAATATGTGCAAGTTGCTCTAATACTGTAGATCTTTTAGTTAGTATTATTTGGTGGTCAAATTCTCAAATAGATACACATAAAATATTTAGTATTCATGCAATATTTTTCAACCCATCATCATCATAGAGAAGATGATTTTTGTTGTTGTTGACATATTGTGTATAGTTTCAGAATGGTGATCAGTAGCCCGTTCTAGAAACACTCTCCACTCTCATAATCTCCAAATCTCCCTTTCAACTGTCACACAACGTACTCTGATTGATTAATTTGAACGTAATAACCAATCAGAGTGCGTTTTGTGTGACAGTTGAAACGGAGATTCGAGGATTTTGAGAGTGGAGAGTGTTTCTGGAATGGTCTAGAGAAGAGACAAAAGTACTTATACTTGGCAAGTAAAATTTTTCATGGGATTTTTTGTTTAATTTTTGTAGATTAAATGTTTTTCAATTAATTAAAGTACTATTTTTTTGTTCTTTTTAAGCGTTTTAACTCTGCTGGGGCAGGTCGTTCCTGTTTTTTTTTTATATATTTTTTCATTTATTTTTTAAATAATAGTGTATACATTTTTAGTTTTTTTCGGATATTTAATGAGTGAATCAACACTTTCATTGTCATCTAATAGTGCTGGAGGAACAGGTAATGAAGATCTAATATTGGACTTTAGGGGACATGATAAGATGTGAGGAACATTGAGTAGCTCACCACAAGTACAAGAAGGAGGGGGAGATTATTAATAGATCAATTTCATCATCATTTTCTCAGGTGTCAAACAACACCAAAGTTCCTACTTGCTACTACCCTCAAGGCTTGCAAACTTATCGGATAGTTCATATGAACAATCACTCCTATGGACTAGAAGTTCTCTGGCAGAATCTCTTGCCCTCTCCTTATGGAGGTGATATCAAAATGCTGAAGATGACGGTCCGATATGAGACAGCCCAGAGACTGCATGTGAAGGTTAGTAAAAAAGTATCAACCTTTGTATTTGTAAAAAAAGTATCAACCTTTGTATTTGTAAAAAAGTATCAAGACTCTTCAGTCAGCGTCAATGGCAAGTTGAATGCACCCAGTTCTCGTTCTGTCACTGAAGTCAAGAAACGTCACAATAAACACATTCTTCTCTTCGGGTTTCAGATCACCGACGCGAACGCAAGCCGATACGAGCCGACTCTGCCCGAAGTTCCGATCGTGAATGCTCGGGTCAATGCCAAGGATTGTTTGTATGACGTCATTGTGGCTCAGAATCAGACGGGCTTTGCCGTGCTGCGTCGATCGGACAAGTCCGTGATGTGAGTAGAAATTAAGGGCGAAAATGTCAAGTCCTAACTTAGCATTGGTTTTCCCCATTCAATACGCAAAATCGAGACTTAACTCCACAGAGGTAGTTTCTCTTATAAAGAAGTTATTTTCCTTGTAAAGAGGCAAATTTGATGTAGAAATTGTTCTCTTATATCCAGTTTTCTCTCATATCCAGGTTTCTCTTATATCGAGTTTTCTCTCATATCCAGGTTTCTCTTATCTCCAGATTTCTCTCATATCCAGTTTTCTCTCATATCCAGGTTTCTCTTATATCCCGGTTTGACTGTATTTGCTGAATTTCAGCTTCGATTCTCGCTCACTCGGCGGCTTCACTTTCTCGCATCAGTTTCTCCAGATCTCGGCCCGTCTCCCCTCGGCCTACCTCTACGGGCTGGGAGAACATCGCAACCGCTTTCTCCTGGACACCCAGTGGAGCACCATAGCGCTGTGGGCACTGGACGGGAGTCCCCAGGAAAATAACTTTTTTATAAGAGAAACTACCTTTGTGGTGAGGTAGTTTCTCTTATAAAAAAGTTATTTTTCTTTTAAAGAGGCAAATTTGATCTAGAAATTGTTTTCTTTTATCCAGTTTTCTCTCATATCCAGATTTCTCTTATATCCAGTTTTCTCTCATATCCAGGTTTCTCTTTTATCCAGTTTTCTCTCATATCCAGGTTTCTCTTATATCCAGTTTTCTCTCATATCCAGATTTCTCTCATATCCAGATTTCTCTCATATCCAGGTTTGACTGTATTTCAGCTTCGATTCTCGCTCACTCGGCGGCTTCACTTTCTCGCATCAGTTTCTCCAGATCTCGGCCCGTCTCCCCTCGGCCTACCTCTACGGGCTGGGAGAACATCGCAACCGCTTTCTCCTGGACACCCAGTGGAGCACCATAGCGCTGTGGGCACTGGACGGGAGTCCCCAGGAAAATAACTTTTTTATAAGAGAAACTACCTTTGTGGTGAGGTAGTTTCTCTTATAAAAAAGTTATTTTTCTTTTAAAGAGGCAAATTTGATCTAGAAATTGTTTTCTTTTATCCAGTTTTCTCTCATATCCAGATTTCTCTTATATCCAGTTTTCTCTCATATCCAGGTTTCTCTTTTATCCAGTTTTCTCTCATATCCAGGTTTCTCACATATCCAGGTTTCTCTTTTATCCAGTTTTCTCTCATATCCAGTTTTCTCTCATATCCAGGTTTCTCTTATATCCAGGTTTCTCACATATCCAGGTTTCTCTTTTATCCAGTTTTCTCTCATATCCAGATTTCTCTCATATCCAGATTTCTCTCATATCCAGGTTTGACTGTATTTCAGCTTCGATTCTCGCTCACTCGGCGGCTTCACTTTCTCGCATCAGTTTCTCCAGATCTCGGCCCGTCTCCCCTCGGCCTACCTCTACGGGCTGGGAGAACATCGCAACCACTTCCTGTTGGACACCCAGTGGACCACCATAGCCCTATGGGCACTAGACGGGAGTCCCCAGGACCACACGAACGGGTACGGCACGCAGCCGTTCCTACTAGGGCTGGGTGAGGGAGGAGCGGCGGCCTATGGCGTCTACTTGAGAAGCAGCAATGCACTGGGTGAGTTGTGGCGAGGCGTAATGTTGTATTTTTTCTTTAACACGTTCGTTACCTAGCCAATTTTTTCAAGTTTTACGTAGGGACCAGGCGGTAAAGTCGCTGTTGCATCCTGGGTACCAAATTTTTTTTTTTTGCATATTTCGCATCGTATTTGTACAAGAATCGATCCTATATCTGTTCTAATACTAACAACCTACATCAAAAAAGCCATATATGGTTGTCCGGTCCCTCGTTAAAATTTTGATAACAGCCACATGTGTGTTTTGGTCCCACAGAAAAACACAAAAACATCCACATATGGCCGTTCGGTAACGAACGTGTTAAAAAATCAACGAATACAGTATTTTTTTTATTATAGGATCATAGGTCGTTATCGTGAACGATGGTACCCAGACAGTGTAGGAACGACTCAGCACTTCTACCACTGTCTTTACAAGAAGGCTAATAATTGACAAGGGCCCCCAGAACCAAGCCAATGCTGGTCTACTCCCTGTTTATAGTCTCCCAGCCAGACTGCTGGTCTGACGAAAACTCGTTTCTGCACAAGCGCACATTCCCTTGATTGAAACTTTACGTACAAATTCTATTGTAGGTAAAAAATACGTACGTAAAAATTTATGTACTTATTTTGCGCAACTTTACTATTCTCGTCAGTTTGTTACCATCTAGTCTCAAGAGAGAAAGAAAGTAAAATTTATTCACAAACAACTGGCATCTCTATCGATGCTTGCCTCAAGCTTGCCTTGTTAGTTGTGTTTTGAAGTAGACAATGCGATGGTTATTTTCAGCATGGTTTGTACAGGTGTTTATGAATTATATTATTATTATTATTATACAACGCTTTATTAGATATAAATGGACATTATGTACATACAAATAATTATTTTAACAATGAAAAAAATTAATACAATAAAAATTAAAAAGAATAGAAAATATATAAAAACATATGTCCTAACTAAAGGGCGGGGTTATTGCCTATGGCAATCTCTTCCACCCAACCCTTTTTTTATAACTTATACAGACTAATAGAATCAGTCTGAATTGTATTTGAATTTCCAGAGTTCGTGCTGCAGCCCACGCCGGCCATCACATACAGAGCTCTGGGTGGTGTACTGGACTTCTACTTCTTCCTGGGCCCCGCCCCCGCGGATGTGGTGGCCCAATACCAGGAGCTAGTGGGCCGCCCCGAGCTGCCCCCCTACTGGAGTCTAGGTGAGATGGGCGCCTACCTCTTAATAATAATAATTCCGTGTCCGTGAGATGGGTATTGATACCTAAATCACGGTGGTTGAGAGGATTATAATTATGGACGCCCAGATCCAATGTCAAGGCTCCTTTCATGTCCATTGATTCTATTTGGTCTTAACGTCCTAACTTGAAGTAGACAGGACGGGGGTTTTACCCTCCATTCGCTGGGAATCGTACCAGCTACCCACATTAACCTCACCCTGCCTGGGTAGGGCCGGAAATGCCAGCCTCACGTGTTTGGAGGGAACAGAATTTTCTTATTTGTTATCAGGTTCATATTAGAAATCCAAGTAATGTTAGGTATATGTAATATTAATATAAAACTATGGATTCTTTAAAAAAAAAAATAATATTTTTTTATATTATTTTTATATTACATATACCTACTAGAATTTTCTTCGAAAAGTCTGCTCCAACCGGGGATCGAACTCGGGATCTGTGGACTACGGGCAGTAGTCACAACCATTACGCCACGGAGCCTGGCCTACCTCTTGATCTCAGGGTTCGAGTCCCGACTGACGCAGAACACTGACTGCCCGAAGAAACTATCAGAGACTAGTACACATTTATAATATTTTAAATTCAAATATTGTTGTTGTTGTAGACAGCTTGGCTACAGCTGGAGGGGAGAGTGATGGTCTCCAGCCAACTTTATTTCAAAGTTGGCTTGTCCTGAAACACATAGGCCTGAAACACATATTGCCATAGGCAATAACCCCGCCCTTTAGTTAGGACTTATGTTTTATATATTTTCAATTCTTTTTTATTTTTATTGTATATATTGTTTCCATTTTTTTCATTGTTAAATTAATTATTTGTATGTACATAATGTCCATTTATACCTAATAAATGGACATTATTAGGTATAAATAAATTATTATAATCATTATTATGTGCGATCAACCATCATGAGGACTTGGACTTTTCCTTATAAGCCATTAAACCCTTAGGAAACTGCAAGCTAGCCTGGCTTGTAAGGGTTGGCTAGTCTGTTCTCTGTTTATAGTCCTCTAGCGAGACACTGGTCTTCTCCCTGTTTAACGTCCCCCAGCCAGACTATAAATTCAAATATAGAAGTCTCTGATATTTCTGAGGACATCTGAGGACATCAGGGTTCCTGTATTACAACTAAGAATAAGGGAAAGCTAAAACTTTTTCTATTTTAAAGATAGTTTGTGTACTTCAGAGGGTGCTCACCAATAATGTCAGATATGTTGCTATTTAATCAACACTCATCTAAATTAGATTGAAGCTTGCATTTGGAAAAAAATAAAGTCATTTGAAAATATATAGTAAACCCTCATAAATAATATAAATAAAATCTTGTTTAAAAAAAAAAAAATTGAAAATAAATGTATGTCATTAAATCCGTGTTTTCACATTATATTATTGATGTTTCATCTTATACAGGGTACCACCTGTGCCGCTGGGGCTACAAGAATCTCGCCGACTTGAAGAGTGTTGTAGAGCGGAACATTAAGGCGGGGATTCCGTTGGACACAGTATGGGTGGACATTGACTACATGCAGGGATACAACAACTTTATGGTCGACAAGAATTTTCGCGGTAAGTGTGCGTGCGCGCGCATACGTATATACAGGGTGTCCTACTAAAATTGGACACATCAAATTACTCGGCGTCTGATGCAGTTTGCGCATGCGTATTACGTATATACAGGGTGTCCTACTAAAATTGGACACATCAAATTACTCGGCGTCTGATGCAGTTTGCACATGTGTATTACGTATATACAGGGTGTCCTACTAAAATTGGACACCTCAAATTACTCAGCGTCTGATGCAGTTTGCACATGTGTATTGCTTATATACAGGGTGTCCTACTAAAATTGGACACATCAAATTACTCGGCGTCTGATGCAGTTTGCGCATGCGTATTGCGTATATACAGGGTGTCTTACTAAAATTGGACACCTCAAATTACTCGGCGTCTGATGCAGTTTGCGCATGCGTATTGCGTATATACAGGGTGTCCTACTAAAATTGGACACCTCAAATTACTCGGCGCCTGATGGAGTTTTTGAAAAATAAAAAATCCAAAAGTATATGTCTTAATTATGCGCTTTCAGTCATGATGTCACAAAACATCTCTCTAAGGTCGCAGTGACAAAGAGCTTTCGTAGCCGATAGCCCTACCTATAGCAATACCAATGCGCTTTCAGTCATGATTGTTTTAAAAAAATATCAAAAATGAAATAATGTGTAAAACTGTACCACAGGCCTTAACCTCGCCCCTTGGTTCACTACATATTCTATTGTGTTCTTTTTTTCATGTTATATTTTGTTGAATTAATCATGTAGTTGACCAATAAAGTGTTAAATGATAATAATAATAATAATAATAATAATAATTTTATCCTCCATTCGCTGGAAAGCGTTGCTTAAATTCAACGACAGAATGAGAACTGGTGTATTTACGCAGAGTGCCATCGACGCTGGCTTTTATGATTTGTTTTTTATTTAATTTGGTTTTAACGTCGCTTTCAACTGCATGGTCATATCACGACGGGGGTGTTACTCTGTGTCTGAACCTAAAAATTGAATTATTGGATTAATATTTGTACACAATAGAACCATTAGACCGTGCACTGGTAGTCAAGTGGTTAATGCGCTAGTCTGGTAATCCAGATAGCGTAGGGATCCGTTGGTTCCAATCCCACCCAGTGCATGAATTTTTCCTCATTAATTTGATTTTGTAACCACTTAATAATAACCACCCAGAGTGCATGAATTTTTCCTCATTAATTTGAGTTTTTAACCACTTAACAATAAGACTCTGAGGTTTAGGTGGTAGAAAATGCTTTGAGCATTAAGCTGGTGGTTACCTTCCACTAAAGAATGTTATTATTATTAAAGTCTGTCCCGGTAGCTCAGTGGCTCAGTGGTACAGGCGACGCTCTGTGAATCCAAAGATTCCAGAGATGGTAGGTTCGAAACCCAGCCGGGATATGACAAGTTATCCTCTCATTTCGGATTTTTACCACATAAGAATATGTCTTAGGCTTACTGCTGGAATAATGGGACTTTAATAGTCCTAATCGGGCAGTTTAAATAAGGCGATATTATTATTATTAAATGAGTTCAACGAAGGATAAATAAAATACTTGCCATTGTGACCACCAGGCCTGAAGCAGTATGTGGAGGACTTGCACAGGTCAGGTCGCCACTTCATCCCCATCGTAGACCCGGCTGTGGCCTCCAGGGAGGGACCCAAGTATCTCCCCTACGCGGACGGTATGGAGAAGGGAATATTCGTCAAGAATGCGTCCGGACAACCGATGGAAGGAAAGGTAAGGTATATTTCGTCGGCTAGAAGGTAAAACTGACCAAGTGACTGTTTTTTATTTATTTAGAAACTCTTTATTAGTAGAACATAAGACATAATGGTAAAAATTAAATATAAAAATTGACAATATTAATTGTATAAACAAGATGGAAGGAAAGGTAAGGAGAAGGAAATATTCGTCAAGAATGCGTCCGGACAACCGATGGAAGGAAAGGTTAGGAAGGAAAGGTAAGGAAGGAAGGAAAGGTTAGGAAGGAAAGGTATGGAGAAGGAAATATTCGTCAAGAATGCGTCCGGACAACCGATGGAAGGAAAGGTTAGGAAGGAAAGGTAAGGAAGGAAGGAAAGGTAAGGAAGGAAAGGTAAGGAGAAGGGGATATTCGTCAAGAATGCGTCCGGACAACCGATGGAAGGAAAGGTAAGGAGAAGGGAATCCAGCCGTAAAAATGTGCCAAAACCAACCAACCTCAACCATGAAGTTGGTTTGTTTTGGAAGGAAAGGTATGGAGAAGGGAATATTCGTCAAGAATGCGTCCGGACAACCGATGGAAGGAAAGGTAAGGTGTATTTCGTCGGCTAGAAGGTAAAACTGATCAAGTGACAGTTGGTCATTTTTCCGATTTTTTGTTACTCTGGTCGGAAATTATAATAATAATAATATTGCCTTATTTATACTGCCCGATAAGGACTATTAAAGTCCCATTATTCCAGCAGTAAGCCCAAGACATATTATTATGTGTTAAAAATCCCAAATGGGAGGATAACTTGTCATATCCCGGCTGGGTTTCGAACCCACTACCTCTGGAACCTGTGGATTCACAGAGTGCCGCCTTTACCACTGAGCTACCGGGACAGACCATTGGCTAAAAATCAAACTCTAATAAGTTTTATTATTCATTTAATTTAACTCTAATAATTTTTTTAGTCATTTAATTTAACTCTAATAAATTTTATTAGTAATTCAATTTAACTCTAATAAATTTTATTAGTCATTTAATTTAACTCTAATAAATTTTATTAGTCATTTAATTTAACTCTAATAAATTTTATTAGTAATTTAATTTAACTCTAATAAATTTTATTAGTTATTTAATTTAACTCTTTATTAGTTATTTAAAAGTGGGGGAAGCGGAAAAAAAAAATCTGATGTAATACAAGGAATGTAACAAAATCACTGACCACTTTTGCTAGCGGTATTAGTACATAGTTGTGAGAATCTTGTCGAATAACAAGGAATGTAAAATTTAATTTTATTATACTCATTAGCATCAGGAAAGCAAAAATAAGACAAATCTTATTTTTGCTTTCCTGAAAAGTCGATTTTTGACATTCCTGGTTCTTCTACTCACCCATATTTTCTTATTATAGGATCATAGGGTGGCGTCATCGTGAACGATGGTAGCTAGACAGAAGAGGAATGACTTCTACCACTCTCTTTACAAGAAGCCTAATAATTGACAAGGGCCCCCAGAACCAAGCCAATGCTGGTCTACTCTCTGTTTATAGTCCTAGTCCCCCAGCCAGACAAATTTTATTAGTAATTTAATTTAACTCTAATAAATTTTATCAGGCACAAAACGAGCACAAAACGTTGAGCCATATTTGGTCAAAATCCGTTCTGGTGGGCTGTCAACTTAACGCACCTATTTAATTTAACTGTTATGAATTTTATGTGCAACAGGTTTGGAATGGAAAAGGCGGCTCTGTGTTTCCGGACTTTTCAAATCCGGACGTGAATGACTATTGGACCCTCGAGCTGCTGAACTTGCACAACCAGTTTGAATTCGACGGCCTGTGGATCGATATGAACGAGCCGTCCAACTTTGTGGACGGGTCCTTGCAAGGTATCGATCCAATTTTTTTTTTTTTTTTTAAATTATTTTCAAACGCATCATTTATTTATGTAAGCCCAAGACATCATTTATGGTGCAATTACATGAAAATTTACAAAGGGGAAAATAATACTATTATTACTTCTGAGAAATTTCTAATTTTAGAAATCGGAAGTATATTTTCGATTCAAATATTAGAGCGGGTATTTTTCTCACACAAAGATTGTCTCTGGCAATCCAGAGAGGTAACGCAGCAAGTGTTCTCTCTGGATTGCCAAAGTCAAAAACTTTGTGTGACTTTAGGTGAAAAGAATGTGAACAAAATAAAATATGTATATTACACATTTTCAATTAATTTTATTTTTTACTTTCATCATTATCATAGGGTGGCGTTATCGTGAACGATGGTAGCCAGACAGTGGGGGAATATGTAAATTCATCAAATTGTTTCTTTTTCTTTTCCCCACCTTCAGCACAAGATTTTTGTCTTTTGAAGGTGGGTATACCCTCATTATTTGTTGAAGATGTTTACTTGTGAAATATAAATACATGGAAACTTAAAAAAAAAAAAAAAAAAAAATATGTTGTTAATAAATTATGTGTGCAATAGTTCTAACTCAAGGATACAGTACATAGGAATATCTTCTAGAAATGTCGCCCAGAAATAAATAACGAAAATCTCACGGAGACGAAAAATCATTTTGCATCCACAGGGTGTCCCACAAACTCCACATACGAGAAACCACCGTACGTTCCTCACATCGCAGGACGTCAGCTCAATCACAAAACCATTTGTATGGAGAGTCAACACTTTGCAGGCATCCATTACAATCTGCACAACATGTATGGAGCTATGGAGGCTGTCACCACCAATATGTAAGCTCTTTTTATTTATAAAGAAAGGTTTTCTAACCCCTAACCATATGAGTGGTAATCTCTTATGGCAATAACCCCGCCCTTTAGTCAGGACATATGCATATATTTTGTCTATTTTTTTTCTTCTTGTTTATATTATTAATATTGTCAATTTTTATATATAATTTTTACCATTATTTGTCTGTATATATGTTTTACTAATAAAGAGTTTCTAAATAAATAAATAATCAATACACTTAAATTATTTATTTAGCCAGCGTCGATGGCGCGTTGAATGCACCGGTTCTCGTAGGATCACCGAAGTTAAGGAACGTCCAGCGAAGTGAAGACTTCGTGATGCTGCCACGAAGTCTTCACCTCGACGTTAAAAAAAAAAAAAAAAAATTCTATCTATATTTTCATACATTGAATAATATTCATTATTAAGATGTACTTAAATTCTATTACTATTGAGTACCTATTGTCTTTTGGTCTGTAGATCTGAAACAGGCATTAGCTCTAATACACAGTTAAAAAATGTCTTTTTTATTTTATTTATTTAAAGACATGTGTTTTTTGTTTTTAGTTTTAGTTAGTTTAGTTAGTTAGAGCGAGGGGTACAAAAGTTCTGCAGCACATAGGCATTTCTTTTTCTTAGAAAAGATCCCCAGAAATAATGTAATAATTATAATAATAACACTCTTTAGTGGAAGGTAACCACTAGGCGAGGTTAATGCTCAAAGCATTTTCTACCACGTAACCCTCAGAGTCTTATTATTATGTGGTCACAAACTCAAATTAATGAAGAAAAATTCATGCATCGTGAAGGATTTGAACCAACGGATCCCTACGCTACCTGAATTAGCAGACTAGCGCGTTAACCACTGGACTACCCGTGCGTCAATGTATTGTAATGTAGTTAAAGCGAAGTTAGGATAAAAAAATAATTTTATTTATTTACACTTTATTATCAGGACATATTATATACAAACACAAACAATTACAAATTAAAATAAAATATAATAGAAGAAAAAAATAAAGAAAAAATAAATAAATATATACATAATAATATATGTCCTAACTAAAGGGCGGGGTTATTGCCTTTGGCAATCTCTTCCACCCAACCCTTATCAACAAAATACTCTCATGTTTCAGAGCTCTGAAAGAGATCCGCAACAGAAGATCCCTCATCATCAGCAGATCCACGTATTCAGGACAGGGGAAGTACTCAGGTCACTGGACGGGGGACATATTCTCCACCTATGACGATATGAAGCACTCGGTAGCAGGTAAATACACTGGTAGTCAAGTGGTTAACGCGCTAGTCTGGAGTTGATAAAACGTGCACTCGTAGTATAAGAGTATAAGTATATTTTATTTAGAGTGCAGTACAATACAGGTTGGCTTTACAAAAGTTAGCCAGCACCCAATTACATAATATACCAATTACATAGTATAGTCAAGTGGTTAACGCGCTAGTCTGGTGATTCAGGTAGCGTAGGGATCCTTTGCGTTAGTTCGAATCCCACACAGTGCATGAATTTTTCCTCATTAATTTGAGTTTGTGACCACATAATAATAAGACTCTGAGGGTGAGGTGGTAGAAAATGCTTTGAGCATTAACCTCGCCTGGTGTTTACATTCCACAAAAGAGTGTTATTATTATTATTACTCTAACCAACATTTCCATTTCGGAATTGTAAATATATTATGCTAGGTATTTAAACATGTATAATATTACTTTCAGCATTGCATTTGTTAAGGATTATAACTGAACATCCAGAGGGGAAATCCGGACAGCATCCTTGGCTCACTACCAGATGCTGTCCAGATGAATGATTTTTTTTCTTATAAAATGTTATATCTTGTTGATTTAAAATATTTTTCGTACCTAAGTACTTGATATTCTTAGTTAAGTTAAGTTATCATATATGTGTTAATCTCTTTCGCGATGTCACATCTACTCAAACTCGTTTTATTAAATCTTTGCTGAAACCGGGACTTGGTACTTGATATTCTTTAGTTCTGGGCTCAATAGCTTTATTAATTTATGCTTTGCCCTTGTTAGATGCCAATTATTATTAATAATTATTTTACTCACAGAACCTTTGTAACAATGTTTCACATTAATACAACCAAATTTATTATTCTATTCTATTCTAATTTTGCTCACAGATGTGATGAGCTTCAATCTGTTCGGCATCCCCATGGTGGGAGCAGACATCTGTGGCTTCATAGGCAACACTCAGCCTGCCCTCTGTCAGCGGTGGCTTCAGCTGGGAGCTTTCTATCCTTTCTCCAGGACCCACAACGATATCAGCGCCACGGTAACCATCTCTATTCTATCCCGGTAGCTCAGTTCTGTCCCGGTAGCTCAGTGGTAAAGGCGGCACTCTGTGAACGTAAAGATTCCGGAGAAAAAGCCTAAGCAAGCGATTGTTGATCACACATAGAATTAAGTGGTTTAGAGAACCATTCTTTCCACTTGAGTTGGCTGGAGATCATCACTCCCCCCCAGCTGTAGCCAAGCTGGTTACAACAAGAACTTCTAAGTGCACTGGTAGTCAAGTGGTTAACGTGCTAGTCTAGTAATCCAGGTAGCGTAGGGATCCGTTGGTTCGAATCCCACCCAGTGCATGAATTTTTCCTTATTAATTTGAGTTTGAGACCACATAATAATGAGACTCTGAGGGTTAGGTGGTAGAAAATGCTTTGAGCATTCACCTCGCCTGGTGGTTATCTTCCACTAAGAGTGTTATTATTATTATTATTGGTTAAAAGAATTTACGAGTATTTCTAAATTGTCATTTTCCCCCTCCAGCCACAGGACCCCGCCCACTTTAGTCCAGACATCATAGCCTCCACAATCGCCGTCTATCGCATCCGCTACTCTCTCCTCCCCTATCTGTACTCCCTCTTCTACCGAGCGTCCCTGTTTGGGGAAACAGTGGCGCGACCTTTGCTGTTCGAGTTCCCGCGTGATCACAACACTTACTCGCTGGCCTATCAGTTCCTGTGGGGTCCGGGACTGCTCATAGCTCCCGTGCTTGAGAAGGTAAGAGGTCCCCTTTTTTACCTTATTTAATCTATACTCAAATAAATATAGAGGTGCTTTGTTAAACTGTTGGCATAATGGGACTACCTGTCTTGCGCTGACAGTCTAAATAAAGCACTAATTATACTTATTTCTGGTTTTGGTGGAGGAACCTTCAACCGAGTTGACCATAGAAAAAAACCATCATAAACTATTCCAATAAGCTCGATTGATCTCGATGTTTGCGGGATGTTTTTGAAGTTTAAAAGTTATCTTAAATAATCACTGTCGCACTACTGCACAATCCTGGTGGATTAAGAACAAGAGGCAGACCAAGAATGCGTTGGGAGGACAACATCAATGAGTCAAGAGATGAGAGTTTTACCCAGTGAGTGGAAGATTGCAGCACAAGATAGAATTCGTTGGAGGGCTGCTATAGAGCATACATATGATCGTAAAGGCCGGCGTCACAATACGCGAAAGTAATCACTGTCGTAATTTTACAACTACTCAAACTCGCCATACTAAATCTCTCTGCTAAACCCGGAACTTGAACCACCGACCTCCAGGCTACACATCCCCTTATTCATGCTATTGAGATCGGTGTTTGCGGGATGTAATGAAAAATAAATCATTTCTCAACATTTAAGGTTTGGGTGAAAGAGATTGCCACAGGCAATAACCCCGCTCTTTAGGTAGATTCCTAAATGACATTTAAATGAATATACTGACTTTGGTACCCACCTGCCAGTGTCTTCCAAAACCAGCAGATAGAAGGAGAGGATATCAGCTGAGAACCCCTGCCATAATAATAATAATAATAACAAAATTCTGTAACTCGTTTTTAGGATCAGACATTCGCGGAGACCTACCTACCAGCAGGTCTCTGGTACGACTATCACTCGCGACACACCATCAAATCCCCCGGTCGGTCCTACGTGATCCAAGCGCCCACCTCTACCATACCGCTGTTCCTTCGAGGAGGCTTTGTGCTGCCCGCTCAGTCGCCTGATGTTACCACCACATTGAGGTGAGTCGCTTTACTTCCTCTCAGTTCAAATTTAAGTGAACTTTGTGCGTACTTAGTTTCTAGTCTGAAGATATTTGGAACGTGATCCAAGCTCCCAACTCCACCATATCTCTGTTCCTTCGAGGATGCTTTGTGCTGCCCGCTCAGTCGTCTGATGTTACCACCACATTGAGGTGAGTCGCTTTACTTCCTCTCTGTTAAAATTAAAGTGAACTTTGTACGGAACTGCTTTTGCATTACTTCAGGGCACTTTACCTATACATCCATGCCACTCCGGAAACGGAAAAAACTCAGAATTTTCCTCTCTGGCTGGGATTCGAACCCGCAACCACCGGGTCAGCAACCAATGCTCTTAACCACTGAGCCACGGAGGTCGGCATTAATTTCGCCCTTGGTTTGAGCTTTGTGGCTAGTTAGTTTCTAGTCGTGATACTGGAGTGTGTTATCCAAGTGTCCGACTCTATCATAGCTCAGTTCCTGTGAGGAGGCTTTGTGCTGCCCGCCCAGTTGCCTGACGTTACCAACGCATTTTTTGTCTACCAGTCACATGACTACCAGGTGCACTGGTGGTCAAGTGGTTAACGCGCTAGTCTGGTAATCCAGGTAGCGTAGGGGTCCGTTGGTTCGAATCCCACCCAGTGCTTGAAATTTTCCTCATTCATTTCAGTTTGTGACCTCATAATAATAAGACTCTGAGGGTTAGGGGTAGAAAATGCTTTGAGCATTAACCTCGCCGAGTGGTTACATTCCACTAAAGAGGGTTCTTTTTATTTTTTTTCCTCATTCATTTGAGTTTGTGACCTCATAATAATAAGACTCTGAGGGTTAGGTGGTAGAAAATGCTTTGAGCATTAACCTCGCCTGGTGGTTACATTCCAATAAAGAGGGTTATTATTATTATTTTTTTCTTCAATTTCTCTGTGTTTCAGTCGCAAGAATCCGATGTATCTGTTGGCGTCTCTCAACGAGACAGGGCAGGCGGCGGGCAGTCTGTACTGGGATGACGGAGAGGCACTCAGTAAGTACACAGATCTGTGCTCCGTTCTAGAAACACTCCCTACTTTCATAATCTCCCTTTCAACCGAAATCCCAGCATCACGAAGTCTTCACCTCGCTGGACGTTGCTCAACTTCGGTGATCCTACGAAAACCGATGCATTCAACGCTCGCAGATTTTACTAAAATCTGCATTTGGAACTTTCGTACTATTTTGCTTTTGGATTTTAACTACATAATTATTTGAAGTGCTGAAAATTTCATATTTATTTTACCCCTGTAGTGAATTCTAGTCAGAACGGAGATACGCTCAGTAAGTAAACAGTTCTAAGTTCTATGCCAACAAATCAAAAAGTTCTCCAATAGCATTTCATCAAATATTTATTGATTTTTTTTTAAGTTTTAAGTCGCGCATCGCTTTTAATTTATTGACTGTTTCTCTCGAACCCATAAATAAATTAATGTGTTTCTTTGTGTATCACAATTTTTAGTTGGTAGCGCAGAATTATAGGACTTTTCCATATCTTTTAATATCCTAATATCTTATTTTTTTTAATTTATCGACTGTTTCTCTCTAACTACTCATATTAACTTTTGTATTCCAGATGCATGGGAGCAAAAGAAAGTGACCGTTGTAGAATTCAAACTAGCCAATCAGAGCCTGTCTAGCAGGGTTCCCCAGGCTGGCTACACGGCAGAGCCAATGAAACTGTCGCACGTCTTGGTGTTGGGCGTGGCCAAGAATGTTACCATGGTTACCGTCAATGGAAAAGGACATGCTAAGTTCAACATGACTCAAGAAGTAAGCTACTATTATTCTTCTTCTTTTACTCTGTCTTATCCCGCTCAAGCAGGGTCGACGTTGTTCATCCTCATGGTTGAGTTTTTTTTTTATTTTTTAAGATGAGTGTTTCACAGCCGTTTTTATTTCGTAGCTATGAAACAGGAGCTACTGTAGACGCTTGTGGTCTGTGTTGTAGCCTACACATCCCGTAGTATGCGTCCCATCTGATGGGTGAGAATAGACACAATACTTCCCAATTAGGTGCTGGGTCAACACGAGCGCACCGGAAGGTATCCCCCTTACAAACAATTGTAACCAAATTAAGAATACACATTTTTGTCGGAACGGGGGATCGAACCCGGGACCTTCCGCATGGCAAGCGAATGCTTAACCACTGAGCTAATCGTGCGCTCAATTATTCTTCTTCTTTTACTCTGTCTTATCCCCCTCAAGCAGGGTCGACGTTGTTCAACCTCATGGTTGAGGTTGATTGGTTTTGTCACATTTTTACGGCTGAATGCCCTTCCTAACGCCAACGATTCAATTTGATTTAACGTCCTGTATTAGGAGGGGGGTTTTACCCTCCATTCGCTGGAAATCGTACCAGCTAACCACATTAACCTCACCCAGCCTGGGTAGTGCCGGAAATGCCAGCCTCACATGTACGAAGGGAATCCCGCATAAATATTTATTTTCAGGATCCGAAAACTACTCTCAAAATCGTAGTCAAACTGAAACCATGTCAATGGCATGCTGAACACAACAGTTGAAACAGTTCTCGTAAGACCATTGAAGTCGAGCGCTATTCCCGGCCCAATCCAGGCTGGGTGAGGTTAATGTAGGTCCGTCAGTGAACCAAAAAAGAGGATTGCGTGGCTCTTTTATGTGAGAGAGAAAGAAAGTAAAATTTATTCACAAACAACTGACATCACTATCGATGCTTGCCATAAGACACAGTACTCTTGTTACTTGTGTTTTGAAGTAGAGAATGACGATGGTTATTTTCAGGATGGTTTGTACATCATCTAATCATTCTAAACTTTCGGTGAATTGGACTTTTCATTTTAACCTAGAGTACAAAATAATTTCTTTCTATTTTTTCAAGTTCTTAATTTCGTCATGCGTATCTATCCATGTTTCAGGTGTTAACAATCGACGAGCTTGGTTTAGACTTGACCAAAACTTTCACCATCTCCTGGAACTGAAATCAGCTCATTTCCTATTTTTTTACAACCATTAAGTTCTAGAGATCGAAAAATTCATTGTGGCTCTAAATTGATTACTATTAAGATAGTGATCAAGTGATTACGAATATTGCACACAAAACGGTGAGACGCTTGGTCTTTATCTTCGTTTTTTTTTTTTTTTTTAATTTGAGTTTTAACGTCGCTTTCAACTGCATGGTCATATCACGACGGGGTGTTACCCTCCATTCGCAGAAAACTCACAGACCTGCTACCCACATTAACCTCATTCAGCCTGGGTTGAGCCGGAATGCCAGCATCACGAAGTCTTCACCTCGCTGAACGTTGCTTAACTTTGGGAATGGGTGCATTCAACGCCCCATCGAAGCTGGCTATCTTCCTTTTTTCACCTCACTAATGAAACACCCAACTTAATTGTGAGACAGTATGTATAGTTTAGTCATAATGAATTTTTCGAGCTATAGAAAAAAGTTTATCATTTTTACTCTCTAGTCTTCAGTTAATGGGAACCACCTTTTTCTATCAAACTCTAAAGTTACTAGAGAAGTACTTTATTTTTAATTACTTTAATTTTATTGTTGACATGGTTCGGGGATCTTGTCAATTATTATTATTACTTCCGATTTTATGTCTGAAGGTATTGAATGTATTGTGTTTTATTAGCCTTTTTTGTGTACAGGAGATAGAGATATTTCAAGGGATATTTTCGCTTTAGCTACTATCGCGATCAACGATGAAGATTTTTTTTCCCCCGAAAATTATGTACAGAGTAAAAAGTAGAACCAATAGTCTGATTTTGTGTGATAACAATATGTATCTAAATTGTTTCACTGTGAATCTAGGAGTGCATTTTTTCTCAAGTATGGATCTCAGAATACCTAGTCAGTTCATAATTTCAATTTACCATAAAGACATGAGTTACTATAGTGTTACGTAAATTTGTTTTGCGATTTTTAACACGTATTATATCACAAAAAAGAAATTCTGTATGGTATTGAAACTCAGAATTTCTAGTGATAAATGACAAATAATAAAAATTGATTACATTATATAAAGGTTTTATATTATGTTCTATGTCGTAAGGCAACAGCCGTTTTAATTTTTAATATTGCGTGTGAAAATACCATTTTATCTATTGACTTTCATTTTAAAATTAAGATAATTGTGCTGTAAACTATTAGACTTAAGTTGAATTTTATTTATTTTTAAAGTTTGTAATGATTTAGAGACTATATCAAAAAATATTTTAAATTTGTCACTACCAAAAGTCCCAATATATTTTGATATTTTATTTTTGGATTAAAAAAATGTTTGGTGACCAAATTGAAGAGAGTGATTTTATGAAAATAAGAGTACAAAATTAAATATTAAGGCAGAGATAGATTGGCTTTAAATTAATAGCGAATGAAAGTGGTACCATTTGTAAATAATTGTCCCATTACAGAGTATTATATTTTTCTTTTTAATAATTGCTAATTAAAAAAAAAGAGGAAGACTTCGTTTTTCATAATTTTATGTCTCACTTAATTTCGTTAAATTTTCGTGTGAACGCTCATTTCCTAAAGAATTTTATTTTAATATTTTTACTTTCATTTATGTTGAGTTCAATACTAATCAAAGTGAATTTAATCTATAATATATGTTATATTTAAAATATTTTTTAAAGATATTTAACTGAGCATTATTTTACTTTCTTCGTTTTTATCTCCTAATGACCACCGGTATTTAGTAGTTTTTTTTTCTTATTCTTAATTTTTTTGTATTTAATGTTTAAAAGTGGGTATTTATTTAGTACTTAAGATGTTAGTAGTTGAAAGGGAAGTAAAAAAAAAAAAAATGTCACAATTATGAATTACTCAAACTCGCCTAATTTTTGCTCTGCTTGGTACTCGAACCACTGACCTCCAGATTACGCGTCCCACCACCTTATTGATACAGCTACTGAGGTCGCCATTTAGAAAAAATCCTTGAATTCCAGAACTCTAGAGGGGCGAAAGACGCCAACGTTATTATTGGAAATAAATTGGTGGTCGTTGTGGTTAAGGCACTAGTCTGGTAATCCAGGTAGTGTGGGGATCCGTTGGTTCGAATCCCACTCAATGCATGAATTTTGAAAAATAAATAAATTCTCAATTCAAAAAAAGGTTCTTGGTCCGAGGACTTTATATACAAAAAATATTTAATGATTTTTTTTTTTACATGAGATAATTTTACAGTTGTACAATAACACAAATAATAATAATAATATCGCCTTATTTATACTGCCCGATTAGGCCTATTAAGTACCATTATTCCAGCAGTAAGCCCAAGACATATTATTATGTGGTTAAAATCCCAAATGGGAGGATAACTTGTCATGTCCCGGCTGGGTTTCGAACCCACGACCTCTAGAAACTCTGGATTCATAGAGTGCCGCCTTTACCACTGAGCTACCGGGACAGACAAATAGCATTTTATAATTCCTTTGGAGGGAATATCAATCCCTTCCCCATAACTAAAATTCATTTATACTCTACTCCTGTTGTTGTTAGCAGCTTGGCTACTGCTAGAGACGAGTGATGGTCTCCAGCCAACTTAAGTGAAAAAGTTGGCTCGTTCTGAATGTGCGATCAACTATAGTAAAAACTTGGGATTTTTCTTTCTGAGCCATTAAACCCTTGGGAACTGCAAGCTAGACTGTCTTGTTAGGTTTGGCTTATCCGTTCTCTGTTTATAGTTCTCTAGCAAGACACTAGTCTTCTCTCTGTTTAACGTATCCCAGTCTACTCCTGAAAACTGATATTGATGAATTTTCATTAATTTTTTTAAATAAAGTAGTAATCAAATTCAGACCATTCCTTCATATTACACTTTCTAGTAACCATCATTCACAGTCTTGATAATGCTGACATTATCATGATACTGATTACACGAGTTTTTATAAATTCGGTCGTGATGGACGTTCTTCATATCCTTCCATTAGTGAAATATATTTTTCAGTTTTTATAAAACTCTCATTACTATAGTAGTAATCACATTCTGATGTTAGATCAGTCCTTTACGTCACACATTTCTCTTTGTAACCATCACTGCTGCTGACTCAAAATCTCTTCCAGGTCAGTCTTGATAATGCTGACGTCACCTCGATACTGATTGAAAGTGTCGAGCAGAGTCATGATGGCTTTCTGTTCCATGGCAAAGATGGTTCGAATCTCTGAGAGTACGTTGGTGTCCATCACGTATTTGTCCTGAGGAGGGAAAAAAATAAATGGTTATTTATCATCATATCATCATAGGGTGGCGTCATCGTGAACGATGGTAGCCAGACAGTGGAGGAATGACTCAGCACTTCTACCACTGTCTTTACAAGGAGGCTAATAACTGACAAGGGCCCCCAGAACCAATCCAAGGCTATTCTACTCCCTGTTTATTATAGTCCCCCAGCCAGGATTATAGTAAAAAAAACAAAAATTAAATGCGCATCTCGAAACTCAATCTTTTTTTTATTTTTAGAAATCAGCAAATTTAGTCCCCCCAGAACTACAATGTATTACTTGGGGGAGTTTGCTCTTACTTTAAAACTGTGCACATGCACAGTTGCACACTATTAAAGTATTGATATGTTATCTTTATTTTCCGTGTCCTAAATATGTTACCTGGGAGAGAGTGAAGCGGTTGCAGTGTAACTTCATGCTGGAGAGCATGGAGCTGAGCTTGGACTTGAAGTTGTAGGCCGGGTTGCTGTGAATCATGGCCGCTATAGATTCCAGATCAGAACGGATTATCTCTTCGGTTGGTGTCAGGGAAAGACCTAGAGAAAAAGAAAGCGTTTTCTTCTTATGCATTTGTGGGACTCTTTTGTCCCTATCGAAATTCTTATGCTGGGTCCACACAGGTGCAACATGCAACATGTTGCTGCAACATGAATTCACTCTGTGTGGACGGCTTCTGAACACGAACACGAACATTAATGTTCAAAAATTATCCATGAGGATGTCGGTTTTCTACCGAACATCTTTGATCTTTGTTGCTACTATGTTGCACGTGTGTGGACGGCACCTGAACATACAAACAGAATGGATCACTGACGAACACGAACTGCAACACGTTGTTGCAACAGTGTTCCAATTACCGCACACATGTTGCACCTGTGTGGACCCAGCATTATGTTGAACTCTATTGATAGAGCCCAAAAAAAAAGAAAAAAAAAAGAAGCAAGTGATCCATTGTATGTTGAGAAAGTTCTCGTTAAAAAATTTTAAGGTAAAAAATATATAATAGAATACTGATTCGCAATGAAAAAAAAGCAGCCTCCGTGGCATAACGGTTGTGATCACTGCTCGTAGTCCAGAGATTCTGAGTTCGAATCCCGGTCGGAGCAGATTTTTCACACAGAAAATTCTGGACCCTCCGTACATGAGAGGCTGGCATTTTCGGCCCTACCCAGTCTGGGTGAGGTTAATGTGGGTAAATGGTACAATTCCCAGCGAATGGAGGGTAAAACCCCCGTCCTAATACCGGACGTTAAATCAAATAGAATCGTTGGCGTTAGGAAGGGCATCCAGCCGTAAAAAAATGTGCCAAAATCAACTAACCTCAACCATGAGGTTGAACAACAAGCGGTTTTCTTTATTTGAACGAAGCGAACCGAAGCTGACCTGTTCACTGAAATTCACTTTTTTTTTGACCGGACCGGAAAATCCTGACCGGAGTGGACCGGCTCGTTCGTTCGGTCATGGCTTTTGGTTCGGTAAGAAGAAGAAGAAGTGGATAATTTCAAATGCAAAATGTAAACAAACACCGATATCTTTAATGTAAACAAACCAGAGCTCCAAAAATCACTTTTTTTATCCTTCAAATTTTGGTTGACCAGAGCTGACAGTTCGGACTAGTTCAATTAAGAAAAATCGCTTAACGTCGACCCTGCTCAAAGTGTTCAAGCGGTATAAGATAATAAGACAGAGTAATGAAAAAAAAGAAGAAAAAAAAAAAAAAATCCTCACCTATATTCCTGGTGATCTCCTGTTTCACCACCACCTTGAGCAGTCTGTTGTTGAGACTCAGGATGTTCTAGAGTAGAAGAAGAGTAATGAAAAAAAAAAAAAAAAAAAAAAATCCTCACCTATATTCCTGGTGATCTCCTGTTTCACCACCACCTTGAGCAGTCTGTTGTTGAGACTCAGGATGTTCTAGAGTAGAAGAAGAGTAGTAATAAATAAAAAAAAATCCTCACCTATATTCCTGGTGATCTCCTGTTTCACCACCACCTTGAGCAGTCTGTTGTTGAGACTCAGGATGTTCTGCTTGAACTTGGAAATGGTCCAACCTCAACCATGAGGTTGAACAACGTCGACCCTGCTCAAGCGGTATAAGACAGAGTAGAAGAAGAGAAGTAATAAAAAATGATTGTCCTCGGGGATGTCGAGGGGGGGTACTAAATAATCCACCACCCAAAGTTGCAGAAGAAGAAAAATCACTACCGAGGAAAACCAGAACTACTCTTGCACAACTACGATCAGGCTGGTGTAAACTTTTAAACTCATATCAGAACAAGATCAACAACGAAGTGAACAACACCTGCCCTAAATGTGGAAATGGCCCACATGACGTGCATCATTTATTCTCATGCACTGAAAAACCAACACATCTGACCATCTCAGATCTGTGGTCTCATCCAATAGAGGTCGCAAACTTCCTGGACCTACCAAACAAGGAAGAAGAGGATGTTGATGTATAGCTCAAAGGGGAAACGTCGCTACAATAACAACAACAGTAATAAAAAAAAAAAACCCTCACCTATATTCCTGGTGATCTCCTGTTTCACGACCACCTTGAGCAGTCTGTTGTTGAGACTCAGGATGTTCTAGAGTAGAAGAAGAGTAATGAAAAAAAAAAACCCTCACCTATATTCCTGGTGATCTCCTGTTTCACCACCACCTTGAGCAGTCTGTTGTTGAGACTCAGGATGTTCTAGAGTAGAAGAAGAGTAATGAAAAAAAAAAAAAAAAAAAAAAATCCTCACCTATATTCCTGGTGATCTCCTGTTTCACCACCACCTTGAGCAGTCTGTTGTTGAGACTCAGGATGTTCTAGAGTAGAAGAAGAGTAATGAAAAAAAAAAAAAAAAAAAAAATCCTCACCTATATTCCTGGTGATCTCCTGTTTCACCACCACCTTGAGCAGTCTGTTGTTGAGACTCAGGATGTTTTGCTTGAACTTGGAGATAGTGGCCATGGACTTCTCATACTCGGTGTTGAGGTCCGCGATGCGGGAGGCCAGCTTGTTGAGAAACGCTGTCTGCAGTTTGGCCTCCTCGTCTTGTAGCTTGATCCTTTGCTTTATTCCTGCGGGAGATCAGATTTATTTTATAATAATAATAATAATAATTATTTTAATCCTGAGGTCTCCAAACTTGGATTAAAAACAAGAAGATGATGATGTATCAGAATTTGAATAGAATATATACCAGTAATAATAATAATAACTTCCAAAACCACCAGATCGAAGGAGAGGATATCAGCTGAGAACCCCTGCCATATATATCTCCCTTGCCTTTATCCCATATTAGCTTATGTTGCTTTTCGGGTCGGCATTGTTCAACCTCATGGTTGAGGTTGATAGGGTGGAGCATGTTTTTTTTATGGCTGGATGCCCTTCCTAACGCCAACGATTCTATTTGGTTTTAACGTCCTGATCTGGACGGGGGTGTTACCCTCCATTCGCTGGGAATCGTATCAGCTACCCACATTAACCTCACCCAGCCTGGGTAGGGCCGGAAATGCCAGCCTCACGTGTTCGGAGGGAACAGAATTTTTCTTCGAAAAGTCTGCTCCAACCGGGGATCGAACTCGGGATCTCTGGACTACGGGCAGTAGTCACAACCATTACGCTACGAGAGGCTGGCTGAGAACCCCTGCCATGATAATAATAATAACAACACTCTTTAGTGGAAGGTAACCACCAGGCGAGGTTAATGCTCAAAGCATTTTCTACCACCCATTGTTACTAATCGTAATTTATGTTATTCTAGTTATAATATTTATAAAACCCTGTAAAATATACAATAAATAAAGAGGTGCTATATAAAACTGTTAGCATAATGGGACTCCCTGTCTCGAGCCGACAGTCTAAATAGAGCACTACTATACTATACCACCTAACCCTCAAAGTCTTATTATTATGTTGGTCACAAACTCAAATGAACGAAGAAAAATTCATGCACTGGGTCACTGGGTGGGATCCGAACCAACGGATCTCTACGCTACCTGGATTGCTAGACTAGCGCGTTAACCACATGACAACAAGTGACACTTTATTTATGTTCAACATGTTGAGTGCCCTTCTCCCATATAGATCTTTCGAACAATATAAACAAAACATACACTGCCAACTATGGACACAATAGTTCCTAGAGAATGGGTTCACATTTTTATACATTTGGCAATAGAAAATCTATCGACTTTTCATTATCGCTATATTCTGAGACTACCAGTGCACGAATAGAGCACCACTATACTTTACTAACCTCAGTAGCTTGATCGATAAGGCGGCGGACTGGTAACCTTGAGGTCGGTGGTTCAAGTCCCGGTTTCAGCAAAGATTTAGTAGAGCGAGTTTGAGAAAATGTGACATCGCGAAAGTTGTTGTTATTGTTGTTGTAGCCAGCTTGGCTACAGCTGGAGGGTTGAGTGATGGTCTCCAGACAACTTTATTTCAAAGTTGGCTCGTCCTGAATTACATATTTCTATGTGCGATCAACCATCATGAGGACATAGACTTTTCTTTATAAGCCATTAAACCCTTAGGAAACTGCAAGCTAGCCTGGCTTGTAAGGGTTGGCCAGTCTGTTCTCTGTTTATAGTCCTCTAGCGAGACACTGGTCTTCTCCCTGCTTAACGTCCCTCAGCCAGACTATTAAAAAAAAAAAATATATTACTTTACGAACCTTCGAATCCCACTATAGGCACAGGAATGAACTTCTCCGGGTCTGGATTGTCTCGCACTGCATTCCTCCACAAGATAGCGTTGATACCGGGCGGAGGTGTCTCCAGATATTGAGTCAGGGAATCCTCGTCGAAACTTTGGTACACATTCACATCGTACACTCCTGCGAAGTGATGGTAGATATGTTAATATAGGCCGGTTGACTGGCGCTACTTGACTGGTTGAGTGGAAGAGATTGCCATAGGCAATAAACCAGCCCTTTAGTTAGGTCACCTGTATATATTACTTCCGAGAAAATTCTAATATTTATTCAAGAAACACAACATCAAGAAAAAGCAAATCCAAGAATTATGCATAACAAATCTCAGGGTTACACTCAACATTATCCATCGCCATATGTACTCATAAGAACTGTCCCCAAAGATGCTGCTGAAATAATTTCATCCTTAAAAATGTTCATTCTACCCTGCAATGTTTAAATAACTAATGACAAGAATGTTTGAATTGTATACTGTGTCAGTTGGCAACTCTCTGTTTAGAGCAGTTCAAAATAAAAATTTATTTTGTTAATAAAAATAGAAATCGGAAGTATTGTATTTTTATCTATTCATTGCAGCAATTCGTGGATCTTACAAAATTATCCACCATCACCTGTATAAAAATCATTTTAAAAAAATGTATACAATTGTGTGTAAATATTACTGGGTCGCCTGGCAAGCATCACTGAGATATCAGTTAAATAAATATATAAAAAATTAGGTGGTAAAAATCCCAAATGGGAGGATAACTAGTCATGTCCCGGCTGGGTTTCGAATACCACTGAGCTACCGGGACAGCCCCCGGGACTAGTAGTGAGATTCTTACCCAGAGCAGTCAGCTGTTGTTTGGGCGCCGGCTGCAGCAGATAGTTGACGATATCAGAGTTGGGCACCCGCTTGTTGTTCCCGCACTGAGCTAGCTTCTCATTGATGTAGAACAGAACGCGAGATTTCTCACTGTCCACCAGGTTAATGCTGTCGATGACAACCGTCATGTTGGGTCGGGAACCGAATATTTGAGACAAACTGGAGACCAGGGTCGACTCCTCAGCCAATACCTGAAAGCGAATTCTTATTCTTATTGCGAATTTTTAAAGGGTTGGGTGGAAGAGATTGCCATAGGCAATAACCCCGCCCTTTAGTTAGGACATATGTTTTTATATATTTTCATTTCTTTTTCATTTTTATTGTGTATATTGTTTCTATTTTTTTTCATTGTTAAAATAATTATTTGTATGTGCATAAATGTCCATTTATATCTAATAAAGTGTTGTATAATAGTAATATGTTTCTTACCTGCTCATACTTCTTATTAAGGCTCATATACACCAATGAATCTTTCTGTGTGGAGCTAGGCTTTGCGTTGTATACGACTGAGGTGAATTTGAACAGGTCTGAGTTGGGAGAGTAGTCCACGCTTTGGTTTGCGTTGAAGTAGCCTTTGCCAATACCTGGAGAGGAGAGAAAGGAAAATGATTTTCAATATTTGTCTGTTCCGGTAGATCCGGTAGTGGTAAAGGCGGCACTCTGTGAATCCAGAGGTCGTGGGTTCGAAACCCAGCCGGGACATGACAAGTTATCCTCCCATTTGGGATTTTTACCACGTAATAATACGTCTGGGGAGTAGTCCTGTAGCAGAGTGAGTTAGCGCGCTAGGCATTGCACACATGGTGACCTGGGTTCGATTCCAGCGGGGGAGGATTATTTTCTGCTCTGTACTTGATGTTCGGGTCCACTCATACCTCGTGAGGAAAAATGAGTAGCTGCTTTGATGTGAAGCAGCGACCAGTGGCAGAATCATAGCAAAAAAAAAAAATAATACAAGATATTGTAAATTAAGTGGTAAGTCCTATGAATGCTGCGCTACCCACTAAAATTGTGACATAATAACACAAAGAAAAAGCATTATTATTATTATTATTATTATAATACGTCTAGGGCTTACTGCTGGAATAATGGGACTTAATAGTCCCAAGCAGGCAGTATAAATAAGGCGATATATATTATTTAAGGTGCATTAAAAATTAAAATCTATTTTTTTTTTCAACAAATACTTGAAAATATATTTATTTACATATAATCATCTTCTTCTCTTTTAATAACAAAACTTCAGTAGGTCCTGAGTGAGTTAGCATGTGTCTTAAATGGCGCCTATCTTTAAAATGATTTTTTTTTCAAATCCTGGCGGGGTCGGAATTTTTTAAGCTCTGTACTTTGGATATCGGGCCCTACCCTAGCTTTGTGAGGACAATTTGGGTAGATGTAGAGTGGTCCAACGACCGGTAGCGCATTACGAGGTTAATATTTTTTCAAACATAGATAATGCCTGATGATTTATTGAAATAAAATAAAACATTGGAATATAGTTGGTTGGAGATATCATGCATTAGCATTAGTTCTCTGAGAATCTGAGAAGCTTTATGAAGTTTAGGAACAATACTTTTGTAAATTATTATTGTAAAACACTTAAGAGCTAAATGAGTGTTTGAAAACACATAAATTATGAATAAATGTTTAGGGGTTTTTCTCCCAATCTGATTGGTGTTTTCAAACACCCCATTTTTATTACAAAACATTTCATCACTTACCAGCAAATGCCATCAGTACGTTGAACTTGGCAATCAGAGCATCTCTCTCATCCCCATATATGTTGACCTGATAGATAGAACTGTAGAGCAAATCAGTGGCTGAGGGAGCCTGCTGTTGTTGGACATTCTGCTGCTGTTGTTGTTGACCCGCTTGTCCAAAACCACCAAAGCCTGAGAAAGTTGAACCGCCACTGGTGCCAAATCCTGTGGAAAGTTTATAGTGTTCATGAATGGTGAAACAATTACTTTGTTGGTTTTCTGTGGTCTACCAATATATGGAATTTAGAATCGAAATAAGTTAGAATTATACTGAGGAAATGCAACCCTGTTAAGTGCACAAATGATAAATAAAAAAATAACTTTATTAATTACTGTTTGAAACCAATCTCATGAGCTCAATCGATAAGGCAGTGGACTCGTAACCAGAGGTCAGTGGTTTGAGTCCCAAGTTCAGCAAATATTTAGTAAAGCTAGTTTGAGCAATTGAAATATCACAAAGTGACAAACACAAATATGATACATTTAATTATTGTTTGAAATCGATCTCATAAATATACAGCAAAGCAAGTTTGAGTAATTGTGGTAAACACATTGTGAAAAAAGTTATCATAACACAAATATGATATCTTTTTTCAACCGACTATTTGAAATCCAGGGCAAAGTTCATTATCTGACAAAGCCTGACTCCTCACAAAACCTACCTGGAGTGACTGCACCCAATGGTTTGTTGGCTGTGCCAAAGTTGAAGTTTGTCAATGCATTGGTGGTTTGAGTTTGTTGACCGAATCCAGAGAAGAGACTAGGCTGGGCTGTGCTGGCTGCCGGCTGATTGAAGCTGGTGTTGCCAAAGCCTGCAAAGCCAGTGGTAGATGTGGCTGTGCCAAAGCCACCAAATGTTGAACCCGTTGCAGCAGGTGTACCGAATGCAGTGCCTGAAACATATTCAATATAATATGTAAAAGACGGTATTACATACTTAGTTTCCATGTCCATGGTCTATGGCATGGTGGTGGAAAGAATGATAGAGTATTGAACCCTTTAGACATCTAGAACCAGCTTATGGCTCCTTCTGTGAGGAAATTAGCACTTCTACACTGTCTTTACTAGGAGGCTAATAATTGACAAGTGCCCCCTGAACAAAGCAATGCGGTCTACTCCTGTTTATAGTCCCCCAGCCAGACAAAGAAGAATATAAGTTTAGTATTGAAAAAAGAAAATGTACACTCGTATTGATGATTATGCTATGTTATAGCAACCTGACAAAAGTTAGGCAGCATCATTTGGATTTTAAATAAACTGTAATATATATCTTACTCAAACAAATAACTGCTCATTTTTCATCATGAGATATGATATGAGTGAACCTCAGACATACAAAGTACAGAGTAGAAATTTTTTCATCCTTCTGGGATTTGAACCTGGGTCACCTGCATGCAAGTCAAACATACTAATCAAGTACCCACTCAGTCAGCCACAGTGACCGATTCACAAATCCTATAATTATGAGATTTCACAGTTGACCCAAGATACATAAGTTTTGGGTTGTGACCAAATGATGATGTTCTGAGTAATGTTTTTTTATGTTTAATAAAATATATTAAACTATATTATGCAAAAAAAAAGATACATAATATGTAAGTGCAGAGATTAATATCAAATACACACCTGTGGGTTTTGCCCCAAACAAACTGCCACCTGAGGTTCCAAAGGCATTATTCTGAGTTCCCAATGTTGCTGTTCCACCAGAGGCAGATGCTCCTCCAAATAATGTTCCTCCTGATGTGCCAAAACCTGAGTAAAATAAGAAGACATCAATACAAATAAAAAATCTTCTGGTTTCATAAATATGAATGGTAGTTGATACAATTCCCAGCAATAGCATAGCAGAATTTTAAATTCAAAACAGAATTAGTGGCCATGCAAGGAGCCTAGACATTAGATCTGGGAATTCATGTAAATTCTTCCAACTTCATCAGCACTTGATCTTCAAATTCTACTGCCTAGGATCATTTCTAAAATCATGTTTCATGCTCCACTCTTCCATTAGAATCCAATGAGATTGAATCAAATTAGCTGAAACATTGTATCACAATGCTTTGCAACATTTAACATTCTAAAATTGAGACAAAATGTTGAGAAACATAGACTCAGCCATGGATTAAACTAAGAACAAATTGAAATTTTCATGAGAGTTGACCCCCCCCTAAACCACCATTAAACTAGGTACCATGAATATTATCAAAATTAAAATATCTATTACCATTTTCAAGATATCAGGATTTTTAGGTCCAATAATGATTCAAATAGGACATCAGCCATGGACAATAACCTCAACTGCGAATAAGTGCCGGGATTTAGTTAGTGGTCTTATACTAAAATATCATACCAGTGGTACCAGTTTGCTGAGTGGCTCCAAACAAATTTGTCTGTGGTTGAGCTCCAAAAGTGGATGTTTGCGGTTGGGCTCCAAATGTAGATGTCTGGGCTTGTCCTCCAAACAGACTTGGAGTTGCAGTTGCACCGAAAGTTGTTGTTCCTCCAGAACCAAAAGCTGTGCTAGTCTGACCGAAACCGCCAAAACCTGTGGCTGGTTTATTGAATGCCATTTAAAAAAGAAAACCAAAAATTTATCAGAGTACAGATCAAAACACTACAGTAAAATTTACAGATTCAATGATAAATTTTGACTGTTAAAGACCTATTTTAGATTTAAATCTATACAAATCAGTTGAAAAACTTGCAAAAGATGTACTAGATTGGTCTTGGTCAAAAGTTCAAAACTTCAACCTCAACTCAACGCAAACTCAAAACGGCAGAATGGATGTTTATTTTAATTTGAAATATTCAAAAGTTACCGCGTCAAATAAACAATTCTTTTGGAAAAATCGATTTAGGGCGAATTTATGAGTTTTTTAATACTCTTCGTGATGCGCTAAGTCACGGATTGCGTCTGTGTAAGATAGGGAAAACCGACACTTACCAACGACTTAAGTTATGATGTTGTCTATTAATTCGCCGAAGTGTCTAGAACCGCGATGAAATGGGTTGACGCTACGCAGGTTCGTGTAGCATCCTTATCAAGTTTTTACCCGCGGTATCAAATACTTATTTTGACACCGTTCTCAACTGTTGGGTAGCGATGCGGTATAAGCAGGTCGCTATGTCGCGCGTGCTGAGGGTTGTCTTCAGACATGTCTCGTCATTTTTTTTTTTTTTAATTTTTAATGATGTAACATTTTTTTATTAATGATTTTTTCTTTATTATTATTATAATTTTTAAACTAAAATAATAATTATTTTTGAGACTTAATGGGCAAAGGAGGGTTAGGTAAAGTTAACGAGGTGAAATTGCACGATAGACTGACTCAGTTTGTTGGGTAGGATGGTTGGGTGAGGGCTTAGTTAGGTTGAATTAGTGCAGGTGGTTAGGCCGGGTCGCGCAGCGACCCGGTCTACCTGCACTAATTTCAACCTAACTAAGCCTCACCCAAGCTATCCTAGTGGCTAACGAAACACAACATTTAGACTGAAAATTATAGTAATTCCGCGAATAATGGAATGTTCGCGACATCCAAAAAAATAAAGCAACGTGTTCGGCTTTGGAAAGCGGTTGCAACTAACATTCAGCTGCCAAATCCATAAGGAAGCTTCAAACTTTGAGAGGATGACTCACGAAACGCTGCGTAGCGGTCAACCTCAGTTTCAATCGGCGGGCTTCTACAACGGCCTTTGGAAAAACTGTTTGCAGTTCCGTATTTTAGGCAAAATTCTTGAGTTTTCACACTCTCAAAGTTTCCGTCGATGGGTTTGAACGTTCATTTGACATTTAATCAAGGAGGTTTATGCAGTGGAAGGAAGTAAATAAGAAAAGTGACGTACTTTCATGGAGGTATAATGTAGTGGAAATAACGTGGCGTTTACCGGGTTATTCCCATAGATTTAGAAAAATTAGTCATTTTTGACATTCGGTGTCATGATCACCGAAATTCGAAATACCGAACCTGATCGCTCTGCTTATTTTGACTTCCTTGTACATCCCAACGATTCGCAACGAACGGCTCTAAATTTAGTAACGTAATATCAATTATTGTTAGTTGCCATGGTTTGGGCGAACCTGGCAAACAGACTGGACCAATTTGTTTGATCTCATTTGATTCTTAAGAAGACTGGAGCATGAATATTGCTACGCAA
The DNA here is from genome assembly GCA_024516035.1 of Bactericera cockerelli. NCBI lineage: Eukaryota > Metazoa > Arthropoda > Insecta > Hemiptera > Triozidae > Bactericera > Bactericera cockerelli. The sequence continues at coordinate 7,594,353 of CM044965.1, read as the reverse complement.
CGTTGGGAGACAAAATGTTTAACTCGGTGGATCCCGTCCTTACAAAATATTTCGTTATACGAAATTGGTATTATTTCGGTTCTTTGATAGGTCAGAAAATTTTAATTGATTTATTTATATTAGTTAGTAGGTATGCCTTGTACTGGCATGTAGGTACCTATGTATGTGTTTTCCAATATTGTTTTTTATCCCTAGATTCATAACGCGTCGTCCATCAGTCTACATAATATATACCTTCCAACTACCAAAAGTTAGGAGTAGGAATGTTCAATAACTTGTCTTGCCACGCTAAGCGTTGCTTATCCTCAGTGAATGCCTCAAAACGTCCATTTTTCTTTTAATTTCTGTGGGTCATACAATAATAGAATAAGATAAAAAGAAAAAGAATTTATTTTCAGAAGGGTTTTTATATTTTTTATAATTTATTATTATTCAATATAGGTACAAATCAATATAAAATTGTAAAAAAAGCTACAACTACGAGTATCAAGAATAAATTTAAAATATACGCAGATCTATAAATTAATTATCATTTAAAACTCTTTACATTTAATTTAAATTACACATAATTTACCTATTTAATTTTAAAAAACTGTAAAATGAGATAGTAAAAACATGTTGAGCGGCAATCTTACAAAAATGTACATATAAAAAATCAACCAATTATTAGAATCAGATTATCTTTAATTGTTTAAAAAAACGCTTGCATACGAGTCTGCAACCATTGGACATTTTCATCTTTACTATTCAAGGTCCAAAACCCACTGACCAAATTCGTATTGTGCGCAGACACATACCTTCTCTCTTCTCTCCTCTACAATTCAATACTTCGCCATTGGCGCATACACACACTTTCCCTCTTCTCTCCTTTACAATCAATATTTCGTTACATAATATCGTTACATAATTCGTTACATAATTTCGTTACATAATTCGTCACATAATTTGGTTATGTCCAGAGCAAAGACATGAAAATGTCAAATAATAATATATAATCACATTCAGTCCACATCTCTAAGTCATTTGCGATACCAGAAACTTACTTTTTCATTGAATAGCTACCGAGATGCTTGCTATACGGACGGTTCGGTTCAAATATCAGAGCCGATAAAAATTGCGTTCAAATTTGGTTAGATTGTTTGTAAAGGATACCTTCCCGTGCGCTCATGTTAACCCAGCACCTAAATGAGTACTGTGTTACTTCCCGCCCATCAGAGTGCAGGCATATTACGGGATGGACAAGCTACAACACAGACCACAAGCGTCTACAGTAGCTCCTGTTTCATGGCTACGAAATAAAAAATGCTCATTTTTTTTAAAAGAGAAAGAGCAAGTGTAATTTTTCACCTCGAAATTTGTGAGACGAATTTGGGAAAAATTTAAACAATTAAAAAAAAAAAAATCTTCCTAATCCTGATCGGTTCGTTTAAAGGTCACTCTAAATCTCTCTTATTACAAAATGAGAATTTATTTTTAAATTTGACACATTAGAAGGCACAATTCAGTCCTACACATGTAGGTAATATATGAATTATGTGTGTTGCTATTATTATCTATTTTACATGTTTATATTACGAAGGGGGTTTTACACTCAATTCGCTGGATACTCAGAAACCAGCTACTTAAATTAAAAACTCACCCAGTCTGAGTGGACCGGAAATAGCCATTAAAAAAAAAAAAAAAAAAAAAAAATCATCACGAGGGTTGGAATTTGAATGGTCACCCATTCAAATCTTAAGCACACTGGACCGGCTGGATTTGATTTAACACTTTTAACTTTAGTGACAGAACGAGAACTGGTGTATTCAACGTGACATGGACACTGCCATGGCTTTATTATTAACCCAGTCTGAGTGGACCGGAAATAGCCATTAAAAAAAAAAAAAAAAAAAATCATCACGAGGGTTGGAATTTGAATGGTCACCCATTCAAATCTTAAGCACACTGGACCGGCTGGATTTGATTTAACACTTTTAACTTTAGTGACAGAACGAGAACTGGTGTATTCAACGTGACATGGACACTGCCATGGCTTTATTATTAACCCAGTCTGAGTGGACCGGAAATAGCCATTAAAAAAAAAAAAAAAAAAAAAAAAATCATCACGAGGGTTGGAATTTGAATGGTCACCCATTCAAATCTTAAGCACACTGGACCGGCTGGATTTGATTTAACACTTTTAACTTTAGTGACAGAACGAGAACTGGTGTATTCAACGTGCCATGGACACTGCCATGGCTTTATTATTAACCAATTTCTTTCTATGAATGCTGTTCTAAAGAATCTTTACTTTTCTGTCGAATTGAAACTTTTGAAATCTTCCAGCAAAACATAACACTTATAAACAAAAAAAAAACTAATGATACTTGGGTTAAAATCTTCCCGAGATACAAAAAAATATAGAACCTTGTCATATATGGCTCAACTACTGAGTGGAGGTCCTCATCTTGGGGAGGATCCGTGAATTCCAAAGAGGGTACCTAATCCTAAAGATAGGGACTCCCACTCAGTAGTGGAGCCGTATTTTTTTTTTTTTTTTGGGGTTTAACGTCGCTTTCAACTGCCATGGTCATATCACGACGGGGGTTTTACCCTCCATTCGCAGGAAACTCACAAACCTGCTACTCACATTGACCTCACCCAGCCTGAGTGGGGCCGGGAAAAGCCAGCGTCACGAGAATTAGAATTTGAATGGTCACCCATCCAAGTCCTGACCTCGCTGGATGTCGCTTAACTTCGGTGTTCTGAAGGGAACCGGTGTATTCAACATGCCATCGACGCTGGCTGAGCCGTATTTGAAACAAACCTTAACTTAAAGCTGTATTTGAAACACATCTACATATTTGAAGCCATATTTTCCACTGTAACAAATTTTCCAAGAATGTGAAAGAAATCATCACTGATGTTAAAACCAACTCCTTTAAATAAATTATGTTCCAATCACTAAATTCCAATTACTTTAATGACTAAATGTTAGATGCTCCATTCAGGTTTCATTATTAACTGGTGTTTTACGTCCCATTCAACAGCTAGTTCATCTCAAAACGCGGGTGTCACCCTCCATTCGCAGGAAACTCACACTGACCTGTTACCCATATTGATCTCACCCAGCCTGGGTTGGACCAGAATGCCAGCATCACGAGATCGAACCCCACTGACTTCGAAACAATTTGCAACACTTCGCATTCAAAATTCGAGACAAATGTGGTTGTGTTGTGTAATGTTTTGAAAAAAATTGTTGCATTCAATGGGAGCCGGGGCTTTACTCGTGGCTTTACGCTTTACAGTGGAAAGTAGGCAGAGCATGGCAGAAAACAATTATTATATCACAAATAGCACAGTCAGCAGGCTGACGAAAACGGCGGCCCCCTGCACGACACTAGCGCTGCGGTGGCCAGAACTGGAACCTCCGGGGAAGTACTTGCCTCCGTGGGTGCGCCCAGAGTTGGGGGTCTGCGGGCATTTCATCCAGAACTGCGCGGACGGGCTCTGCATCTCCTTTTCTACGCGCATGCGGTAGTCGTTGAACTTCCAGAAGCCTTTGCCCTTGAAGAAGTAGGTGGCACCTGTGGGAACCATCAGACAGCAATGAATAATCGATTGAAATAAGTGAAGTTGGCGAAAATCAATGAGTAAAAATGAGAAGAAGAAAAAACTGGACTGATTTGCATAATATTTTACTTCCGAGAAATTTCTAATATTAGAAATCGGAAGTATTGTGTTCGTTTTTGTAAAAATAAATATTTTTTTGCTCCGATTTCAATCTTTTTTTAACCGAGAGGATTATTCTAAAAGTGGTTCACAAACCAGCCACCCAGACGACCACGTAGGTAAGGGGGGATTAGGGCGTTCAAAGCACTACCATCAGCCAAAAAAAAGGAAAGAAAAATATAGATTGAATAAAGAAAAACATAAGAGAATAAATTTTATGATGAATGGTGTCCGCCATTTGCTCTAGAGGAAAATTTCGCTCACATTAGCTGCATAGGTCTGTCCCGGTAGCTCAGTGGTAAAGGCGGCACTCTGTGAATCCAGAGAATCCAGATGTCGTGGGTTCGAAACCCAGCCGGGACATGACAAGTTATCCTCCCATTTGGGATTTTTACCACATAATAATATGTCTTGAGCTTACTGCTGGAATAATGGGACTTTAATTGTCCTATTCGGACAGTATAAATAAGGCGGTATTATTATTATTATTTAAATGTTTTTAAATCTATTCTCACCATCGTTCCACTGGAACACGTCATCGATGTTATTCTCGACGCCGTGCCACGTTGCCATGTCTCGCGGATAGTCCATTTCCGCCATTCCGGTTTCATCGTCCAGTTTCCAGTACTGGGATCCGGCGAAGAGGTAGGTCTTGGAGTTGTAGCCCCACACCATGGCTCCGTCAACATGGTCCAGGGAGGCGGGCAGACCGAGAGTTGTCAGCGCGCGTGGATAGCCTGGCAGCAGGCGGGCGCCGTCGAAAACGAAGTACTGGCGACCTGACGAATAAAGTTGGAAATAACTGACCTCAGTAGCTTGATCGATAAGGCGGCGGACTTGTAACCTGGAGGTCGGTGGTTCAAGTCCCGGTTTCAGCGAAGATTTAGTAAAGCGAGTTTGAGTAGTTGTGATATCTAGTGATTAACACAAATATGATAACTTAAAAAAAAAACTTAAAGGTGGAAATAGAAATTTATTTTTTAACGAAAAATTGAAATGAGAGGTCTCGCTGGGAGATGTTAAAATTTGATTTGAATTTAATATTTTTATTTATCTATATGGACAATATTAATACCTAGAGCATTTGTTACCACCCAACATCTTCTTTTACTCTGTCTTATCCCGCTTAAGCAGGGTCGACGTTGTTTAACCTCATGGTTGAGGTTGGTTGGTTTTGGCACATTTTTACGGCTGGATGCTCTTCCTAACGCCAACGATTTTATTTGATTTAACGTCATTTTATTTGATTTGTTACCACCCAACACTTACCCATAAAAAAACACGATGTGACTATCTCCCATATTCTCATACACTGCGTCTATTTTGCTGAAGTTGTGAGAGAGACTACCCCACAGGCTCTCAATAAGGAAAATATTAACAACTATAGAATTCTCTACCACCCAACTCTAGCTTACCTATGAAGAACACGATGTGACTATCTTCCACTCTCTCATACACTGCGTCTATCTTGCTGAAGTAGTGCGGGGGACTACCCCTCTATAAAGAAAATATTAACAACTATAGAATTCTCTACCACCCAACTCTAGCTTACCTATGAAGAACACGATGTGACTATCTTCCACTCTCTCGTAGACTGCGTCTATCTTGCTGAAATTGTGAGGGAGACTGCCCCACAGGCGCTCTATAAGGACCGGATAGCCTTCAGACACCCCGGAGTCACCTATCCGCCACATCCACTGAGAACAGAACATTATTATTGTTACCTCGTGAGGAAAAATGAGTAGTTACTTGTATGAGAAACGACCAGTGACAGCATTACCAGAGTATAAAGAAATTAATGTAATAGAATTCGAAAAGTGAAGGATGCTCTTAGTAATGCTGCGCTACCCACAGAAATTGTGCAGATGCCTTGTTCTTCACCACAAATAAATCATACATACATACAATTATGTATGTATAATATATAGTTCCGTGAGTGTGAGATAGCCACAAGTATTGTGAATCTCCCGGTCATTCAAGTACAGAGCAGAAAATTTCTGAGCTACTGGGAATCAAATCCAGGTCACCGTGAGTAGTCATATCTGAGCATTTGTCATTACGGTAGTTTTCTTGCCCACTCAAAGAGACTTATTAAACAACAATTAAATAACTACCAAATTAAAATTATATAATTTATAAAATAATACATATGTCTATCAAAAAAATGTAAAATACAAATATCTGAAAATTTCTCCCTGGAGAAGAGATCAAAAATCTGTTGAATATGGTAAATAATGTAGTTCCTTTTCCAAAAAGAAGAAAAGTGGACGTTTATTATGTAAAATTTAAAATAAGAAGCATGGTCACCAGTGACCGAAATTGACAGGTTTTCGAGGGATAAGGAAAGTCGTGTGATGTGCACACCTGTTGATACAAAAAACAGCCTCACCTTGTTCTTAAACACAAACACCTCCCGGCGTATCACAGCTATAGCATCGTAGTTCGTATCGCACGTGTCCGGCTTATCCGGATTGGAATCCGCCGTTGTCGGCCGTGTTGGCACCGGCACCGGCGTACTGGTGCCACTAGTCCTCGGCGGCGGCCTTGGAATGTCCGGATATTTTCGGGGCGACTCGGTCACATCCGGAAATCTGTTCGGCGGCGTCCGCTCCGGAAATTTACGATCCGGCGGATGTCGTTCGGGAGAGATCGGGTGTTTTCGCGGCGGCTCGGGAAAGAGGTTCGGGTGTTTGGGGGGTGGCCGATTTGAAGGCGTATCTTGAGGATTTGAAGGGGTTTCTTGTGGCGGCGTGTAGCGAGGGAGGTTTGGGTAGCGGGGAGGGGGAGGGTCGTAGGAGGAGGGGTGACGGGGGCGGTATGTGTCTGCTCTTCTGGTGGTGGTGGTGGTGGTGGTTGGGTCTGGATAGGCGTTGTAGTAGGGGATGCGAGCCCAGGACTTCTCCTCTTTTCGACCTGTGGAGTGTGAGAGGTGAAATTCTTGAGCAACGTCGAAAGGGTTGGGTGGAAGAGATTGCTATAGGCAATAACCCCGCCCTTTAGTTAGGACATATGTAAATATTTTGTTTATCTTTTTCTTGTTTATATTAATATTGTCAATTTTGTATTTTAATTTTTACCATTATTTGTTTGTACATATGTTCTACTAATAAAGAATTTCATAATAATAATAAAGCGAAACACATGTTAATTAAAAAAGATGTAGTTCGATGGTTAGAACTGTTAGAAGTATGACTAAGCTCCTTGTTCAATGTGGTAGGAATAACTGAACACTCACCAATCTAGACACCATAAGGGCTGTAAAACTGGATGTACCTAAAGCTTGGAAGTATTTTCAGGCCTATATTCTCAACAGCATGTGTTAGCTTATCTAAGCATAACTCCATGCGAAGAGAAATATCTGACGTTACACATGAAAAAAGAACATTCTCTAACACATATTCCAACATACTATGATGAGAAAAATTCTGGCCCATAATAAGTCAGGCACTATTTTAGTATAATACTATTTACCTTTAGTGAAACTTAGTACCTTCATGGATAAAGCCTCGGACTTGAAACCTGGACGTCGCGTCGGTGGTTCAAGTCCTGGGTTCAGCGTAAATTTAGTTAAGCGCGATATCACAACTACTCAAGTTGTGATATCACGAAAGTGATCACAAATATGACACCTTTTAACTTTTTTATGATGATAAATAAGTATATACTAGTGTACTATGGACTCAAAAATAGTCACTCACCGTAGAGTGATTGGATGCCCCACACGTCATCATCAGGCAGTTCCCAAGAGTCCCCGAAATCTGTGTCCTCCCTGTACCATGGGAACATGAGGGAACCAATCACAGAAGAGTGAGAGAGACCCAGGGAGTGGCCGAACTCGTGCTTGGCAACATTGTACAGGAGAATGCCTGGAACGCAAAATGGTTATGTTGTAAAAACAGTTAGAGCAGAAAGGAAAATAGTAAAAGTACCATGGGAAAATGTTACATGAGGGAAGTGGGAGCCAATCACAAAAGAGTTAGAAAGATCCAGGGAGCGGCCAAACTCATGTTTGGCAACATCATTGTTCAGCGGTTACATAGAAAGGTACAAATGGGAATAATTGGAAAGTGAGAGAGAACTAGAGATGGGCGAATTCGTGTTTAGCAACGTTGTATAGGAGAATGTTTGGAAAAATAGCAATGTATTCTAGAATACATTGCTATTTTTCCAAACATTCTCGTTTGCAAACATTGCAAAGAAGTCTAGGAGAAATTAATTAATTCAAAACGAATTATGAATTACAACGAAATAGAACATCAGAAAAGAAATAAGATAACTGCAAAAAATGAAAGAGAAGATAAAATTGAGCGGTGGTGCTTCATTCCGTCAAAAAAGAAAAAAAAGAGACACACACTATTGCTTTTTTGTGGGATATCACCACTTTTTTTTACTCGTAGACTCACCATCACTGTCGTCAGGCGTTCGCCTTGTATCATCAACCACCCAGTCCTCGTCTAAATCAAAATGGGCGTCTCCTCCCCTGCCTGAACCAGGAAAGAAGGCATGACCTAGGATTTTGCCCCGCCCATCAAACGGGTATCCATCGTTGTGATCCTCTCTGAAAAAAAAAAATGGATTTTGAAAATTATTTTAACTATCTGAAACTAGTTTTTGTTATAAACTATGGATCTGACTTAAAGTAAATTGAATAAAATCGATGTTTAGGCACCAAGGTACGACAGGCGACAGTTAACATCCTATATTATACCATACGCATTTTCAATACAAGTATATCACAGGGGATTAGTTATTATTGTTATTAAGTTATGTTATCATATTTGAGATAACCACGTCACCACAATTCAAACTCGTACGACTGAATTTTTGCTTAACTTGGGACTCGAACCACCGGCCTCCAGGTTACGAGTCCGCTACCTTAAATGGACCTTTCTACTGAGGTCGTCATCAAATTATTAACATAATATAATATGCTTTTTCAACACATGCTTTATACACACATGGAATCCACTTGACTACCGTGCACTGGTAGTCAAGTGGTTAACGCGCTAGTCTGTTAGTAGCGTAGGGATCCGTTGGTTCGAATACCACCCAGTGCATGAATTTTTCCTCATTAATTTGAGTTTGTGACCACATAATAATAAGACTCTGAGGGTTAGGTGGTAGAAAATGGTTTGAGCATTATTAACCTCGCCTGGTGGTTACCTTCCACTAAAGAGTGTTATTATTATTATTAATTATTAACTCTAATAAGGTGTTATACTGTTTTAAAATAAAAAGTCTTATCTCTAATATCAGCACTGGAATCCTCTATAACTCAAATATAAACAATTTTTTTGTTAAAAATTACCTCTTTATGTTTGTTTGTTTGTCTAATTGTATCTAAACATATGAAATTATTAAAGTAGACCATCGTGTCTACTTACTTCTCGAAGTAGACCAAGATGTCCGCCCTGTCATCATTCACCTCCTGGAATGTCAGCTTGGAATGTTTGGCCCACACCTTCAGGGCTCGCGCCAACTCGGACCGCACTTTGCCGCGGTCATAGTTGCGTATCCGCTCCGTGCGCAGACTGGAATCAGAGAAATGAAACGCGGTCTTGATTAGCATACAGGGTGGACAAGAGAGTGTAACAAGTTTTTTTTTCAGTACTTTCAACCGGCACTGACAGACAGTACCGAGAGCGTCGATTCTATGCTCCAATACCTGAGAGCTCTTAAACTCTACAACATGATCTAAAACTAGGGAATCGGCGCGAACGACCTGTCTGTCGACAAGGTTAAAGCGCTTAAAAGGAAAAAAAAAGATTATTTTTTATTGAACAAATTCTTTCATCTTCATAAATAAAATTTAAATGTAAAAAATAACTTATTAATAAAACGAAAATTAGGAACATGGCAAGTTTAAGTGGCCCATAATGCAAAGCATGTGTTAGGCCACTTTAGTTGTTTCGATCTATCTTATGTTTGAAGGACTTTGAAAGGAACATGAGAATGAGGCGGCGCAAGAAAAATAACCGGCTGACAAGACCGCACTGTTCTCTTCTCAAATATCCAGAGCTTGGAAAACCAAATTTTCCAACCAAATTTTTTAGATTTGTTTTTTTTTATTATTAGTTAAACCCGCTTTACTAAATATTTTCTCAACTTGGGACTTGAACCATCGACTTCCGATTACAAGTCCGCTGCCTTATCGATCAAGCTACTGAGGTCGGTTATAAATAAATATGTCCCCCGTCGATTATTTATGAAAATGATTTAAGAGTAGACATTGGGTGGGATCAGGGGGATATGTCCGGTGGAATTGAGGAAAACTCTCCCTTTCTCTCTCAGTTGAATATCTTCTCTCTCATCACTTATAGCGCAGTTGAAAATCCACGTCGAATAGCACATAACTTCCTCTCTCATTTCGACTGACTGATGTTTGGTGTTTCCTCACGCGCCCACTCAAGGAGGTTGTGACTGAAGGAACAAAATGTCATCACACCCAGATTGAGTGAGGGAGTGAGTCAACTTTGTCTCCCCTCTTGTGATTGGCTCCTGGGGAGGTTGGCGGACCTTTGGGAGTGTGCTATAGCTAGGTTGAGGTTGGGAAAGAATTGGATTATTTTCTACATGGATATAATATGATAAAATTTAGGTGATAACATATATTATACAGGTAAGTTCATTGTTTTGTTCTCATACGAAATAGACATAACAATCAAAAGTATTTATTATGTTCAAAAGTTTTAAGATGTAGAAAGATCAAATAGATAAATAAATAAAGAATTTAATTAAATTTACCTACTGTATCACTTTTGATTTTTGGACATTAGTCCGTGCTTCCTTCACAATAAAATGTTATCTATTTATGCTTATAAGTGCGAAAGTTATCAATATAATACGAAAAAATAGTAAATAATAAAAGTCTGCGCATTCATTTTAAAAGATTTTGCTGATTTCACTCCCGTTGATTTAATTTTTCAAGGCTTCAAGAGTTCAAGAAGTAAGAAATTTTGTTGAGCACTTCCATTCGACCATTTTTGGCAACATAAAAAACATTAGACAATTTTATTAGATACTATTAAACAAGAATAGTATTGAATAGTTTGCTTATTCATCTGAAAGGAATTTACCAAAGTGCACTGATTTCAGTTGCATACCAATAATTATAAAGAAATAGACAGAATGGTAAGTAAGCATGAGTATTTAGGTATATTGAGAAAGGTTGAGTATTTATTTATGTAAATAAAACTTGATTGAGCTTGGCTAAAAAATAAATTTTCTGCTGATTCATTAGATAGAAATGTAAGGGTGCTGATTTTGGTGACGAAAGATCTTTTTTTGTGCAATTATGTTAAAATTGAAGCTCCACTCCAATACAATAATGAATACGAAAAGATCTTTACATGTATACGAAAAGTTAACGTCAAAATAGCAGACAATATGCTGCTGATTCATACTTTGAGATTTCGTTGAGCGTGCTGATTCAGTTGACGTCAAGATGTTGCGTTACCCATTATAGGAGGTTGTGATGCTGATTAGAAACTGGGGCACACGACAACCTGCTTATTGGGTGACCAACACCTTGTACCCAGGGGGGGGAGGGAGAGGGAGGGAGAGAGAGAGAGAGAGAGAGAGAGAGAGAGAGAGATAAGGACACGGAGTGAGAGAGAAACGAAAGGGGAAAGGGAGAAAAAAAAAAAAAAAAAAAAAAAAAAAAAAGCATAAAATAGAGGGGGAGGAGAGAGAGAGAGAGAGAGAGAGAAAAAGGAGAGAGGAGAAAGAGAGAGAAAAAAATCCCTGGGAAAGGATTTATTGGGAAATTCATTGTAGTTATGGCCATTTTATACATAACTGCATTTATGTATCCTGGACGAATGAAATCCGATATTGTATTTGTATTTATACCTAGAAACTCACTGATGTGTTACAGTCGGATTTGGGATCTAAAACTGGCTAGGAAGGTATACACACCCACCTCGCTCACACCCATCTAAAAACCGATTACCGATGAGGGGAGTTTCCCCTCAATTGGCTGGGAACTTTACCAGCTATTATATCCATATGCCTTCCCTCTGATGGGCGAGAAGTGACACAATACTTCCCATTTAGGTGCTGAGTCAACAGTACTCAACATGAGTGCACTGCAAGGTATCCTTTATATACAAATGTGACCATTATTTAAAATACAATTTTTTGTCGGCTCGGGGGATCGATTCCGGGACCTTATTAATCGCAGTTTTTTTCTATTGAACTACCTAATCCCCCCCTCACCTATGCCGGTGATCATCATCAACATCATCATCATCAAAACACAGTAGAGACAATAAAATAAAATATATTTTAAGAAGACTGCTCGCATAACAGAGAGTTGCCAAAAGGACACAGCCTAACAATCAATAATCAAAGATTATATTTTTTCACTCCAGTTTTACAATTTCAGATTAATACTAATTTTTATTAGTATTAATCTGATACAATTTCAGATTAATACTTATTTTTATTAGTATTAATCTGTTACAATTTCAGATTAATAATAATTTTTATTAGTATTAATCTGTTACAATTTCAGATTAATACTAATTAATTAACACTATACAGGGTGTCCCGGATACAGATACCCGGGACACCCTGTATAGTATTAATCTGAAATTAGCTGACTGCTGCAGTTTGGCATCTGGAGAACTCTCGACACATCAAGAGGCAGAGGCATGCTTCTGTTACAAGCTGGAGAGTACAAGGTGTTCACAAAAAAGATGAAAAAAAATCTTGTTTGGACAAAATAAAGTATTATTATCTCTCCTACCGTAGTCACCGTAGGGATTCGTCCGTTCGAATCCCACCCAATGCATGAATTTTTCCTCGTTTATTTGAGTTGGTGACCAAATAATAATAAGACTCTGAGGGTAAGGTGGTAGAAAATGCTTTAAGCATTAACATCGCCTGGTGGTTACCTTCCACTAAAGAGTATTATTGTTATTATATTTATAATCCTAATAACATAATTTCCATTGCGTGCTCGGTATACTGGTCGCTACTCATAAAAGTAAGTACTCAATTTTCCTCACGAGGCAAGAGGTATGAGTAGCCACCGGCCATTATATGACCTGGTTGTAGGGTTTCATTCGAAACTCCTTAAAATTATCAATAAAACCAAGTGAGATCTATTGTGACCTCCTAAGTAGATTTTTTACAGCCAAGTCGAAATTCGAACCCAGTTCACAGACTGAGTGCGCTATACCACTCGACCACAGGAACTACTGGTTTATATGGGTGGTACAAATTCGTAGATTTGTACAATTGGTACATGGCTCATAGCATGATTATTATATTTTAATTATGTTTTTTTGTACACGATACCATGCCATGTGTTTTATGCAGTCTTCACAGGACGTGACTTGAAATAAAACAAAAATGAATTAGTCAACAACACCATCTTGGATCTGGCACCCACATCTGACTACTAATAAAGTCTCGTACTTACAATATTAGGTAGTCTTATGACTCTGTATAAGGTATTTTTAAGAAGTTTTATCATGTTATTCTTCGATGATTCTTCTTCTTTCACTTTGCCTTTTCCCAAAACTACTTGGGGTCGGCATTGTTCAATCTCATGGTTGAGGTTGTGGTTGGTTTTGGCACGCATTTTCTACGGCTAGATGACCTTCCTAACACCAACGAATCTATTTGATTTTAACGCCCTGATTAAGACGGGGGTGTTCGATCCATTCGCTGGGAATCCTACCAGCTACCCACATTAACCTCATACAGCCTGGGCAGGGCCGGAAATGCCAGCCTCACGTGTTTGGAGGGAACAGAATTTTCTTCGAAAAGTCTGCCAGAACCGGGAGTAGAACTCGGGAACTCTGAACTACGGGCAGTAGTCACAACCATCACAACCAGGCTATTCTTCGATGATTGTTATGTATATATAAAAAAAAAACAAAGTGAAAATAAATAAATAACCTAAGATTAGTTTCAATTAGGTTTAGAAGCAGAAGGTCTAAATTTAAAATTAGTGCGTGGTGGTTTCACTTTTTGTATCTTCGATTATTTTCCATGCCAACAATCCATATTTTTAATTCGTTATCAATTCAGTTTATTCCCAAGTATGTACCATGTACCTACATCTATTATTATACAGAGTGTTTCAGAAAAGTGTGTCTTTATTTAACCACGTATTATATGGACCATTTTAGGATGACCCCCCGAAAGTGCTTCATAAGGGAAATACACGCCTCTAAAGGTTCTTTAAAAAATCTAAGATTTTGAATTACGCCTTACTTGTTAGAGTTAGTGAAACGCGGAAAAAAAAATCGATTCCCAATACAAGATGACGCCGTTATTTTGATGTGGAAATCGAGGTCATTGCACTCACAGGGGCGGCTACAGGAGAGTTAACTGAAAGAAAATAGGGTTAACTATTGCCCTTTTAGTTATAGACTTGACCCCCTCTAAAATGGTCCATATAACACGTGGTTAAAATAAAGACACACTTTTCTGAAACACACTGTATAGAAATATAAACATCTATGCCAGCCTATGCTGTAAGCTAGCATTTACTCAGCTGAGTAAAGATATGACTAGAACTGAAAAATCTAGGGAAAAAACCTGCGTTTCCCCTTATAATACCTAAAACATAATTATTTTAGAAACCAATATAGTCTCATTTGGTAAAGGGATTTTTCTATTATGTATTTTATGAAATCCGTCATTCACTATTATTTTTTTCATTTGCGAAGAGTTTCATATTATGAAGACATATATATATGTAAGTATATCAGAGGAGGCACAGAATCCCACATCCAATGATTTTTTTTTCTCAGGAAAACATATCAAATATATTTATTATTAAATAATAAATACATAAAAAATCAACAATAAAATACGGGCATTCCCGCACCATCTTCATAAGGAAGGGCCTCCTTCTTGATCCTCTGAGCCTAAGCGATGTTGCTCTAATGATCGAATATCCAATGAATATCTACTACGATGTGTAAATGATTATACTATGATGAATAAATACTAGTAGACAGCTAAGAAGGACCTTATGAATAATGAAGGAGCACTCGTACGGACAGCAAGGCACCCGTCTAATTGTTACCAATTATGACTCCCTCCTCCATACAATGTCTTACACATAAGAGAGTCGTACTCTTAATTTAAATGCCCCACAGGACTGTTCTCAGCGAAGGGCCGCTGGGACAAAACTTCCAGGGCCGGATTCCTAGGGGCTGATGAGCACAAAAGGGGAAAATTTGGGCGCACCGAATAGCAGTAGCCAGCCTAAATAAATAGATTTTCTCCTATTTTTTTGGAAGTTTTTCAAAGTCGCTTTCAACTGCATGGGAAACTCACAAACCAGCAACTAAACCTGACCCAGTCTGATTGGGACCAGGAATAAGTTTCGGGGCCGGGAATAGGGGCATCACAAGGGTTCCAATTTGAATATTCTCTCAGCCAAGTCCTAACCTCGCTGAACGTTGCTTAACTTCAGTCTCAGAAGGAGAACTGGTGTATTCAACGTGCCATCAAATATGGGCTCGCTATGTTTTCTTTAGTGATCAGGGCTTTATGAATAATGGATTTTAAATTGTGAGTGTGTGTCTTAGTGAGTGTGTGTGTGAGCGTGAGTTTGTGTGTGTGTGTTTGTGAGTGTGTGTGTGTGTTTGTGAGTTTGTGTCTGTGAGTGTGTGTGAGCGTGAGTTTGTGTGTGTGTGTTTGTGAGTGTGTGTGTGTTTGTGAGTGTGAGTGTGTGTGTGTCTATGAGTGTGTGTGAGTGTGTTTCAAAAGTTACTTGACGTGTTTAATATCCAAGCAATGTTTTTTTTTTTCGTTTCTTCGAAGTCTTATCTTCAGTACATATACACATTATAATTATGTATTATGTCCGGAATGTGCTATACGAGTATTATGCTTAACTGCAGATATGCTTCTATGTTCAGAGACCCACCCAAATCTTATGACCCAACTGATGTGGGCCGACAGCGTGTAAAAACTTTTCGGGCTCCATTTGAAGGACCAAGGTTCAGATATTTTAAAATGTAATAAAATGGAACACATTGTTCCGTAATTTATTTTTAATTATTATTTTTTTATTATCTTTTATCAGAAATAGGAAATGAGAAACAAGAGGAGGAGATGGGGAAAGAAGAAAAAAGTATACAGGGTGAATCAAAAATACGTGACCGAAATTCTAGGGCTGATAGAACCATAGATATAGAAAGTAGATAACGAACTCTCGTCAAAAACTGAAGCACATTCTGCATAAGAAATAGCGTACACTTCCTTTATAGAAAATGGCGGACACCACGCTAATAGGGTGTCCGCCATTTTCTATTGAGGAAGTGCTTCACATAAGATGCCCAGACAGCATTGGGAGCTTTTAGGACCGATTTTATTTTTTAGAACTTTTTCTCTAGGATAATAATATTTTTCGTTTATCAAAATTTAACTAGCATTGCTTTTTAAGTTCTTCTATTTCGTTTTTATTATATCATTTTTTCAATAACGGTCAGTAAAATTAATTATAGGGAAAAATACTTATCTTGTTGTGGAGAATAGGAGTCTGGATACTCTACGGCGGAAAATTGAACCACTTCTGGTTTTATAATCGATATCTTCGGAGTTAAATTCACAGAAATATGAAAATATGTATATTGTTTCATTATATTTTTTATAAACGAATTTTATTTAACGAGTATAAGGTATCTATTAAATTACACACTTTATTTTGTATCACTCTTTTTTAATACAGTGGAACCCGGGGTCTATTACATACAGCACTTTACACTTCATAATTGACGAGTTCACACTTCAAGATCAAATTCTGTTCCATAAAAAAACTTTGCGAATTGATATTTAAAGTCATTTGTCAAGTGAACTTGTATCTTTCAGTTTTCTCTAATTCATTCAAATAAATAATAATCAATAATGAAAAAGGAAGAAAATGCCTGCCACACATTTTCTTCCATTTTTACTAATGTTTATTTGAATGAATTAGAGAAAACCGAAAGACACAAGAAAACGAATTAAATTTATAAAAATATTTTTATTTAAATTTCATTTGTCTACACTTTAGGAATGGACTTTTGAGTGGCAGTTCCAAGGGAAATCGTAAAGTGACTTGTAAAGCTTTATGAAACGGAAATACTTTACACTTGAGCTTTTCGTAACTCAACAATGAAGTGTAAAGTTTTTTCTATGAAATGAGCCCCTGGTTATAAGAGAAAACTGAATATAAGAGAACAATTTCCACAGGTCAAAGTCAGCTCTCTCTAAGAGGGAAACGAACCTCATTTACGAGAAACCTGGATATAAGAGAAAAAATAGTTTGGTCCCTAGAGTTCTCTTATAGGTATGTATAGATAAGATACAGGTTTGATTGTATCACTATTTTTTCCATGTAACGATAAAATAAATAAAAATAGTTTAAGAAAATATATTAAATCATTAAAGTGTGTTCTATTTCTTTCGTTGTTATAGTTATTTTACAGTCTTTAGTCATTACGCACAAAAATGTTGAACATGAAACACGTCATCAAAATTTGGTAAAAATAATTAAAATTAGCAGAATCACGATTGATACAAATTTTTACAAAATTTAAATGTATTGAGCAAATGAGCACACTATTGTGTGTCGAAACTCGTTTTTAAATGAGTACGTTTGAGTTAATTATTTGTTATTTGAAATAGTTATGAGATATCAAGATGGAATGATGAAATTTATAATGATTTAAAAATGAAAAGAAATTTAGTTGTAATTTTTTTAGTAACACAATATTGACGAGCTCTCCTATGGAAAACGAGATGTTTATTAAAAAAAAAAAAAAAAAAAAAACTGCACCATTTTTTTATTTACCGGGAGAAAAAGACACAACAAAAAGAGCATCTTTAAAGCCAACATTCAAAAAGCACCATTTAGTTCGTCTTCCCCATTTAAGACAGATTTTTTTATGCACAATAATTACAACATTTATCTCGGAAACAATGGAACTCTTGATCTACTATCTCAGCTCCCTCATGAGTCTCTTGCTTGTCGTGGAAAAGATATTCTACTATAATAGCTCGCGTCAAATCTATGATTCGTCATTTTGAAAAAAAAAAAAATACTCAAGTACTTATGTATTGATGTACATACTCGGTATATATAAATGTATGTACTTTTGTGTACAATATGAGTTTATATTGTATATTCAACTGTACGTGGCTTTTTTGATACCTAATGGTACGAAAATTGTATTGAATGGTAGTTGTGACGATGGCCAAGTTTATTCCAAAAGTGGGAGTTTTAAATTTGGGGGGAAAAATACACTGTACACAAAAGGGTTGGGTGGAAGAGATTGCCACAGGCAATAACCCCGCCCTTTAGGTAGGCCATTAGCTTCATTTTTTTTTCTTCTTGTTTCTTTGTTCAATCTATTTTTTTTCTTCATAATTTCATTGTATTTTAATGTATATATTTTTGTCTGACCTAATAAAGCATACTATAATAATAATATGTACCTAGGTTTAGGTACATAATATGAATGGAATTCTTCTTATGATTTGTATAGACATAGTTTAGATCCTCCTAAACGTTTGTAAAACCCGATAGTCACGATCGCAAATTTATATTGAAATCACAATTTTTTCGCTATCTAGAGGTACTAGATTAAAGCAGGCGAACATTTTTCACCAATCACAATATGGATTTTGGAGCGCTCTTATTGGTGGAAAGAACTTGCTTGTTTTAAGCTGGTATAGACATCATGGTCTTGAAATGGTCAAGAAAACACAAATACTATGTGATTTCATCTACCCATTAATATGAGATAAATTTAACTTTTTTTTTTTTTTTTTTTTAATAAAAAAAACAGGTCTAAAATCTGTACAGATAGTTATAAAAAATGGAACTTTAATGTTTTTTACTTTCTATTACGTATATTTTCTTAAAGTTATCATATTTATGTTAATCACTTTCGTGATATCACAACTACTCAAAGTCGCATTACTAAATCTACACTAAAACCGGGACTTGAACCACCGACCGACCTCCAGGTTACAAGTCCGCCGCCTTATCGAACAAGCTACTGAGGTCGGTTTTTTTATTATTATTATATATAAAAATATTTTGCTCTAGCACAAATTGTTTTTTTTTTCTTCACAGTAATCGTACTAAAAAAAAACTGTTTTTCTCAAGAGTTCATCGCCCGATAAAACCAATCTGCTATTTTTCTAAACCCAGATTATGAGTCCAGTGCGCGGCATTAATCACTCAACTTCTGTAATGTTAGTTGTATAACTTCACAAAAAATCACCCAAGTTGAAAAATAAAAAAAGAAGAAAAAAAAAAAAAAAAAAAGAAAATTTTATCAGAGGAAACCACTGCACTATTCAGTCAGTGAACTTGAGGAAACTAAAAAACTGATTCGACAGAATTTGCTCGGTTTTTTTTTTTCTCCTGAAGCGATAAAAAAGCGCATACGCATTGAAAACACTGAGGCACTACAGGAACTCGTGTTAGGGCGGCGTATGAAGTTGTATGAAATGGGGATGAGAAATAATAATAACACTCTTTAGTGGAAGGTAACCACCAGGCGAGGTTAATGCTCAAAGCATTTTCTACCACCTAACCCTCAGTCTTATTATTATGTGGTCACAAACTCAAATTAATGAGGAAAAATTCGTGCACTGGGTGGGATTCGAACCAACGGGGGTTTTAGAGGGTATCAAAATAAGGGCTCTAAAACAAAATTCGCCTGTGCAAGTAAATATTTCCATAAAAAAAGAAGATTTACATAACATTACAAGACAAATTGTCCCTGATTTTTTCCAAAAATATTCCATTCATTTATAATAGTTATAATTTTTACAATAATAGCATTTGCAAGGTATTCAACTGTCAAAACACTTTACAATCAATTGTTAATATGAAACTAATTTTCTTTATTCGTATACATTATTAAGTTACTGATAATTGTTTTATGCATAAAAAAGGCAGAATAAATGCAAAAACCAAAATCCATAGCGGAGCCGCCACAAGATAAAAACACCCTCGCTTGCGTCGTAATCCAATAGGTGGTAAGTTACACGTTTGATATTATAGTATACAAAGAGCACAAAAAGTGAACTTTCATAGGCTCCGCCCACTCTCAAAATCCCAAACTGCATTCGATGACAACAGTTTGACATTTTCAACACACAGGAGATAGCGAGAGACAAAGAAGAAACAGAGGCAGTGAAGATGGGAGGCGAGGAAAGAATAGAAATTCAAAACGGAGATGAAGATGAACAGGAATAAGAAGAAGACAAGACAGAAGATAGTGGGAGACAAAGAAGAAACAGAGAAAATGAAGATGAAAGAAAGGAAAGAAAAATAAAAATTGAAAACGGAGATGAGATGAAGAGAGGAATAAGAAGAAGACAATACACAGGATATAGCGGGATACAAAGAAATAGAATATATCATGGGTTGACAAGGTGGAAAATATAGAAGAATGTGGAAAAATCAAGATATAAATAAGAAAGCTGCAGTATTACGGTCATGTAATACGTGGGGAAAAATATAAAATGCTACAACTGATTTTAGAAATCAAAAAAAAGTGTGGGGAAAGAAGTAGAGGAAGAAGAAGAATAAGCTGGTTACAGAATTTGAGGGAGTGGTTTGAGTACAAATCCAGTCTACTATTCAGAGCGGCCAAGAACAAAGACCACATAGCCCTCATGATTTCCTACCTTCGATAGAAAAGGAACATGAAGAAGAATAAAAAGTGAAGGAGAAAATGGAGGAGAAGAAGAAGAAGCACAAGGAAGAGTAGTAGAAGAAAAGGAAGAAAAAGAGTTGATTATACAAAGAGAAATACGAAGAATGATAGAAAGAGTAGGAGAAAAATATAAAAAAGAAGGAGATAGACCAAAAGAGGAAGATAATAGAAAAAAGAGGAGGAAAAGGACAATGTTAAATACAGAAGAATCAGATAAGAAGAAAATATTGAAGGAGGTTGGAGAATTGAAAAATAGAAGGGAAAAAGATTAAGAAATAATAAGTTAAAAAACAGGAAAAAGAAAAAATTCAAATATAAGGAAAAATAGAAGATGAAGAATGAGGATGAGAAGAAAATCAAGGTGCCTATATCGCAAAACAGCATAATATCACAAAACAAGGTGCCTGGTTCCCCAAGTACCTTAGTGTGATAGTAAAGTGCATAGTTGCATTCTCATAATTATTTTATTTGATTAATTTTAAGTACTTATATATTTATTATATTATTGTTATTCAAAACATTGTAATGAAATGATGTACAAATAAAACACGAATCATGCCAAAAAAAGCAGAAACGGGAAATGAATCCAAAGGGAAAAAATGAATGTGAGAAGGGAGAAGACAATGTGGAAAAAGGAGAAAAATACAAAGAGGAAGGCAAATCAAAAGAACTTTCTCCCTCGCACCACTTAACCGGCGGGAGACCAAGAGATATTAAAATCCATTCATTTTGAAGAGATGAGACACCTACCTTTCCCAGAACAAGAACTTTTCAAATAAAAAATGCAGAAATGTCTCAAAAGCTTCAATACTAAGATGCCAACAATTACCAAGAGTAGAATGAAGGCTCATTAGTAAAGAGGGAACAGATAAAAGTGGGGAAATAGTTTAGAAAAAGTGTACTAGCTCACCAAAATTAACAGGGTTAATATCTTAAATGTCTCGCAGATCTCCAACACAAAACACAAACTCGTAGATTAGTGATTCTGACAACTCTCTGAACACACACACACATGAGCCTTAAAATCTAATACTCTACACAAACCAGGCTAACTGATGCATACCAATGTATGATTCGAAGCTACTAGAAAACAAAAAAATGTTTAAATAACTGAAAACAGACAGTATTTACCCATTATCAGGATAAGCTCCAGGTCTGTCGAGAGGGCTGATTCCCTTTTAAGTTACCTTAAGACAATTAAGCTGTACACCCAAGTATAATACACCAGAATCGGCGTGAACAACTGAACAACCTGTCGAATAACAGAGTTAAAGGGCCTAATGGAAAAAAAGACAGTACTTACCCAAAAATTCCTCAAGATCAAACATTTCAAAAGCCTCACTGACAAGACTCCAACACAAACTGACAAAACATCTCACAGACCTGGGTGTATATGTAACTCATCTAGTCCTAGGATATCAGGATAAGCTGGGAGGATAAGATAGAACTAGAAAGGGGGCAGACATGAGATATGAGATGCCATCAGTGGCGTAGACACGGGAGAAAAAAAGAGGCATGTCCGGAATGGCGGTGATTAATAATACAATACTCTTTAGTGGAAGGTAACCACCCTGGGCAACGCATTGACATGCGGCTAAAGTACTCACAATTTCGGCGATCAGACAATCACTGCCATCAGATTTCTTGATCAATTTTTTTACATTCTCACTTTGAGATGTGTAATAAAGCCATACGATAAATAAAATAAACCTCCTCCGTATGCAAGTCAGTATCCGTGGCGTAACGGTTGTGACTACTGCCCGTAATCCAGAGATCCTGAGTTCGATTCCCGGTCGGAGCAGACTTTTCACACAGAAAATTATGTTCCCTCTATACACATGAGGCTGGCAATTCCGGCCCTACCCAGGCTGGGTGAGATTAATGTGGGGTAACAGGTTCCCAGCGAATTAAGGTGAACAAGGCCGACCCCAAGTAGATTTGGGAAAAGGCAAAGTGAAAGAAGAAGTGAAAGGTAACCACCAGGCGCAGTTAATGATCGAAGGATTTTCTTCCAACTAATAACACTCAGTGTCTTACTATTATCTGGTCACAAATTTAATAACTAATGAGAAAAAATCCAAAAATTGGGTGGAATCCGGAGAGCAGAAGAGGCAGAGGATGTCAATAACCTCAACTATACTCTCTTGTAGAAATAGTTCAGAGGTGGCATTCGAAACCCCAACTGCTTCTCAAAGCTTTATAAAAGCCCTGAAGTCTTTGAAAGTGAGAGTAATTCTGAAGAACTTCCCAAATGAGTCCCGGCCACAGGCAGGCGAAAATGTTCATAACTTATTCGACCAAAAGAAATGCTCTGTCTGAGCAAAGAGGAATCCTTACTGGCTTTTTAACAGGCCACTGTAGACTCAACTACCGTTTAAACAAATGGACATAGCTCAAGACTCAAGACCCAAAATGCAATCTCTGTAAAGAGGCCCCAGAGACAGCAAAACACATTCTCTGTGAATGTGGAGCAGCCTCTCACGCTCGACTGAAACACTTATCAAGGCTAATTCTAACACCTAAAGAAGTTACCGAAAGCAGTCCTAAAAGAATCTTAAGCTAGATTTAATAGCTTTGATCTTTTTTAGAGTTACAGGGGCATGTCACAAAAGATGTATTTAAGCTCGCAGGGACAAAAAGCGATCGTAGCCGACAGCCGTACTTATACCAATAGTACCAATACAAAACCAAGTTCACACCAATATAAGCTGGTGAGGCCAAACTATGTAATTAGGTATTCCCGATTATTGTTTTTGTTTAAAAGATGAGTGCGTACTTCACAGCATTTTTTCGTAGCTATTAAACAGCAGTTATCATTTTGTTTACGTGACTAATTTGAGGCATTCCATGAGTATAATAATAATAATATCGCCTTATTTATACTATCCGATTAGGACTATTAAGTCCTATTCTTTCAGCAGAAAGCCCAAGACGTATTATTATGAGGTAAAAATTCTAAATGGGAGTATGTTAACTTGTCATGTCCCCGCTGGGTTTCGAACCCGCGACCTCTGGATTCACAGAGTGTGGCTTTTACCACTGAGCTACCGGGACAGACAAACATTTGGAAGAGAATGCCGTAGGCATTAGCACCGCCCTTGATCAAGTTTTGTTCAATAATTTCAACTTTGTTTCTTGGAAATTGTATAATATTTTGTAAATAGAACTTGATTAAATCTGTTTAATAATATAAATTTTAATTATTTCCCACCCGTCGCCACTGGTGGGGATAGCAGGCAGCCTCGAGAGGAACTTATCAGTCCCCGGGTTACTGATTATGTTGGGGGCCATGTGTGTGTGCGGGCTTCTCTTCTGAACCCGATAGTGAGGGCTTCCACCCTCTAGCCAAACAAGGAGAAGGCAGCGATAATTAAAACAGAAAGGGGGCGAGCGACCAATGTGTGAAGATAGCTGACATTTGAAGATCTTGTGAAGGTCTTGGAGTAGAATCAACGAAAACAGTGATTCTGCTTTCTTCAGAGACTTGAGGATAATGTGAAACATTGACGGAGAAGTTAAAGAAATATGGTTCACAATACTATTATTAATTTATTATTAATATTCAACACTTTAATCTTGTGAAGGTCTTGGAGTAGAATCAACAAAAACAGTGATTCTGCTTTCTTCAGAGAGTTGAGGATAATGTTAAACATTGACGGAGATGTTACAGATATTATTATTATTAAACATATTGGATCAAGTTTTATTTACATAGAATATATACCTACAATACATAGAAAATGAAATTAATAGAACAAAACTTGATCAAGGGCGGTGCTAATGCCAACGGCATTCTCTTCCTATGATTCTCATAGAAATATGATTCACAATCCTATTATTATTATTCATCACTTTATTAGATAGAAAGCAGCCTCCGTGGCGTAATGGTTGTGACTACTGCCCGTAGTCCAGTGTTCCCGAGTTCAACTCCCGGCTGGGGCAGACTTTTCGAAGAAAATTCTGTTCCATCCAAACACGTGAGGCTGCTATTTCCGGCCCTACCCAGGCTGGGTGAGGTTAATGTGGGTAGCTGGTACGATTCCCAGCGAATGGAGGGTAAAACCCCCGTCCTAATCCAGGACGTTAAATCAAATAGAATCGTTGGCGTTAGGAAGGGCATCCAGCCGTAAAAAATGTGCCAAAACCAATCAACCTCAAAAAACCATGAGGTTGAACAACGTCGACCCTGCTTGAGCGGGATGAGACAGAGTAAAAGAAGAAGAAGAAGAAGATTAGATAGAAATGGACAAATTATGTACAATACAAATAATTATTTTTACAATAATTAAAAGGAAACAATATACATAAAAAAATATACAATAAAATTAGTATACAATAAAAATTAAAAGAATAGAAAAATATATAGAAACATACCTCCTAACTAAAAGTCGGGGTTATTGCCTATGGCAATCTCTTCCACCCAATCCAACCAACCCTATTCACAATCATAAGAGGAATACCTTCCGATGTTACAAAAGATAAGAGTTAAAAGTTACAAAAGTCAACAGTAACTAAAGTTAAAAGTTAATCTGATCTAAATCAGGCATTTTTTGAAGATTACATTTTGATGGGTTGCCATTCAAATATTCTCCAAAAATAATGCGAGCTTTCTTATTCATAGATAAAAACAGGAAATATGGGGTCCAAAATTTCTACCAGAAATACATTGTGTCCTGTGTTTCTGTAGTTGGGATTTTTCGGACAAATGAATTCAGCTGCTGGGTCAATTGAACATAATTTAATTTGAAAATTATTCATTCAAGTCTGGCTGAGGGACTATAAACAGGGAGTAGACCATCAGTCTGGCTGGGGGACTATAAACAGGGAGTAGACCAGCAGTCGGGCTGGGAGACTATAAACAGGGAGTAGACCATCAGTCTGGGCTGGGGGACTATAAACAGGGAGTAGACCATCAGTCTGGCTGGGGGACTATAAACAGGGAGTACACCAGTATTGGCTTGGTTCTGGGGGCCCTTGTCAATTATTAGCCTCCTTGTAAAGACAGTGGTAGAAGTGCTGAGTCATTCCTCCACTGTCTGTCTACCATCGTTCACGATGACGTCACCCTATGATGATTCTTTATTTTTACATGATCCACTTCAGCTTTTGAAAATTCCTCATTTTCAAATAAGCCCTTTATGAAAATTCCTGTATCCGGTTTCAATAATTCCAACCCCTCAGAAATATAAGTCACATCAGGAAGGTACATGATATACTAATCTATTCTCCAGGGATCCATCAGCCAGGCTCTGGGTATCTGACATTTCCCGTAAAGGTCACTAGACGTTGGGGCGCTGAGTTGGCATTTGAAGCAAATGCAAAGCTTTCTCTTTGTGATTATAAATATTAAATATGATTTACATATTATATTGTATCATGCATAGTACACATGACCTTTTTCGTATTATAATTTTAACATATTTAATTATAACCGAACTCATTAGCTTGATCGATAAGGTGGCGGACTTGTAACCTGGAGGTCGGTGGTTCAAGTCCCGGTTTCAGCGTTGAATTATAGGAAAGCTAGTTTGAGTAGTTGTGATATCACGAAAGTGATGAACACAAATATAACAACTTTTTTATATTTAATTGTAGCATACTTTTGGTAGTCTAGTGGTACCAAACTAGCGGTAATCCAGGTAGCGTAGGGATCCGTTGGTTCGAATCCCACCCAGTGCACGAATTTTTCCTCATTAATTTGAGTAACCCCATAATAATAAGTAATAAGACTCTGAGGGTTAGACTAGAATATTTCCAAGTTCAGCCATTATTGAGATACGTCCGAGATTATTCAAATATTCATAAGTTACCAAACATCTAATATATTATTTATGTATGTACAATTGTACATATATCCTTAGGTTTTTTGTTTCGATAAAGTAAATATTCAATAGTATAAACACTATAAACAGATGAAAAATAAATATATTTAAAAATACAATAATAAATAATAATATGTTTGTATAACCATTTACCTCGGAGATAGGGGATTCATATTATTATTCATATGGATAGGGGTTGCAGTGGGATTTATATTCTCGAAGCACTGCAGGAGGAGTGGGGCTTACCAATAGAGAAATAGGGGTTCGATACCCTGGGCTGGTGAGAAAAATCAGAAGAAGGGACGTATTATGAAATAGAATTAGAAAAAACATGAGCCAGACTCTCCCTCAAGTCGGAGTTTCAACCAATCACAGGACAGTATAGCCCGATCATAGGGCAGTATAGAGAGGAGGAGGAGAGAGAGAGGAGAGAGGAGAGAGGAGAGAGAGGGGGAGAGGAGGAGAGGAGAGAGGAGAGAGGAGAGAGGAGAGAGGAGAGAGGAGAGAGGAGAGAGGAGAGAGGAGAGAGGAGAGAGGAGGAGAGAGGAGAGAGGAGAGGAGGAGAGAGGAGGAGGAGGAGGAGGAGAGAGGAGGGAGACACCTTGTTACTCCACAAAACAAAAGAAGTAGATCGTCAGCAAAAGCTCAGATAATCTTGAAGAATTTGAAGTATCTCTCTGTCCTTATCTCTCTCTATCAACCTCTTTTCTTTTTCTCTGTCACTGCTCTATTTCTCTCTTCCTATCTCCTTCTTTATTATTATTACACACTTTATTAGATAAAAAGACAAAATATATGTACATGCAGTACAAATAATTACACTAACAATTAAAAAATGAAAACAATATATACGATAAAAAGAAAAAATATTAGAAAAATATATATAACCATATGTTCTAACTTTTCTTTCTCTATCCTCTCTCAGCTCTGTCTAGCACCGTGTACTGGTAGTCGAGTGGTTAAGGCGCTAGTCTGGTAATCTAGGTAATAGCGTAGGGATGCGTTGGTTGGAATCACACCCAATACAGGAATTTTTCCTCATTCATTCGAATACGAGTATATGACCAATTGACCACGTACCTAATAATAATACTTTGAGGGTTAGGCACTCTATAGCCCGACGTGAGGGAATCTGCCTTAGGCTTTGTTGGTATCCTGTTTCACAGATTGGCCCCACATAACATTTCGTATTTCATTGTCTCTTTCACTTTGACCCCTTTCAAACATTCTACCTCTATATTTCTCCTAAAACCAAGTTTGTGACTTTTTTCTGCCGTAAAATTTGTCTCTCCACCTCTTCTTTCAAAAATGGTTAGTTTTTTATAAAGTCTAATATTCCTGTCCCTATAATATATATTTCTTTCTCTCACTTTACCTACTTCGGGTCTATTTCTCTCTCATTCTTTCTAATAATTTCATATCTCCCTCTCTCTTTCTCATGCTATATCTCCCTCTCTTATTTTCTCATGTCATATCTCCCTCTCTTTCTTTCTCATCTCATTTATAGCTCTCTCTCTCCCCTACTCTCTTTCTCTCTCTCTCTCTCTTTCCACCCTCACTCTCCCCTTCTCTCTCTCTCTTTCCACCCTCACTCTCCCCTTCTCTCTCTCTCCCCCCCCTACTCTCTCTCTCCCCTTCTCTCTCTCGTAACTCTAGTCAAGGTACAGGAATCAGGCTCTTCAGATACAAAGTGGGTTTGGAAGTGGCTGCATCCCTCCCAACCCTATTTAGACAATACATACAGGGTTAGAAAATAAACACGATGCACTTCATGCTATGAACTTTCAATACATACAGGTTAGAAAATATACACGATGCATTTTATTCTAAGAAGTTACATTACATCATCATAGGGTGGCGTCATCGTTAACGATAGTAGCCAGACAGTGAAGGAATGACTCAGCACTTCTACCACTGTCTTTATATGGAGGCTAATAATTGACAAGGGCCCCCAGAACCAAGCCAATGCTGGTCTACTCCCTGTTTATAGTCCCCCAGCCAGACTTACATTACATACAGAGTTTGAATAGAAGTATGCATTTCATATCAGGAACTTCCATGAAGATAAACATTGCTGTGTTTTCGATAACAATACATTCTCTTCTTCTTTCATTTTACTTTTTCCCAAAACATTCTTGGGGTCGGCATTGTTCAACCTCATGGTTGAGGTTGGTTAGTTCTGGCACAATTTTACGGCTTGATGGCATCAAGCCGTAAAATGATTCCTAACGCCAAAGGTTCTATTTGATTTAAACGTCCTGTTTTACCCTCCATTCGCTGGGAATCATACTAGCTCCCACACTAACTCACTCAGCCTGGATAGGGGCGAAAATGCCAGCCTCGAAGGGAACAGAATTTTCTCTGAGAAAAATAGGCTGCAATCGGGATTCGAGTTCAGTATCTCTGGACTACGGGCAGTAGTCTGTTACGGCACGGAGGCTGGGATTACCCATCGACCAGACCACAGTCGTCTACAGTAGCTGCTGTTTCATATCAAATGTGTTTTTTTTTTTAAGTGGGGTTTAACGTCGCTTTCAACTGCCATGGTCATATCACGACGGGGGTTTTACCCTCCATTCGCAGGAAACTCACAAACCTACTACTCATATTGACCTTACCCAGCCTGAGTGGGGCCGGGAAAAGCCAGCGTCACGAGAATTAGAATGGTCACCCATCCAAGTCTTAACCTCGCTGGAATCGCTTAACTTCGGTGTTCTGAAGGGAACCGGTGTATTCAACATGCCATCGACGCTGGCTAATGTGTTTTTAGTCATTGAAATTCAAATTTTTTTTTTTTTTTTTAGTGGGGTTTAACGTCGCTTTCAACTGCCATGGTCATATCACGACGGGGGTTTTACCCTCCATTCGCAGGAAACTCACAAACCTACTACTCACATTGACCTCACCCAGCCTGAGTGGGGCCGGGAAAAGCCAGCGTCACGAGAATTAGAATTTGAATGGTCACCCATCCAAGTCTTAACCTCGCTGGATGTCGCTTAACCTCGGTGTTCTGAAGGGAACCGGTGTATTCAACATGCCATCGACGCTGGCTAAATTCAAATTTGGATACCTATGAATTTGTAGTTGGGTAGCGGATCCGACACAAGGGCCGAATGGTGCAATAGTTTTTGCGGGATCTATTGGGCTGCGCTCAAGTGGTAATAAAGTCAACTAAGGATAAAATAATTGTTTTGTTTCTTTTTTCTTTTACTGAAAACTGAAAAGAACTGAATTCTGAAATCACTGATCATCTTTGTGAAATTTATTTGCTTTCCTCAACTTTCCTGGGTTTTTGAGTTTTATCCTTATATCAGAGAACCATCGACATGTATACCAACAGAAGTAAAAAAAAAACAATTTTTTTTCATCATAAATTTTTACATCGTATTTTTTACGTATTTTGTCCGTTTTATTCTTTCACATATAAAAGACGAATGATTATTGTCAATTGGAATTTGATGCGTACCTAAGTCATTTTTGGTAAGAGGATTTTTTTTGTTAAGAAGAATTTTGTAGTTATATAGGGTTAGGTAAAGTTAACGAGGTGAAATTGCACGATAGATCACTGACTTCAGTTTGTTGGGTAGGATGGTTGGGTGAGGGGCTTAGGTTAGGTTGAAATTAGTGCAGGTGGTTAGGCCGGGTCGCGCAGCGACCCGGTCTAACCCTGCACTAATTTCAACCTAACCTAAGCCCCTCACCCAAGCTATCCTAGCCGGCTAACGAAACACAACATTTAGACTGACAACCGTTTGTTGGGTAGGATGGTTGGGTGAGGGTCTAACCCTGCATAATAGTTTATCACAAAAGCGAAAATAAATAATAAAAAAACGTCCTGGGTAGGGATCGAACCCGCGGACGTCTAAGCATCATGACGCATGGAGGCCATGGATCATTCCTGAAAACTACGCCAGCGCTGCAGTGGAACTTTTATGCAACATAATTATCACAGATCCCGCAAAAACTATTGCACCATTCGGCCCTTGTGTCGGATCCGTTGGGTAGCTACAGTGCCTGCGCTCTGTGGTAAATTGAACGAACTAAAACAAAAGTTAATTGAGAACAGAGAACACCGTTAATTTTTTATAATGGTTATTCTGTTGCTGTACTCACGTTCAAAGTAGATGTGAATTTTACTCACCAGAGCGCAGAGATGCTCCAATTTTTAAATATTTGAGCGCGTAACGGTTAAACGCGGCCATGTTGCTGAATTGTTACAACACCTGTTTCATGAATGCATTCGGCGGAGTTTTACTTAAATCACTAAAGTTGACTACATACCTATTATTATAATTAGAGAGCAAATATTAATTCACTAAAGTCTACTGCATAATTAGAAATTAAATATTATAATTTTTTGCTCGGGGCCTTCGTTGGAAATCTTAGTTTTATTTCGGTCGGAAACAACCAATAAAAAATAAATTATAATTTAATTTATTAACTTGGCACAATGTTCCAAGCTAATGTTGCTAGACAAACCAGCTTTCTAGATTAATCTCATTCAGCCTTGCTGGAGCCGACATCAAAGGGATCGACTATTTCCGCTGTCTTAAACTCTGTTCAGTTTGCTTGACGCCGATTTTAATGTGCGCCGTGAAACAATATCAAGTTATGCAATGTGCTGTAGACAGGGAGTGCTGCTGGTGTCTCCACTACTAAAATGCACTACCGAGACATTTTTTTAGTATCAGCATTTTAAAATAGCTCCCATCTTGAAACTAATGGGGTACACTTTATCATTTTTTAGTATCAGAATTTTAAAATCGCTCGTATCTTTAAACTAATGGGTACACTTCATCCCTTCCATATAAACCTTCTCCTCTTATACAATGGAAGTGGACACCACACCTTGGTTGATACAGGAGAGACTAGAGAAATGCACAATTTGGGGATATCACTTGTTTTTGTTTAAAATTAAGAATATTATTGCTCTCACCTCCACGTGAGATCCGTATGGTCCCACTTCCTCCCCTCCAGTATGAACCTCCTCCTTCGCCTTCTCCTCCTCCGATCCAGTGGAGATGGAGTGTCGGGCAGACCACATCTTGGTTTGGACATGAGAGACAGGGTGGCGTCATCGATGACACCTGTAACCGGCAAGTTGCCGAACCTCTGGAACAGAAAAAAATGTTCATATAAATAAATATTAAATAAAAATAAATTTGTTTCTTTGCCTTATTATATCACACTTTTAGTGGGTAGCGCAGAATAATAGAACTTTTCCGCATCTCTAATATTCCAATATCTTTTATTTGCTTATAATTCCGCCACTGTTCGCTGCTCACTATAAAGCAACTACTCATTGTTCCTCACGAGGTATGAGTGGACCTCGAACTTCCAACAATACAGCACAAAAATCCTTTCCCGCTTGGGATCGAACCCAGATACTCAGTCAAGGTGACTGTTCATATTGATGATGCTTTTTGGGTTCTATCATTAATATGACAACAGTGGCTTCTGTTGTCAAATCACCCAACAGAATAGCCAGGGACTTGGGACGGATCTTTTTGTGGAGGGGACGCCTCAGTTGTTGTCCAGATGAACAAAGTGGTGGAGGAACTTCAAGTTTAAGAGTCATGAACTTGAAAAAAATACAATAGTTAAAAAAAACCATAGCTTTTTGTATGTAAACAATAGCTTTAAAAAAATAATAGCTTTTTGTGTGAGCAATGATCAGTGGCGGCATTTCGAGATGGAAATATCACCCCTGGTGGGAGCATTCACCTTAATCCCTGGGTTGGGTGGAAGAGATTTCCACAGGCAATAACCCCGCCCTTTAGGTCGGACATTAGATTTATTATCTTTTTTGTTTTTGTTTCTTTGTTCAATCTTTTTTATTTTTTCTTTATAATTTCATTGTATTTTACTGTATATATTTTGTCTTACCTGATAAAGAATATATAATAATAATAATAATAATCCCCCCATCTCCACTGAGTGGAGAAATAGTGACCTATAAAGTTCCAGATTTAGTAGGAAATGAAAATAATACCTGTAAATTTCGGACTGCTTCCTTGAGTTGGCGATCAGTTCTGAGGTTACCGATAGCGGAGTCTGAGGAGGTGGGCAGGTAGCCGAATTGAGATAGATAAGATTGCTGAAATCAGAAGAGGAGACAGGAAAAATAATTAGTTGAGTTTGTTCAAATCAGTTTATCAAATATATTGTGTCACTTCTCTGCCATCAGAGGGGTCGAAGGCAGCCATACTACGGGATGGGCAGGCTACAATACAGACGACAAGCGTCTACAGTAGCTGCTGTTTCATGGCTACGAAATAAAAAAGGCTGTGATATATTCATCTTTAAATTAAAAAAATAATAAGAATCAACTAGTCACAATTATTAATAGATCCGATAAAATCGCAGTGTTAATTCTAAGGATTTCAGGGTTTTTACTGAAAACCCTTCAACAAGGTCAGATAATATTTAAAAATAATACACGAAAAAGTTGAACACCCGGTAGATAATTGACTAGTGTTAGTTTAAACGGGCGGACGCCATGAACTCTGGAACAGCGGAAGTGAACTTCACATCCTTGCCAAAAACATGCTGGAACTATAGTTGTGAAACAGAAGCCTCAATTATAAGCCGTGAAGTAGGCATAGGAGAAACCGTAAGTATGTATATTTGCATAATAATTTGTATATTTTTTGCATACTACGTACAAAAACATACTTAAATAATAATAATTATTATTAATAAATATACTTTCTTCCGGCGAGAATGACAGGCTTATGGCGAGTTATCGCCTTGTTAGCACCGAAAATGGAAAAAAAAAACAATTTCATTATTATATTTAGGTAGGTAATTTATTTTTGCAATATAAATAGATAGGGGAATGCTCTCTTGACAAGTGCTGGCTGGCTTCCTCACGTTGTTTTACTTTCGATAAGTTTCTAATATTATAATATAAAGTATATAATATATTGTGATCGTTTTTGTATATAAAAAATGCTCCGATTTCATCAGTATAAATTGTGAAAAATGGGACTTTGTGAAACATGGGTAGTTCCCATTAATTAATTTAAAATTAAATAATTAACAGAAATCAGTAAAAACAGAAAAGTGAGAAGTTGTACTAGACGTATATGAATATCAAAACATACCTGGACAGCTGTTTCGAGCTCATTGGCTCTCATCAGCAAGTAACAGTTCTAAAAATTCATGCCATCAACTAACCTCTCTATTTGAATCAGGATAAACAGAAAAGTTAAAAGTCACATTTCTAGACGTTTCATGACCTCCTGAGCAACTTTGGTTATTTTACATTGGTTATTCCTAATAATAGGCTGTATGACAAATTCCAATTATGTATTAGAATTTGCCATACAGCCAGTTTGGTCATGTTTACCACCTCTTTCTCTCCCCCTCTGCCTCTCTCCTGCCAAATATTCATATTTTACCATTTACCCTTTTTTTTTGTATTTCCCATACACTCTTTCCCTCCCACTTTCTCTTCCTCTCTCTCTTTCTCTCTCTCTTTCTCTCTCCCTCCCTCTCTCTGTCTTTTCTCTCCTCACCCCTCCCAATTTCCTCTCTCTCTCTTATTCTGTCTTCCCTTTCTCCTTTTAATAATTTCTGACGTTAAATCTTAATATGCGCGTTCACTTGGTGTAGACAAAAGTTCTCACTTATTTCAAGTCGAACCATCAGAGGCGACCATGTATTGTGCAGAATTCTTCGAGCTGTCTCATTAGACTGATTTGACGCTGATTATGTGATACAAGTTCAAGGTGCAGCTCCGATATGACAACAGAAGACTACCTACACCTGACATAAGCATAGTGGCGTAGGAAGACATTGATTCCACGGGGAGTCTGATTGTTTCATTATTTTTTTATTATTATCTGACCTGGTTGCAGGGTTTTCAGTGAAACCCTTACAAATTAACACTGCGACCTAATTAGATCTATTGTGACCAGTTGATTCTATTTGGTTTTAACGTCCTGATTGAGATAGATAGTCAGGACGGGGGTTTTACCCTCCATCCGCTGGGAAACGTACCAGCTACCCACATTAACCTCACCCAGCCTGGGTAGGGCACGTACCTAATAATCCCGGTTAGGAATTTTTAGTCCTAAGTATCATCATCATTATAGGGTGGCGTCATCGTGAACGATGGTACCCAGACAGTGGAGGATTGAATCAGCACTTCTGCCACTGTCTTTACAAGGAGGCTAATAATTGATAAGGGCCCTCAGAACCAGGCCAATGCTGGTCTACTCCCTGTTTATAGTCCTCCAGCCAGACTGCTGGTCTACTTCTTGTT
Source organism: Bactericera cockerelli (assembly GCA_024516035.1). Lineage (NCBI taxonomy): Eukaryota > Metazoa > Arthropoda > Insecta > Hemiptera > Triozidae > Bactericera > Bactericera cockerelli. The sequence continues at coordinate 7,559,863 of CM044965.1, read as the reverse complement.
TATAGCCCCCCTGCCAGACTGCTGGTCTACTCCCTGTTTATAGTCCTCCAGCCAGACTGCTGGTCTACTTCCTGTTTATAGTCCCCCAGCCAGACTGCTGGTTTACTCCCTGTTTATAGTCCCCCAGCCAGACTAAGATAGGTATGTATATCTTTACATAAATTGATATCTTTAAATAAATTGATACCTCTAAATATAAGAAAAGATATAAGCCTTAACCACTTGACTACCTGCACTGGTAGTCAAGTGGTTAAGGCGCTACTCTGGTAATCCAGGTAGCGTAGGGATCCGTTGGTTCGAATCCCACCCAGTGCATGAATTTTTCCTCATTAATTTGAGTTTGTGACCACATAATAATAAGACTCTGAGGGTTAGGTGGTAGAAAATGCTATGAGCATTAACCTCGCCTGGTGGTAACCTTCCACCAAAGAGTATTATTATTATTATTAAAAGATAAATTTTCCTACGCCACTGATTGAGACGGTATGTTAATCGCCGTGTGGACGTGGTTTGTTGAGGGAAATATTTCGCATGGCTTTGTCTAATTTGCATAATATACTCCGCTAGAATGTCATAATTTTCTGTTGGCGGGGAGACCCTCCACAAGAAGGTGATTACTATTCCAATAGATTTTATTTTAATTCAATGAAATTCCAGTACCACGTGCACAATAGTATCACTGGGTGGACGTTAAATAGATACAGTTAGCCATGTTAGGGCAGAAGACAATAATAGAAACCATTGGCGTTATTAACATGGTTGGCAACTTGGTATTAGGTAGAGCATCCAGCCGTAAAATAAGTTAGTATTTTTTTTTAAAGATGTCAGTCTCACCTCGGCAGTATAAACAAGGTATATTATTCTATTCTATTCTAAACAGATTCAACTAGCCAACCCTAACAAGCAAGGCTAGTTTGCAGTTCACAAAGGGTTTAAAGGCTGATAAAGAAAAAGCCCAAGTTCTTACGATGGTTGATCGCACATATCTTAATATATAAATGTCAAAGTCACTGACTGACCACTGACCACTGACTGACTGATCATCGCTCTACAGCCCAAACCGTAAGTCCTAGGAAGCTGAAATTTGGTAGGTAGCTTTGTCTTATAGTCTGGATGTGCAATTTTTCGAAATTCCCACTACAACACCTGCCATTGGCGAAAAAGGATTTTTTGCTTTCACGGCCATGCCTCGGCCCGCAAAGCGGGCGACAGCCCGCTAGTAAATAATATAATTATGTGGTTCAGAAGCCAACTTTTCTCTTTATGAGGTTCAGAACGAGCCAACTTTACTCTTGTTTCTCTGGAGACCATCAATCCCCCCCAGGCAGTAGCCAAGCTGGCTGTTGGGGTTTTCAATGCCACCTCTGAACTATCTCTACAAGAGAGTATAGTTGAGGTTGTTGGCATTTTTTGCCTCTTCTGCTCCATTAGCTTCTCACCCTGATGCACTGAAGTGGTTTATTCTGAACGAAGCTTCTTTTTAGTGCGTGTTTACTGGAAAGAGGCTCTACGGCTTTTGCCCGTCCTATTGTGAATTAAAACATTGTTTGAACCGCATCCCAGTAGCTCCTGAGAGTTTTATAAAAATCTCTTTCTTTTGAAGCTTTTTAACAATTTCTGAGAGATGTTCATGTTGGTCGCCTTTTACGACAGGGGAAACAACCCGTGGTCTTATTCTTAGCCGAGAGCCACGGACCGACTTAAATGTATGTACACACAATATCTGTATAAAATTTTAAAATAAAAGTGATCTTGTTAGTAATCTTACCTCGGCAGTATAAACAAGGTAATTTCTATTCTATTTTTCCAAGACTTTTCTAGTACAATTTTTCTAAATTCCAAGAAAGAAGAAGTACAGTCGGCCACAGGTCAATAACCTTGGTTGTGACGAAGTGCGGGTATTGCGCTAGTTAAGTACACAAGGGAAGAGTAAAGTCATGACAACTATTCTTATCTTTGTAAAAAAATGTACCTTTGTGAAGAATGTCAAAATGTGCTGAGAACAGAGAGTTAGGGGTTCTCAGCTTACATCTCATTACCATAATAATCGTAAAGGCAGGCCCGTTTTACCGAATAGGCACAGTAGGCACGTGCCTAGGGCGCTAGGCAACTGGCGTTTTTGGGGGGGGGCTCAAAAAAATGGAAAAACAAAATGGCCGTGGTTGTATCATTTATTGCGCCACTGCCGAGAGTCGACATCTGATCCAAATCCAAATTTACTGGGTATAGGCGTTATGGTAGATTTGGTTTTCTCATTATTTATTTTATTTACCGACAATACATGTTAAAAAAAAACCTAAAAATACATTTTTATATTTTTCCTGAGAAAACATATTTGTTTTCCGCGGGCCAAAAGTTGACCACAGGTTGGGAACTGCTGCTCCAATTTCTGGCTACATTATGGCTGTGCGTGCCATTGCCGTCGTCAGCAGAAAATAATGGTTAATAATTAATTGTCTACCGGGAGCTCGCGTGCGGGGATGTACAAGTCTGCTTTACTAATATACTGGGTACCGACCTCAGTAGCTTGATCGATAAGGCGGTGGAGTTGTAACCTGGAGGTCGGTGGTTCAAGACCCGGTTTCAGCAAAGATTTAGTAAAGCGAGATTGAGAAGATGTGACATCGCGAAAGTGATTAACACATGTATGATAATGATAACTAACTGACTAATATACTGGGTGATGCAAAAGTCCAATGGTCGTACAACGTAACAACTATTTGAGGGTCTTTCCCCCGCCGAATACCTTTTATTCTTCCGATGCTAGGTACAGGGTGGCTCAAAAGTCCAGTGGTCGTACAACGTAACAAGTATTTGAGGGTCTTTCCCACGCCCAATACCTTTTATTCTTCCGATGCTAGGTACAGGGTGGCTCAAAAGTCCAATGGTCGTACAACGTAGCAACTATTTGAGGGTCTTTCCCCCGCTCGATACCTTTTATTCTTCCGATGCTAGGTACAGGTTGGCTCAAAAGTCCAGTGGTCGTACAACGTAACAACTATTTGAGGGTCTTTCCACGCCCAATACCTTTTATTCTTCCGATGCTAGGTACAGGGTGGCTCAAAAGTCCAGTGGTCGTACAACGTAACAAGTATATGAGGGTCTTTCCCACGCCCAATACCTTTTATTCTTCCGATGCTAGGTACAGGGTGGCTCAAAAGTCCAGTGGTCGTACAACGTAACAAGTATATGAGGGTCTTTCCCACGCTCAATAACTTTTATATTTCCGATGCTAGGGACTCGAACCACCAACCTCCTGGTCACATACGAGTCCGCCGCCTTGACGATCGATTACTGAAATCTTTTAGCTAACTTACATGTTGAGTGGAAGAGCTCACATGTGAGAAGCCTGCCACTTTACAGAAAAAAAAAAAAAAAAAAAAAGTAAAATTTACTTAAAATAGATTAAAATTTACTAATATTATTTAATACTGTTGATTTTTTTGATGTTTTTCATCCGAAAAGAAAATCTTAACTTTTTACAATTTTAAGGTAATCTTCAATAAAATTCTGCTAGAATAAATACATCTATTTTTATGCATTCACTATTATTACTCTTGTTGAGAAGGGCATCTAGCCATATAAAAAACGTGCTCCACCCTACCAACCTCAACAGTGAGGTTGAACAATGCCGACCCCAATAGCAACATAAGCTTATATGGGATAAATGCAAGGGAGATATATATTTAGTAAGATAAAATATTTCTAAAGCATAGACAGACAGAAATAGAAAAGAATGTTGAAATCAAACATTTATCCATCAAACATTCGCTTTTAATGAGGTGTTAATAAGGCATAGTTGAAACAGTGCATAAAATTTGATACGAGTAATAATTGATGGTATCAAGAAACATTGAATTTGTCATCAAATATTATTACTCATCGGTCATGTGGTTGCACAAAGCCTGCTACGCAACAAACCGAGGTATGGCCGATACGAGCTTCATAAAAACGATTGAGCCTAGTTAGTGCCCTGTAAACCTTTCAATTTGAACGCTCACTTAAAATCATTAAAAAAAAAGATGTCCGATTTCTAAGTTGACCTATGAGTACGAGTACTAAAAATTTATCATATTTGTGTTACTCACAATCGTGATATCACAACTATACTGAAACTCGTTGAAAGTTATGGAAGGAATAAGTATCTGGCTTATCCTAAATTTAATCCTGCAACAGGATACCTGGTTTTTAATGGGTCACTTGCACCAATTTTCATAATAATAAAACAGTGCTCTCTTGAGCACTGTTTTATTATTATAAACAGTTCATCGTAATGATTTCTATTTTCTTTTTTTCCCCCGATCATTAGAAACACAAGAAGCAGGGGATACTGTTTTTGATAGACCCCATTTTAATAACTGCTGCGCGTTGTTTGATAGGATTATTATAATGAGTAGGATTAAAAGTTTATTATTGACTGATGATAACAGGAAAACAAGTGCATACAATGGGCCTCTATATCATAGTCAGGGCTGTATTAAAAGTTGCTTTAGGTGGGTCCAAATTATCAGGTCTGTATGTAAGAGGAAAGCTAAAATAATTGCATAACCTCTGTATCTTAGTCAGGGCTGTACTAACGTGACTTTATATGGGTCCAAATTATCAGGGCTATATGTAAGAGGGAAGCTAAAATAATTGCGTGACCTCTATGTATATCATAGTTAAGCAACGTCCAGCGAGGTTAGAGCTATTCCAGGCACAACCCAGGCTGGGCGAGGTTAATAAGGGTAGCTGGTTGGTAATTCTCCAGTGAATAGAATAATTATATAATAGATTTTTTATTTGTATAAAATAAATTTTACAAATGGAGAATCAAAATGACAGTTTAAACTGAAACTAACGTTAAAGCCTAGAAAATATGACATAACATGTAAGGAGAGGCTACAGAAAGTACAAAAAATTGGTCTCTATTTTATCAACGTAGACAAATGAGCATTTATAATGCAAAATCGGTGATTTTCTCATCCCAGAGAAAAAGTAAATGTGGCAACAGTGTTATCCTATCCCAGCCACTATAGCTTGTATGCATGTTAAAAATGCTATAGCATGAAAATATCTATATTAAAAAAATTGTGAAGATACTATAGCATGAACTATGTATATTGAATAATTAGTTCTAACTAATTGTTTTTTTTTGTATACACTGTACATGTGTACAACTGTACATAACTACATACAGTGGAGCCATGTGTTTTCTTGTGTGCACTCTTTAGTATGTAATCAGATTTGTAAATAAATCTTCATGTAATACGAGGTACGTCCGGAAAGTAAGGGGACAACTGTCGTAGGGGTTGGTAGGAATGTCTTTTTTTCAAGGTTGGCATACCTGCTTGTAGGGGAACTCCTAACGGTCACAATGAGCCCTTGCCCATCTCAGTTCATTGGAAAATGTCGTCGCAGGAGCCCGTCGCGTCAACCTCTACAGGTGCCGTTTGCTCCACCTACCGCAGGTGCGAGATTCAGGCAGTTTATCACTTTGCGTAGGAATTCAGCTGCTGAAATCCATCCTCAGCTACTGAAAACCTATGGACCTGAGGTGATTTCACGTTCCAAGGTTTTCAAGTGGGTTAAGAAGTTTAAAGAAGGTCGCACAAGCACACACGATGAAGAAAGAAGAGGCCGTCTGTCGTTTCAGAAGAACTTGTGCAGCAAGTCAACGAAAAAGTCGCAGCGATCGTCGTGTGACCCTCAAAACCGTATTCCTCTGACCTGGCGCCCTCGGATTTTCATCTGTTCACGAAACTGAAGGAGTTATTGGCTGGAAAAAGGTTCTTCAGCGACGAGGAGGTCAAGGAGACTGTGGAGAAGTGGCTGTTGGAGGTGGAGCAGAGCGTGTATGACGAAGGCATAAAAAAGTTCGGACCCAGGATGCAGAAGTGAGTGGAGCATGTCGGTGATTATGTGGAGAAATAGAGGACTACATTTGGAACTTACCCTCTAAATTTTATGAAAATATATGCATTTTTCGAGTTTTAACATCAATGGGGCTTTCCCACATTTTTTACAAACCAATTATTCTTATGGTTTAGAACACGCTGATTCTATTGGTGACATCCATTTTCAATTTAAGAATCGCAATCATTGAGAAAATTTCATTTGAAAATTGGAAAATTTGAAACACCCTAATTTTCGCGGGCAGCCATTTTTGTTTTGATGACGTCAAAAGTATGTAAACAAAAAATTTGGAGTTTTGAAATACTACAGTTTCCGTAGGTTTCTCATAGGTATATCACTTCAATGAAATTGATTTTTTAAGCCTTCAGTGAATGAAAAACAGTATTTAATTTGTTATAAGTACTATCCTTGATACTATAGCTGACTATTACAAGAATTGATTGAGGAACACGTTGTGAAAACAATATGGAACACGTCGATTGAAAACACGGTATTCTCTCTAGACTCCTCAAGTCTAGCTTGCCGATACTACAGTCGCGACCTTGGTAATGTCTATTTTCTGTTTTCGTTCTATGAGAATTCGTGATTCGCGAAGGGTTGAAGAGTCCAGCATACTGTCTGTCAAAACCGGTTGCTACGATCGAGTTAAGATGCTGGGCCTTTGAACACTTTGCAAATTCACGTTTCACTTTCACAGAAGATTCGACTGATGCTGTTGTTACTTATTGTTAACACTCCCAATCTCAAAATAGCCACGTGTATACACTGCGAATCAATCACAAAGAAGCATTGTGTCCGTAATTGTTTTAAAACGAAAAAATGCAATACCCAATACGAAGAAGATTTACATTAACGTCTGCGTCATATTCGATAGTCGGACGTAAAAAATCAATATAGAGATTCCTTTGATAAAATCTCTAGCCTATACGTATATAAATGGCACAGAACTTCTCATTTTTACATAACACAATAACCTTGTATATAGTTAGTTCGCAATCCAATAATTATCAACATACACACTAAAGTTATCCTTCTTAGATTTACTTACCAGTAAATCGTGGGACTTGTAATTACTAATGATGAATTTTAAAATAAACCAAAGCGTTCACCGATCTTGTCCTAACCACGCTGGACGTTTCTTAACCAAAGCGAGCGATTGGACGACTGGCTGCACTTGAATTTGGTTTGCTAAGTACGTCTGCAGCACGCGTGAAATACACGCGTAAATTGAAGAAATTGGCCATTGTAAAAGTCCTTACTGCAGGTAAATTTCCACTGACAGCCTTTCCCCCTAAACAAAAAAGATACTTTTAGCACGATACTATCGTACTTAAAGAATATTCAGGTATTCTGTAGCGCATGTGCTAAGCACGTTATTATCACAATATTAGCAGGATTATATTACGCTAATAGCATGGCTATGACCGCTCTTTTCGTGCTATTATCCCATTTTTGGGTATAATAGCGCACGTGCTATTATCACGTTATTAGCGCACTATTATACCCAAGCACTAGTAGATCTGCTATTGTTACGCTAAAAGCCTTCTAATATTACTACTTTTATACTACTTTTAGCAGACGCTAAAATTACGCTTAATGTATGCTATTATCACGTAATGTATGAGCGTGCTATTATCACGTTTTTAGCGCACTATTATACCCAAGCACTAGTTGATCTGCTATTGCTACGCTAAAAGCCTTCTAATATTACTACTTTTAGCAGATGCTAAAATTACGCTTAATGTATGCTATTTTTCTTTCTTTTATTTGATCTTATATTGTAATACTATTACTATTTAAAATCTCTTTTAGTAGCATTTTATTCCACGATACTATACTGGCGCTTTTAGCATAATTTTAGCTTCTCCTGAAGAATGCTAAAAGCACGCTACTCTAGCACGTTTTTAGCAGATCATTATCATGATAAACTAATGGGATTTTCTTTAGTAATTTATTTTTCTTCCTTAAAACTTTTCTTTTTTACAAAGTTTTACTCCAAGAATGCTACTCCATTTTTAGTTACTCGAGTAACTACAAATGGGGTAGCAGCATTCTTGGAGTAAAACAATGTACAAAAAAAAGTTTCAGGGAAGAAAAATAAATTACTAAAGAGAATCCCATTAATTAGTTTGTATATTATATATGCTTTTCTGAAGTATTTTTTTCTTTTTCTTCATCCCATGTTGTTTTTACTTTCCTTATCCTATAGAAAGGAAAGTAATGCAATCACCAATACCTGTATTTGGGGGGGGGGGGGGGGGGGGGAGGGGTCCCTTGGATTAACTTTTTTATTATTCACCCTAGACGGGGATTGTGACATATCAAATCCAAGGATTTTCAGGTGCTGATTACGAAATTTACATTGATTTTTAGCTAAATGTTACCGTTGAGTCACCAGTGGTGGAATTTGACTTCTTTTCAAGTGATGAGCTTTCCTGGTGTCACACCAGATTTTTTAGTTTATTTCCACCATTTCTATGAATTTGAGCTCTAGTATAGTGCAATACAAACTCACCAGACGTATTAAAGAACCGCAGGCGACATTTTTTAGAAGCTCATTTATGTAAAATGTCCATCTTGATTTAAACCATTTATGAAGTGACTTTCAGACCTGAATACACTAAAATTTACATATCGGAATACTGTTTGAATTTCAAAGCCAAATAAAGAATTAATCAATAAAAGTGTCTGAGTTTGGGACTCTAATATCAGAGACACTTTTATTGATAAAATATGTAAAGAAATAATAAAACATAGTATTTTTTAAAGTAATGCGAATTTGATTTATTTAAAGAACTACCTAATTTAATAAAATCAAAACAAAACAGTAGGTAAAATATTTCAAATCAGGTACAATTGAACACACTTTTTAAATTAATCATTGCTAGTGTTTTAAAATCTAATTAAATGTATGTGATACTGAGGAGACCAATAACTATAGCTCATGGGTAATAAATTTGTACCATAAGAAAACAATATGATATGGCTATTCTTATTACCTTCAAAAGCATGTAAGGATGAAAAGCACTTTGTGTTAAAAGTAACCACTATGCCTGATTTTACTTGAATGTTTTGAAGCATTACAAGGTTCTCCATTACTTATTTCTAAAACATCTTCCCAGAATCAGGCTGGGTAGGAATGGAATCTTTGGATACCATATTGATGAATAATAGCAACAGATTTTAAAATTACTAGGGGTAAAGTATTGATTTCCTACCAAGCATTGATAAAAAAATTAATAAAAAAGGAAAAAAATAATTCTGATAGTAACAATTTTAGCAAAAATTATGTTTTAAAGCTTATCTTATGGTAAACAATTCAATCAAAATGGATAAGACAGCTTAGAAATTAATCTGTTTACTTTTAGGATAGTCCTGTAAATTGCATTAAAAAGATTAGCTCAGTGGTTAAGCTCTCGCTTGCCATGCGGAAGGTCCCGGGTTCGATCCCCCATGCCGACAAAAATTTGTATTCTTAATTTGGTTACAATTGTTTGTAAGGGATACCTTCCGGTGCGCTCGTGTTGACCCATTACCTAAATGGGAAGTATTGTGTCACTTCTCGCCCATCAGAGGGGAGGCATACTACGGGATGGGCAGGCTACAACACAGACCACAAGTGTCTACAGTAGCTCCTGTTTCATGGCTACGAAATAAAAAGGCTGTGAAACACTCATCTTTAAAAAAAAGACAATTCTTAGTAATAAAGATAATGCTTATTTTTAACTAATACTGATGATAATCAAATATGTTCTTTGGTATGATTTGTTAGTAGGTACTATGAAAGTATACAGATGAATTAAAAATTGAGTTGAGTTGTGTTCTCATAAACACAAGCAGAGATCTATTTAGTTGTTACTATAAGTCTCATTCAAGGTGTAGGAACTCGTAACAAATACAGAATATTCAAAATAATATTCTGCAGAATATTGAAAATAACAAATTTAATACAACTCTTCTCTCATTATCTTCACTGGCTCTCTTATCACCACACTTCACATTTTGCTATCTCTCTTTTACTTTTTCTCCTTTTGCTTCTCCCTTTCCCGGGGCCACTTGATGCCTGAGACTAGTTGCCTTTGGCGCATTGGTTTTTATTTAGTTTAAGTTATCTAATTAGTAATTTAAGATAAATGTGAAACACATACTTGTATATTATTATTCACAATAACATTTGATTGATTGAAATAACCTTCAGGAGGGATTAACACCTTTCAAGTATGAAATAAAGATTGTAAGAAAAATCAAGGGAAACGTATCAATTTTATTTAAATTTTTTGGTTAAAAACCACTTCACAAAAGCCTAGAGATCTCATCTAATGTAAATCAAACCTAATAACTAAAATTATAAGATCAAAATGAAAATAAAGTAAATTATTTCTGGACAGGCAATGATTGCTACTTATTGAATCTGGAATGGAGTTTTAAGCTGCTGGAAAAGCTGGAGAATTCAGTTTTCTGGCTTCTATGGATATGGATACTTATGAGACTCAAGCTGCACCGTTGCTCCTTCCTCAAACAGTGAGGCAGTAGGACTTCTTGGATTAGATTTAGCAAGTGGTTGAATTTTTTATCACCTCAATGTAGTCTGACAATGATTGTATTCAATCAGCAACTTCAATAGAATTAGACTTCCTGTTGGGGTTTCCAGGATAATGCTAATTAGTTTGATCACAGCAAGATGAATGAAAGTTCTCAATTATAGTACAATGCCTTGAATTGTGGGCAGGTGAATTTCCACTTGGTACTTTGTAAGTTCTGTCAACTTTTTGTTTGTTTTATTGGAGCAAATATTTAAATCTTACCACTTTAAATCCAAGGAGGTTATTTCATGAAGTCAGGTTTGAGGTATAACAGGGCCAAATAATTTATGTTTTCAACTTAGGAAAAACGATAATATCAAGAGAATAAATAGAATTTTAGATTTTTTAGTTTTCACAAAAGCAAAAGAAACAATTATTTTACAGATCAGTAATGAACTGAAAAATGGCGTCTTACGTTTATAGGCGATATTATGTCACTACCGCTTCAATAGCGTCGAAGCGCTAAAATACCGGTAAAATAGCGCTAAAAGACAGCATAATAGCATGATAATAGCACGTGCTAATACTACCTAAATAGTATCGGTATTTTATTACTTGCGCTAAAATAGCGCTAAAAGACAGCATAATAGCATGATAATAGCACGTGCTAATACTACCTAAATAGTATCGGTATTTTATTACTTAAATATTAGCCTCTTTTATTGGTATTTTATATCTTATAAAAGAGGGTATTTTAGACTGCTATGGTCTACTTATAGCATGCTGTTAGCAGTATAAAAGACATACTACTAATAAAGGTATTTTATTCCAAAATAATATCCTGCTAAAAGAGCTAGCGCTAATATATAATTAGCCATTGTTTAAGGGGTTGCAATACCGTCATCTACTGATATTTTAGACATTGTTAGTTAACATTAAAGTTTAAAATACTGTATTAGAGTTAAAATTCACAAATTTATTACAGTTTTAAATCGACTCTTCACATTCAACTCTAATGTAATTCTACACACAAAATTCGAAGTAGCGTTTCAAAATTGTTTGTTTACATACTTTTGACGTCACAGCGTAGGCGACCAATCAGATTGCGTTATTTCAAGGAAGACCTTTGGAGAGCCTTTTCATCCCTAAGGAATGACTTTTTTAATTTTTGGACATCAAAATCGTGTTTCTCGGGTCTTTTTACATTAGAATCAATCATCTGCTCGAAAAAAATAGTCATTTGGGAAAGCCCCATTGTCCCCTTACTTTCCGGACGTCAATCGTACAATGATTTTAAGACATTATACAATATACATGGTACATCTCTCTATTGAGAATGATTTGTAGTAACAAACAATTTTCATTATATAATAACCCTAATATCATCTTTAACATTAAGTATAAAAGTACAAGTCGTACTTATAGAGGAATACGGTGGTTTTTTTTTTTTTTTTTTTTTTTTTTTTTTTTTCCAATAACTTTATTAGGTATATTTTAATATTCATACATATCCTTCATTTAATATCTAATAGTTACTGCAATCCAATGTACTTTTCAGTATGTGGTGGATTGCAGCAAATAGTATTGTCTTCTTTTCTTTCATGTCTTTTTTTTATTATTTGGAAATATTAAAAAAAAAAAATTGTTTTTGTTTTTTTTTTTTGGGGGGGAGAGGGTCCTTCTAAAATTTTGACAGGTACAGAATTAATTATTTTCTCAATAGAAATATTACTAATAATCAACAATGTAATGATTGTATGTGATAATTTGTGATAACATAAAACATTAATATTCTTTAACAATATTTTAATTTTAATTATTGTAGTTATTATATGAGTATACATTATAAAAGTTCTAAGATTAATTTTTTATTTTCATCTATTTTTAACCAATTTTTTACGGCTTCTCTTACAATTTTAGTGTTATTTAATTGTTTAAATTCATTGGGTAAGTAATTATACACTTTTTGTCCAAGGAAAATAAAATGTTTTTTTATCAAAGATTCATGTATTTGAATGGTTTGAGTATTGTTTGCTTGTCGTGTGTTATGAGTGTGATTTGTCATTATCCAATTATGTGCGTGTTTAAGAGAAAAAAATGTTAGTTTGTAAATATAACTGTCTATTAAACAAGGAACATTAAATATTTTATATAATTGACCTGAATGAAAATATCGATCTTTTTTTAATATAATTCGTAAAAGAATATTAATAGTTCTGTTTAATGGTTGAATTATATTCTGATAAGTTGAACCCCATGCTATAAGACAGTATTGTATTAGGGATTGGGCGAGTCCAAAGTATAGCTTTCTTAGGTTGTCATGTTTACATATTCTTCTTAAATTGCTAAATATATACATTAAGTGTCTTATTTTGTTTCGAAGTATTTTTACATGTTCATCCCATTTTAAATGTTGATCTATTGTTATCCCTAAGTATTTTGTTGATGTTTGTCGAGTCAAATTGTGGTATGTGTTTGTTAAGTTATTGTATATAGTTATGTTTGAGTTTGTGGGTTGTCCTTTTTGGGTTACTGATAATGTCATATATGTTGTTTTGGTGTAGTTTATGGTCAGTGACATGTTATTATACCATGAAGCAATGTTTGTTAAATCTTGGGTTGCATTTTCAAGTCCCGGTTTCAGGGTAGATTCGGTAAAGTGAGTTTGAGTAGTTGTGATATCACGAAAGTGATCAACACAAATATTATAATTTTTTTGAGCTTCTGGAGACAGCAAATCTTCGAGGCAATGGACACCGCATCAGTAAGTAAGTATACATGATTAATTAATTATATAGTTTTATGTACAATAATATTACACATAATATATTACATGATTGTGTGTAAACGGATGTAATGTATTTATGTAGGACCACGTGGATTCATGGTTCCTTAATGATCGATTAAGTTTAGTTTAATCTGAGTAATTAGAATGTTATCAGGATGTAAATCACTTGCATACAGGGTGTCAGAGACAAACAGCCAGTTCAATTAGGCTCATTAATTACGTCATTATTTAACTGTACAAAGAGTCAAGAACATTTTTTTCTTTGTGGATTTTATTTTAAAAATAATAATTATTAAAAAAATAAATATGAATATATTTAAAAAACAAATAAAAAATAAAACTGTTGGCATAATGTGACTACCTGCTATATACCAGCTTTAAACTGTCAGGACAAAAGACAATAACACAAATTTATTGGTGCCCTTAATTGGGTTGGCGCTAGGAAGGGCATTCAGCTGTATAGTGTGGAAGGAGAAGTGCCAGAACCAACCAACCTCAACCATGAGGAATAGGTTGAACATTGCCAACCCCAAGTAGGTTTGGGAAAAGGAAAAGTGGAAGAAAAGAGAGAGAGAGAGGAGAGAGAGGAGAGAGAGAGAGAGAGAGAGAGAGAGAGAGAGAGAGGAGAGAGAGAGAGAGAGAGAGAGAGAGAGGTGTGAGAAATCAAGACTCACACAGGGAAAGAGCTAGTGGTTGGGTGGAAGAGCTCTCTTGGGAGAATCCTGCCACGTTAAACAAAGCCATTAAAAAATAAAAAAGAGGAAAAAAGATGGGTAGTTTAACTCGAACAGATAACTTTTTTCCAAACAAAAGGAACAGTAACGGAGTTGCTTAACAGAGTGTGTATGTGTGTGTGTGTGGAGAGAGAGAGAGAGAGAGGGAGGGAGAGAGAGAGAGAGAGAGAAAGAGAAGAGAGAAAGAGAGAAGAGAGAGAGGAGAGAGAGAGAGAGAGAGAGAGAGAGAGAGAGAGGAACGTGACTTCCGGTGGATAACACAATAGTGAGGGTCTCACAATCCAGGGTTCGCCCGTTCGCTCCAGAGGTGGGCATTGTTCTGTCAGGAGTGTCAGAACTCGCCATGTCATAAGTCACCATGGAGGTTCTAACCTCTCGGCTTGTCACCCTTCAAGGCTGGAGTGGCCGTCCTAAGTGTTTAACAAGGCGCTATCAGCTGGGAGACCCTTTAGTATTCAAGCCAATCAGTGGCGACTCTTGGGCTGTGAGTGCGAATCCTAGAAAGCTAATTTTTTGATTTTTTTTTTCTCTCTTGAAGCACTTTAACTAGGCTTTAAAGTTTAAAGTTTAAACTTTAAACCTGTCGTTGGGTCTGTTCCGTCCCGGTAGCTCAGTGGTTAAGGCGGCACTCTGTGAATCCAAAGATTCCAGAGGTCGTGGGTTCGAAACCCAGCCGGGACATGACAAGTTATCCCCCCATTTGGGATTTTTACACATAATAATATGTCTTGGGCTTACTGCTGGAATAATGGGACTTAATAGTCCTAATCGGGCAGTATAAATAAGGCGATATTATCATTATTATTCTTTTTGGGTCTTTAATGTCGATGTCGCTTTCAACTAATATTATGTATATAAAAAAAGGTCGGGTAAATAAGTCAAGTTAACAGAAAACCTCGCCAATAGGCAGCGTCAGGAGGGATCGAATCGGAACGGTTCCAACCCCGCTGGACGTGGCTTAACTTCAGTGACTGAACGAGAACTCGTGTATTTAACGTGCCATCGACGCAACACTGACGGCGTATGAGGTAATTTATTGTACTATCAAGCTATGTGATTAGCATAAGTATGATAATTACTTCCGCGAAATTTCTAATATTAGAAATCGGAAGTATTGTGTTCGTTTTTGTAAAAAAAAAAATATTTTTTTGCTCCGATTTCATTTTTTTCATATTTCTGGACATTTCATAACCTTCTGAGCAACTTTGGTTTTTGTGTCCGTCTGTCGGTCTGTTAAAAATATTTTCAGTTTATCCAGCACTGATGAAATCTTTCACAATATAATGTCCTCGAAGATTGTTTGAATTGGTATCCCTCTGGTACGTGACGTCGTGACCTAACACGAGTGTCGAGGGGACCTTGGGTCCTGATTCTTGAGGGGGTGTGGAGAGATTTTCGGGGTCAAAGACCCTTCTAAGCATTATCGTCAACTCAGCGCCGATGGCACGATGAATACACCAGTTCACATTCAGTCACTGAGGTTAAGCAACGTCCAGCGCGGCTGAGACTTGGATGGTGTCACATTCTAAATTGAACCCTCGTGATGCTGGCTATTCCCGGCCGCGTCACTCACACTGGGTGAGATTTTCTGCTTTGTACTTGGATGGCCAAGGTCTACTCATACCTCGTGAGGAAAAATGAGTGGCTGCTTTAATGTGAGCACTTGAGCAGCGACCAGTGGCGGAACGATGTGCAAAATAATATACATATACATATAGACATATAGTGACTTGAGTAGCTCGATCGATAAGGCGACGGACTTGTAATCTGGAGGTCGGTGGTTAAGAAAAAAAAATTAGGACAGCTCATTTGAGCGAGCAGGTAATAGTGATATCACGATTGTGATCAACATATATTAATATGATAACTTCAAATATTTAAGTAGTGCTTTATTTAGACTGATTAAAAGTGCACTGGTAGTCAAGTGGTTAACGCGCTAGTCTGGTAATCCAGGTAGCGTAGTGGTCCGTTGGTTCGAATCCCACGCAGTGCATGAATTTTTCCTCGTTAATTTGAGTTTGTAACCACATAATAATAATAATCTGAGGGTTAGGTGATAGAAAATGCTTTGAGCATTAACATCGCCTGGTGGTTACCTTCCACTAAAGAGTGTTATTATTATTATTACTGATAGTGCAAGTTAGTCCCATTATGCCAACAGTTCTTCTTGTATTTCATTTAACATAGGTTCCTGATTGCTTTTTCCATTATAAAGGAAAATTAGAACACAATGCAACATATCTTCACAGTATTTTCTCGACTAACCTGAATAATATTTTAAATAATACGTTCTAGTTTAGATTTCGACGTCCTCAAATTGAGGACAACTTAGCACGAAAGAGTTTACCTTGAGTTTAGCATATTGGGAGAGGAACCGGGAGGGAATTGAAAGAAAAATGAGAGAGAGATGGAGATAGACAGAGAGAGAGAGGAAGAAAGAGAAAGAGAGAGAGAGAGAGAGAGAGAGAGGGAGGGAGGGAGGGAGAGACAAAGAGAAGGAAGAGAGCGAGAGAGGAGGGAGATAGGGAGGGAGAGAGAGAGAGAGAGATAGGGAGGGAGAGAGAGAGATAGGGGGAGGGAGGGAGAGAGAGAGAGAAAGAGAGAGAGAGAAAGAAGAGAGAGAGAAGAAGAGGGAGAAAGAGAGAGAGAAAGAGATAGAGAGAGAAAGAGAGATATTTAATTTATTGATTGATAATTTTCATATATTTTTTAAAATAATTAATCTTATACTACCAACTAAGCTAATAAAATAACTTGTAAAAAAAAGGAATGGAAAGAAAGTGAAAATAGGTTATACTGAAAATGAGAATTTTCAGGCTGAGAATGGCTTTCAAGTTTTCAGTGTTAAATACAATGGGTACAAGCAACAGGCCGGAGCAGTGGTTCCCAACATGGTGTCCAACAGTCCAAGACACCCTGGTAAATTTATTTATTTAGAAACTCTTTATTAGTAGAACATAGTATATACAGACAAATAATGGTAAAAATTAAAATACAAAATTTACGATATTCATATAAACAAGAAAAAAATAAACAAAATATTTACTTATGTCCTAACTAAAGGGCGGGGTTATTGCCTATGGCAATCTCTTTTTCATAGATTTAGAAAGTAAATAACAAACTTGGGACTTGAACCAACGACCTCTAGATCACAAGTTCATTAATTTTTTTATCATGAGGTTGGTTTTAACCAAGGCGGTGGACTTGTAACGTGGAGGTCGGTGGTTCGAGTCCCAAGTGAAAAACTATTGTATTTAACGTCGCTTTCAACTGCATAGTCATATCACGACGGGGGTGTACTGTACCCCTTCATTCGCAGGAAATTCACAAACCTGCTACCCACATTAACCTCACCCTACAGTAATCTGGGTTGGGCCGGAATGCCAGCATCACAAAGTCTTCATCTCGCTGGACGTTGCTTAACTTTGGTGATCCTACGTGAACCGGTGCATTCAACGCGCCATCGACGCTGGTGAATTGTGTTTAACACAATGATAACTCATACCGATATAACTGAGAGCCACTGGTAGATAGGGCGTTGTCCATGTCTGTAGCATGGAAATTGAAAGTAAATGCGGCGTTGACACGAAAATCCTAATATTTACTAATTTATATTCGGGCGGAAAATAATTTGTCTGCCGAGTTACTGACCTAGGATATGTTCAATAGTACTAGGCGTCAGTAATAACTAATTCTATTGATTCTTATCATATAAAGTCAATATTTGACTCATAACCAGTATAAAGAGAAAAGTGAGAAGTTGTATTAGATGTACATGAATATTAGAACATACCTGGACAGCTGTTTCGAGCTTATTTGCTCTAGAAATCTATACATTTTCTGCATATGTACGTATTGTACGTGCACGTGCACTGGTAGTCAAGTGGTTAAAGCGCTAGTCTGGTAATCCAGGTAGCGTAGGGATCCGTTGGTTCGAATCCCACCCAGTGCATGAATTTTTCCTCATTAATTAGAGTTTGTGACCACATAATAATAAGACTCTGAGAGTTAGGTGGAAGAAAATGCTTTGAGCATTAACCTCGCCTGATGGTTATCTTCCACTAAAGAGTGTTATTATTATTAGGTACATGCCTAGTTGACTACATATTACTAGCAAAAAAGACTAATGGAGTTACTGACCTGTTCAATGCCTTAATACTGACCTAAGCCAATATTGAACGGTTAGGCGCCAGCGTCAATTGATTCTTATTAAAATCAATCTAACTCTCGACTAGATTTGGTTATTTTTTTATTAGAGCGAAAAAAGACAACAGACGTCAAAAAAAAAAAAAAAAAAAAAAAAAAAAAGTCACCGGAAGTTACTGACCTATCCAATATTCCAAAATGGTGACGTCATCAAGTAATTGGACATCATTGAATTTGATTAGGCAATTCGTTGGGTCCTGCCATTTCTGTCAATTGAGTGTACTAAATTAGGGACAAGGATAAGGCGCTGGTCAGCTGGAACAATGCATTTCAAAACTCAGACATTATTACACTGTACACCAAAATATAGCATACAAATTTGCAAAATTGCATCCGTTGCTTTTTCAAATTGAGAAATGATAAATAAATTTCTAATATTAGATTTTGGAAGACTTTTGTTCGTTTTTGTAAAAAACGAATTTTTTGCTCCGATTTCAATTTTTTTCTGGAAACATTTCTGGACGTTTCATAACCTCTTGAGTAAAATTGTTAAATCAAATGAAATCGTTGGCCTTAGGAAGGGCATCCAGCCGTAAAAAATAAGCCAAAACCAATCAACCTCAACCATGAGTTTGAACAACGTCGACTCTGCTTGAGTGGGATAAGACAGAGTAAAAAAAAAAGAAGAAGACTGAATTATTAGTCACCTATTATTTTCTAATAGTAATTAGCTATTAGATAATAAATAGGTAATAAAAGATAAGAGGAAATCCTATTGTCCATTCATAAAAAAAAATTGAGTTCTTCTGGTAAGTTTCAGAGGTAATTAAGTATTTATGTATGTTAATCTTGTAATTCTTTTGCTGTACAGTCATTGAGCAATCTATTTGGAATGCATAGGCATTAAAAAAAATGATCTATTTTCGGAATGGTAAAGAATCTTCCCGCCGCGCCGTGTTGACTGCCAGATTGATATACTTCCAAAAGTTAGTAGTCACCGTGGCAGGTGGCAGAGTGAGTTAGCGCGCTAGGCATTGCACGCATGGTGACCTGGGTTCGATCGCCAGCGGGGCAGGAATTTTTCTGCTCTGTACTTGGATGTTCGGGGTCCACTCATACCTCGTGAGGAGGAATGAGTAGTTGCTTGTATGAGTAACGACCAGTGGCGGCATTACCAGAGTAAAAAGAAATTAATTTTATTCGTAATTTTAAATTATTCAATAAGAAGAATAGGTACCTAAACTTTCAATACGGAAAACTGTATAACACTTTGTAATACATAGAGCTACCTACTATAGGACGAAGCAAATTTAATAATATCAAGCCTTTGTGATTCGACCGCCCGATATCGAAATACACAAATTATTTATTTATTGCGAGTATGTTCCACTAGTAGAAACATTTTTTTTAAAGCTCTAAAAGGAAAAAGGTTAAAGCTAAAATTGTGCTTGAAATGCCGAAAGCTAAAACAAAAGAATATGGTATTCTAAATAGGTAAAGTAGAGATATAAGTACTATAGAGCTAATATTAAATTTAAAAGTTCAAAATAACCGCGAAGCAAGAGCATTTATAGTTCACAACGAGTATAGAGCTCATAGACCCACGCAAATCAGATAAGAAACTGCAAAGGAAAAATAATAAAAAGAGAAGAAGAAGTAAAAGTAAAAATAGACCACATACTCACGGTACTTAAACGGCTAAACTTAACTGAATGTGAGTATACAAGGACTTACACGATTTATTGTTTTAATGAATTTAGAATTTAGAACTGAAGTCACTCACCGCACTGTTAAAACTGTAGAACAAGGACTTGAGGTCTTACTTGAGTATTAAGAAGTACAATAAAGCTGGACATTCCTTATCTAGCTTTATTGTACTTATTCAGTTTTAATTGTATTTTAATTGTATTATTTTAGCAAACTAGATTATAACCTCTACTTACCTATTGTTCCCAATATGTAACAATGGCTTTTGAATAACTTCAAAGAAAAGTAAATGGTTCTGATTATTTAAATTTAATCTTTTTTTTTTTGATCGAAGTCAATTTTTTTTTATTCGGCTTTAACATCATTTTCAACTGCATGGTCATATCACGACGGAGTCAAATCTTTAATTAGAAAATAATAAACTAAAGATGTAGGTACTGTTTTACAGGTTTTTCTTTATTCCTAATATAGAGGTCATTTTTATTTCAAATTAAAAAAGACAAAATTAAGTTTGAAAAACATACTAAAATAGAAAACACAGAGTGAAACAGCGGCGTGATTGCGTGAACCACATAAAACAGCCAAGTTAAAAAAAATATGATGAAACTTTATTGAGTATCTACGATGTTGGAATATTGGCTATTGATATAAAAATCAACAGGAGTCCATTACGTGTTACCTACGTCAATTACATCCTCTGCTTTACCTAACATAATGGATATATTGCCATTCATAGTAACATTCTTTGTATTTCCAGTAGTCAATCAGAGTCAAGTATCTCCATCACAATAGATCAAACTATACTGGAAAGATCAGACTGATCAGGTGCTATACAAAAACCACAACCACAATGAAAACACTAACAATGACAACAACAACTTCAAAAGTACTTCACCTGGAAATTACAACAATGCCATTGAGGATTGAAGCATACAAATATTTATACTATTTTTACAACCAGGAAGAAAATATCATTGACAACAGAAGCAATACCAAACATGTCTTCATTACACCATGGTTGGTAATAATTTCAAAGAAGTCAGGGAACTTTTACAATCTATCAAAATACACATCAATAACTTCATAACTAAAATAATACTCACAAATTTAAAAATGCATCTTCACGATTAAAAACACTAACAACAATAATAAAAGATCTATCTTCATCACCAAGGACAAAAAATCCCAAACACTGATTGTGAACAGCAGCAGCAAAAATATCAATGTCATCAATACAAAAGAATATACCAACATAGAGCATATAAAACCCTTTAAAATTAGTGAAATATATACAGAGAGCATCATAATAAAATTATCAACAAACAATATATTATCATGATGGTAATCATTTTAAACACATCCAAAACAAGAACAAAAAATCTAAAACCAGGGTAATCTACTCGGATGTGACAATTAAGCTGCACAATCCATCACACAATGGCACTGTCATCATCAGCATCATAGATAATAACATTCACACAAAAACAACTAGAAGCACCAAAAATAACAACAACAAAACAGGGCAATCTTCTCGGATCTGACAATGAAGCTTTACAATCCATCTCACAATAGCATTGGATGGGTACATGAGTCATAGAAACATTAACCATTATGTTGACTGGTATTTTGCTATCCCGAAAACTCATCAATGCGGACAGTAGATTTATTAGAAACCCAGTGGTTGCTGAAAACCCCAGACCGTAACACTAGATGAATCAAACTCAAGGACCTTCTGGTGATGGAAAAGAGGTTGTGGAAAAATTCACATGATTCATTTTTCAGCAATTAGAGACCACAGCACAGTAGTCCCATGCCACATAGACTACACACTACACAGGTAGGTATATATTGTGCGTTTGAATGTATATTTCAAACATCTATTTAATTAGAATGAATTTTTTTTTTTACTGATGAAACAGATTGGCCGAGGAAATGAGAGGTAGACCTTGAAAGCTGTTGCATTCAACGACAGTGTCATTATTGTATATTATCCGTTATATCACAGTAATAAAAAAACATGGTATTGTAGAGGTCAACAGGGTAAACTACATAGGTTTACTTATCTCTCCTACTGTTGAATTAGGAGAGATATTATTTTCACATTTTAAAACAAAAAACATTTTTTTTTGGTGATTTCATTACTTTCCTTTCCATAGGATAAGTAAAGTAATGAAGGGTTGGGTGGAAGAGATTGCCATAGGCAATAACCCCGCCCTTTAGTTAGGACATATGTATATATTTTGTTTTTTTGTTTTGTTCTTTTTTTACCTTGTTTATATTATTAATATTGTCTATTTTTTTTTATATTTACCATTATTGTCTGTATATATATGTTCTTCCTACTAATAAAGAGTTTCTAAATAAAATAAATAAATAAAATAAAGTAAAAATATATATGACTATTATTTTACTTCCGGGAAAAGATATTGTTCCAATTAAAAAAAAAAAAAAAACAAATTTCTGGACAATACAGGTCCGTAACCTCTGGAGCTTCATGAGTTCATAATAATAATTTAAATTTCAACACCCAAAAATAGCCAGGCCAAAGGAACACCAAGAATTATGAATAGGGTCAATTGTTATGATATCGCATGCACAGTTCATTCGTCTGGGTGGCACGAATAAAATTGAAATAAAGACAGAGATCATTCTAATAAAATTGAAATAAAGACAGAGATCGTTCTAATAAAATTGAAATAAAGACAGAGATAATTCTAAAAAAATTGAAATAAAGACAAAGATCATTAAAATAAAATTGAAGTAAAGACAGATATAGACAGTTTAAGAGAATAGACCAATTTGAGTTGGACACAAGGCGAAACATTGTAGACCAAATCTTATAAAAGGTGAGAGAGATAAATATCTGAGAGAGATATAAATATGTTGTAGGAAAGATGAAGAGCTTAACTGAAATAAAAGAAAAATTAGACTTCATGAAACAAATGCCAACGTCTACCTATTATTATTATTATTATTAAACATGTTGGATCAAGTTTTATTTACAATAAAGAAGGTACATAGAATATTTACAAAGAAATTGAAATAAAACAAAGCTTGATCAAGGGCGGTGTTCATGCCAACGGCATTCTCTTCCACACCACCCTTGAGTGTTTTTGGAAAAACTAGTGAATGAAGAAGGTAGAAGAGGAGGGACAGCAATTTCCAAGTCCGTCTGGCCGACCGACGCGACGCTCCCCGACACGTCATTGATACACTCAGAGGAAATAACGCTCACAATGTACATGAAACTAAGAGAAATCATAAACCAAGGCATACAACACCATAAAAATAAAGCGTTCAGTTAATAATAATAACAAAAACAAATAAAGGGATCATCATCAGCATAACATTAGCAATACAAATAAAAACCACAACACCAAAAACAAAATTAAAAAATATTGGTAAAACTATCATCATCAACCACAAAAAAACATGGTCAGCTAGAACAACAAAATAAGACGAACGATAATAATTCATAAAATTCATCATGCACATAAAGAAACGAATAAACACAGCAGGGAAAATTGCACTCTAAATCTGCGATAGTTTCGCGATGAAATACAAAAACAATATACTGCATAAAAATAAAGATAATATTAATTGAATCAGACAATTCAGATTCCTTATACGATAAAAAACAAAACAAGAGGAACAGAGAGCATCCAGCAATTAAATGTATGGCTCATTAAAGCATGTATGCACGAACATTAAACAACACATTAGCATTAGGAGACGCCATAAAGATAACGACTGTTGAACATGGGCCAGTTGATGACCCGAGAGGCTATGGACCTCTCAAACATCTCAATACTGCCCTTATGAACGAAAAAGAAAAAGAGTACAACCACCGTTCTCTGAAGTTTTGATTTTTTTAATAGACACGTGTAGTACCCAGGTGATATACCAAGGACCACCATTAGGTTCTTGGTATATCACCTGGGTATCCTTGTTGTATTAAGCTCATTTGGAATAAAATCACGTGGGTATCCTTGTTGTATTAAGCTCAATTAGAATAAAACCCCTAGCAGAATAGCTAGCTGGCCAATTTCCAAGGCACAAGTTCTCCTGTAGCCCGTTCCAAAAACAATCTTCACTCTCAAAATCCCCAAACCAATCAGAGTGCGTTGTGTGACGGTTGAAACGGAAATTCGGAGATTTTGAGAGTGGAGAGTGTTTCTGGAATGGGCTGCTGGTCCTCTTCTTCTTTTACACTGCCTTTTCCAAAACCTATTTCGGGTCTGGATTGTTCAATCTCTTCCTCATGGTAGAGGTTGGTTGGATTTAGGACTTCTACTTCCACATTGGTTTCCTGTTCTTGAATCAATAGGGACTTTAGATAAGAATATTGTATCAGATGTGCATTAGGTACTGACGACCACATAAATGGGGGACCTAGGCTTGCAACTCGCCCAGCCTATCACTCATCACAACTCGTCAAGTGAATGACCCTAGACAAGGTTACAATGAAGTTTTTTTTACTCAATTTAGTCTTTTCTATGTTTGGAGCAAGAGTAACTTGCAGCATCAGTATACGTACATGTAATGTCATTGTAGCATGGGCAGAATAGCACTACACTTGCTCACATCATCATCAAATTTAAGCGTAAATTTTCATCGATCATCCCTTACTCGGGTTTTATGTTTTACTATCATTTATCAAACACCTCGGCCGAGGTGTGAAGAACGCCTATACAAAGAAAGATACATTTGATATAACTTGGTCAATATTGGCATGATTCGGTATTACAGTAATGAGTTTTCGCCTGACATCGCATAGTCTCTTTTGCCGTCTTTTTTTGTACATCTATAGACCAATGGAATGCTAGCTTCCTCGATGTTCCAATAATAGAGATACAGGAAACATTTTCGAACATTTTTCAGGCAAGGTCCAATAAAAAAATATACCTAATATTGAAATCCTGATTTCACTACTAAATAATTTAGTAGTGAAATAAGGATATCAGAAAGTTCCCTTCAATTATATATACTTTTGAGGTTTTTTTCAGATTTGTATAATGGTTTCTTTCTTACATTTTATTATTAAATATGTATAATTTAACATCTCCTACTTCATACGTTATACTTCTTCTCCTTCATACGTTATACTTCTTCATTTGAAATAGCTTAGATCTAACTGAACCATTTCAATACATCAAATTGGTAAGGTATACTACTTGTTTCTATTTGTTGTTCAAAAATCCTCTCATTTATCTCATGCCAGTAGTACGATGACCTTTTGGTCATTAGCATTTAGTTGACCAACATTGCTTCCCCTTTTGGAGTAAAGTTTCTACAACGTTTTTCAACAATTCTACTACAAATTACAGAACATAATTTATTGAATCTGTCCAGGAGACTTTTTCCAAGAACTCTCGCATGGCTTACACACAAAATTGAAAAAAGCAGAAATAAGTACAAGTAGGTATAATAACAAAAAACAAAACAAAGAAGCCGATCGAGATTTTTTTAATTCCAAATATAGAAAACTGAGTACGAAACGAGTTCAGACGGTTTTTATTTTAGACGAGAATGCTCTGCATAGTGTTTTTGTTATTCTTTTGTTGATAATGATTTTGTGTTTGTTAATTTTACTCCCGATAGTAATATGGATGCTTGTGATAATTTTCATGTTGGCTGGTGCTGTTGGTATTATTATTTTCCATTATGTTTGTGTAGCTCTTTCTTGTTGTTGTTACTTATGATAATGTTAGTGTTACCTTTACTCTTTGTAATTTGCATGCTGGTGTTAATCTTGGTTAGTGCTGGTGATAATAGTATTGTATACATAATTATGCTCTTGTTATAGCTTTGTTACTGTGTTGCTTCTGATTCTTGTTTGGATTATGATAATACCTTTTGTTGTTTTCGAGGGCAATGCTGACAGTAATAAAATTATTGTTATAATGTAATTGTTGGTGATGGTTTTTTCTATATGAGAATGATAATTCTGAAGTTGCTGTTTATTTGGGTTTTGCTACTGCTCATTGTGCTGATATCTTCATTGTTATTATTAGAAATAGGTAGGCTTGTTAAAAGTATTTTTATTGTTTTTTTCTCTCTCAATATTACTGTGATTTTTCTAGAGATAAAAATCTTTTCAGTACAGTTATTTACTTGCATATAATTTTACAAAATTCCTTCTTTTTATTTGTTGTTGGTTGTACTGTGATAATTATTATAGAATCGATAAAAAAATATCTTAATATAGGTACGTTAACAGAAATTTGAAACAGATTGACCAAAATATGACTACCAATGTGGAATAGTCCCTTTTTGGTATTTAGGTGCGTACTGAGAAATAGAAAATTCTAAATAGAACGCCAACCAGAACGGACTATAATCTCAACGGCGACAGAGTGCCGGGTTTTAGCTGGTTATTACGAGAATTTTTTTATCAACCTTAAAAAATAATCCTTTTTTCAACTTTTTAATGTGTATTAGTGTTGCATTTGATGCTGTTCTTATGCTTTGTCTTACTGCTGATATGTATTATTATTCTCTTCAGCCTCATCATATCTTCCTACTGCAATATGGTTTGATTTTTCAAGTTGTTTCTATCGTTGCTGCTTTTGTACTGATGCTGTTCCTATTGTATATTATATGGACCTTGTTTTTATAACAGCGAGTTTAGGAATAGTTGGAGGTTCATTGTTGTGTTGGAGTCTCCTACAAAGTCGCTCTATTGTTCTCCTCGCGCCCAAGAGGGGATTGGAATTCTGAGGAACAAGAGTGTCCAGAAACACAAAGTAATTAATCATTGTGATGCTGTAGAGAATAATTTAGTTTGCATATGGTTCCTATAAAAATGAGATCTATGTATAAATAGGATACTTAATAAATATATGTAGGTATTTAGAAGATTTCAATGTATGTTTAATTGTATACCATATAATAATTTTAATAAATTACAATAATTTTATGGTTATTGTAATAATATTACTTAATTATGAAGAGAGTTGATAGATGTATACAAACATAATAAACGATGAATTAGAGTTGTATACCTATGTAGGTATATTTTAATAAAGTGTGAACATCTAATTAAGTGTGGAAAATAAGTAGGTAATTAAAAAAGAGGAGATAAAACATCTTTTATTGTCTTAAAAATAAAAATTGGCCTTCATTATTCAACTTAAAAAAAAAAAAAACGATTACATGCTGTCATTATTTTGTCATAAAATATTGTTAACAATGCTCTTAAAAATTCCTATAAAAAATCATGCTTTATGTTACTTTGACTCAGTCATCACAGAAAATAAATACTCGTATTATAAATAAAAAACATTTTAAAAAAATCTTCTTTGTTATTTCATTGAGCTTTGTGTTGTTGTGTTTGAATCACAACAAAGTTTAAACTTATTATTTGTTTCTTGTCAACCTTCTCATCATCATGTATTATTGTTTTTGTTTTATTGTTATAATTTGTTACAAAGCTGTGTTATAGTTATAATTCAAAGAAAGATGTTTAAATTTGTCAGTTTTAAGTGCATAATTTCAACACACTACACATACCTACACACTAGACACGAAAGGAGCCCAGAACATTAATTCTGGGCGTCCAAAGGGTTCACCCATATAAATCTTTCCACCACCATGACATATATCTGTGATACACATGGAAACGGAAAGTAAGTATTGTTAATGTGATATGCTCATAACATAGTTATAATTATTATTGTGATATAATCATTACATGCGTTGCCCCTGTGTCTGAGAACATGACATTGATCGCTTTCTTAAGAAACAAAATGACCCATAACAGCTATTGTCAATAAACAATAACAATTGATTGACACTAACCAATAATGTCTTCTGATGAAAACTTGGAAAACGATTTCATATTACATATTCGTATATAATTATATATTATGTATTTTACCATTATCAACATGAACAGTTGCACACCTACAAAAAATCATTTTTTCCCGTTATCCTCATTATTCATTTTAGAGGTTATTTAAAAAAAATAGAATAGAATGGGTTATTTTTACTGTACAATAAAATTACTAGACATTTAACAGTCATAAATTAAAGGTACAAAGTCAATTATATAAAAAAAATAACAATAATAGCATTTATAGGTATTAACAATATTTCATGAACAACCATGAAAAATTAAATGAAAACATTACCATCATATTCACAACCATTAGCATTGCCCTATTAAAAAAAAAAAAAACATTATTTTAATTATTACAGTAACCGAAAAACATTGAAAAATCACTATTTATTACAATTTATACATAGGTTATGCTAATACAAAACATAAAACATACATACATAATATTAGCACACCTACTATATAATTATGTGTAATTGTGTATGAATGGTTTTATTTGTGGTGAAGCACAAGCCTCTTCACAATTTTTGTGGGTAGCGCAGCATTACTAAGAGCCTCCTTTGCTTTTTCGAATTATTCTATTACATTAATTACTTTTTTTTTCTGGTAATGCCGCCAGCACTGGTCGTTACTCATACAAGTAACTACTCATTTTTCCTCTAGAGGTATAACATCCAAGTACAGAGCAGAAAAATTATTGTCCCGCTGGGGATCGAACCCAGGTCAACATGCGTGCAATGCCCAGCGCGCTAACTCATTCACTCTAGCATATTTACTACCCAACAGCTGGGTAACCACTAGAGACATGGTGACACACATTATTTATCATTGTTTGCAATGACCTCAAAGTCAGCAAGTAAATCTCGTACTAGCACATTGCGTGACGTGTGCACATTTGGGGGAGAGAGAAGTAGAGAGAAAGAGAGAGAAAGAAGGGAGAGATAGAGAGAAAAGGGAGAGAGAGGGGGGAGAGAGAGAAGAGGGAGAGAGAGAAGAAAGAAAGAGTGAGAGAGAGAGAGAGAGAAAGAGAGAGAGAGAAAGAGAGAGAGAGAGAAAGAAAGAGAGAGAGAGAAATAGAGGGAAAGAGAAAGAGAGGGAAATAAAGAGAGAGAGAAAGAAAGAGAGAAAGAAAGAAATAGTGAGAGAGAGAGAAGAAGAGAGAGGAGGAGAGAGAGAAGGACGAAAGAAAGAGAAAAAGAAGAAAGTAATAGAAAGGGAAAAGGAGGGGGAGAGAGAGAAAGCACTAGGCATTGCACGCATGGTGACCTGTGTTCGATCCCCAGCGGGACAGGTTTTATTTTGCTCTGCACTTGGACGTTCGGTGTCCACTCATACGCTCATACCTCGTGAGGAAAAATGAATAACTGCTTTAATGATAGCAGCCAGTGGCAGAGTTATAGGCAAAAATAAGATATTGGGATATTGTAGATACAGAGGAGTCCTATAATTCTGCGCTACAATTGTGATATCATAACACAAAAAAAACACATTTATTGTTTTTATATCTTAAAAAAGAGTGTCTTGTTTATTATTATAATAGTCCTCATCGAGCAGTATAAATAAGGCGATATTATTATTATTCAGCATAATGCCTCCGACTAGAATCTCCAGACTAATTGCCTCATAAATAATTAATAATTACGAATCCATTAACAGAAACTATGAGAATGTTTGGAAGACTCAAAAATTAATACTCCTAAAAAAAAGATCTCAGTAGCCAGTGGCGTAGCAAGACCCAAATTTCGGGAATGGTTTTGAAGGCTGGTTTGACGTTCAATTTTCTTGATCAATGCACAATATTGATTGAAAATAATTGATCGTCTGAAGACTACTTGAAAGTTATCCAGTGATAAGTTTAACACTTTTAACAGTCGAATAATGTTATTTCACGATTGCCCTAAAGTCAAAGTTTATTGTAAATATGTATAGTTGTATTTTCTGTATTTTACACCAATAAATGAGTCTTTGTTTAGACTGTGAGATTAAAGGGACTCTTTAGTCTCATTCTTACAGGAGAAACAGAGTATTGTATTGTAATGTCAATTCGAGGCTAAGGCTTAGATTGGATCACAACCGGTGGGGACGAGCCTTAAGATGCGTACGTTAGAATACCACCTCAGTGGTTAAGCACTCGCTTGCCATGCGGAAGGTCCCGTGTTCGAACCACCGCGCCGACAAAAAATTGTGTTCCAAATTTGGTTACAGTTGTCTGTAAGGGATACCTTCCGGTGCGCTCGTGCTGACCCAGCACCTAAATGGGAAGTATTGTGTCACTTCTCGCCCATCAGAGGGGAGGTACACTACGGGATGGGCAAGCTACAACACAGACCACAAGCGTATACACTGTATACAGTAGCTTCTGTTTCATGGCTACGAAATAAAAAACGGCTGTGAAACACTCATCTTAAAAAAAAGGAATACCCAACTCGTTCATTGGTAGTCTTGTGGTTAACGCGCTAGTGTGGTTATCCAGGTAGCGCAGCGATCCGTTGGTTCGAATTCCACCCAGTGCATGAATTTTTCCTCATTAATTTGAGTTTGTGACCACATAATAATAAGACTCTGAGGGTTAGATGGTAGAAAATGCTCTGAGCATTAACCTCGCCTGGTGGTTACCTTCCACTAAAGAGTATTATTATTATTTCATGAAACGTTTCTGTGGACAAGCCACCTAAGACTGCCTCCGTTGATCAACATCAATACGAAATCTTTCTTACTGATGTAAGTTGGGTTCGGTGGAAGAGAAAGCCACAGGCTATAACCTCGTCCCTTTGTTCACTACATACGAGTATTTTATTGTGTTCTTTTTTTTCATGTCCTATTTTGTTGAATGTATCATGTAGTTGACCAATAAAGTGTTAAATAATAATAATAATATCTACACGGGTATACTGTAGCACATCATAATACATCATATCCATACAGATCCTGGGTAGTGGTTCGCCCGGCTGTTGGCTTGAGATGTGCGCAAATAATAATAACAATAATAAAAATAATAATAATAATAAGTGATCTTCGGTGAATTATAATGGCGTACAGGTAGATCCCTGGCATGGTGCATTGGAAGCGGTACTCCTTAGTCGGACCATAGTGGGATCTCGGGAACCAAATTCGAATACGCCCAGTGGTAAATTTATTCCAGACGTCAATGTACGCACAGCACGTGAGCTGCAGGCTAGGAATTATGCATTCAGGAGAATCGAACTACTGGAATATGTAATGGCTATATTTATGTTTGTAATAGTATGTATCAGATAGTAATAGTATGTTTCATCATTGTACCTAGTGGACTGTTATTTAGTTTCTGTTATCGGGCAGAGAGATACATAATTACATAATTATATTCAGATCTGAGCGCACGGCAGTGCGCCAGGCCAAGTTCCAGCAAGCACGGCAGTATCTGAAATTCCTGAACTTTCTGAACAAAATATGCAATCTGGGAAAGAATTCTAATGTGCCATCAGAAATGTTGAAGGGGTACAAAATAAATTTTTGTTGGCACAAAACGGCACACAATAAGCACAAAACGTTGAGCCATTTTTGGTCAAAATCCGTTCTGGTGAGCTGTCAACTTAACACACCTTCGACTGAACGTACATTTGGAAATAGAAAACCAAATCACCAAATGAAGGCATTAACATTGAAGGCACACTCACAATCAAACACAAAGGAAACTTGAATCAAAATTTCTTTATTGAAAACGGAAATGCATTTCGTGTGTATTAACCAGCTGATTCACAATACAGGGTGTAACAAAAACGAGACAACTAAAAGAAATTCCAAAATCAGATAAACAAAACCACAAAAGAAGTTTAAGAGGCTCACATTGTGAAGTACTTATTATCTGTCCTAAAGTCTGTCCCGGTAGCTCAGTGGTAAAGGCTGCACTCTGTGAAACCAAAGGTTCCAGCGGTCGTGGGTTCGAAACCCAGCTGGGACATGACATGTTATCCTCCCATTTGGGATTTTTACCACATAATAATATGTCTTGGGCTTACTGCTGGATTAATGGTACTTTAATAGTCCTAATCGGGCAGTATAAATAAGGCGATATTATTATTATCATTGTTAAAAACAAAACCAGAATAGTAACTATTGAAAAAAATACTCTCATTACTTCTATCGCCTGATCTTTTTTGGGTTGTAACTTTAGGGGTGAATTAATAGACGTTTTAGTAATATCTCTGTGGCGCTAAGTCTCGGATTGTGTGCGGTCTTAGATGGGGAAAACCGATGCTAAGCAATGACTTAAGTTGTCGATTTTGTCTATTCATTTCACCCTAAGGCTTTTTTTCATTGATTATTGTTTATGTGTGGCTTTTTTTTCATTTGAATATTTGTTTTGTGGGATCGCTGTTACTCCCTGTATAAAAAAAACACATAAAGAGTTTAATGAAGTTGTATTACAATGTACATAATGCTGTGTTATTATCCAGGAACTCTGTGGTGCCTCAAGGCACATGCGTCTTGAACAGAGACCATTGTTTCAGAGGCACTCACAGAACGAATCATTGAATCAGAAGAAATCCTAGAAGATTTGCACGCACACTTACTATGAAGAGAATGCTTCCATGTTTATAATGAAAAGAATGCTTCCATGCTTATAATGAAGAGAATGCTTCCATGCTTATAATGAAAAGAAACAATAAATGAAAATAACCATCTACTTGTCGAGGGTTAATAATACAGAGGCATACAGGAGCGATACAGGATGAAATATTGGTTGCATTCTCCTCCTCCTTCTCCTTCTTCATCAAGCAACATATGGCATATGCCACACCTTATCATATGCAGAGCAACACACAGGGATAATTCATTGTAGCATGCGACTGATATAGACAATATGAATTATTTCTACGGGTGCTAGGGATATTGTTTCATCCTATTCCTTGAACGTAAATGTTATAAAATTTACAGTATAGTAGTTGTGTGAACTGTAGACCTCACACCATCCTCAGTAGCTCAAACAATAAGATGGCAGACTTGTAACTTGAAGATGGGTGGTTCGAGTTCCAAGATTAGCCAATATTTGATTGAGGCAAGAATCTGTAATTATTGTGATAACACTATTGTGATTAATCACAAAAATTCGATAACTTATACAATCAAACTCCACCGTTAAACAAATATACGGAAAAATATATTTAAAATCAAAATGAGTCCGAAAGAATCAGACACAATAGATATTTGATTGCCTTAACGTAACGCTAGGTCTACTGAGTTAGATAGAAGCCTCAGAAGTAATAACAGTATAAATTATATTAAAAAACAAGCAAGAAATCTAACAGAACAAAACAATTCAAAACAATCACAAACCAGAGATCCAGAGAAGAGAATTTGTCAAATTCCATTCTTCATTTGTCAAATTCCACAACAGAAACATGAAGTTCCCATGCTTGGATACATTTTGATTGACATAGGAGAAGAGATGCAGGAACGAAAAGACATGATCATAAATAACAAAAATGATAAATGGCTCCACAAATGAAAGCATGAATATTTTACAACCATATGATCCATGAAAATCATATTTAAATCTGTAGATACTTTTCAAAAAATCAGTCTTTCAATCTCCAAACGACGTAGGACCATATAATACAACAGGATTATACAGGGTGGCGCAGTGCGCATGACCACATTTGAAATTGTTACCATGCGATTAATAATTGAGTTAAGATATTGAAATAAAAAGTAATTTGTAGAAAAAATGTGGAAGTTTAATTTACATGAGTCAGTTTTTCACTTATAAAAGATGATGCCCGACAAAAGACGTCCTTGTCGAGTTACACATTCTTCGAGACGCTCGCTAGAGCATCACGTTCACCAACATCTCCTCAGGAATCCGAGCGATTTCACGGCGGATAGAGTCCTTCAGGTGAGCAAGGGTACGAGGTTTGTCGACATGAACTTTGGCCTTCAGATATCCCCATAAAAAAATCACAAGGAGTGAGTTCGGGTGAGCGTGAGCGTGGCGGCCACAGTATGTCCCCATTCCGGGAAATCAAACGACCGGAAAAATTTGACGCGGAGATGTTGGACGTGAAAAATTGACTCATGTAAAATAAACTTCCACATTTTTTCTATAAAATACTTTTTATTTCAATATCATAACTCAAATATTAAACGCATGGTAACAATTTCAAATGTGGTCATGCGCAATGCGCCACCCTGTATTTAAGATAAGCTAGACCCAATCTAAAATCGGTGTTTCAACCAATCACAGCGCACTATAGCCCGAGTTTTATAAGTGAGCCCTTATAGCAACTCACATTAGTCATCCAACATGTAGGTAGTGTTGAACTGGACATATTTATAACAGTAAAAACAAATATGTGTATTCATCATAATATTTGTGTTAATCACTTTCGTGATTTCACAACTACTTAAATTCGCTTTACTAAATCTACGCTGAAACCAGGGCTTGAACCACCGACCTCCAATTAACAAATCCTTCGCTTTATCGATCAAGCTACTGAAGTCTGTGTTCAATAAAAAAACACGATGGAAAATCAAAATCAACTGGCCCGTTACGATGATTGAGAAATTAGTCCATCTTTTTCTTCTTCTCAAATGATAAATTAGTCGTGTTTCAAATTACTTTTCTTCAATAAATAAACTTCAAAATTCCGATCCAGGTGTTCAACTTTGCCTACCGACCCTTGAAAGGAAAAACACAATTGTGGTAGATGTTGAAGTCGATGGTTAAAGTCCCGCTTTTCAGCGTAGGAGATTTAGTAAAGCGAGTTTGAGTATTTGTGATATGACGAAAGTGATGAACTCAAATACGATAACTTAAATAAAATGTTTCTATCTTGATCTGGAATAATCTTTATCACTTTCATGATAATCATGTGAATTTGGTATTCTAAATAGCATTTCACAGACTTCTATGCTTTCATGGTTGACGGGTGAATCATTAGCACAATAATTATTGTCATTATCTTCATTGTAATCATCTCTTTTTTTTTTTTTTTTTTTTTTTAAAGATGAGTGTTTCACAGCCTTTTTTATTTCGTAGCCGTGAAACAGGAACTACTGTAGACGCTTGTGGTTTGTGTTGTAGCCTGCCCATCCCGTAGTATGCCTCCCCTCTGATGGGCGAGAAGTGACACAATACTTCCCATTTAGGTGCTGGGTCAACACGAGCGTACCGGAAGGTATCCCTTACAAACAATAATTGTAAACAAATTAAGAATACAAATTTTTGTCGGCACGGGGGATCGAACCCGGGACCTTCCGCATGGCAAGCGGGTGCTTAACCACTGAGCTAATCGCGCGCTCTTCCCGTAGCTTTTGATAATTACCTATTTGATAGGTCTTCATGAGGGATCAGTATTATTATTGTTATTATTTCTATAATTATTATTAGTATTTAATACTTTATTAGCAAACTATATAATAAATACTGCAACACAGGACGAAAAAAGAACTCAATAGAATATTTACTGATTTTTTAACTGATTTTACCTGATGTATCTCTACCTTTTTTTCTAGTTATGACGGGTTTTAATCCATCAATTGATGTCAAACCATATCCTCAAAACAAAAACAAAAAAGCAGTTAAAGCCTGTGGCTTTCTCTCCACCGAACCCCATACGAGATAATGGAGAGTTATCATGGACATTATCACCATCTACAATTCTATAATAATAGCTTTGAAAAAATATTTATTTGCTTGGACTTCTTTGGGGGTTGATTTCAGAGAGAGTTAGGAGCTCTTATGGTATCATTGTCACAATTATCATAACTATCTCCCCTATCTCTGGCACTCCTAGCTGAATTAGACAGATTGCCTCTTTCTATGATCGTCATCACAAAACCATCATCATTGCTTCCTCCATCATCATCATTACCTCCTCCACCATGATTGTTACCATCATAATTATCATCAACCCCACTACCACCCCTTACTGTATTAGATAGATTGCCTTCATTTCTCATTTCAAAGCGGAAAGAAGAAATGCACAGGGAAATTAGTCACGGAGTATCAATTCCTCATATTTATTTCTATACTCGTATTTCCTTGTATGGCTCCCCTTCTATTGACAATTTTAATGGGGATGTGATGATTGTTTTGACACTTTCTATGTCTCTTTCTTTGTATTGGCGTTCTTCACACCTCGGCAGAGGTGTTTGATTAAGGTGATTGTATAGATTCGATATTTTTCTCTTAAATTTGTTTGTTGTTCTGTATTTTTTTCGTGTTTGAGAGATATAGGTAGTAGATCCATGTTTTTTTTTTAATATTGGAAATAGATTGAATGGTCTCTTGATTGGTTCGGAGTCTGTTGATTTTTGTTAGAAGGTGCAGATGTGATGAAAAGTCAATATGGTTTGTAATTAAAATTTAAAAAAGAGGGAAAAAAATGAATAAGCCTATATGAAAATGGAGACGGTTGTATCAGTGAAGCAAATGAGGATGGAATAAGAGAATTTTTAATTGTAATGATAATTTTGTTTGAGTCAGTGGTGACTGTTGAGTCTTTGGACTAGCATTCACCAAAATATGGACAACAACAATTTAATAATACTTTGAAGAAAATAAGACGAACGTATGTAAGTAATGCATAATAATCTGATGATTGAAAAAAGGAAACAACCCATGGAATCAGATAGATGAAACATAAAGTAACTTAAAAGTAAAGATCATGGAAACGTAGGATTAAAAAAAAAAAAAAAAAAAAACAAGTTCAAAAGCTTAGCCAAACAACACCAAAAGTCAACAACACAAAGGAAATATTGCACTAACAAGATCCAAGATGTATCACTTTTAAATGAAATTGGTTAACCAACCAAATCATATTATAGAAAAATGAATAAGTAGCTCATCATCATCATAGGGTGGCGTCATCGTGAACGATGGTAGCCAGACAGCGGAAGAATGACTCAGCACTTCTACCACTATCTTTAGAACCAAGCCAATGCTGGTCTACTCCCTGTTTATAGTCCCCCAGCCAGACTAGCTCAAATGAGTTAAAAAAGCTGTTTTCTGAAGTTCATGGTCCTACGGCCTGCTAGAATCTTAAAACAAGCAAGTGATGCATAATATAATGGTATAATCGCAATCAGTATATGTCAGAAATAATAAATATAATGAAAATTACAATATAGTAGTTAAATAGCTGATCAAGTTAAAGGCTAGTTTTAATTTTCAAGCGTCTAAAAAGAAAAGAAAAACTAAACAAAACTAGGGGACTAAAAAGGCTTTCCTTCCGCACAACTAATATTAATATTTATTTCACATATTAAAAAAGAATATACGTAATGAAGGAAGGTAGACATACATTGACCTAAACCTAAGTGATGAACTGTCTGATAGACCACTCACAGAGCAGACCTACAAATAGGATACCTGACAATGACAATGAACTTTGGAACATCGCCAGGTATGAAAAACAGTACTTTGCATCTGTATGTTGCGTAAAAAGCATACAAGTGGACGAGATACTATCTCTTCCATAAATGGATTAAGGGAACTTTTAACAAATTAAACAACATGATATGAGTCAAGACACAATCTTAATCTCTAATATAAAATATCTTCCATAAATGGAATATAGGAACAGTATAAAATAAGGTGACTATTATTAACAAGTCAAACAACACCATATCTGACAAGAGATAATGTATCTACCATGTTTTCTTTACATAGCGCAAAAGAACTATTTACATGTTCGACACAAATATAAAATGAATTTCAAATTTATCACAAAAACATAGAAAAAGGTTATCTAAGGTTACAAGTTAAACATCAAAAGAAATTTTAGAAAATTTATTTAAAAAGAAGAAAAAAGCAACTACATTAAACATATTATTAAACATTTTGGATCAAGTTTTATTTACAAATAACATAGAATATATACATACATAGGAATTAAAATTAACAAAACAAAACTTGATCAAGGGCGGTGCTAATAAAGTAATATCGGTTTACTGTTTCTATACTTGATGTCACATAATGTGACATCAAGTATAGAAACAGTAAACCGATAAAAAGATCAACAACTTTCACACACAAACAGCACAAATAATGACTACCCATTATACTCAACGTAATGGGACTCCCTGTCTCGAGCCGACCGTCTAAATAAAGCACTACTATACGATACCCATTATACTCAAGGACCATTGGCGAGAAATTACTCTCTTGCAAACAATCAATCAATATCACCTCGCCAAGCTCAAGGCAAAGTGAACTTTCTTCAGAAATAAACAAACTTGGTAAGAATATGATTGATCGTCCCAACGCCAAGGCGAAATTTGCGAAATAAACTTTCATCAGAACTGGAGAGGTAAAGTATGGTCATGAATAATGACGTCACGCCGTGAACAAATACACTTTCAATAGAATTACAACAGCTCTTTTTTTTTTTTTTTTTGTGGGTTTAAACGTCGCTTTCAACTGCCATGTCATAAACACGACGGGGTTACCCTCATTCGCAGGAAACTCACAAACTGCTATCACATTGACTCACCAGCTGAGTGGGGCGGGAAACAGCGTCACGAGAATTAGAATTGAATGGTCACCATCAAATCTTAACCTCGCGGATGTCGCTTAACTTCGGTGTTCTGAGGGAACGGTATTCAACATGCCATCGACGCTGGTAACAGCTCTTTGGGAATTGCTTCAATATCAAAGCATGCAATACATTGAAATTAATAGATAGGTTACATTTCAGCTGTTGCTGTAAACCATGGTGCTTGGAGCGTCAATCTAAGAAATGGTTAGACATTTGGGAAAGAAATTGATTGGGATTACGGTTGATCTCCGTTCCAATCATTTTCTTTACCAAAAAAATTGGTCTAACCATTCAAAGAGGAAATGCTTCTTGCATCATCGGTTTCCTTCGGGAAGGAGAGTCCCTGGGAGAAGTTTTTTGTATTTAAAAAATATAACATGAATTATACTAAAAAGGTAAAAAAAAGTACAGTTCACTCCTTCAATGATTTGTGTATCTCCATGAAAACTCAATAAGAAGGCTAAAAAGAATCTCATACTCTAACATTAATAACCTTAGTCATTCTGCCAAATAGAAATTATCAAGACAGTTTTTTTAATCCAGCAGTTAATTTGATCCCATTAATATGTTGTCAAATTCTCGCATTAGTGGGGAAAAATGCATGCGCTGGGTGGGATCCGAATATGCATGTCATAAGAAGAGATAATCTTTTAGTAGACAATATTATTCAACAAGATAATCTTTTAGTAGACAATATTATTCAACAAGATAATATTTTAGTAGACAATACGTATTATTCAACAAGATAATATTTTAGTAGACAACATTATTGAACATGATGAACGGTTCGATACGAGAAAAACCTGAACGATTTATCTCATAAATATACTTTCAATAGAAGTACAGCTTTATTTATGTCTAAATATGATGCCACAACTCGAATGCCCCCATATGGAAGTAACGATAGAGCTGGTTGCCAAGACTCCAGCCTGCTGGAAAAAACAAGTACTTAAGCTGCTCTTAGGAATGCGTTGAGTTTGTATCATGAACTTTAAGAGCATAGCGGAGATATAAATTTAATATTGTATTTTTTTTTTAGAAGGTAAGTGTGCCCCGGAACCGCATTCGCATAACTTCAGGGCACTTTACCTTTATATCCATGCCATTCCGGAAACGGAAAATTTCGGTCAGAAATTTCCGCTCCGGCGGGATTCGAACCCGCAACCTCCGGGTCAGTAACCAATGCTCTTAACCACTGAGCCACGGAGGTCGGCTGTATTGTATTAATATTGTATTAGAAAAAAAAAGCCAATGATAATGAAAAACTTATTCAATAAATTAGCAAATCACTCATAATTTGAATTAATAAACAACTAACGTTAATGTTAGTAATGGTATCACATTGAGATGGAAGCATAGACAAGGATTTTATCCCCCTATGAAGCCCATCAGTATTAATTTTGTAATGCAAAACCATTGAAGCTGTACAGGAACTTTTATTGAGGATCTTATCCAAAATCTTTTTATCTTTGAATGATATGGAGTATGGACCATTACCAATGTTCTCATGGAGATGGGAGTATAGGCGGAGGTTTTTATCTCTTTAGACGCCCAAGCAGTTCTTTTGGGCTTCTTTTGAGAAAGCATTTTTCTTTTTTCAAACATCAATAAAATTAATAAAACATGTTTAGAAAGCATTCTCACTCTCAAAATTCCCAAACCTCCATTTCAACCATCAAGTTCCGTTCAAATAACCCAATCAGAAGGTTTTATTTACCCAAATAAACCAGATTGAAGTTGAAAGAGAGATTAGGGAATTATGAGAGTGAGTAAGCTTTCCGGAGCGAGGGCCTAGTCCCTCCATGGCCCTACAAAGACTATTGGAGACAACCATGAGATATTTCATTCAACCTTCATTCGTTCTTTCTGTCTTCATTCGACATTCTTCAACGTTTCGTCTCTTGGCGATATAAAACTGGAATTCTCTTCTTTCGTCCATAACTTTTTCTCCAAGTTTTTTCACTCTGCAACGATGCAATAGATGAATAAATTTTGCGGCTGGTGCATTGATTTTTCAGAATTAAAGAACTTGCAAGTGAAAAATTCTTCATGCAATACCTAGTATATCAATCGATTAGGAATACTTGTACTTGACCTTTACTTATTTCTTGATCATTAAATTAAGTGTTTTTAAATTCTTAAGGGCGAGGTTAATTGAAAAAATCGAGAACTGAAATCATGACTTAGCATCGGTTTTCCCCATCTAAGACAATACGCAAAATCTAGACTTAGCTCTACAGAGGTATTACAAAAACGTCTATTGATTCCACCCTTAAAACTAGAATTGTAAGTGTATAATATCTGTGCACTACTGTGTATGTAAACAAAGGTGGCGCAGACTTTGTGAATAATGTATCGAGAAATGTTCCTTCTTAAGCCGCCTTTTTTTAAAAGGAAATGTCATTTAAAAAAAGTCTAACAGCCAGTATTTATTTTTGGTTTTCTCATTTTCTGGATCAGTCTGAAATGGAAACTCGTTGGAATTCCAACTGCTCACGAGTCCAGCTGCAACTGATATTGCTTGATTGTGGATATTTTTATCTGTGAGTTTTTTTATTTATTGATCTATGATTTTTCACTCTTTATAC
This sequence comes from Bactericera cockerelli, assembly GCA_024516035.1. Lineage (NCBI taxonomy): Eukaryota > Metazoa > Arthropoda > Insecta > Hemiptera > Triozidae > Bactericera > Bactericera cockerelli. The sequence continues at coordinate 7,519,122 of CM044965.1, read as the reverse complement.
TTGCTTCAAGTGCTGTATCGCGATGTACGTATGCCTTTCAATTAAAGTATTTCATATTGTTGCTACCTCTTTAGACTATGCATTTACTAGATCTTCTTGCTTCGATTGTTGCATGTCTATTTTCGAAACTTCTTTATGTCATTTCTGCTTCATAACTCTTGACTGGAATTATTTAAATCTTTTTGTTTCAAAGCTTGTGCGTCTGTGAGATGGATCTTTTCCTTTTGAAATATTTAAGGTGACAGAAGTAGATATTGTAATCTCTTTATTTACTCCTATTTTCGAGGTTTTTAATTTTTATCATTTTATTTTAATCGACCTGGTTCAAAAGTTTGGATTACAATGCTTCTGTACACTGCAGAAGCAGGTTTTCAAGGCAAGACACGACAATAAGGCATGCAGGTGCAAAGAACTACTGTTGCATATTGTTTGCGCACTTGAAATGCTCGGCGTATTTCTATTGTTTCATTTGGTTTAAATGCTGAATAGTTGTGTTGTTTTCTTAGTATGAATGATGGTTCTTGTATATTTACTTAGTTCTAATGCAACATCTTGCATATTTGTGACATTAGTTTAGTTGAAAAACTTCTGGTTGCATATTTGTCTAATTTGTTTGGTTGGAATACTTGTTTTTACATTTTTGTTTAATTTCCTTCGTTGAAAAGCTGATTCTTTCACATATCTGATAATCATTGTTCTGCTGAAATGTTTCTTTTTCTTTTTTTTTTTTTTTTTTTTTTTTTTTTACAGAGGAATCCTGGAATCCGCATAATTGTTTCAAAGGAAATAACTCGCTGTTGTTGTTGTAGAGTCGGTGGAAGCAACGCTGAGGAGTTTGAACATCTCGCTGAACTTGTTTTGTGTTGAACCCGGTTGGCAAAGTTCAAGACCGCGAGCACAGCTGACAACTGGTTCGTTGGACAGTTTGACATGTGTATTTATAGCTTGGGTCGGCTGGAAGAAAAGACCTATGTCCAGTTTTGGTCAATGATGAAGGAACGGGACAGTTTATCATCCTGGTGCAATGTACAGGTTGACACGTTTGTTAATAATTTGGGTCCGCTGGAGAAGAACGTTTCTTTGTCCAGTTTGGTATGATTGAACTTTTGTCTATTATACCGATTTGCTTGGAAATACTAGTGTACAAAGGAAACAGCTGATTTAATTTAATATGAGACCATAGTAATATGTTACTACCGAAATATGTTGTATACACAAATGTACATGGTAATAAGAATGATTATGATTTATGTCGTTTATGATATACGATCAGTATGATCCTATTTCAGGATCTCAATATCATGCATCTATAAATCTTTGACCATGACATTTTCCGTCAGACCCTCCTTTAAACCTTGACTTTGGATTTCTGGCAATCACAAAGACTCTTGTCTAATTTAATATACATTAGAGGTGTACTATTTCTATTCAGAGTTGATAATTTTCTACTAAGTCATTTTCTTTGGCAAGTTTCTGAACTCTTGAACCTGACATTTTCCGTCAAATCCCTTCTTTAAACCTTGACTTTTGACTTCTGGCACTCATGCTCCTCCCTGTTTTATTCAAACTAGTCCATATAAGGCACTCACTATTCCATATTAAGAAATTCATAATTCTCCAAGTTCAAAATGTCTTTAGCGTTCTTCCTAGAAAAAAGAAAAATTATCAAGATACTACCAATACGAATGATTGCTAGATTTTTTAGTAAGTTAATCATACATTGTTTCTGAACCTTCGCCATTCTCGGACAGATATTCATCAAGATGTAGATAATAGTCATTCGTCAAGATGCAGATAATTGTTGTTCAAAAGCCTTCGCGATATCATTACTAAGCTTGAGTCCTTAAACTTGGCATTTATCATTCGTCCATTCTTCAACCTTGGTTTCTAACTTCTGGACACTTCTGGTATTCTTTAATTTTCCTGTCAATCTTGCCATCTCTGACTACTTCTCTAAAAGGGTCTAAAGTATGGTCTATTGGACATTTCCGCTATAACTAATCTCTTTTTTAATCTCTTGTTTTTTTCAAATGGTAATGTTTATGTGTAGTCACATTCCCGATGATTTTGTTCTATACCTATAAAAAAAACTGATTAAATTACCAGAGTCGGATTGTCAAATGAGGAAATCTTCAGCAGTACCTACCTAACAAGTAACTATGTTCCATCTCTGTGAAATAATTTGTGCTTTTTCTTAGGTAAATTAAATTTGTAATATATGTAGGTAATGAGTTTGTCAACGTTAGCGAAAAATAGATCACTTTTTGTGAGTGTGTGTTTTTTTGAAAATATCTCCCATAACTTTTTTAAATACACGAAAAAGATATATAAATAACCGTTTCATTTATTTGATTTTTACAACTCGTAGAAGTAATTTATTTACCCGCGAGAATCCTCAATTTTGAAGTACAATGACCTGGTTCAAGACGTTCAATTACGAATACTACGTTATTTTATACTGCCGGCCGGTGTGGCCGGCGTAGGAGTAAAGAGTCCTTTTTGTAGCAGTTTAAATAAAGTCTCATTTATTCGTTTAAAGTAAGGCTAGATCTGTTAAACTTCTTAGCCAAAACTTCTTAGCCAGGGGGGAAAACAGATTTTTCAACTCAAAACTTTACTTACCACTTTGTCGTCATACAGTCTCTGAGATCGTTTGTTCAGTCTTCTAGAATTCCCACCGTTCCACGCAGTCTCATTTCCTCCACCAGTGACACAATCCACGACACTAGCGCTCACTACGACAAATACAAGAACTAATACCAAACCAAGTGTGCTTTTATGCCTCGCTTTGATTTTGTGTTGATTCAAAACTAGCGTTTCCACGTTCATGATGCTTGGTTAGTTCAAAAAAATTCCGCTATGAAATTTTGGACTCCCGTTCTGAAAATCGCATCTTCTTTTTTGTTTTGATTATTTTGAACCACACGCCACTAGTTTTTTACAATCCAACACTGAAGTTGAACAAAATTAGTTGCAATGTAAATAAAATTTTACAATTTTTAATATAATTGCTTTTTTAATTAGTTAGATATTATTTTTAAATGTTACCCACAAAATAAATTCTTAGCAGCAAAACAATTAAAAATATTTACTGTATTAAATTTTACCGAAATATTATAATTTTAGTTGTTACCATCAGTATTTAATTAGGGATCTTGGCAGTATGTTGGCATTGAATTTATTAGTTAGAATGTTGATCTTGATGAAAGCAAAACTTAATTTCATCCAAATTCGAAAATAAAAACTATTAGCAACCCATTCTAAAATTACTTTAAAAAAATATTTATCAAAAAAAATTATCAATAGCTGTCAGTTGAAAATTTCACTTTATCAAAAAATAATTTTATCAAAACGGCAAGAAATATTCCAATAAAGATGAAAATTCGACAAACCCCATGATCTATTGTCTCGACTATTCCACTTCGATTGAATGACTACCCACTCCACTGAGTTGATCACTCCTGAAACAGAAGAACATTGATTGTGATTAACATTACTCATTTTCCCTTATCGGGATTTTACCACTTCCATTAAGGCACGCGTCGACACTGATAACATGATAATTTCTACGAACTGATTTGGTAACAGATTTGATAAATTTCGTAACCGAGGCATGGCCGAATAAAGTTGTTATCATGGCTATTATAACTGATGCTCTAACAGAATTGATAAGTTTCACAATCGAAGAGTAGGTATCCAAAAAAGGCCATTGTCATTAAGTTTTCTGCAAAGCCGTGGTGGAAAAAGGGTCTTGATAATGTAGGTACCTATTATCTTACCGATAAATTTCTAATTTAATTTATTTAATTAGAATTCGTTCGTTTTGTAGTAGTATTGTGTTGTATTCGTTTTTGTAAAAATAAATATATTTTTTGCTCCGATTTCAATTTTTTTCTGGACGTTTCATAACCTCCTGAGCAATCAGTCGGGAAAATGAGCAATCATTTGTGTCTATCAGTCGGTCTGTCTGTCGGATAAAAACATTCCTATTTCTTAATTGATCATCTATTTCCTAACTGATCATCTATTTCCTAACTGATAATCTATTTCCTAACTGATCATCTATTTCCTAACTGATAATCTATTTTCTAGCTGATCATCTATTTCCTAACTGATCATCTATTTCCTAACTGATGATCTATTTCCTAACTGATAATCTATTTCCTAACTGATCACCTATTTCCTAACTGATCATCTATTTCCTAACTGATAATCTATTTCCTAACTGATCATCTATTTCCTAACTGATAATCTATTTTCTAGCTGATCATCTATTTCCTAACTGATCATCTATTTCCTAACTGATGATCTATTTCCTAACTGATAATCTATTTCCTAACTGATCACCTATTTCCTAACTGATAATCTATTTTCTAGCTGATCATTTATTTCCTAACTGATAATCTATTTCCTAACTGATCATAATTATATCTCCTAACTGTTAATCTAGGTTCTAGATATTTCCTAACTCTTCATCTATTTCCTAACTAATCATCTATTTCCTTGCAAAAGCATACATGAATGAATCACGATACTTGAAACACACACTTCCTCCATGTGTAAAGCTTTATCTCGATTTTGCAATACTTTCTAGCAGCTTTCCCAAGCCATGATAACATTGAAAGTGATATAATATGTATGTTTGTATATATTATATATTTACTATCTATTGTTACACAGTTGTCTTTCATTAGGTATATTGCTTGTTGAAGAAACCCTCAACAGTGTAAGGAACACGGAACACTTTACACTGTAAAGTTTACAGTGTTCCGTGCACTGGTAGTCTAGTGGTTAACGCTCTAGGCTGGTAATCCATTTAGCGTAGGGATACGTTGGTTTGAATCGCACTCAGTGCACGAATTTTTCCTCATTAATTTGAGCATGTGACCATAATTATAATAATAAGACTCTGAAGGTTAGGTGGTAGAAAATGCTTTGAGCATTAACCTCGCCTGGTGGTTATCTTCCACTAAAGAGTGTTATTATTATTATGAGAGCTTCTCGATGGTGTGACACATCTGTCACCTGACTATTCAGTCCGGCTTTCCATAGGATTTTTTTTAAATATATATAAATAAGTTTATATATTATATAAATAAGTTTCTTTCATCACGTCTCTTAACATTTAGGTCATTCTAACGAGGGTTTTACGCGAAACTCATAATCCAGCAACCCGAATTGACCTCACTCAGCCTGGTTTGATCTCGCCAGGATCTCGAAAGATCAAAGCTGTGTGGGAACCCACCATTTCTTAACCTCACTCGACGTTCTTCAACATCTGTAATCCTTGAAAAACTCTGATGGTGGAAGTGCTGAGTCATTCCTTCACTGTTTGGCTACCATCGTTCACGATGACGCCACCCTATGATGATGATAATTGTAGGTAAATATTGTACATTATTTTGTCCTCATAATAAAGATTATAATAATAGTTTAGTCCCAAATGAACCCTCCTGACTTGGTGTTCGGTGGTTCGAGACCTAAACATCGATAACTTTTGTGAGCATTCGAGTCATTTTTTAAAATTCTGATTTTTTAAGAAAAAATATTTATTAAATTTTGTTTCAATAAATATGATGAAGCACCCTTGCTCAAAAAAAAAAAAAAAAAAAAAATCGGAGCCTAGAAGTATTTTTTTCTGAATTATTTTAGAGTTTTTTTTTCACCCCGTATAATTTCTTCTCTATCTCTTGTCTGGCACAAAATTGCACACAGACCTACCACATTTCCGGCATTTGCTACAGTTTGCAACATGGCGGAATAACAGCTGATAAAAAATTCTGCAGAAAATCCGGCTTTTTTTTCACTCTCCAATTTTCACGATCTCTTTGTCTCGCCATTTTTATACCTTTTGCTTTCTCTCTCTCTTTCCCTCCTCTCTCATTATCACTATCTCTCTCTCTCTTTCCCTCCTCTCTCATTATCACTATCTCTCTTTCTTTCCCTCCTCTCTCACTATCACAATCTTTCTCTCTTTCCCTGCTCTCTCATTATCACTATCTCTCTCTCTCTTTCCCTCCTCTGTCATTATCTCATTATCACAATCTCTCTCTTATTCCCTCCTCTCTCATTATCACTATCTCTCTCTCTTTCCCTCCTCTCTCACTATCACAATCTTTCTCTCTTTCCCTGCTCTCTCATTATCACTATCTCTCTATCTTTCCCTCCTCTCTCATTATCACTATCACAATCTCTTTCCCTCGTATCTCATTATCACTATCTCTCTCTCTTTCCCTCCTCATCATCACTATCTCTCTCCTTCCCTCCTCATTATCACTATCTCTCTCTCTTTCCCTCCTCATTATCACTATCTCTCTCTTATTTATTTATTTACACTTTATTTTTTATACTTTCCCTCCTCTCTCATTATCACTATCTCTCTCTCTCTTTCCCTCTTAGCTCATTTCACTATCTCTCTCTCTTTCCCTCCTAGGTCATTTCACTATCCCTCTCTCTTTCCCTCCTCTCTCATTATCACCATCTCTCTCTCTATTTGTAGGTTTTCCCTATTTCTTTCCCTTCGTAAAGCTCTGAAGAGAACTCTATTTATTTAATTAGTTTTTAAAAGGTAATTATATGTGCCCCGGAACCGCTTTCGCATCACTTCAGGGCCCTTTAGTTTTTCAGCCATGACATTCCGGAAATGAAAAAAACTCGGTCAGAATTTTTCGCTCCGACCGGGATTCGAACCCGCAACCTTCGGGTTAGTAACTAATGCTCTTAACCACTGAGCCACGGAGGTCAGTAGCCACGGAGGGTGCTCTCTTTTTATTTATGTCTTTTTCTCTTTCCCACCTTTTTCTTTGTCTTTTCATCCTATTCTATAAAGTCTTCTTTTCTATGCTCCCTTCTTCTCTCTTTCTTTCTCTGTATTTCCGTGTCACTCTCTTCTCCGCTCTCTCTCTCTCTTCTCTCTCTTTTTCTTCACTCTTCTTTTCTCTGTCTTTTTGTCTTTCTCTCTCTATTTTTTTCTCCCCCTTTTCCTCTCAATCCCTTTTTTTCCTCTCTCTGTTTTACGCTTTCTTTTTCTCATCCCCTACGCCTCTTCTCCCACCTCTCTCTCTGTCTGTCCCTCTGTCTCTCTCTGTCTGTCTCTCTCTTTGTCTCTCTTTCTCTCACACTCTCTCTCTCTCTCTGTCTCCTGTTGAAAAAAGAGCATCCTGTTGCATTGGTACACACAGCTTCCGGTTTACTGATAAGAGATAAGAGAAGAAATGAGATTAGAGGAGAAGAAAAATTAATGATAAGAAGTGAAATGGCTTATCTGAAGCCGGGGCTAATACTCTCTCCGTGCCTGTGGCAGAAATAATTATTAATATTATTATACATATTATGTACAATTGTACATATTATATTTATTAGGAGGACAAATATACACATTCTAAGTATGTATGTATATTGGCTGTATGGAATGGCCTTGACAACCAATGCCCCAAAAAATGTATGTATAATATACAACAAATTATTTTTTTTTTTTTTTAAATAAATTTACGGAACAATGTTCCATTTTATTACATTAATAAAATTACAAAAAATTACAAACAAAAAAATCGTTATTTAAATTAAAAATATCAATAAAATTAAAATTAAAAAATAGTTTTAACAATATCCTTAACATTACTTTGGAACAAATCGAAGTCTCCACCTATTCTATTCCCTAACGATTGAATTCTATTCATAGGGGAATATTCCCCTATATTCGTTCTATGTTGTTTCAGACTAAAAATATCATTAGATCTTGTTGGCCTTGTTTTGACTTTAAAATTGATCTTACCAAGTAATTCAGGTGAATAAATTTATTTTTTAAAAGTTTTATAAGGAAGGTTAAATCGTTTATTTCCCTTCGTTTATTATTATAAAAAGAGAGAAAAAAGAATAATAGAACAATAAAAGTGAGTCCCTGTAGCTCAGTGGTCTTTTAATCCATAGGTCGTGGGTTCGAAACCCAGGTTAATTTTTTAGATATTAATTTGAGTAGCAGGTTTGTGATGAGTTTCCTGCGCATGGAGGGTATAACCCCCGTCGTGATATGACCATGCAGTTGAAGGCGACGACGTTAAAACCCAAAAAAAAAAGAACTTACAATTTCAACGATTTTCATGAACCTACAAAGGATATCATTAGAGTTTGTGTGTGTGTGTGTCCTCGTAAAACTCGAGAACCACAAGTTGGATTGAATTGAAATTTTGCACGGTTACCAATGACAGGCTCATTGCCGCTATGCCGCTCATTGCCGCTATCGAAAGTTGAGCTTTTAAATGAGCTTATTCATAATCTATGATATGTATTAAGTAACATTCCTCATTCAAAATTAAAAATGAATGTGTTATGTAATGGTGAAAAAAGAAGAACAAAAATCATGTCTCCCAAAAATCATTTTACAGTTTTTAATGAAAAAACTGTAAAATTAAATTAAATACATTCCTTCCTCCTCCTTCCCCCTGGAATTCCTTGCAATTTTTATTTGGCACATTAAACTGTCATCGTAATTTCTTTCTTGAAAAAAAAAAAAAAAACACAGATACACACACACAAATTCTCCCTCATTTTAAGCGATTCTTTTTCAAGACAAAAAAGTCTCGATTTAATGAAGACAAATGGAAGCAGACTGAAGTTTTATGTGTACCATTGCAGGAAATAAGGTAATTACATTTGACTCATTCAGAGAGGGAGGGAGAGAGGGAGGGAGAGGGAGGGAGTGAGAGATAGGGAGGGAGAGGGAGAGAGAAGAAGAGAGAAAGAGAGAGATAAAGAGAGGTAGTGAGGGGGAAAAAATGAAGAAAATAGAGGGAGAGAGAAGAAGAAAGAGGGAGTGAGAAGAAGAGAGAAGGAGAGAGATAAAGAGAGGTAGTGTGGGAGAAATGAAGAAGAGAGGGATAGAGAAGAAGAGAGAGGGAGAGAGACTAAGAGAGAGGAAGAGAGAATAAGAGACAAGGAGAGGGAAAAGGAGAGAGAAGGAGAGAGAAAAAGAGAGATGGGGGAAGGGAATAAATGAAGAAGAGAGAGAGAGAGAGACTAAGAGAGAGGAAGAGAGAATAAGAGAGAAGGAGAGGGAAAAGGAGAGAGAAGGAGGGAGAAAAAGAGAGATGGGAGAAGGGAATAAATGAAGAAGAGAGAGGGAGAGAGAAGAAGAGAGAGGGAGAGGAGCAAGGTTACGTAATACATATTTTTTGGGTTATATATATTATGTATTGTTATGTATGTACGAGTATACTTGCTAATTATGTAAAGAACCGACATGTTACACGTTACATGACATATACATAGTTATATTACATGACATATTTTATGTACTTGTACCTAACTGCTAGAACTGAGACAGACATCAGTTTTTTGCCCTCATACTAATTTGCAATAGACAGTTTTAATTTCAAGATACACTCTTTTTATTTTCATAATAACATTCATATCATACACAATGGTTGTGGCGTAATGGTTGTGACTACTGCCCGTAGTCCAGAGTTCCCGAGTTCAACTCCCGGCTGGGGCAGACTTTTCGAAGAAAATTCTGTTCCATCCAAACACGTGAGGCTGGCATTTCCGGCCCTACCCAGGCTGGGTGAGGTTAATGTGGGTAGCTGGTACGATTCCCAGCGAATGGAGGGTAAAACCCCCGTCCTAATCCAGGACGTTAAATCAAATAGAATCGTTGGCGTTAGGAAGGGCATCCAGCCATAAAAACGTGCTCCACCCTACCAACCTCAACCATGAGGTTGAACAATGCCGACCCCAAAAGCAACATAAGCTAATATGGGATAAAGGCAAGGGAGATATATATTCATATCATACACAAGAAGATCTGTCATAAAAAAAATTATAAGAATTTTTTTGGGTAATGTATTATTCTATATTTTTTTTCAATAATTACTTTATACTGAAAATCTTGTGTTAACATGTCAACTAAATTCAAGCCTTAGGGAGCCTAATTAATCCTAACTTCCACTTTAAGATCTAGGAATGGGGTCGGGAATAGCATCACGAAGGTTTGAATTTGAATGGTCATCCATCTAAGTCCTAGCCTCGCTAGATGTTGCTTAACTTCAGTGACTGAATGAGAACTGGTGTATTCAACGTGTCATCAACGCTGACTACACACTCTATACATAGAAGTTCAGTAGTAAGGGTTGGGTGGAAGAGATTGCCACAGGCAATAAATCCGCCCTATAGTTAGGACAACTGTATGTATTTTATCTTTTTCTTGTTTATATTGTTGTCAATTTTGTATTTTAATTTTTATCATTTTTTTTAAAGATGAGTGTTTCACAGCTTTTTTTTATTTCGTAGCCATGAAACAGGAGCTACTGTAGACGCTTGTGGTCTGTGTTGTAGCTTGCCCATCCCGTAGTATGGCTTTCCTCTGATGGGCGTAAAGTGACACAATACTTCCCAATAAAATTGTATCCAAATTAAGAATACAAATTTTTGTCGGCACGGGGGATCGAACCCGGGACCTTCCGCATGGCAAAAATGTTTCAAAATATTATGTCCTGTTTATGAAGAATTTAATAATAATAATACTACTCATGTCAGCTGACTCATTGCCGAATAACTTTAATTGTACCAGGTATGGCTATTAGGGTTATAGTCGGGGAAAGTACGCTCATCCACTCTATACAATGCTACACATGTCATACATAGCAAGACTACCAGAACTTTCTCAGCATAACGGGGAATTCCCATGAGTACCTCAGAATTTAATGAGGTTCTAGGAAATTCTTAGGGTGGAATTTCTATTACCTACCTATCCGTGTTTCACAAGTTTTGATTTTTTTTTAAACATGAGTGTTTCATAGCCTTTTTTATTTCGTAGCCATGAAACAGGAGCTACCTTAGACGCCTGTGGTCTGTGTTGTAGCCTGCCCATCCCGTAGTATGCCTCCCCTCTGATGGGCGAGAAGTGACACAATACTTCCATTTAGGTGCTGGGTCAACACGAGCGCACGGTAAGGTATCCCTTACAAAAAACTGTAACCAAATTTTGAATACAAATTTTTGTGGGCGCGAGGGTTCGAACCAGGGACCTTCTGCATGACAAGCGAGTGCTTAACCACTGAGCTATTCATGCGCTCCTAATCTTCACGAGTCCGCCGCCTTATCGACCTATGTTTCAAGGAGTTTCAATAATACAATTGCAAAATTTCGTCAAGATAGTTCGAGGCATGTGAAAACGTATGTATAGAAAAATGAATGGATACAAATGTCTAGCACTTCCCATCTACATAATGTCAGCGCACGGTAACCTGAGTGGTATAATCTAAAGTAACACAATAATTGTCTTAGTTTTCTTACCCATCATTTTTCTTACAAAATAAGATTGGACCCTTATTTTTCCTTGAAAATCAACGTGCCAATAAAAATTACCTCCCGTATATGGATAAAAGAAACGGAAATACATACTCCAAAAGTAGCCTAAAGGGACACAAAACAACGCATTAAATAGAATATTCTAATTCAGAACTACCCTAGCTGCCCCTTAGTTTCCTCCGATATACATATTCCCTCTACATCTTACACACTTAAAGGAACAAAAAACAACCCATTAAAAAGAATCTTCTCATTCAAAACTGCCCCTTAATTTTCGTCCAATACGTCCTGTCTCTACATCTTACACACTTTTGTTCAATCTTACTTTTCCTCAAAAACGAATGACTCATTGGGAATTTTCTACTCCGGAAAATCAAATATCCCCACACGTACTGTTTCCTCGGGGAAATATGTGTATGTGTTGTCATGGCAACCCTAACACTCCTACCTACACAACACTTGGGCTTGCTGGCTCCACTTACTAGACTTTCATCGCTTTTCACTTTTCCTTCTCTTTTTGCCTCACAATAAATTGTAAATTGCATTCTTTTTTATGTCAATTTTTTTTTTTATCCAAAAGAAAAACACGGCTAATGTTTCTTCGGATTTCAATGTTGAATAAGGATTAGCTTAGTGGAATTCTAACCAATCACAGTGCTACTACACTCTTAGTTAAGTTTAGTAATAGTGCACTGGTAGTCAAGTGGTTAACGCGCTAGTCTGGTAATCCAGGTAGCGTAGGGTTCGAATCCGTTGGTTTGAATCCCACCCAGTTTACGAATTTTTCCTTATTAATTTGAGTTTATGACGACATAATAAAAAGACTCTGATGGTTAGGTGGTAGAAAATGTTTTGAGCATTAACCTCACCTGGTGGTTACCTTCCACTAAAGAGTATTATTATATTATTAATTATTAAGTCAGCGTCCGTTGATGGCAAGTCGAGTACTCCAGAACTGACGATTCTTTTTTATTATTTTTACTAAGAATACCGACTCAGCCACTTGATCTAGAAGGAGGCGTCGATGTCACGTTGAATACATCAGATCTCATTCTGTCTCTGAAGTTAAGCAACGTCCAGCGAGGTTAGGACTTGAATGGGCAACCATTCAAAATCGAGCACTCGTGATGCTGGCTATTCCCGGCCCTTCTCATTTAGTTAATATTAATAGCTAAGAAAGAGATGAAAAAACACTGCCAATTATGGACACAATACTTCCTCGTGATTGTTTCACATTGTATACAATACAAGTGGCAATTTTGAGATTTTATACCAAATCACTTGTATCTCCAAAACCGCTTAACCGATTTTCTTGAAATTTATATGGTATTTATAACGTTTTATATGGTAGATTGGTAGAATACCATTTTTCCTACATTTCAGGTACAATATTTACAATATAAAATAATTTGAAAATAAATAAAGAGCGGAGTTATCGCCTGCGTTGGTAATTTCTTCCACCCAACCCTTGTCTACTGGAATGAGGTCCAGGTTTTTGAACAGAAAGTACAGAGACAAGCAGAAGGGAACACTACTTCATGCCCATACAGCGAAGTCCCCACAGCTCCAGTGTAATGTGTCCGCTAACATGTTGCTAATTATCTAATTAGGAATGCACATGCTTCAATTTATTTTAATGGAGCTGTCCGCTGTTTCTGCAATTCTTAAATATATATGTAAGATGTAAATATCTTAACTATATATTATGTAAGATGTAAATATCTTAACTATATGTATATGTAAGATGTAAATATACATACATGATGTAAATATGTATCTTATATACCGACCTCAGTAGCTTGATTGATAGGGCGGCGGACTTGTAACCTGGAGGTCAGCGGTTCAAGTCCCGGTTTCAGCGTAGATTTAGTAAAGCGAGTTTGAGGAGTTGTGATATCACGAGAGTGAAAACCGCTTTTCTGCGTCAGTTTTAATTAATTATAACTGACCTGAGTTCACTGACCTCAGTGGCTCAATCGATAATGTGGCAAACTCTTGACAGGTCGGTGTTTCGAGTCTGTACTATGGCAACTTCCGTGGCGTCATTAATGACCGTAGTCCAGAGGTCGTGAGTTCGATTCCCGGTTGGGGCGAATTTTTTGATCAGAAAATCCTGTCACCTCCGAACACGTGAGGATGACATTTACGACCTACCGAGGCTGGATGAGGTTAACGCAGGTAACTAGTACAATTTCCAGCGAATCTTTACATCACTTTCAAATATTATTTTTTTTATACCTATAATACTAAAAATAATAATTCAGTGTCCGTGAGATAGGTATTGATACCTCACGGTGGTGAGAGGATTAAATGGACGCCCAGATGCAATGTCTAGGGTCCTTTCATGTCCATTGATTCTATTTGGTTTTAACGTCCTAACTTGAGGTAGACAGGACGGGGGTTTTACCCTCCATTCGCTGGGAATCGTACGAGCTACCCACATTAATCTCACCCAGCCTGGGTAGGGCCGGAATTGCCAGTAATACCTACTAATAATAATAGTTTATTTATTTATTTTCTTTGTAAAGAAACATTTATACAAAGGTACTTCTCCTTGAAGTAGATACCTACTGAATGATTAAAATCCAAAACATACACATTTAGCCTACTGCCTGCGTGCCACAAACGGAAGTTCAAATTCTCAATGAGAGGTAATTGTGCATGTCCTGTTTCTATCTACACTAGCGTTTCTGACTTTTTTAGTTCAGTTCAACAGTCAGTTTTGGGTTACCCATGAACCCGTGAACAAATAATGACTGCCCAAACACATGGCTTCTACGGACAGATTGCGGGTTCGAATCTCGGCCGGAGCGGACCGAGTTTTTCCGTTTTCGGAATGGCATGGATGTAATGCGAAATTAGATCCGGAGAACAACTTACATATTTTTTCAAAGAAAATTCTTTTAACTTCTTTAAAAAAATCGTGCTTTGGTGGTCAAGTGGCTACAAACTTATGTAGGTAATACCTACTTACTAATTTATTGTAAAAAATCCAAAAAATTACCTTATTTAAAGTTAGAAAAAAACTTTTTTGAAACACAAAGAAAACACACAGAATCCAATCTTAGTAAATTGGGAATTCAAACATGAGAAAATCTCCCGTAACGAAACAAAGTCCGAAAAGCGAGTCGAAAAAATCGAAGTAAATAAAAAATGAAAATCACAAAAAAAAACTCGCGTTCAACTGTTGCTCCGTTACACGCGATCTAAAAAGTTTCGAACGCGACTGACATAGCAGATGCGTTCACTATGCCATGTCGAGACAGACTGATTGAAAAATCCAAGAAATTGTTTTTTATCGAGCATTGTATGTGAACGTTGAATGAAACATATTGTTCACCCTATGTTATGAATAAATAAATGTGTTCCTTTGTGTTATTATATCAAATTTTTTGGGAGTAGCGCAGAATTGGAGGTCTGTGTCCTTGGATATTTCAACAGTCAACAGCACCTTTTTTTGCCCATAATTCCGCCACTGGTAACGCTCAACTATCTACTCATTATTATATACACATTCGATCAAGTTATTTACATTAAGACTAAATACATACAAGGAATATTTACAAATTATAGAAACACAACTTGATCAAGGTGCTATAAGTTTTACTATGTAATTTTTGTATAATGTATTGTAAAATATGACATAAATAAACAATTAAATTAATTTTAAAAAGGTAGATTCCGAAACATCCAAACATGTGCTTTTATGAGTGGACCACAAACAACGACGCATAGAGCAGAAAAATTCCTGCCCTGCTGGGGATCGAACCCAGGTCGAATGCACGCAATGCCTAGCTAACTGACTCGGCCACGGTGACTACTTTCACCCTGTAATTGTTCACAGCTGTAAATTTATTGTATACATATAGGACGTCACAATAAATTGAATTGAATAGTAAGTGCTTAGAGATGCCGTCATGACCTGTAACAGAGATCAATGATTGATCCTTTCAATCAGACAAGGAATGCCTTGTGAGGAAAAACGAGTAGTTATTTGTGTGAGTATTTGAGTAACAACCAGTTAGTTATCATATTTGTGTTAATCACTTTCGTAATATCACAACTCACAACTACTCGAACTGGCTCTACTAAATCTACGCTGAAACCGGGACTTGAACCACCGACCTCCAGGTTACAAGTCTGCCGCCTTATCGATCAAGCTACTGAGGTCGGTGCTAAGGTATATTTTCTAACTTTGAGTAACAACCAATGGCGGTAGAAGCTTAACCGGTAGAATCAAATTTAAACGCTCGATTACTATTATTTTGTGAGACCATTAAATCCGACTCTGCAATAATACACACAGGTGCTTTTAGCACGACTATAGCATGACTGCAAAACTTGTCAAATATTTCAATCAAAAAGGATTGGGGAAGTTGCTGGTAAAAGAAAACCTTTGTTTCCTGTCACCATTGCAGGGTTAATAATAAATAAAATTACAAACCTCAGTAGCTTGATCGATCAGGCGGCGGATTTGTAACTTGGAGGTCGGTGGTTCAAGTCCTGGTTTCAGCGTAGATATAGTAAAGCGAGTTTCAGTAGTTGTGATATCACGAAAGTGATTAACACAAATTAATATGATATAATTATTTTTTAGAATTAATATTACTTGATAATTATGATTGTTATCAAGTTATCATAATTGTTCAAGGAAAGCGGAAAGTGAAAAGTCGTCTGATATTCGTATGGTATAAGTAAAGTACACACATTATTAATTTTTTTTTAATGCTTTTTCTTTGTGTTATTATGTCACAATTTTAGTGGGTAGCGCAGAATCATAGGACTTTACCACTTTAATTTACAATATCTTGTATTATTTTTTTGCCTAAGATTCTGCCACTGGTCGCTGCTTCACATTAAAGCAGCTACTCATTTTTCCTCACGAGGTATGAGTGGACCCCGAACATCCAAGTACAGAGCAGAAAAAATCCTCCCCCGCTGGGAATCGAACCCAGGTCACCATGTGTGCAATGCCTAGCGCGCTATCTCGCTCTGCCACAGTGACTAACATTATTATTATAGTATGCTTTATTAGGTAAGACAAAAATATATACAGTAAAATACAATTCAATTATAAAGAAAAATTCAAATAGATTGAGCAAAGAAACAAGAACAAAAAAGAGAAAGAATTAGCTTCTTACCTAAAGGGCGGGGTTATTGCCTGTGGCAATCTCTTCCACCCAACCCATGTATCTTCACATTGTTCAGGAAGATACATGGATATCAGAACATAATTAATATTGATTGAGGTAGGAGACTAATACCTACATAATTATAATTTTTTCTGACATCACAAGTGTGAAGTCAGTAAAAATTACATTAGTCTACCGCTATCAGTAAAATAATACACCTTCACAAAATTACCTATATTTCAATTTTATTGTACTAAAGGATACATATTGTATGTGTACAAACTTAAATGCTAATTAACAAATTAAATTAAATCTAAGTTATATTTTAAAATAGGTATACTAGTTTGGAACTAGGTTGGAATTGTTTTTTTTTTTTTTTTTTTTTTTTTGGCGATTCCATTACTTTTCTTTCTATAGGATAAGGAAAAGTAAAAATAGTAGTACATACTAGTACTATGTATTATTAATAGTAAATCTAGCGTTCACCTTTCCCCCAATGACCCACTAACACTCTACTGTAAGTGCTGAGCTAGATCTCAGGTTAATGAATAGGTAATAGCTTTCTAAGAAGGACAACATACGTAATCGACAAGTAACAAAAGAGGGTTGATTAGAAAGCTTAAAAACATGCATGACATAAACAAAGAGAAGCACTCTACGGCGTAACACTCTTTAGTGAAAGGTAACCACCAGGCGGGGTTAATGCTCAAAGCATTTTGTACTACCTAAGCCTACCTTAATGAGGAAAAATTCAGTATAAATAAGGCGATATTATTATTATCTACTATTATTTTTTTGAAAATTTAAAGAGAAGTGTGCCCCGCAACCGCTTTCGCATTACTTCAGGACACTACCTTTACATCCATGCCATTCCGGAAAATTTCGGTCAGAAATTTCCGCTCCGGCCAGAATTCAAACCCGCAACCTCCGGGTCAGTAACCAATGCTCTTAACCACTGAGCCACGGAGGTCGGCTATTATTCTATGTAACTACCCCGTCCATAGTTTGAAGAGTATGCAATACGGTGTGTTTAGCTGCTTTATCCTGACTTACTACGTGTATGCAATGTGCAATGTCAGTAGTATTCCGTGTGGTAAGGCGCTAGATCTGATAATGTTTCTTTCAATCGCTAAACAGAAAGGGAAGCCAGCGTCGATGGCATGTTGAATACACCGGTTCCCTTCAGAACACCGAAGTTAAGCGACATCCAGCGAGGTTAAGACTTGGATGGGTGACCATTCAAATTCTAATTCTCGTGACGCTGGCTTTTCCCGGCCCCACTCAGGCTGGGTGAGGTCAATGTGAGTAGCAGGTTTGTGAGTTTCCTGCGAATGGAGGGTAAAACCCCCGTCGTGATATGACCATGGCAGTTGAAAGCGACGTTAAACCCCACTTAAAAAAAAAAAAAAAAAAAAAAAAAAAAAAAAAAAAAAAAAAAAAAAAAAAAAAAAAAAAAACAGAAAGGGGTCATCCGGGTCATGTCCACAAAATATTTTTAGAAAGAATGACTTTAATATGGTACTTTAATTTGTTTATGTAAACAAGCTAGAGGCTGCTAGCGCATGGATCCGTGAATCGAATCCCACCCAACTAGAGCGCACGAATAGTTCAGTGGTTAATCACTCACTTGCTATGCGGAAGGTCTCGGGTTCAAACCCCTGCGCCGACAAAAATTTGTATTCAAAATTTGGTTACAGTTGTTTGTAAGGGATACCTTCCGGTGCCTAAATGGGAAGTATTGCGTCACTTCTCGCCCATCAGAAGGGAGGCACACTAAGTGAGGCACTAGGGAGGTTGGGTGGAAGAGATTGCCACAGGCAATAACCCCGCCCTTTCGGTAGGACAATGTAGGACATTAACTACATTTTCTTTTTTGTTCTTGTATCTTTGCTCAATCTTTTTGTTTTTTCTTTATAATTTCATTGTATTTTACTGTATATATTTTTGTTCTACCTAATAAAGCTTACTTTAGGTAATAATAATAATATCGCCTTATTTATACTGCCCGATTAAGACTATTAAGGTCCCATTATTCCATCAGTAAGCCCAAGACATATTATTATGTGGTAAAAATCCCAAATGAGAGGATAACTTGTCATGTCCCGGCTGGGTTTCGAACCCACGACCTCTGGAATCTCTGGAATCATATATTGGGGTCAGAGATACGGGATGGGCAAGCTACAACACAGACCACAAGCGTCTACAGTAACTCCTGTTTCATGGCTACGAAATAAAAAAGGCTGTGAAACACTCATCTAAAAAAAAAATGCTTTTATCTGATTATGTGAGTAGTTACCTTTCACTGAAAAGTATTGCTATTATCATCATAGTGTTTCTCACTCTTTCACTAAATAAAGTTTGGCCTTATTTAGACTGAATAATGAGACCCCTTATTCAAGCAGTATATCAATAATACCAGGTGTACCGGTTCATTTATTAACGAGAGTCAGAGTTCCTTGAACAATATAACAATATTTATAAAATCAATCGAGATATACAAAAAAAAAAAAAAAAAAAAAAAAAAAACGCAACACATACTGTGTGGTCAAAATCCTTAATGGGAGGATAACTTGTCATGTCCCGGCTGAGCTTCGAACTCGAGACCTCTGGAATACCAGACCGAGGTGAAGCCGACGCCTTGACCAGTGAGCTCAACAGAACATAATCTATACTTATAAAAGAGAGTTTCACTCACTGACTGACTGACTGACTGATTGACTGACTGACTGACTGACTCACTGATTCATCACTGTTTCTCCTAATTGGTAAGTCCTAGGAAGCTGAAATTTGGTGGGTAGCTTTGTCTTACAGTATAGATGTGCAATAAGACGGGATTTTTCGAAATTCCCACTACAACACCTTTCATTAGCGAAAAAGGACTTTTTACTTTCACCGCTATTTCTCCGCATTGATAAATCCGAGAAAGTTCAAATTTGGTAGGTAGCTTAGTCTTATAGTTTAAATGTGCGATTAGACGGGATTTTTCAAAATTCCCACTACAACACCTCTCATTAGCGAAAATGGACTTTTTACTTTCACCGCTATTTCTCCGCATTGATAAATCCGAGAAAGTTCAAATTTGGTAGGTAGCTTAGTCTTATAGTTTAAATGTGCGATTAGACGGGATTTTTCAAAATTTCCACTACAAGACCTCTCTTTAGCGAAAAAGGACTTTTTACTTTCACCGCTATTTCTGCGCATTGATATATACGAGAAAGTTTAAATTTGGTAGGTAGCTTTGTCTTATAATCTAGATGTTCAATAAGACGGGATTTTTTTAAATTCCCACTACAACACCTGCCAATGGCAATAAAGGATTTTTTGTTTTCACCGCTATTTCTCCGCATTGATAAATCCGAGAAAGTTCAAATTTGTTAGGTAGCTTAGTCTCATAGTTTAGATGTGCGATTAGACGGGATTTTTCGAAATTCCCACTACAACACCTCTCATTAGCGAAAAAGGACTTTTTACTTTCACCACTATTTCTCCGCATTGATAATCCGAGTAAGTTCAAATTTGGTATTTATGTTTGTCTTATTGTCTGAATCTGCAAAATTGGGCTTTTCGAAACTCCCACTACAACATCTGCCATTGGCGAAGAAGGAAAATTTACTTCCACTACTTTTCTCCGCACTGGTAAGTCCGAAGAAGTCCAAATTTGGTATGTAGGTTTTTTTACAGTCTAGATGTGCATTTGGATGGGATTTTTTTAAAACTCCCACTACAACACCTGCCTATTACTCCATATTGGTAAGCCCTAAAAAGTTCAAATTTGGTGTGTAGGTTCGTTTTACGGTCTAGATGAGAAATTAGACAGAATTTTTTCGAAATTCCCACTACAACAACTGCCTGTTATTCCGTATTGGTAAGTCCAAAAATGTTCAAATTTGGTGTGTAGGTTTTTTTTTACGCTCTAGATTTTCAATTAGACCTCAATACACTACGGTCATGCCTCAATACACTACGGTCATGCTTCAATACACTACATTCATGCCTCAATACACTACGGTCATGCCTCAATACACTACGTTCATGCCTCAATACACTACGTTCATGCCTCAATACACTACGGCCATGCCTCAATACACTACGGTCATGCCTCAATACAGAACGGTCATGCCTCAATACACTACGGCCATGCCTCAATACACTACGGTCATGCCTCAATACACTACGGCCATGCCTCGGCCCGCAAAGCGGGCGACAGCCCGCTAGTAATTATATAATGGAGAATATACTGGTGTAAACATCACACGACTTTCTATTACAATTGAGGATGTTTGATTAGAAATTAACACATTCTCAGGTTTATTTTCAAAAATGTCTTAAATTTATATTTAGGAATAGAAAATATGTGTAAATTACACATTTGAAACGACATCATCAAATAAAAAAAGCATGATATCTCTTATCATTTACGAGATATTTGCACATATTTCATTATTGTACAAAATTTTACCCACGGTCTTATGGGGAAAATATCAAAAACGTTAGAAATGGATATTCAAAGTTGTATCTATGTAAATATTGTGTGTAAGATCACCATTGAAGACGAATTTATTCTATTAGATTTTTCGATCATGTGGAAAACCCCAATTCCAGAAGGGAAAACCATGCCAATGTTTTTGGTACCTTACCAAATTTTTCAGAAGAGTGTGTCGTGTGATGAAATATTTTACTTGCAAAAATCAATAATAAGTTCATTCCATTATGCAGCTGTAGTTCAATAATAACACTCATTAGTTGAAGGTAACCACCACTAGGCAAGGTTAAAGCTCAAACCATTTTCTGCCACTTAACCCTCATAGTCTTAATATTATGTGGTCACAAACTCAAATGAATGAGGTAAAATTCATGAACTGGGTGGGATTTGAACCAACGGATCAGTACGCTACCTGGATTAACAGACTAGCGCGTTAGCCACTTGACTACCAGTGCAAGACAAGTTCAATGGCTGCAGTTTGCAAAGTAGCTGTAAATCACTCAAAGAGTTGGAGAATAAGAAGATAAAATAATTTTACGTATATCTAAAAAATCATATGTATTTTATTTACAATAATATTTCACAACTTAGGCACTCCATGTTGGTGAAAAACGATGAAGGCCTTGAAAAAATGGTAACAACGATAGGAACAGTGTTTTATAATATTTTAGTCCTGACACATCAACACTATCAACAGTAGAACAATGAATGTAATGGAAATTTCTAATCCAGTTATATCAACAATGGAAATGTCTAACGGATTCTAACATCGAAAGTGCAACAATGCAAATGGAATTTTGTAGCCCAGTTCAGTGGAACCATGTAATGAATTCTACATTAATAGGGTAAATGGAATGAAAAGACTTAGGAGGCCATCTAGGCCAGGCAAACACGCTACCACTGCACCACGATGCGATGGCCGGATTACATCAAAGGAACAATGGAATGAATAAACATCTACAGTGGAAGTGGAATGAAGGGATGTGATTGTGATAAATGCAATAGGAAACAGAGCAGCAACACATATTGACTATTCGTGTCACTTCAATGGTTGAAGGTGTCTCAGAGAATAATCAACCAGCGAGTTGGGCGATCACCAGGAGCTGGGACGAGAAACAACAGTTCTGTGTCCGGAGCCGAGAGAGATACCACCGCCGTAGCTTCCACCGTAGCTGCTTCCGTAGCTTCCACTACCGTAGCTTCCGCTGCCGTAGCTTCCACTGCCGTAGCTTCCACTGCCGTAGCTGTAAGAAGGAGCGGAAGACTTGTACACAACGGGTCTGCTGATGGGCACGAAGCCACTGCTGTAACCTCCGCTGGAATAACCTCCGCTAGAGTAACCTCCCTGTCCGAATCCCTCAGAGGCGTAACCGCCGCCGTAGCCGCCAGTGAAGTGCTCGGCTCCGGAGCCCAAGTGGAGGGTGTCATGATGGTGGACGTGGGTGGCGGGTCTCTCGATGACGAGACGGGGTCTCTCGATGTAGATGGGCTGGGGCACTGGGACTGGGATGGTCTTCTCAACTGGGACTGGGTAGGGCTTCTCAACTGGCACGGGGTATGGCTTGGCAACGGGGACTCTGACTGGTACTCTGACGGGGTAGGGGACCTCTCTCTCAACTGGAACTGGCACTTGCTTCTCAACTGGGTAGGGTACTGGCCTCTCCACTGGGTATGGGACGGGTCTGTCGACTGGGATCTGCACGGGTACGTTGACTGGGTAGGGCACTTTCTTCTCCACTGGGATGGGTTGGGGAACGGGCACGGCTAGAGGCACGTCTCTGTGGTAGGTCACTTGTCTGAGGACACCCTCGTTTGGTCCGTAGGCTCTGCCGGATCCGGAACCTGCACCTGAGGCAAAACCAGCTCCTGAGGATAAACCAGCTCCTGAGGCAAAGCCAGCACCTGAAGCATAACCAGCTCCGGAAGCATAACCGGCACCGGAAGCATAGCCAGCTCCTGAAGCATAATCAGCAGCAGGGTAGCTAGCGTAGTCAGCGGCATAACCACCGTTGTAGCCGGCGTTAGAGGCATAACTTCCGGCGGACTGTTCAACAATAGCGGCGGAAGAGTATCCAGCGTTGCCTGAAGCATACCCGGAGCCGATGGAGACTTCAGGGGCGGCAACAATTGGGGCGCTGGAGACGTAGGCAGGGACGGAGCTTGGGGCTACATAGGGTGGACTGGTGTAAGGGTAGCTTGAGGCTCCAGATCCATAGCTTGAGGCTCCAGATCCATAGCTGGAGGCTCCAGATCCATAGCTGGAGGCTCCAGATCCAAAGCTGGAGGCTCCAGATCCATAGCTGGAGGCTCCAGACCCGTAGCTGGAAGCACCACTATAGCTGCCACCTCCGTATCCGGCATTGTAGGCATTGGCTTCGCCGAAGATACCTCGCTTTCCGTTCTTGTTCTCCTTGACTTCTTCGGCCTTGGAAGACCTGGCGGATTTGTCTTCAGCAAGAGCCACTGCGGCTAACAGCGCGAAGCACACCTGGGGACAGAAGAGGGAGAAAATTGGTTGGATTTTTCTATAGATATAAACGATAGAGATCTTTTAAAGACATAAAACACTTCATCCTTGTGGGTTTGAGAATTATACCCTCCCAGTAAGAAAGTAGTGCTTCATTTAGACTGTCAGCGCAAGACAGGTAGTCCCATTATGCCAACAGTTTAACAAAGCACCTCTCAATTTATTTGATTAGTACTCCTGTGAGCTATCGTTCTTGGACCCGAGAATTATAGAAATGAAATGTAATCGCAAGTACCTTCTAATTACCTAGTTCTTCTATGAGCTAATGTTGCAGCAAGTGACTTCAAAGTCAATTACTCGTTGAGTTCAACAATTATACTGTTAAGCAACTTCTAGTGAGGTTAAGAGTTGTTGGGTGATCACTCAGATTCTCGGTCCAAGCCATAGGCCAGGTTAACGAAGCTGTGAGAACTGAGGTAAAGTTGATGTTATTAGCTGATTTGTGAATTTTTGTAGCTGATTTTCTAGCAAATGAAAGATAATCCCGTCTCGAAAGCCCTCACGATCTGGGTTTAATACCAGCACCATCGATCTAGGTTTGATAGAATGGTTACCGGTCTATGGTGTAACCCATTCTATAGAACCCGTTCAAACTAGAAAAATTGCTTGGATAACCCAATTCTCAGAAATTCGATTTCATAACTGCGGAAGATTACAAAAATTCAACTGTATTACTATTGAAATAATATTTAAATTTCATAACTTTGAAATTCCATTATATTAAGCTAGAATTTAGTAAAACAATGATCTTCAACAGGAAAAATATTCCGGTACCACAAGTCTGCAATTTCAAGAATGCCTGATTCAGAATTTATAAAGTTTTTTTTTCAAACAATGGTATCCCAATTCCCAATATAGAAAAGAATTTACTATATGTATTATCATTGCCAAAACTTGAATGTTGATATTAGGCCATTGCAATATAAATTTACTTCCATGCGACATGACTATTACTTATAAGTCCCGAATAGCTGTTGCTCTGGGTCCCATTAAATTATTATGTATTTTAAAAGATAGGTATATCAAGGTGACCTGATTCCGTGCAAGTAAAAGGATCAAATTCCCCAACATGGTTAAAGTTACACTACTAACTTTATCTTATCTCAAATTAACAATCAAGTTAAGCTGGTAAAAAGTAAAGGTGGCGAAGAACATGAGATCGATTCCGCTAAATGTCACACAAACAGGTAGGTAGAATTACATCGATCAGATTGAATCAATAATAGTTCACAGGTGGTTAACCTACTCGACTGAAATTTGGACCGGTCTTATGCTACAAACGTTACAGCATAGTTATGTAGGTATTATTCGATTTTATAAGAATGCCTTTTATTTTTACTCAACATTTCTTTGATATCATTACTGATTGGAGAAGGTGGTTTTTTTTTTGGTTAAACGTCACTTTCAACTGAATGATCTTATCACAACGTTTTAGTCTCCATTTGCAGGAAACTCACAAACTAGCTACTCAAATAAAATTAACCTCACCCAGTCGGAGTGGAGTCGGGAAATAGGCAGCATCATGAGGGTTCGAATTTGAATGGTCAACCATCCAAGTCCTAACCTTGCTGGACGTTGCTTAACTTCAGTGTTCTTACGACAGCTGCTGTTAACGTGCCACTGACACTAACTAAAAGCTAAATTTGGTTTTATTTGTCATTACTTTAGTCTCAGCATTACAAGACCCAACTATTGTGTCAGAAGCTGATACCCAAAATGTCACCTGGTCCATTGGCCCGGGCGAAATTTCAGAAATGTGGTCCAAACCCGCTCGACAACCGAAAAGAACTGGTTTTGAAATATGCATATCTATACATAAATCAGTTTAATCAGTATTGAAGATGACCGACTGACCGCTCTTCTTCTTCATTTTTATTATTCTTCTTGTCTGTCCCGGTAGCTCAGTGGTAAAGGCGGCACTCTGTGAATCTAAAGATTCCAGAGTTCGTGAGTTTGAAACCCAGCCGGGACATGACAAGTTATCCTCCCATTTGGGATTTCGACCACATAATAATACGTCTTGGGCTTACTGCTGGAATAATGGAATTTTAACAGTCGATATCATTATTATTTTTCTTGTCATCTTCATCTTCACAACTAGGAGGTCGCTGGTTCGAATCCAAACTTAGGACAAATTTAGTAAAGCGAGTTTGAGTAAAAATAAGATAGCTTCATTAAAACTTAAATATTCAACTTTTTGTACGTAATAATAATAATAACACTCTTTAGTGGAAGGTAACCACCAGGCGAGGTTAACGCTCAAAACATTTTCTACCACCTAACCTTCAGAGTCTTATTATTATGTGGTCACAAACTCAAATTCATAAGGAAAAATTCATGCACTGGGTGGGATTCGAACCAACGGACCCCTACGCTACCTGGATTACCAGACTAGCGCGTTAACCACTTGACTACCATTATCTCATTACGACAAGTTTGGTGGAATCAGCACCAAATCCAGTTTGATTCTAGGTTAACGAGAAGATGAGGACCGGAAATGTCGGAAGATGTTGTGAACTATGAGAAGGTTGCATTCCAGGAATTCGGTGATGGCACGAGACGAGAGGACGAGTTTTAAATTATTAGGTAATTGGGCGGACGAGTTTTAATTATGAGGCAATTACGTCATGCCAGACACCGCGTCGCCAGAGAAGCGTGTCGATGCGCGCGTCTAGATTTATGTAAGGCCCGTCTGTCCTGCCCTATGTTTCGGGTTTAAGAAAAATGGCAACGTTTTGCATGAAAAGCAACGAAATAGAAACTTTGAATATTTTTTTTTTTTTGATACTTTTATTTACAATCAACAATGCTTAGTATAGGAAACTACAAATTGTAAGAAGTAAATTTGATGTAGTAGATATGACATGGAGGAGAAGTAGCCCAATGACTACACTCTTTTCAAAATTGCAATATTCTGCTAGCTGGAATAAAATGACAGATAATAAAGATTATCAACCGACCTCAGTAGCTTGATCGATAACGCGGTGGACTTGTAACCTGGAGGTCGGTCGTTCAAGTTTCGGTTTCAGTGTAGATTTAGTAAAGCGATTTTGAGTATTTGTGATATTCCAAAGTGATCAACACAAATATGATAACTATACAGATAATAAAGATTATGAGTTGAAAATTATCTATGAATATTCGCTTTATTCCAACAAATCTTCTATCTCATCATCAAAGCAAAGGTTTTTCACCCATCGATGGCGCCCCATTTGAAATTTCAGAAGTTTTACATTCAGAGAGCTGAGCAACTTTTGTGTGAAATTTCAGTTTCCTATATTTGTTGCCAATCCGGAAATACAGTGAACCGTCATTTTTACGGTCAATATTTTCACCCCACCAGTGTTCGAACCCGAGGCACCAATTTAAAAATAACCCCGTTTTACCCTAGCTCAATGTTGGTTAAAACCCAAAGGCCCAAGTGCATAGTCACTAATGAACAGATTAAATCATTCAACTTTATACACGCAATCAAATGGCTAATGGCCGTGCTTAATCAGGCTGTTAGTGACTATGCAACCCTTACTAACTGAGCTACGAAGGTTATTAACTAGAACAAGTCACTTGAGCTAGCGGTAGCATGCTCGGCTTGCACACCAGGTGACCCGGGTTCGAATCCCGGCGGGGGCGGAATTTTTTCGTCTCTTTACTTTGGATGTCGATGCCTACCCTAGCCTTGTGAGGACAATTGGGGTAGTTTTAGAGTGGGCAACAACCAGTGGCGGGATTACGAGAGTTAGAAATTGAAATATGACGGTTGGTTGGAGATATGATGCATTAGCATTAGTTCTCGTAATGTCGATGTTACCCACTAAAAATTATGACATAATAACACAAATAACTAACTCTTTATCTTTATCTTTTTTATCTACTAACAAGAACAAAGTCTATCTATCATTGAAAGCTATAGAAATTATTAGGTACCTATACTATATTTTTTATACTTTTGCAAAAATAGCTTGACTTATTTGTATACAAAATCAATTGCAAAATAATTTATCAATCACCTGTTATTTCATACAGTATTTTTACTTCCGATTTAGATAAAGATTTACATAACTTGCCAAAAATTGAATGCCAATGCACGTACTATTATGGTTTTTTAAGTCTGCCAATAAAAAATGTATTGTTATATAATGTTATTTAAGATTGAACTAATGATTTATTCGAATCCGTTGGAATTAATGCAAGCAAACAAGTTTACCTGAACTTGGCAACACTCAATGATCCATAACTACAGAGTTATGCACCGACTATAGAAAAAAAACTTCCGAATTAGAATATTAAGTTGTAATCGTATCGTAAAGTAATCAATCCATAATATAACTACCTATTATTGCATTGAATTGCATTATTAAATTTACTACTATCTGCTACTACTGTTATTACTAGAGGAATATAGTATTTCGATCTCAGTAGCTCGATCGATAAGGTGGTGGACTAGTAATCTAGAATTCGGTGGTTTGAATCCCATTACAAAAAAAAAGTACTGCTAGTTTGAGCAATTGTGATTAACACAAATAAAATAACTTTTAATGATGAAAATATTTAAAATTACGAAAAGAAATTAGGAAATTTCGAAGAAAAATTGATAGATAAAGTGAATTATTTACAACAAAATCTATGCGGCGGCCATACTTGGCACATTGCCTGTCAACCAAAGGCTCGATGAGGCTTTTGTACTGTGATTTAAAAAATAAACGATTAGAGATATTGAGTGAGGCAAATAAAGAAGCGTATAGCCAGCGTCGATGGCATGTTGAATACACCGGTTCCCTTCAGAACACCGAAGTTAAGCGACATCCAGCGAGGTTAAGACTTGGATGGGTGACCATTCAAATTCTAATTCTCGTGACGCTGGCTTTTCCCGGCCCCACTCAGGCTGGGTGAGGTCAATGTGAGTAGCAGGTTTGTGAGTTTCCTGCGAATGGAGGGTAAAACCCCCGTCGTGATATGACCATGGCAGTTGAAAGCGACGTTAAACCCCACTTAAAAAAAAAAAAAAAGAAGCGTATAAAAAAATGAATATTAAAAAAAACTGATGAATACGAACAAATGAGTGAGAAATATGGAAAAGTTAGAGGAAGTGATTGGGTGAGAGAAAATGGAAAGATATTTAGTGAGGTAAATTAAAACCTTGTTGTAAGAATAAGATGACTTGAGAGATCTCTTATCATCTATTCTAAATTTTTAAGTGCTTTCAAAGAAAAGTAGAGATTGGATCTATGGATTATGAACTTTTCATAGAAAAATAATATAATATGGAATGGTCATTTACGTATTCATTTCAAACAATAATAAGAAAATAATTGATGTTAAATTTATGAAGAAATAAAATGGATAAATTAAGAAGTTTTAAGCTAGAGTGAGAGAAATATATTGTGTGACATAAATTAAAAGATTATAATAAAAGGATTTGAGAGATCTCATAATATATCATCCAAATATTCTACTAAGTTTTTAAGGCGCTAGTCTGGTAATCCAGGTAGAATAGGATTCGTAAACTTCAGAGAAGAAGAGATTGAGTGAACAATATTGTGAGGTAAACTTCAGAGAAGGAGAGATTGAGTGAACAATATTGAGAGGTAAACTTCAGAGAAGGAGAGATTGAGTGATGGAAATTGACTTTTTAAATGAAACTTTCTTAAGAAGAAGTGAGTGAGAATTATAGAGAAATAAAGTTGAGAGGCTAAGAGAGGAATGAAATTTTTTAGTGATAATAATGAGATTATTGGAGAAATCATCAATGTTTCATTAACAATGTAGAGATTGATTGATTAAACATTAAACGGTAGGAATACGAGTATGTTGAGGAGGAAGAGAAGAGAGATTAAATAATAATAGATACATAATTATTATGCATAGAAAATTTAGTGAGATTAAGTTCGGTTTAAAGCGCTTGAAATGAAAAAAAGTTAACAAAAATTGTTTTTGTTGTTGTTGAAAGAACACTGTATGAAAATAGAACACTGTGTAAAAAAAGAAAGAACACTGTATAAAAATAGCCATAAATCGCGTTTCCCTATTTCAAATGTATGTAAATTCGTTATAATTATTTTAATATGTAAAAATTTTCACCTTGAATGCCTTAGCTGATATGTATTTATTTTACAAAAGGAGGAATTTCAAAAAAGTTAATTTTGCAAAAGCGTTCAAAAAGATTAAAAATACTTACAAAGAATCTCATGATGCTAAAATCCTTCCAACAAATCACACTTGAAACTAGACTCGATGTCCAAAATCAACTAAACTCCGCAAACTCACTCAAGAACTTAAATTTCTTGCTAAGTTTGTTGTTTACTTCGGGAGACGATTTTAAGTTCTTCTGACCATTCAGTCGAATGAATGGACGAGATATGATACTGACTGGAGGGTTGCCATAATCTTATATAGTCTAATAGGATCATACATAGATTGGGCGGTGTGTCCCATGCGTATATCCCAGGCTAAAACTTGATTTTTCGGTCTTCTTTGTCATGGGGAAAGATGAGATGACCCTTTAACTTCTTGCTGAAATTTCGCTCATCTTAATTTTGACAATGTTGTTGTTGTAATGGCATAGTGCATTCATAGATTTAGAAGGTAGATAACGAACTCTGGTCGAGAACTGAAGCACCCTTCTGCATAGGAAACAGCATACACTGCCTCAATGGAAAATGGTGGACAACTGGACACCATGCTGACAGCATATGGTGTATGCTGTCAGCATGTACAACAATTCTTTATCTATTCATTGTTTTTTAAATGGGTGCTTTAGCTAAAGACGGACTGATGTTCTCTTGCCGAATTAAGTGCCGACCCAGCTCATAGAAAACCGCGGTCCCTGCAACTTAACACCGGCTAGATCTTTTTCAATTGAAAAAAAAACAGTCCAGCCTCCGTGACGTAACGGTTGTGACTACTGCCCGTAGTCCAGAGATCCTGAGTTCGATTCCCGGTTGGAGCAGACTTTTCACCCAGAAAATTCTGTTCCCTCCGAACATGTGAGGCTGGCATTTCCGGCCCAGTATATACATTAAAAAGAAAAAAATAATAGAAAAATAAATAGAAACATATGTCCTAACTAAAGGGCGGGGTTATTGCCTTTGGCAATCTCTTCCACCCAGCCCTTGGTATCTATTGAGATAGTAAATCTTATAAGGGCAAAGCTTTATAAGTAAAGCTATTAAGCCCAGAACTATATGTATAGACAACTTGACCACCCATGCATCTAGACAACTGGACTGTCCATGCATTCTCTGCCTTCAAGTAGCGATAGGGCAGTTACACTGACACAATCATATTATATCGTTCCGCAGAAGTATCAGGCCGAATCGGGCGACACTTTTGGAATCCTGACCTTTTCGCATTTAAGACCCGGGTCTCCTATATCAGCGAATCTGGTACAGTAGATCAGGAATATAAAAGATATCGGCTGACACTACAGGGTTATTTGGTTAAAAAAAAAAGCATCATCATCATAGGGTGGCGTCATCGTGAACGATGGTAGCCAGACAGTGGAGGAATGACTCATCACTTCTACCACTGCCTTTACAAGGAGTCTAATAATTGACAAGGGCCACCAGAACCAAGCCAATGCTGGTCTACTCCCTGTTTATAGTCCCCCAGCCAGACTGCTGGTCTACTCCCTGTTTATTGTCACCCAGCCAGACTGGAATAGCAGGGTTAACTGAGAAAAAGATAAACACTTGTCTTCACTCGACAGAAATTTGAAATATGAACAATTATATTTATGGAAACAACTATAAAAGACAAGTGTTTATCTTTTTCTCAATTATGACCTTACTTGACAAAGTATCCCTCCTGCTATAGCAGGCTTGTTGTCCAATCATCATTTTCATTCAACAAAGAGCAGTCCAACTCTTTGTCGATTCAATTAATTAATTCATTTACTTTTTCATTTTATTTTTATTTATTTTTAAAGATGAATGTTTCACAACTTATTTTGTAGCCATGAACCAAGAGCTACTGGTAGCTCAGTGGTACAGGCGGCACTCTGTGAATGCAAAGATTTCAGAGGTCCGGGACATGACATGTTTTCCTTCCATTTGGGATTTTTACCACATAATAATATGTCTTGGGCTTACTGCTGGAATAATGGTACTTTAATAGTCCTAATCGGGCAGTATAAATAAGGCGATATTGAAATTATTATAATATTTCCATTTCGCAGCATTTTGAGGGATTCACTTTTTTTTTTCTTTTTCCGAGAAAATGAAAAAAAGATCGATGGTCAGCTCTCTTGCTTTTCCAAACACCCTGTATATTTCTTTCTAAAATTTATCGCAGGTCGTCCTCAAGTTTGAAGTTCTTGAGTTCCTGCGTAACATGGGCAATTTTATCGCTGGATTTTTGATTTATTTAAATTGTTTTGCGTCTCACTTTTAGACGCATTGTTTAGTTTTTTGTCAAAGTTACAGAATAGAGTGGCTCTTATGGGTCATCCTGATATTCGATTCAGAGAAAAAATATATAATCATAATTAGATACCAATAACCTACCTATGTATTGTATTCTCTTTTTTGTTCTTGTTTCTTTGTTCAATCTATTTTTTTTTTCTTTATAATTTTATTGTGTTTTGCTGTATATATTTTTGTCTTACCTAATAAAGCATACTACTACAATAATAATAATAATGTATGTTATTGTTTGTTTTATGTCTTTGGTAACTTTGGTTATTCACACGAGACTTTTGGGTGTAGTGAATCACTCTGGACTTTGTGACATAACTGACTTAAAGGTGTTTCTTCTTCTTTTTATTGTCCTCGACAACTTCTTCTTCTTCTTCTCCTTTGGTTGTTTACATCTGACCTAATATGATATAACCACAAATACTTCAGATCAGACAGAGGGCAAAATTAAGACAACATTAACAGATAGGGCAAACTTAATATTTGCATTCGAACATTCCAATGAAAAACACTTTTTTTGCAGGGTTGAACGTCGCTCTTAAACTGCATGATGCTCATGTCACGACGAGGGTTTTATCTTCCATTCGCTGGAAGCTCACGAAACAGGTAATCATAATAACCTCACCCAGCCTGATGGTTACCCATCCCATTCAAGTCCTAACCTCGCTGGACGTTACTTAACTTCAGTGATAGAACGAGAACTGGTACATTCAACGTTGGTTGAAACACCTTTCTCCATGTTTTTCGTAAATTCTAATTTTGGCAAAATGGAACTAATGTATTGCGCTGATTAGATTAAGAACAGCTCACCCATGGACAGTATGTTTAGGTAGTATAGATTCTTATGACGCCATTGGTTTACTTATTTATTTATCTATCGAATAGCAATCAGAATCTGAAATTCTAGCAATCAGAATCTAAATCTCTAGCAGTCGTATTCTGGCAATCAGAATATGAAATTCTAGCAATCAGAATCTGAAATTCTTGCAATCAGAATATGAAATTCTAGCAATCGTATTCTATCAATCAGAATCTGAAATTCTAAGAATCGTATTCTAGCAATCAGAATCTGAAATTCTTGCAATCAGAATCTGAAATTCTAGCAATCAGAATCTAAATCTCTAGCAATCGTATTCTGGCAATCAGAATATTATGAAATTCTAGCAATCAGAATCTGAAATTCTTGCAATCAGAATATGAAATTCTAGCAATCGTATTCTATCAATCAGAATCTGAAATTCTAAGAATCGTATTCTAGCAATCAGAATCTGAAATTCTAAGAATCGTATTCTAGCAATCAGAATCTGAAATTCTTGCAATCAGAATCTGAAATTCTAAGCATCGTATTCTAGCAATCAGAATATGAAATTCTAGCAATCAGAATCTGAAATTCTAAGAATCGTATTCTAGCAATCAGAATCTGAAATTCTAGTAATCAGAATCTGAAAGATATATTGCAATATTAACATTTGGTTTACTATTATGAGGGTATGTTGCAGATTGTTGCAGTTCTGCTGCAGTCGTAAGTAGGTGAATTGCCTCAACATGGAGTTCCGGAAGAAATAAGTATTTTATTTAATTTAAAAAAAATAAACAAAAAAAGTGTTTATTTATGTTATCAATAATATTGAGTAACTTGCAGGTGAAAAAAATTCAGAGATAAAAAAAAACTACACTACTATCAGCTATCTAATTACAGTTCTGGTGTAGTGCCTCCTAAAATCTGCAAGGTACCTACATTATAAATTTGTAAGGTATCTGCAAGGCACAAAAAAAATCTAATTCCAGCAACATGTAATCAAAACAACTTGGAGGTAATAAGATTAGATAATTTTAGGGGACATATTAGTGTATGCTATAATAATATGTTCTTTAAAAAAATATTATAATATTACAATAACACAAACTAATATAATTATTGCACTTTATAGGAACTGTATATCTTATGCATAATGGATGTTTTTTTTTCTCTCTCTCTTTTTTTCTCAAGCCCAGAAAAAAAATGCACAAGTTTAAAAAAAAAAAGATCTCGCAAAGTAAGTTTTTTTTGTTGAACTGGAACACAAGAAATTTCTCCTAAAATTGACACATTCGTCACCCTACTTGAACTGATTGTGTTTACATTACACAAGGCAAAAATACTTTAGGCAAAAAGTTTACTCAAAAATCGGTTAAGTAATTTTATTAAGAGTCTGTTTCTTTTGCCCTATATTAAACTGTCCCGGTAGCTCAGTAGTAAAGGCGTCTGATGGGTCATCTTAATATTTTAATACATTTTTTTGTCGGCGCGGGGGTTCGATTTTCGAACCCGGGACCTTCCACATGGCAAGCGAATGCTTAACCACTGATTTATTACCTAGTTAATTACTTATGTAATGACAGTGACTACTTTTATTAGAGGGAAGTCTCTTTCATGAGGTACCCATGTATAATTTTGAATATCTAATACAATGTAGATAGGTACTTGGCTACTTATGTGGGTAGGTACTTAGGTACATAAGTACTCTTTAGCTAGTATGTAGGTAGGAATATATTATATACATACTCATAAGTCTGTTCCAAATTTATACAATGAATACCAGTCCACCATTCTCAGACACTATGGGAAAAATAAATTTAAATTAGGTACAGCTTGCAAAACTATATCAAAAAGTATAATTTTATTCAATGACCAACCTGTAGGAAAAAATCACAAAGTGCAATAACCATTCAAGAAGAGTATAAAACGAGTAATTTTATGTTTTTTTTTTTTTAACTAATGATCTTGATTCGTCCAATACCTCTCTTTTTTGCGTTCCCTAGATTAGATAGTGGTACTAATAACCCATTTCAGGAATTAAGTATACTAATTGTGTGTCGTAATTGTCGAAAGAACTAATTATTATAATAATAATAACACTCTTCAGTGGAAGTTAACCAAGCGAGGTTAATGCTCAAAGCATTTTCTATCACCTAACCCTCAGAGTCTTATTATTATGTGGTCACAAACTCAAATTAATGAGGAAAAATTCGTGCACTGGGTGGGATTTGAACCAACGGATCCCTACGCTACCTGAATTACCAGACTAGCGCGTTAAGCACTTGACTACCAGTGCACTGATTATAAAATAATTTAATTGAAAAAGTCCTTGGAAATGTCCCTTTTTTTCTTTTTGTTTCCCTCGAGTGTAGAGTACTTCTCCCTCTAAACAGCTTCAAGGCCCCCCCATTTTCTCTGTACCCTTTACCACCCACCTATTGGCCTCCAGCAGACCAGCACCCACAAGAGGGCGTTATCGCCCACGAGAAGTACTGCATTAAACCCTCCGATAACTGAAAGCTAGCCTGGCTTGTTGGGTGGGCTCGTCCATTTTCCCGATCCTCTAGCGCGACACTGCTCTTCTCCCTGTTTAACGCCCTACCCTCTACCCGCCAGATCAACTTATCACCATGATGGACGTTGCTGAACTTTGGTCATATAATTCAGGAACAGGTGACTCTTGAACTTTGAGTTCAAACAAGATCTAGAGACATTTAAAAGCTTACGAGATCAGTGGCTAGATTTAGGGAGATGAGCTAGAGTGTTACCGCTTTGTGAATTTATACGAAAACGTCATATACAAGGTGGATGATAGATATATATTTTTCAACAGAATTTCTTTATTTTATAGAACATTTTTTGTAGAATTTAAACAGTTTGAAGAATTTATAATTTAGACTTATTTTATAGAATTTATACAGTTGAAGAATATATAATTTAGAATTATAAATGTCTAAACACTGATTCACTTAATTCATTGCTGCATTTCTCGTTCAATAACACCTATACAATTTCTAGAAATATTGATGTCTAAATGTGCGATAAAAAAGGATTTTTGAAATTCCAAAATAAGATACAGTACGCACTAGAAAATATTGTAAAAAATTCGACTTAAATAGGCAAAAATGTGGTTCTTTTCTTAATACCTACATATTTTATTACAAATATCCTTGAGACAGTCTGCTATTAAGTATAATTTTATTCTGTGTGATATAAAACCAAGCAGCTGGTACTTATTTAGGTAAGTAAGTGTGTACCAACCTAAACCATGCGGAAGAGGTTGAACAATGCCGACCCCAAGTAAGTTTAGGCAGAGGCAGAGTTAAAGAAGAAAATCAAACAAGACTTTAAATTTTTTGGTCCCCCCTGTAGTCAAGACCCGTTGGTATTATTGACGCGATTTTATAAAATAGTTTACTCCGAAAAATACCGTGAATTTTAGGATGAGTCCACTCAAAAGTGTGACATAAAATTCTTGCATAATACTTAAGACTTAGTTTCTGTACAGGGTGTGATAGAAATAAAGGATGTGTTAAGGTCAAAGTTGCAGCGGGAGATGGTTGGAACTTGAGACTAGTGATTTTCTCAAAATATTTGAATTATATATACATAAAAAATTGTTTTTCTTTGTTAAATCTTATTGATGAGTTCTTACACTTTTTTATTTCTTTTATAATGCACTGTACATATTATTATTATG
Organism: Bactericera cockerelli; assembly: GCA_024516035.1. Classification (NCBI taxonomy): domain Eukaryota; kingdom Metazoa; phylum Arthropoda; class Insecta; order Hemiptera; family Triozidae; genus Bactericera; species Bactericera cockerelli. The sequence goes on along the minus strand of CM044965.1, from coordinate 7,482,766 downwards.
TCCTTTAAACAATGGGGATACTCCATACCACTCCAACAAGTGGTATGGAGTTTGAGTAGTTGTGATATCACGAAAGTGATCAACACAAATACCTATAATAACTATAACTTATAACTATCGATCTTCTGAGGTTACCCTGTATCTTAAAATACATAATTATATTATTAGTAAACCTAGATGTGCTAATTTAGACCACTGAAATGATTCAGTAAAAAAACCTGATACCCACAAGTTTCAAGTTCCGTAACATTTTTTTTTGATGATGACTAAAATCGCCAATAAATATTAATTTCTTATTTTTTGTAATACAACATAACAGCATATAATCTTGTCAAAAAACCTCTCAAATCTAATAAAAACATAGATATCCTGTCATGAAACCTGATGTAAAATAAAATGACACGATAATAAGTGAAATTATATACGTATAAAATAATTAAGTTCATAGATATTTCAAGATGTTTCATAGACATAATACCTCTAGAATACATGATAAGATGATCTTAAATGTGTCAAAATATGCATATTAATCTTTTAATATAATAATCGTCCATCTTGGGTCACTTTGTCTGTGACAGCTCTATTTGAGTTTAGTTTAGACCATTAGTAGTTCCTTTTATGGGCTGTTGAGTTACATCAGCTGAGGTCCTGGTTCCTATATTACTGCAAAGGTCAAAGATTTTGAAGTTTTTTTTTTATGTGTAAGGGAAGAAGTTATGGTCTTTATCTATTTATTTATTATTATTTTTTAAAGTTGAGTGTTTTTTTTTAAATTTATTTCATAGACATGAAACAGCAGCTACTGTAGACGCTTGTATGCTGTATTGTAGGTTGCCTATATTGAGAAGTGACACAATACTTCTCAACAAAGTGCTTGGTCAGCAGGTCAGCACCGAAAGGTTTCCCTTACTTTAACTTACCAAGTGGCACTATAGCCCGATGTGAGCCTTGGCCTCCTCAACAATACGCCTTCAAACACGTCTGTCCTTCACCAAATTTCCCCATCCTTTCACTTTCATTGTTTTCAGGTCACTTTGAGCTTGGTCCATTTATCTAAGGCGTGGTCTTCCTTTCTTTCTTGGGTTGTATAATTTGGAATTTAATATTTTTTGGGCATTCTTTCTTCTTCCATTCATTGGATGTGGCCAAACCATCTGAGTCTTTGGGCTTTGATGAATTTAACGATATCTTCATAATTTAGAATGTCATTGATTTCCTGGTTGTTGCGGATTCTCCAGTCTATTTTATTGGTGTGAATGCCTTCATAGATTTTCCTTACTATTTTCCTTTCGAATCTCCTTAATTTTTTTTCCCCTTACAAACAATAAATTGTAACCAAATTTTGAATACAAAATTTCATCGGCTTTGGTGTTTCAACCAAGAACTTTTTGCCTGGCATGAAGTTGATCATGTCCAAAAACCTAACGGAGGTCCCTCCATTAAAAATCGAAAAATTGTGGTTTAATATTCTGACTCCAGAGACAAACTTAAGAACTAAAGATTTTTTTTTTAATTTTTAATTAAGAAAACCGACGCAGTCAGCCGGTTGATCAAGAAGGAGGCAAGCCAGTGTCGTCGATGGCACGTGGAATACCCTAGTTCTTGTTCTGTCACTGAAGTTAAGCAACGTCCAGCGAGGCTATGAATTTAATGGGTGACCAATCCAAGTCGAACCTTCGTGATGCTGACTACTCTCGGCCCCAATCAGGCTGGGTGAAATGGAGGCTAAATCCCCCGCCGAGATATGACCATACAGTTGAAAGCGACGTTAAACCCAAATTAAAAAGAGTTAATGTGTCAGACTCGTAACCTGGAAGTCGGTGGTTTGAGTCGCTAATGACAAATAAATATTTAGGAAGATGAGTGAGTGTTTTCACTATTGTCATTAACTCAAATTTGTTAACAAAAAAAAAAAACACAAAGCAGAGTTAATGTAAATTTGGTGTTTTTAAAATTTAATTTTTTTACTAAATTCTAATTTTCTGTTCAAAAGTAATTCATCTCACTTTAGATTTCAAGGTCCACAAGGTTCTCATATGAGAAAAATTTGCCAGATATCCAAGTAATAAGTTATTAGGAAATCAGTAATGACCGGAGGTGTTATCAATATCATAGTTTCAGGCGACCAGTCTTCGGATGTAGGAAAAGGAACGTCCGGTATCAAGTAAAACGGTCGTTTCGCGGGAGAACGGTAAATATAATTTGTATGTATTTTGTCGTCTTGAAAAGTAAATGTTGCAATGAACAAGAGTCACATAATTATTATTTGGAAAACCAATTCGTGATAAAAGAATATGATTTCATAGTAAATTTTACTCCATGACGTCACAACGACCCTCTCGCGAACACTCGAAAAGTTTCATAAAATCACACAAGTCATTCATGTTTTTTCTTTCATCATAAGACTATTTTGTCAGCCCCAATAACTACCAGACCATTTGTAGGTGAAAGTTCGGTTATAGCTTTACACACATATCCTATTATGAATGCATGAATTTTTCCTCATTAATTTGAGATTGTGACCACATAATAATAAGACTCTGAGGTTTAGGTGGTAGAAAATGATTTAAGCATTAACCTCGCCTGGTATTAATAATTAATAATTTTATTAATAATTTTGTCACCTTTATTTATATACAATACTTTCACATATTATTTGGCAAAAATACATATTTATTGACTTTTAAAGAAATGTAGGTATATCAAGAGAGAAAAGCGAATGTGAAAAACCATTGGTCCACTGTGTTCCTGTAGGTGTAGGTAAACCATGAACTGCTGGTGTTGGGAACACTCTATTTCATTTTTGTATACGCCTTATCTCAGCAAACCTCAGCAAACACGCTGAATTGGAATAATATTAGTACCTACCTAGTATTAGTTATACGTTGTTAATTTATTTTTAAATTGCAATTTTGTGACTACTTAATCTATATAAATATAAATGCGAAAGTTAACACTCAGTCACTCACTCACTCAGTCACTCATCTGGATTTCTCAGCACTGGTACGTCCTAGGAGGCTGAAATTTGGCGTGTAGGTCACTTTTAGGTCTAAGATGCGCACTATTAAGGGATTTTGAAATATTCCCACTGGGGCGCCCGGAAAAGGGGCGCATTTACACGGAAAAACGCGCTTTTTCATATTTTCACCTTTTCATCACTGTTTCTCCGTACCGGTAAATTTCTGGAATCTGAAAATTAAAATATAGGTTGAATATATATTGTAGATGTGCAATAAGAAAGGATTTTACTATATTCCAACTGGGGCGCCAGCCGCGGGGAAAAGGGCGAGTCCTAAAAATTGGATGGGCGACACATTTTTTTTATACGTTTTTCGACCTAAATGACATTTTTTATCGAAATTTGTCGCGACGACCTATCAACTCAAAGCAAGAAAGTTTTAGGCAAGGGTTTAAGCTTTCAATTGACATATCGATCGTGAATTTCTGATGAGCCGTTCTTGAACAACGTCAGGTAAGGTAAAAAAATGGATGGGTAAAATATTCACGTTTTTTGACCTAAATGACATTTTTTCTCCAAATTTGTAGTGACAACCTATCAACTCAGATTGAGAAAGTTTTAGGCAAGGGTCTGAACTTTCATTTGACACATCGATCGCAAAATTCTGATGAGCCGGTCTTAAGCTAAGCCGGGTAAGGGTAAGGACAAAATATTCAAGTTTTTCGACACATATTCTGTGTGTGTGTAGTGTGTAGTGTGGTGTGTGTGTGGTGTGTGTGTATGTGTGTGTGTGTGTGGTATGGTGTGGTGTGGTGTGTGTGTGGTGTGTGTGTGGTGTGTGTGTGGTGTGTGTGTGGTGTGTGGTGTGTGGTGTGAGGTGTGTGTGTGGTGTGTGTGGTGTGTATGTGGTGTGTGTGTGGTGTGTGTGTGGTGTCTGTGTGTGTCTGATGGGCTGGCGAAGCTGCGGGTGTAAACCCGCTAGTTCCAAATAAAGGTTTATTTATATCACCTCACAATAAGGAAATTGGAGGGAAAAATCGTGACGAGGAATTGAAGCCACCGTTCAATATCGTCCATGACAGGTTGATTGATGATCCTGGTCCTAGTAAAACGACTCCGTTCGAGTTAAACAACATCCATCGGGGTTAGAAGTTGGTGGATGAGCAGTTGAGCACTCAAGATCGATAAACCTACACCACATTACCAGTTATCCAAATAAAATATTGTTTGTCAAGTCCATGATTAAATCTGCCTATTAGCAAATAAAGACAGTGGTAGAAGTGCTGAGTCATTCCTCCACTGTTTGGCTACCATCGTTCACGATGGCGCCACCCTATGATGATAGCAAATAACTTACTATTATGCTACTTACATATTATACACAGCGTATTGCATACTTTCACAAGAAGAGGCGTTTTTATCAAATAGAGTTCGTACAAGAATCTTTCTTGATAAGAAATTCTGGCGGGAAATTTTGAATTTTCAAATTTTAATTTTGAAACTTTTCAGATAAAAAATTATTTGGTGGATGTTTTTCTGATAACTGCAATATATAATATTCTTTAGTTTTAATTTAATTTGGTGTTTTCAAATAGAGGAGATACATATCTTTGACGCCTCAGTTAACACCTTAGTTCTCCTGTATTCAGTAGCTAACAGTGCTAATTCAATACTTCAACATTGTAGTCACTAATTTGAGTTCTGGTAAGTACTGAACTATATCATTACAGGTTCTGCTGACGCTGATCATCTATGCGATAGCACTGATAACAGATGTCACATCCTGGATACAAGAATCACTAATTACTTGGTTGTGTTACATTTGTATCACAAGTATTTCAAAGAGGGGATATGATTGTTTGTTTGTTAAGATGACTCATTCAGGCTTGATAAATTAATTTTATGTGTTGGATGAGTGTGCTTTATGTAAACAAGTTCTGAAGCCTTTGGGAATTAAATTTCTTGTTTTAACCCTCTGCTGTACGCATCAATTTTTGACATAGCGTACGGCCCTCAGGGCCAGTCATATTTTTTGAGTTATTGACTAGTCCGAGGACATAAAAATAATGAAAGAAAAACTGTATTGGTTGGGGCGTTCACCTTTCATCTAGCCCAAGTGAACAGGCAACAAAATTTTCCCCAATCTGGTCCCAAGGGCCGGCACATGTACATTGGAGGGTCAATGTTTGCAAATGAACAAAACAAAACAAGTACATTTTTGGTGGCTAAGTAAAGTTGAAGTAAGGGTGTGTTTATCAACTATCAAATATATTATGTAACATTACTCAACTGTTATTTGAATAATGCAGTAGAATAATGTTGTTTTATGTAAAATTATTCAAGGTAGACATCGTGGTCAAGAGAGTTAGTGTGCTAGACATTGCACACATGGTAACTTATGTTCAATCTCCAGCAGAGGAGGAATTTTCTGCTCTGTACTTGGATGTTTGAGGTCCACTTATACCTTGTGCGGAAAAAGGAGTAGTTGCCAGTGATGACATTACCAGAGTAAAATGAAATTAATGTAATAGTATTAGAAAAGTGAAGGAGGCTCTTAGTAATGTAGTGCTACCATCACAAATTATGAAAAGGCTTTGTGCTTCATCAAAAAAAAAATCATACATTATTCAACTTTTAAACTTATCACTGGATAATTTCCAAGTACTCTTTAGACTATCAATTATTTTGAACCAATATTAAATTGAACAAGAAAACATTATCTATGTTTCATTATGCCATCTGTATGGTTGAAGCTATCCTATATACTGAAAAATTCACCTAAAATTGCATCAATAAATGTGATAGGTATAGGACATGCAATTAACAATATTGACATTTTATTTGTCTGTATTTGTCAACACCCCCATCATGATATCACCATATGCAGTTGAAAACAACATTGAAATAAGGAAAGTAAAAACCAAATTTGTAATACTATATTTTTTATATCATTGTATGATGAAAAAAAAAAAAAAATAGTCTGGCTGGGGGACTTTAAACAGGGAGTAGACCAGCAGTCTGGCTGGGGGACTATAAACAGGGAGTAGACCAGCATTGGCTTGGTTCTGGGGGCCCTTGTCAATTATTAGCCTCCTTGTAAAGACAGTGGTAGAAGTGCTGAGTCATTCCTCCACTGTCTGGCTACCATCGGTCACGATGACGCTACCCTATGATGATATGATGATGATGAAAATAATAATTCTATTATACCAGTTGAGACACCACTGTGTTCAATTTTGATTTTTCTCTCTGTCAAGCACATAGCTAGAATATTTAATGTATGCAGATCAGGGGTCCCCAAAAGGTAGTCTGTGTGAATGTTTCAGGTGATCCATTATTATTTTAACACATTGAGTGCCATGTCAGTCATACACCACCAAAAGCCTTGTTCCATCTAGTGTCTCGTCAGATTTACATGTATCACTGACGGCAAGTTGTTCTCCTTGAGGCTATGTCAGATGAATACTACTTACACTATATAGTTTCTACCATTGTTACTAAAAAGTGGGCTCAATAAGATGGGGCACTCATTATTAAGTGCCCCATCAGTGACATTCCACTCAAGGTCCCCTCGTCAGCGGCATTTTTAACAATAATAATAATGCCCGGTATACGTGTTCATTTATTATTAATGGTACAATATCTTTAATCAAATTATTATACATGTCAAAAAACAAACTATGAGGAACATTGTGAATACAATTTAAAATGCGAGAGATAAAAAATTAAAAAATAGATAAAAAAAATAAATAGAAAGTAATTTTACTGTCAATTTGGTCACCAAGGTGTTTTGCACCATTTCATGCAGAGCACTCAATGTGTTAGAGACTATAGTTAATGCCATAGGTAGATATTCCAAAGTATATGTACCTGTGGTTGAAATACCTGCTGATGAGAGTCAATTGTTTAGAAACACATGTCCTCGTTTGCTCTAATATCTAGGTACATCCACCTCTTTTTTGAGTGATTGACTGCCAGTACTGTTGCATTATAACATTTCTACTTTCAGATTTTTTTTTTAATTTTGTGAAATAACATAAAATAACACACCCTAGATTTTTTTTCTCTCTCCTTAAAGTGAAGTATATAACAATAATTTTATTTGTTATCCTATCTACAATATTGAAAGTGAAGCATATAAAAATGAAATGGGTATTTCATGTAAGTAGATTATATTACAAAATCAGAAGCTTTTCAATTGATTTAAAAATACTCCACTGTCAAGTGCAAGGAGTCTCACAATTCCAATTGATAAATAATGATAATTATCAACTGTAATTTAACCTTATTTAACTGTTCAACTTATCACCTAATAACTTTAGTATCTAGAGGACATCTAATTTTTAAATTATTTGGTGTCTTAAAAATGCATTGGTAAACACTACTTTAGAAACTAAAAAAAAAAACAATGAAAAAATTACTCAAATTGGTTTTCATTATATTTTAGACTGATATTAAGGTCTATTACTATATTAAGACCATTTGTCATATAAAATAAAAAAAGGTAAAACTAATTTATTAGGAGGGACTTTGAAACATTTAAGAATTAGTTTTTTTAGTCCTCTTGTCTGAACCTTTACTGGTTCATATATGTTTTAGATAACCATCTATATATGTTTTAGATAACTTCAAAATGATTTATTATTCTTTCTTTTTGTACCTAAGTATAATCGTATTTTTCTTTATTTTATATCTCTTCCATTTCTATAATTAATTTCAGGTCATGGAGTTATCAACTCCAAAGATATCCGCCACAATTGACATAAAATGCAAGAAGTGCAAAGACTTCTTTGGTACACCCCAGCAGCACTTCTTGTGCTCCGTGTGTTACCAGAACTACTTGAAGCAGCAGAAGCAACGTTCAGAACCGGTCAGGTTAGTTCTTTATTATAATATGATTACATATTTTAACTCTTCCTTTTTTTAATTTTATGTAAAATTTATCAATTTTTTATGGAACCCTTGAAGATAAGATACAATGAAGGATGCCAAAAGCCAAATTCCACAATCAGGAAGTTCATCTTAAGATAATAATTATAATATCGCCTTATTTATACTGCCCGAGTAGGACTATTACAAAGTCCCATTATTCCAGCAGTAAGCCCAAGACATTATTATGTGGTAAAAATCCCAAAACGGGAGGATAACATGTCATGTCCCGTCTGGGTTTCGAACCCGCAACCTCTGGAATCTCTGGATTCACAGAGTGATCTTCCGAGACAGACTGGGGGTAAGTTTAATGTGTAGGTAATCTTAATGTGTAGGGTATGTAGGGTAAGTTTAATGAACTAAACCATATCCTGATTGCTTGGTCTCATAATATAAATTGAACTTGCTTGAAATCCAATATGACTAATGCGAATTAGTCCAGATGCCAATGAATCCTTGTCTGATATTATCTTAATATATAAATGTCAAAGTCACTGACTGACTGACTGACTGATCATCGCTCTACAGCCCAAACCGTAATACCTAGCGAGATGAAATTTGGTAGGTAGCTTTGTCTTATAGTCTAGATGTGCAATAAGACGTAATTTTTTCGAAATTCCCACTACAACACCTGCCATTGCCGAAAAAGGATTTTTTGCTTTGCGGGCCATGCCTCGGCCCGCAAAGCGGGCGACAGCCCGCTAGTATTAATATATAATTGGTCACATGTTCCCAGGGACAGCAGTTTGGATCTGGTTCGTCAACCTTCGGGCATCCCCGGCTTCTCCAAGTTCGAAGACAAAATCAAACAGCAGGGCGCTAAGAAGCTGAAGAACAAACTCAAGGATCTGCTGAAACCCAATACCAAAGGTGAGTCATTTCCGTCCCCACTCAGGCTGGGTGAGGTTCAAACAGCAGGGCGCTAAGAAGCTGAAGAACAAACTCAAGGATCTGCTGAAACCCAATACCAAAGGTGAGTCATTTCCGTCCCCACTCAGGCTGGGTGAGGTTCAAACAGGAGGGCGCTAAGAAGCTGAAGAACAACCTCAAGGATCTGCTGAAACCCAATACCAAAGGTGAGTCATTTCCGTCCCTACTCAGGCTGGGTGAGGTTCAAACAGCAGGGCGCTAAGAAGCTGAAATACAATTTATTATTTAGGACATTATTATAATATAATCACCCAGGTACGTGATATTACAACTACTTAAACTCGCTTTACTAAATTTACGCTGATACCGGGACTTGAACCACCGTCCTCCAGGTTATAAGTCCGCCGTCTTATCGATCAAGCTACTGAGGTCGGTTAATGCAAAAATAGCAGCAACGAAGGCAGAAAGCATGAGAGAGTGAGAGAGAGGTAAAGATATCCGCCCATTATGTCTTATATATATTATGTTCTCACATTTCTACTAAACACTTTTAAGTCGGTTAATTTCATTTTAAAAAAAATACTTACTCTTACTTGATTTTTTTTCATTATATTTTCGCAAAATTTGTTAAAATTAAATAGAAAAAATACCCGTAACGCCGAGTCTTGTAGTATTTTGCCATGAGATTGAGGAAAATACCGAAGCTGCTGAGACAGGAATGGTCGAACTATTCTGGAGGTATGTATATATTTTTATTTTTTTTAGATTTTGGTGATATATTTATTTATTTATAAATAAAAAAACTTAATTCATTCCATGACCTTCTGGTATCGACCCAAGGATACAACGTGATTAACGGGTTAGTTTCCTATGGAGCCTTATTATGAAACAAGATTAGTAAATCAAAGCCGACCCTAAGATTGTATCAGCTGACTCATAGGGTATTGTAAGGGCAAAATTAATAGACGTTTTTGTAATACCTCTGTGGCGCTATGTCACGAATTCCGTACTGTGTAAGATGGGGTAAACCTACGCTAAGCAATTAAGTTATCGATGTTGTCTATTAATTTCGCCCTAAAATAAGATTTTCCGTCACGAAGGCTGGTCAAAGCTCCGTTACGCCACAGAAGTAATATACAGCTACAAAGACCGGTTTAGATATGACCTCGACAGTGGTTGTCAAGGTGAAAGTTAAGGGATAGTATCTACTAAGATTAACTAATCCTGTTTCATAATTTGGGCCTTAGCCCTTACAATATCTAATCATATCTGTTAGCGTAATGGGACTTCCTGTCTCGAGCCGACAGTCTAAATAAAGCACTACTATACTATACTATACTATATCACATTCCGTCAACTTAATAAATCTGAGTACCTACCCTAATTTGGCAATGTTTCTGATGTAATGCCATAGCTACTTGATTTACATCTGCGATAGTCCTATAAAACAGCGTGTCCACCCTTAATGTGTCCCATTATAAAAATCCACGTTAAAACGTTAGTAGGGCCTCAAAAGTATCTAGTAAGTGTAGTCTCAAAATGAAAAACCAGGTATAATTTGATCCAAGTAAACGACTGGCGCTAATTTCAAGAGTCAACCCTAATGCTACAGTGTTTATAATGGTGAACTCATCTTGTGATGTTCCTGATTTTATTAACATCTGTCATCTGTTATAGTCCTAGCTTTTTCTAATAGGAGATCGCATCACGGTTTTATATATATATATATAAAAAAAAAATCGAATGACCCCATTCTGCAGTGTCCCTGATTGTGACCTCATCTGGAGTTGTCCCTGATTTTGTTTACTGTAGCTATATTTAATTTTCTTATCTACCTGGCCTATCCCCACAGCTGGCGTATCCTTCATGTTGAGAACTGTGACAAAAGGTTTATGGTTTGTACCTCCCTATTATACTTGTTCAGTATAAATTCTGGAGGTTATACAGGGTGATTCCTTCTAGTGTTCATTAGGAAATTTTATAGAAGTAAAAAAAAATTCCTCCACCTAGAAATTCTCTTAAATTTTTTATGTTGTATTTAACCAAAGGTTTATAAACGTGCACTGGTAGTCAAGTGGTTAACGCGCTAGTCTGGTAATCCAGGTAGCGTAGGGATCCGTTGGTTCGAATCCCACCCAATGCATGAAATTTTCCTCATTACTTTGAGTTAGTAAGACTCTGAGGGTTAGGTGGTAGAAAATGCTTTGAGCATTAACCTCGCCTGGTGGTTAACTTCCACTAAAGAGTGTTATTATTATTATTATAATTTGTACCTTTTTATTATTTGCGTTCATTATAAATACGGGGTGATTCATTACAGTATTCACTAAGAAATTCTACAGATACTAAAGAAAAAAAAGGCGCGAAATTATCTTAAACCTCCTTGTTGGGGACCGGGACTAATTGGGTCAAAGATATTATTATGTACAGCCACCTCGGTTTGGCGAGCAAAACCCTCGATTTACTGCACGAGCGCTAATTTGACGAATCCTTTTGGACGTTCTCAATCCCCGGTTTCGTGTTTTTAGGTGTTTTTCAAGATCCGTAAAACCGGTCATAAGGAATTTCCCTTTTTCCTGAGAACTTGTATATTAATGAAGTTAAGTGGCAGAGAATGCCTAAGGCATTAACTTCGCCCCGGGTTACAAAACAATTGTAATTAATATTGATCTTTATTATTATTATTATTATTTCTGTACATATTTCTAAGTTTTTTTTAAATTATTGTTTTCCTTGTTGATGATTGTTTTGTAAAAATAAATAAAGTGTAAATAAATAAAAATAAAAAAAATAAAATGAAATATACATACAAGTTCTCAGGAAAAACTTATAATTATTAATGAAATTTATAAGTTCTTGGGAAAAACTTATAGTTATACACAACTCTTGGTAAAACAAATAAACATCGAATTATTTCGATGTTATAATTATTGGTAAAACAAATAAACATCGAAATAATGTGAAGATAGGTAAAACAAAAAAATAAAACAAAATTAAGTAAAACAAAAAAAAGCCAAGTGTTTTCTATCTTCAAATTATTTCGAAGTTATTCTTGTTTATTAAACTAGGTAATGACTTTTTTATTTGTATATTTTCAATTGGTGTTTTTTTCTGCTTGTGAGGGGTCAGCTTTTGCTTTTGATAGTTTACATGGGTGTTCTTCCAAATTGCATTAAATCACACATTTTTTTGTTAAATGTATCAAAAAATGCATTCGAATTGACTGATAGTAAATTGTAATTTTCAAAGAATAAATTATAACAATAGGTCCACCCTGTATACAACATAGACCAGTCCTAATGATTCTTTGTTTGCATGTTTGATAATAGATTGGTTTGAATTTCTTAACGGTCGTTACCAATTGGCTTTCATTGTGACAGTTTATTTTTAACTACCTATTTCTTTATCATTATAAAATTTGAACTTCATGATTCATATCAATACTAACTTCGAGACTTTTCGTTTTCTAGATTACAGATTTTCAAATTTAAGATTTTTCGAATTTTGAATAACGAGTTTAGTTGTCTTGTACTTGCGTTTCGGTAAACACCTTATCAACTCTGAAGTGTTATCAAAATTCTCAAGTGTTTTTTCCTGCTAAATAAAAACAGTTCGTTCTAGAAAGTGGCATTTTCTTGCTGGGATTCTCAGTATTTTTTTGAGTGCGTCAGTGTTGTGGCGAGACTCTTAGTATTTTTGATACACTTCCTAGCATTTTGTTATCTCTTGTGTCTTTCGAGTGCGCTTTCGATCGGTTATCGGGAACTTGTCCGATAATCGACGTGCTTTATTCTTCTTCCCGTTCGAACTTTTCTCAAAATTTCTCGAGCAAAATATGGAAGATTCGTACTGTGGAGACAGTAAGTCTAAACTGAGATCTGATTCAAAGACTTTGTTTTGTTCCGCTTTTGTCAAAGGCCCCATTGGAAAAGTGTACACCGTTCGCAACGAAAACTATTTGGGCGCCCAAGTTGAAACGTAGAAAAGTGCGCCTTTTCAATCGGAATTCATTTCACTTAATTAATCGGTTAACCAATCTTTAAAAAAATAAACTTGCTTTAAATAATTTTGATAACTATTCGTACAACGGACATCTGTTTAATAATCTTGTAAATTTTTTAAAATATTAATTAATTTATTTGCTATTATCAATTATCTTTGTAACGATAAATTATCTTATAATATTAAAATTAGTTTATTTTAATTTAATTACAACCTACCCAATTGTGTTTCAATAAATTGACTCTTTAAAGTTTTCATACATTTCTTTTTTATTATATTTCACTCATTCAAAAAAAATGTTTTGACATTTCTTTTTCCTTTCCAAACAAAGTTTTTTTTATTTCTCTTTTCAAAAAACCCCTGTTTAACTTCTGATCAGTTTTAATTTCAAGTTACCTAATGCACGTAATTAATTAAATAATTCATTTTCCAAATTAAATAAAATTAATCTTTTTACACAACATATTTTTTTTTTCTTCTAATTTCACATTTTTTTTCATCAATTTAATTTAATTTATTATTTTTTCTTCGGTTTTCCTCTTGCTCTGCTAGTTCATTTGCCCAAAGTGGTCGTCAGGGTTCTAGAGTGTGCTTCGCCAAATCCTCCATAGATGGCAGAAGTTTCGACGGATCCAGACGACTCTCAATCGTCCACGGATTTTCCTGGCGGAAAATTTCGCCCCTTTCCCAGCCATCCTGAGAAGAACCACCGTAGAAACGTTCCCTCTGTCGTCGTTTTTGTGAGCACACTTCTTGGCGTGTATGAAATCAGCCATCTGAAGAAAGACACCCAACTCATCGTGTCAGAAGACAACTTGAGAGTACAGAGCGTCCTAAGAAAGGATATTCTCGCTCTAATTGCAAGCTGTGACAGCGGAAGCTTCAACACCCAGCAAGGTGGGCTTGCAATTCCTCCTCAGAAGAATCAACTTCTGTGGACATTGACTCAGTAGCCTCCCACTTGCAACTGGACAGTTCTGCTTTCAATTCTAGAGTAAAATTCAAGTCCTGGAAAATAAAAACTCTACAAGAATCTGATCTTTTGGACAAAGGATTTGAAAGAAAAACGACTAAGAAATTATTTGATCGCAGACAAACATCCCGTATTGCTGCAACAAAATAAACGGCACCGAAAGCTGACAAAAAGAATTAGACAATCAGAAGACATTAAATCACTGCCCAACTTCTCAGTTTACTGAAGAACCTGACGGTGGACTTGAAAGATTTCGCAATCTTTTGAGACCATTCCAATTTGAAGAATGGGCTACAAGACAACGTAATCCGTGGAAGCAACCAACAACCAGCGATACATACAAACAGCAAGGGATCTGAGAAATATGGGCTAATACTTCGTGGTCTGATCGAAGACCATTTGAAGCGATCTGTGAAAGCTTGGAAGACTGGAGGTGATTTTGGAGAAGGAACTCTGCACGGTTTTACCGGTTGGAGTTTTGTGGAAAATTGGAATCAATTCAATTGCTTGGAGCCGTGTGTTACGAAAAAATCCTACCGGAAATCGGACTTGCAAACGGTGAAAACTGGTGAATTCAAGACACAATCTTGGTGGAACTCAAAACTCGATCTACAAACGGTGCAAACCGTTTGATTGTTTAAAGACTCAGTGCTTTGGTGGTTCCCTGTGGAATTGAAAACGTCTTTTCGGCGGAAGTCAAAACTCGATCTGCAAACCGTTTGATCGTTGAAAGAAGTGGTTATTTTTGGTGGAACCTGCACCATTGTTTGCTGTCATCTTAACCCCGCTTTGACCTTCAAAATGGGATGCAAGCTGATCCAGACGCGGCTGGTGTTTCACCTGAAGTGGCGCGTGTTCCGTCGCATCATCAGCGTCAAGCTGAGGTGCTTCACGGGGTGTCGCGTGCGTCTGGCGCTCAAGATTGGGTTCCAAGGTAAAAGAAAACAAAAAACTTGATGAAGTTTATTTGCCATAATCCAGGTAGCGTAGGGATCCGTTGGTTTGAATCCCATCGGTCGGGAGTGTCTGTGGAAAAGACACAACTGAACATTGATCGCTCTATCCATGCAGTGAATTTTCCTCATTTATTTGAGTGACCAGGTGACCAACTGACCACATAATAAGAGTGTGAGTAAAGTGGTAGAAAATGCTTTAAGCAAAATTTGTGAAATTGTGAGCCTCTTAACAATTATTGTGGGTAGCACAGCATTACTTCGAGATTCCGTACTTTTTGTAAATAATTTTCATTATTTATTTTAAAAAATATTTTGTATGTTTTAACTGTAACATTTTGTAGTTTATGTATATTGGGTTATTCCCTTTTAAGAAATAAAATATAAATCTATATAAAATATTTTCTAACCAAGCCAGCCTCCGTGGCGTAACGGTTGTTACACCAAAGATCCCGAGTTTGATCCCCAGTTAGGGCAAACTTTTCGAAGAAAATTCTGATCCCTTCGAACACGTGAGGCTGGCATTTCCAGCCCTACCTAAGCTGGGTGAGGTTAATGTGGGTAGCTGGTACGATTCCCAGTGAATGGAGGGTAAGACCCTCGTTCTGACTATCTATCTCAAAGTAAGACATTAAAACAAAATAGAATCAACTGGTCACAATAGATCTAATTAGGTCGCAATTTTAATGGTAAGGGTTTCACTAAAAACCCTGCAACCAGGTCAGATAATAAACACATTATTTTCTTTATACTTTTGTAATGCCACACCTGATTGTTACACATACATAGCACTAATCACTCTTTCTCACGAGATTTAAGTGGACCGCGGTCATTTCAATTACAGTGCATAAATTGTTCTACCCTGCCAGGGATCGAACCCAGGCCACTGTGAGTGTTATCCTAGTGCGCTACTCCAGTTGGCCACGGTGACAATCTCTATTCCTACGTTGACGGACGGCAGAAATGATAAAATCCTGCCCACATCGTGTAACATCATTCAACTCCAAAAGTACGGAGAAAGACGTGGCAGTAGAAAGCTATACAGACCGGAAACAAATATTTTGTTACTTTGATAATTCTTTAGAAATAATATTTCTTTAGAAATTCCATTACATTCCTCTCTATTGGATAAGAAAATAAAAAAATACTGTGTAGGACAATGAACCACGTACCTATGTAATATATTTGTTACTAATAAACAGAACTTATCATATTTATCACCATAAAACAATTTACTGTCAAAGGTCTTTCCCTCTTATTAGAAAGTTATCAATGTTATCTTTCATGTCGGTCTCATCTAGTCCTCTAAAAGTCTTGTTAAAATTAGTATAATATATTGTTATTGAGGACTATAGCCTCTTCCTTCCCAATGTGCATCTGAATGCACATTTTTTTGGTAATGCTATCATCCCAAGACAAAATTGTCCCGCCTATAATAACGCACAAAGTTCTCCTTCCTTTGAAAAAACCTCTGTGGTAAAGATCCGTTTACATTAAAGATTAAAATCAACATGAGTTCAGAAAAGTTTTTGTGCATTTAAATGCACCTCGGGAAGATACCATTACAAACTATATATTGCGATCGGGAAGATAACACTACTCAGAAAATGTGCATTTGGATGCACATCGGACAGGTACCACTACAAATGATAAAAAGCGCTTGGGAAGGAAGAGGCTAGGCGAGAGGACTCGCTAGAGGACTATAAACAGAGAACAGACTAGCCAACCCTAACAAGCAAAGCTAGCTTGCAGTTTCCTAAGGGTTTAATGGCTTACAAAGAAAAATCCTAAATTCTTATGATGGTTGATTGCACATGGAGACATGTGCTTCAGAATGAGCCAACTTTTCAACCAATGTTGGATAGAGACCATCACCCCCCAGCTGTTGTCAAGCTGGCTTCAACAGCAACATTCTTATTGATAACAGTAGAGTATAAAACATGGGTCTCATGCAATAACAACTAATGGCTGTAAAATCTAAACGGCTGAAGTTGGTTTGCTGAAATATATATTTTTGGAACCGCCTCGACGACCGGCATCTTTTGGTACCACTTCCACCCCCCCCAGCTTAATTTCAGCCCCCCCTAGGGCAGTTTATGTGTTTTGTTGAATTTACGCAATAGTGGGAATCGAAGTGTTGACCTGTAGACTCTGAGAACTGATATTTCATTGTTATATTTGGGATTCGAACCATAGACCTGTGGATTTGCAGCCTTAGCGATTGACATTAAATTACAAAGACCAAGTGTGTGTTCAATTCAGTGTCCAAGTTGAAGCGATATTATTTGTACAACAACAAAAAAAAACCTCCGACATTTTTGGGATTCGAACCATAGACCTGTGAACTGTCGGCATAATATTATTTCGTCAAATGCTAATTTATTCATAGCTAGAAAAGCTAACTAAAGGTCTTTATCAGTTCTAACATTGCAACTAAATTCTTCTTATCTATTGTTAACATGCAAACCGGCAGTTGCTATCAAATTTGACCCATGACCTCAGCCAGTGATCACGCCATATCAACGATTCTCTCTTGACTAGTAAACAAATACAGGGTGATGCTAGACGTAATAAAAGAATTAGTCAAAATATACAGGATGGTTGTAGATCTTATTTATTCTTTTTATAGTGGGAATCGAAGTGTTGACCTGTAGACTCTGAGAACTGATATTTCATTGTTATATTTGGGATTCGAACCATAGACCTGTGGATTTGCAGCCTTAGCGATTGACATTAAATTACAAAGACCAAGTGTGTGTTCAATTCAGTGTCCAAGTTGAAGCGATATTATTTGTACAACAACAAAAAAAAACCTCCGACATTTTTGGGATTCGAACCATAGACCTGTGAACTGTCGGCATAATATTATTTCGTCAAATGCTAATTTATTCATAGCTAGAAAAGCTAACTAAAGGTCTTTATCAGTTCTAACATTGCAACTAAATTCTTCTTATCTCCTCAGGTAGACAGGCTTAGGTCATATGATGTTTGACCCCAGCCATTTCATACTGGGTGGATTTAGTCAAAATATACAGGATGGTTGTAGATCTTATTTATTCTTTTTTGCATATAACTTTACTTTTTATTATGATGAAAAGGAGAATAACACTCATCAATAATATGATGATTATAGTTGGAATGAACCAATTTCTTTCTTCTTCTTTTGAGTTATTTTCAATGGTTGTACATAATGTTTCCAAGGCAGACAGGAAATTAATGGAATAATTATTACCCATCAAGTACTCTGTGCAATTGAATACATTGGATGATGAAATTTCAGTACAATCATCGTAAGTTAACTTTAAATGTCTTGCTTTTGATTCCCAACTGTGCACATCATACTGATCCAGGAAAGAAACATTTTGAAAAATCAAACATCTCCTGATCAAGTACATTCCGTACTCACGAGCTGCCAGCAGTAACTGGGTAGCAACATTACTATTCTCATGTTGAAACATGTTTTAAGGCCTAGTCGGTTTGTTTCACCAGTATTTATAGTGTTAATCCACCCGGTATTATATGATTAACCGTTACAACAGATAAGATAAGAAAATCCAAGGTGACTTTGAATGTCTGAGCTTGGAAATCAGTTGAAAAGTTAGTGACCTCAAGTGCGGTTCGCGAATTTTAGTTCGTTTTTTTATATCTATAATGGTTTGTAAAATTGATGGATGCCAATGTCAAAAACAAGACATACCAATTCATTTGATGTATTGGCTAACCCACCATGGAATCGATATCCGTCCGCTCTTCCAGAAACCTTATATTGGTAAGAAAAAAAAACCCACCATCCCAACTAATAATGATCTAAATACCGTCAATGAAGCAACCTATAACTTTGTACCAGTCGATAATGGAGGAAATGTTTTGGAAGAATTTTTATTCGAAATGCCAAACTTGGAGCAGGAGAGAGTTTTACAACCTCAAACTACAACAGCAACAACAAGTAGTAACTTGGAGCAGGAGAGAGTTTTGCAACCTCAAACTACAACAGCAACAACAAGTAGTAGTAACGTCAAAAGAAGTGTCCCCTACAAAGTGCCCACAAGGAGAGGATATAAATAGTTTGTATGCAGAATCAAACAATTAGTTATGAAGAATCATCCGGTAAACTATTTTGGTGAGAGTGAGCTCCATCATGTCATAAGACGAGCATTAAAAAGACATAACATTCAAGAACAACAACAACCTGAAGAGAAAAAAAAATCCAAAAATGAAATTGAAAGTCAAACTGAGAAGGAAGTAAAGAAATTTATGAGAGAATTTCCTCGTCAATCACATGTTCAGAAGTTGATATCTTACTTTGTTGAAAGAAAAACATTTGACAATTTATCACTTTACGTCAGTAAGAATAATTTTCTACCAATAGATGTGGCAAGTAAAACTTATTTGAAACAGAAAACCTTTTCCGAATACAAAACAATCAATGATAAAAATGTGAATGACGTGAAATCAGCATTAGACGAAGTGAAACAAGACAGAAAACAGGATAATGAGATTTTTCAATCAACATTTACATTGAAAAAAAACATTTGATGACTACATTGTTGAGGCTGGAGTAAAAGAACAGAAGATCAATGTGGACCTTGCCAAGGTGAAAGAAGATCTTTCGAAACGGATACTGGAGTTGGATAATAAGTTTACGCCTCTTTTGGAACTAAAAAATACAGTAAATGCACATTATAAGCAATTTCATAGTTTGACTGACGCATTGAGAAAAGATCTGAATACTTTAGACAAAAAAGCTCTATACGCAACAACATTTTACAACTATAGAAAAAGTCATGAGTCTGATTTCAAGGATATTGTTAGTGCAAAAGAAAAAAGTTTGAAAACTGAAGTGACTAAAATGATTAAATCATCGCTGTCAGTTCATGAAACAGAATTTAAAACAAAAGTTGATGAAGAGAAAGCAAAAATTCGAAGTGAACTATCGACTATGTTTACTGAGAATTTCAATAATTTCCTTCTTCAAGAGTTGAATAAAAAGAAATTTTTACAACAGTTGCGAAATAATTTACTTACTAGAATCAATACTGAGAAAATACTGTCAGCATTTCTTTCATGTTGGAGTGAAGGCGGTGAAATCACGGATGACATTTTAGAAAAAGTTATAACTCAACTTCGCAACGAAATAATGGAGTCTGTTTGGAACCCTAAAAGTATAAATCTAGGTTTGTTTTGCGCATTACTTGTCTTTACTGTCCAGTTGATCTCTTTACTTGCTGGTAAATTCGGATAGTAATTCAAACTCCATTTTCTAAAGCTCATGTCAATCGGAATGTTTCTCTTGTACTGAGAGAGCAACTCCAGACGTATGGGATCGCTGACTTGAACATGTGGTACCTTCCATACTACTTTTGTGAGTTGAACTTTTGCATCTGTTACAGCAGCGGTACCCGTAGATAATAGAGCATCCTTGGAACTCTTGGATCGCATTAAAATCAAGTCCAGACGTTGATTGAGCAGAATTTTATCATAGTTTTCAGCGAAACCCAATAGATATTTCAGTTTGAGATATCCACTAAAGGTATAACTTGTTGTAATTTCAACTGACTGTCCGGATGTCTCATATTTTTTCATTTCATCGCTTGAGTATGATGGATATGCTTTTAGAGTGGATGTGATGCCAACATTTTTATTAGAATCGATTTCAACACTATTCATTTCCAAGCGAATCTCATCAAACAGGAAACACAGTCCATTGTTTACAAACTGAATGGATTTATTAGCCTCCAGATTGGTTCCATCTTCTTTTACGATTTTTCCTTCAATGTAGATTCCCGATTCACTTATTAGCAGATATGAGCTTTCCTGGTTAATACTGATGATGATATTGTCTGTACTGTCCAAGCTGATACTTGTGTACGGTCCATACGTATGACTTTCATAACGAATTATATTTTCATCGTAAGTCACACGATTGTTCAAATTCAAAATATTGTCTTCAATGTTCATTTTTGTTTCACACTATAGCCTAAGCTTTGTAGAATTTTTACACTCCTTTTGGTAAGTTTCTTTAGTTTTATTTTTTTTTTATTACTTTTCACTTGTATAACACTTGTTGGAATGACCTTAAGGAGAGTGGGCACACTCTTTTTATTGCTTTTCACACGTTTCATCACAATCATATTTTCAAATGTAATTCTAACGATATCTCTTCACCTCGAAAGTCTATTAAATTATGTCTTTCGTCAACAAGCTTCACAATCAATCTGTCAATTTCATCTGTATTGAGTGGTAAATATATAACATTGTTGGGAACTTCTGTGATCCGGAAACCAGGTGGTACATTCAGGAAATATTTATACAAACAATTACTGGACACACCGTCTTGATAGGAACCATTGACTATGTTTACGTCAATTTTTATTGTATTTATTTTGGAAATTTTCAAAGTATTTGTTGAGGTCAGCATAGTGTGTGCAATGTATATTTCTTTAGGGAGTCCAAGCATATCGGCAAGTGATCGCTCCTTGAAATCAACATTATACTTGCACCAAAATAAACATTTCAGAGTGTTTACATTGGGTTTAATAGATATCGCATTTTCACCCAACTTGGATTTCAAGTAGCTTTCAATATCCATTAGTTCGTACGTTCCTTCTTCTATTTCAATGTCAATCCAATCTTTACTATCGTCCTGATATCTGAAAACATTGTTTGTCCGATCAATGTTTGGAATACTATTGTAGGTTTGAAATTGTGTCAAACCAATAACAGCATCTGTTGAAACTTTTAAAGGAGGAAATATTGAACACACAATTTCAGATTGTCTAGAAGTTATATGAAAAATTCTGCTGGGACATGTTTTTTTTATTTATTTGTTAAATAATTCAATAGTTTTCTGAACAATATATTTCAAACACAAGTGTCCACAATTAACTGATCTGTATTTCTGTTCTCGCTCATAGTTATAGAAAATTTTACACCCATTAAGGTATACTCTTATTTCTACAGGTGGACGCAAGTTGCCAAAACTATCATAATAAAAGGCAGAGTTATTTTTCTTCAACATGGCTACCCAATGAGTGCCGGGTCCACTTGATTTGTCAAGATTAATAATCATCACTTCATTTGTTCTTGGTTTTGACGGGAGTTGATTCAAACTGTAGATGCCTCGAAAATGTGGAACATTGATTTCACGAATCTTTTTCAAAATATCAATGTTTGTCAACGCTCTCCGAGGCAAATCATTTAGTTTTTTGACAAGACATTAAAATAGTTTGAGTATGGTTTTATGTACAACCCCTGTCCACTTTTAATAGGAGTAACAGCACCCGAAGAACCAGCAGCCTTGAAATCTGCGATTGCTTTTGCAATACCACTAACACCGCCAGCAATGGATCCGAGGGCACTTAAACCAGCAAGTATGGGGATAGCAGCCGGCAAGAATCCACCTGACATTGTCTTGGCTATTCTGAGTCTTCTCGGAATTTTCTTGTTTACTTTATTCCCCCGGATAGCTTTACGTGCAGCCATCAGAGCGTGTTTACTAATCAACTTGAGATTATCACTTTCTCCAGCAGATTTCATTCCTAGCGCAGCAGCTTTAGTTAGTTTTCGAAAAGTCATTGTTGTCTTCTTTTTGCGACGTAGACCAGCGCCCATTTTTCTTTTAACTTTCATAGCGTTAGTCACGAACAAGGCAGCAGCTTTTTCCGGCAAGTTTGAATCTCTGGCCAACACTCTCTGCCAAGCTTTGTTTTCCAATTCCCAATCTGCTTGCTTACGATCGGCTTTCTTGTCAGCGTATTTGAGATCGTGTTCTTTACAGGCCGAATCCAACGAATTAATTCCTTCTTGATCTTTTCTTTTATCCAATCTTGTTCCTGGACCACAGAATCTGTACGACGGAATGTGAAGTTCAAATGGTAACTTATCAATCAACTTATTTAAGAGACCTTTTCCACGTCTGCGAATCATTAACAATAAAGTGATTGTTGTGAAAACATTGGTTTATATAGGAAAACAAAGAAAGAAAAAAAAAAATCAGTAATCATGAAAACAAAAAAATGTAAAGAAAATTTAAATGTTGAAAATTTTGACTTTGTCAGCGAAGTGAAATCAAAAAATAAAAAAAATGGAAATTTTTTTCCAAACAATGTACGAGCCTTAATTGTCGGTCCAAGCGGATCGGGTAAGACCAATCTTCTGCTGGCTCTCTTGTTACATCCAAACGGATTGCGCTTTGAAAACGTTTATGTGTACTCAAAATCATTTCAACAACCAAAATATCAATTTTTAGAGAAAATTTTGAATGGAATCAAAGAGGTGCAACTCAAAGTATTTACAAACGACGAAGATATGATTCAACCGTGTGAAACAAAGAAAAATACTGTTTTTGTAATGGACGACATTGCTTTTGAGAAACAAAAAAATATTAAACAATTTTTTTCCCAAGGTAGACATTTCCTCGTTGACATCATTCTTCTAGCGCAAACTTATTCAGCTATTGGTAAACAATTGATTCGAGATAATGCAAACTTTCTATGTATTTTTCAACAAGATCCCCTCAACTTGAAACATATTTATTCCGATCATGTTTCTGATTTGTCTTTTGAAAAGTTTAAAGAGATGTGTCAGTATTGTTGGAAATCGAAACATGGATTTCTCGTATTGGATAAAGAATCCGACAGCAAGTCTGGGCGGTTTCGATGTGGCTTGGATAAATACTTCATAGATATATAAGACAATGATTGCAAATGTAGAACTTATTAGACATGAGTCTTTCAAAAGAACTGAGTGAAGCGAAAATTCTCGCTAAAAAAATTAGTGACGCGCAGAAAGAAATACGAGCTAAAACATTATCCCTTAAAATTGGACAAGATGAACAATCAAACAGTATTAAAAGTTTCTTGAAACCAGTATCAGAACCATTGACTAAAATTGCCCAAAGTAAAGAGAAAAAAATCAACTTTCTGAAGAGATTACAAGAACAGAGAACAGCAGCATCATCAGTGTACCATCAATCAAAAGAGAACCAATATCTTCGCTCAGACGAATACCTGAACTCTTGAAGAAATTTGACAGTCCATCGAGAATCAGAAGATACAATGATGAAGATGGTCAAACGTCTGATTCCGAACGATATGCTAGTCACTAGATACATGGTCCTTAGGTGAACAATCGACTATTCAAACGCCAGACATACAACTTCCAGGCACCTCAACGTCATATCAACAGTCGAGTCCTGGTTACGATAGAAAACTGTTCGATAGACGATACAATCAAATGATTTTTCCAAGTCCAACAACAGGCTCTCCTTTAAAAATGAAGTTAAAACCATCAAGATTAAGTATATCAATGCCTAGCTCACCAAAACCTTCTTTGGAAGCCCTAAAAAGAGGACCATTACTGGAACGAAGAAATACAATGTTAACACCACCGCCACCACTATTATCTCCGTCACTTGAACAGGAGCAACCTCAAAATTATTCCATGAATGAACCAATGCTGCAGACATCACCACCACCACCACCAACCATTGAAGCCGATAAACACTCAGAATAGTTTGACACAAAGCGCAACCTATTTCATACCTATGAATTCAAAGACAACAAAAAAAGCTTCTTTGATAGATCGTTTTTTTTAAAAGCATTAGATGATCAAGCCATCGTAATCGATAAAGTTACCGGTATCAAAAGAAAAGATGGAAAATATTTCCTAGGAAAAAAAGAAATTGCATTTTTTAAGACAACCTAACGAACACATACGTATTGGTCAAAATAATTATCCAGTCACTCGCGGACTTATGGAATTATTGTTTCTCAAACAACCAAATCAAGAGAACTATACCAATCTGGATGAAAGAAATTACGTGAGAATTATAAAGGATACTAAACTTGAACCTTTGTCAAGTAAAATACAACAATTTCAGGGATCGGGTTTACCAAATATTATGTTTGACAGTAATCGTAATAAGGAATTTGTTTACTTTAATGATCCCAATGAGTTAGTAGAGAGACTTTTACTCTTGAAAAGGTCACAAGCTGCAGGCAATTATCTAGCCCACATAAACGAAATAAATTCAAGAACAACAACAACCTGAAGAGAAAAAAAAATCCAAAAATGAAATTGAAAGTCAAACTGAGAAGGAAGTAAAGAAATTTATGAGAGAATTTCCTCGTCAATCACATGTTCAGAAGTTGATATCTTACTTTGTTGAAAGAAAAACATTTGACAATTTATCACTTTACGTCAGTAAGAATAATTTTCTACCAATAGATGTGGCAAGTAAAACTTATTTGAAACAGAAAACCTTTTCCGAATACAAAACAATCAATGATAAAAATGTGAATGACGTGAAATCAGCATTAGACGAAGTGAAACAAGACAGAAAACAGGATAATGAGATTTTTCAATCAACATTTACATTGAAAAAAAACATTTGATGACTACATTGTTGAGGCTGGAGTAAAAGAACAGAAGATCAATGTGGACCTTGCCAAGGTGAAAGAAGATCTTTCGAAACGGATACTGGAGTTGGATAATAAGTTTACGCCTCTTTTGGAACTAAAAAATACAGTAAATGCACATTATAAGCAATTTCATAGTTTGACTGACGCATTGAGAAAAGATCTGAATACTTTAGACAAAAAAGCTCTATACGCAACAACATTTTACAACTATAGAAAAAGTCATGAGTCTGATTTCAAGGATATTGTTAGTGCAAAAGAAAAAAGTTTGAAAACTGAAGTGACTAAAATGATTAAATCATCGCTGTCAGTTCATGAAACAGAATTTAAAACAAAAGTTGATGAAGAGAAAGCAAAAATTCGAAGTGAACTATCGACTATGTTTACTGAGAATTTCAATAATTTCCTTCTTCAAGAGTTGAATAAAAAGAAATTTTTACAACAGTTGCGAAATAATTTACTTACTAGAATCAATACTGAGAAAATACTGTCAGCATTTCTTTCATGTTGGAGTGAAGGCGGTGAAATCACGGATGACATTTTAGAAAAAGTTATAACTCAACTTCGCAACGAAATAATGGAGTCTGTTTGGAACCCTAAAAGTATAAATCTAGGTTTGTTTTGCGCATTACTTGTCTTTACTGTCCAGTTGATCTCTTTACTTGCTGGTAAATTCGGATAGTAATTCAAACTCCATTTTCTAAAGCTCATGTCAATCGGAATGTTTCTCTTGTACTGAGAGAGCAACTCCAGACGTATGGGATCGCTGACTTGAACATGTGGTACCTTCCATACTACTTTTGTGAGTTGAACTTTTGCATCTGTTACAGCAGCGGTACCCGTAGATAATAGAGCATCCTTGGAACTCTTGGATCGCATTAAAATCAAGTCCAGACGTTGATTGAGCAGAATTTTATCATAGTTTTCAGCGAAACCCAATAGATATTTCAGTTTGAGATATCCACTAAAGGTATAACTTGTTGTAATTTCAACTGACTGTCCGGATGTCTCATATTTTTTCATTTCATCGCTTGAGTATGATGGATATGCTTTTAGAGTGGATGTGATGCCAACATTTTTATTAGAATCGATTTCAACACTATTCATTTCCAAGCGAATCTCATCAAACAGGAAACACAGTCCATTGTTTACAAACTGAATGGATTTATTAGCCTCCAGATTGGTTCCATCTTCTTTTACGATTTTTCCTTCAATGTAGATTCCCGATTCACTTATTAGCAGATATGAGCTTTCCTGGTTAATACTGATGATGATATTGTCTGTACTGTCCAAGCTGATACTTGTGTACGGTCCATACGTATGACTTTCATAACGAATTATATTTTCATCGTAAGTCACACGATTGTTCAAATTCAAAATATTGTCTTCAATGTTCATTTTTGTTTCACACTATAGCCTAAGCTTTGTAGAATTTTTACACTCCTTTTGGTAAGTTTCTTTAGTTTTATTTTTTTTTTATTACTTTTCACTTGTATAACACTTGTTGGAATGACCTTAAGGAGAGTGGGCACACTCTTTTTATTGCTTTTCACACGTTTCATCACAATCATATTTTCAAATGTAATTCTAACGATATCTCTTCACCTCGAAAGTCTATTAAATTATGTCTTTCGTCAACAAGCTTCACAATCAATCTGTCAATTTCATCTGTATTGAGTGGTAAATATATAACATTGTTGGGAACTTCTGTGATCCGGAAACCAGGTGGTACATTCAGGAAATATTTATACAAACAATTACTGGACACACCGTCTTGATAGGAACCATTGACTATGTTTACGTCAATTTTTATTGTATTTATTTTGGAAATTTTCAAAGTATTTGTTGAGGTCAGCATAGTGTGTGCAATGTATATTTCTTTAGGGAGTCCAAGCATATCGGCAAGTGATCGCTCCTTGAAATCAACATTATACTTGCACCAAAATAAACATTTCAGAGTGTTTACATTGGGTTTAATAGATATCGCATTTTCACCCAACTTGGATTTCAAGTAGCTTTCAATATCCATTAGTTCGTACGTTCCTTCTTCTATTTCAATGTCAATCCAATCTTTACTATCGTCCTGATATCTGAAAACATTGTTTGTCCGATCAATGTTTGGAATACTATTGTAGGTTTGAAATTGTGTCAAACCAATAACAGCATCTGTTGAAACTTTTAAAGGAGGAAATATTGAACACACAATTTCAGATTGTCTAGAAGTTATATGAAAAATTCTGCTGGACATGTTTTTTTTATTTATTTGTTAAATAATTCAATAGTTTTCTGAACAATATATTTCAAACACAAGTGTCCACAATTAACTGATCTGTATTTCTGTTCTCGCTCATAGTTATAGAAAATTTTACACCCATTAAGGTATACTCTTATTTCTACAGGTGGACGCAAGTTGCCAAAACTATCATAATAAAAGGCAGAGTTATTTTTCTTCAACATGGCTACCCAATGAGTGCCGGGTCCACTTGATTTGTCAAGATTAATAATCATCACTTCATTTGTTCTTGGTTTTGACGGGAGTTGATTCAAACTGTAGATGCCTCGAAAATGTGGAACATTGATTTCACGAATCTTTTTCAAAATATCAATGTTTGTCAACGCTCTCCGAGGCAAATCATTTAGTTTTTTGACAAGACATTAAAATAGTTTGAGTATGGTTTTATGTACAACCCCTGTCCACTTTTAATAGGAGTAACAGCACCCGAAGAACCAGCAGCCTTGAAATCTGCGATTGCTTTTGCAATACCACTAACACCGCCAGCAATGGATCCGAGGGCACTTAAACCAGCAAGTATGGGGATAGCAGCCGGCAAGAATCCACCTGACATTGTCTTGGCTATTCTGAGTCTTCTCGGAATTTTCTTGTTTACTTTATTCCCCCGGATAGCTTTACGTGCAGCCATCAGAGCGTGTTTACTAATCAACTTGAGATTATCACTTTCTCCAGCAGATTTCATTCCTAGCGCAGCAGCTTTAGTTAGTTTTCGAAAAGTCATTGTTGTCTTCTTTTTGCGACGTAGACCAGCGCCCATTTTTCTTTTAACTTTCATAGCGTTAGTCACGAACAAGGCAGCAGCTTTTTCCGGCAAGTTTGAATCTCTGGCCAACACTCTCTGCCAAGCTTTGTTTTCCAATTCCCAATCTGCTTGCTTACGATCGGCTTTCTTGTCAGCGTATTTGAGATCGTGTTCTTTACAGGCCGAATCCAACGAATTAATTCCTTCTTGATCTTTTCTTTTATCCAATCTTGTTCCTGGACCACAGAATCTGTACGACGGAATGTGAAGTTCAAATGGTAACTTATCAATCAACTTATTTAAGAGACCTTTTCCACGTCTGCGAATCATTAACAATAAAGTGATTGTTGTGAAAACATTGGTTTATATAGGAAAACAAAGAAAGAAAAAAAAAAATCAGTAATCATGAAAACAAAAAAATGTAAAGAAAATTTAAATGTTGAAAATTTTGACTTTGTCAGCGAAGTGAAATCAAAAAATAAAAAAAATGGAAATTTTTTTCCAAACAATGTACGAGCCTTAATTGTCGGTCCAAGCGGATCGGGTAAGACCAATCTTCTGCTGGCTCTCTTGTTACATCCAAACGGATTGCGCTTTGAAAACGTTTATGTGTACTCAAAATCATTTCAACAACCAAAATATCAATTTTTAGAGAAAATTTTGAATGGAATCAAAGAGGTGCAACTCAAAGTATTTACAAACGACGAAGATATGATTCAACCGTGTGAAACAAAGAAAAATACTGTTTTTGTAATGGACGACATTGCTTTTGAGAAACAAAAAAATATTAAACAATTTTTTTCCCAAGGTAGACATTTCCTCGTTGACATCATTCTTCTAGCGCAAACTTATTCAGCTATTGGTAAACAATTGATTCGAGATAATGCAAACTTTCTATGTATTTTTCAACAAGATCCCCTCAACTTGAAACATATTTATTCCGATCATGTTTCTGATTTGTCTTTTGAAAAGTTTAAAGAGATGTGTCAGTATTGTTGGAAATCGAAACATGGATTTCTCGTATTGGATAAAGAATCCGACAGCAAGTCTGGGCGGTTTCGATGTGGCTTGGATAAATACTTCATAGATATATAAGACAATGATTGCAAATGTAGAACTTATTAGACATGAGTCTTTCAAAAGAACTGAGTGAAGCGAAAATTCTCGCTAAAAAAATTAGTGACGCGCAGAAAGAAATACGAGCTAAAACATTATCCCTTAAAATTGGACAAGATGAACAATCAAACAGTATTAAAAGTTTCTTGAAACCAGTATCAGAACCATTGACTAAAATTGCCCAAAGTAAAGAGAAAAAAATCAACTTTCTGAAGAGATTACAAGAACAGAGAACAGCAGCATCATCAGGTGTACCATCAATCAAAAGAGAACCAATATCTTCGCTCAGACGAATACCTGAACTCTTGAAGAAATTTGACAGTCCATCGAGAATCAGAAGATACAATGATGAAGATGGTCAAACGTCTGATTCCGAACGATATGCTAGTCCACTAGATACATGGTCCTTAGGTGAACAATCGACTATTCAAACGCCAGACATACAACTTCCAGGCACCTCAACGTCATATCAACAGTCGAGTCCTGGTTACGATAGAAAACTGTTCGATAGACGATACAATCAAATGATTTTTCCAAGTCCAACAACAGGCTCTCCTTTAAAAATGAAGTTAAAACCATCAAGATTAAGTATATCAATGCCTAGCTCACCAAAACCTTCTTTGGAAGCCCTAAAAAGAGGACCATTACTGGAACGAAGAAATACAATGTTAACACCACCGCCACCACTATTATCTCCGTCACTTGAACAGGAGCAACCTCAAAATTATTCCATGAATGAACCAATGCTGCAGACATCACCACCACCACCACCAACCATTGAAGCCGATAACACTCAGAATAGTTTGACACAAAGCGCAACCTATTTCATACCTATGAATTCAAAGACAACAAAAAAAGCTTCTTTGATAGATCGTTTTTTAAAAGCATTAGATGATCAAGCCATCGTAATCGATAAAGTTACCGGTATCAAAAGAAAAGATGGAAAATATTTCCTAGGAAAAAAAGAAATTGCATTTTTTAAGACACCTAACGAACACATACGTATTGGTCAAAATAATTATCCAGTCACTCGCGGACTTATGGAATTATTGTTTCTCAAACAACCAAATCAAGAGAACTATACCAATCTGGATGAAAGAAATTACGTGAGAATTATAAAGGATACTAAACTTGAACCTTTGTCAAGTAAAATACAACAATTTCAGGGATCGGGTTTACCAAATATTATGTTTGACAGTAATCGTAATAAGGAATTTGTTTACTTTAATGATCCCAATGAGTTAGTAGAGAGACTTTTACTCTTGAAAAGGTCACAAGCTGCAGGCAATTATCTAGCCCACATAAACGAAATAAATTCAATTTTAGAAGAACTCAAAGAATGTAATGTAATTAATTAAATCGAGAGGGAAAAAAAATAAATTGAATTCTTTTATTACGTCTAGCATCACCCTGTATATGTTTACTAGTCAAAAGAGAATCGTTGATATGGCGTGATCACTGGCTGAGGTCATGGGTCAAATTTGATAGCAACTGCCGGTTTGCATGTTAACAATAGATAAGAAGAATTGAGTTGCAAAGTTAGAACTGATAAAGACCTTTAGTTAGCTTTTCTAGCTATGAATAAATTAGCATTTGACGAAATAATATTATGCCGACAGTTCACAGGTCTATGGTTCGAATCCAAAAAGTGTCGGGGGGTTTTTTTTTTTGTTGTTGTACAAATAATATCGCTTCAACTTGGACACACACTTGGTCTTTGTAATTTAATGTCAATCGCTAAGGCTGCAAATCCACAGGTCTATGGTTCGAATCCCAAATATAACAATGAAATATCAGTTCTCAGAGTCTACAGGTCAACACTTCGATTCCCACTATTGCGTAAATTCACCAAAACACATAAACTGCCCTAGGGGGGGCTGAAATTAAGCTAGGGGGCTGAAAGGGGTACCAAAAGATGCCGGTCGTCAAGGCGGTTCCAAAAATATATATTTCAGCAAACCAACTTCAGCCGTTTGGATTTTACAGCCATTAGTTGTTATTGCATGAGACCCATGTTTTATACTCTACTGATAACCAATAATTTCTTTCTTAATATCAAAGTGAAATTTGCTCACTGACTCTATTAGTATTATAAGTAAATCCGTCCTTTGCGAAAAATATTTGTGACGGCAACCTTTAATAGAGATCTAATGATTTAATGTAGTTGAATATTCTTTTAGGACTGATTTTAGTCTTCTTCAGGTGTTATTCATCCTTGAGAAGTGTTTCAGTCGAGCGTGAGAGGCTGTTCCACATTTACAGAGAATGTGTTTTGCTGTCTCTGGGGCCTAGACAGACACGAAATTTTGGGTCTTGAGCGATACGCATCATTTTTAGAAGGTAGTGGAGGCTTCAGTGGCCTGTAAGAAAGACAGTCACTGACGGTATCTCTGTGATGAAAGCTGAAATTTTGTCCATAGGATGTTCTTGCTATCTTTGTAGATTAGAAAATTTAAATATGTTTGAACAATTTGTCTGGCTGGGGGACTATAAACAGGGAGTAGACCAGCAGTCTGGTTGGCGGACTATAAACAGGGAGTAGACCAGCATTGGCTTGGTTCTGGGGGCCCTTGTCAATTATTAGCCTCCTTGTAATGACAGTGGTATTTGGTAAAACATTTGTACAAACTTGAAGTTAGGCTTATGGGTCTATAAGTACAACAAAAAATAGAAAAAAATATCGAAGCAGATCAACCAGAAAATCAAGCAGGATTTAGAACATCATACAGCACTATAGACCACTTACAATCGGTTAACCAGCTCATAGAAAAATGCAAGGAATTTAACATAGAACTACACTTAGGACTAGTAGACTATAGCAGAGCGTTTGATTCAATTAAAAAGGAGCACATTTGGCCAAGCTTAGAAAGAGCAAATATTGAGAAACAATACATAAAAATCCTGAAAACTATTTATGACAAAAGTAAGGCTGTAATTGTGACAGATAGGAAAGGAAGAATGTTTAACATTGAAAAAGGTGTCCGGCAAGGTTGTCCGGCTTCATCAAGTATCTTCAATTGCCTGCTGCAAACAATATTTTTAGAATTGGATTGGAAACATTATGGAGTAAAAGTTGGCAGCGGGTGGTTGAATAACTTGAGATTTGCGGATGACATTATACTAGTGGCTAAAAATGAAGAGGAATTAAAAACAATGTTTGAACAATTAGAAGAGAAAAGCATAGTAAAAGGCCTACAAATAAATAAAGAAAAAACAAAAATTTTAAGCACCAAAAACATAGGTAGCATAGAGGTTAATGGGGAAAAAATTGATCAAGTGCAGGAATATACTTATCTGGGCCAGTTAATTTCATTCAAAAACCGTATGGATCAAGAGATAGATAGAAGGAAAAGTTTAAGTTGGAAAAAATATTGGTCTCTCAAAGCAATTTTCAAATCTAGAACATCACTGAAACTAAAAACAAAAGTCTTCCGCAGTTGTGTAATACCAACATTGATATACGGATGCCAAACATGGGCTCTAAGAAAAGATCTAAGTAAAAAAATAAATTCTACACAAACTACAATGGAAAGAAGTTTTTTGGGTTACAAAAAAGCAGACAGAATAAGAAATGAAAAAATAAGAAATATACTGCAAAGTAAAGATGTTTGGAGTGAGGTACAAAAACTGAAAATGAAATGGGCAGGACACCTTGCAAGATTACCTGAAGAAAGATGGTGCAAAAAATTAACTAATTGGTCCCCATCTGTAGGGAAAAGAAACAGAGGTCGACAAAGGAAACGTTGGGAAGACGACTTAAATCAGGTCATAGGGACAGACTGGAGAGAACTAGCTAAAGATAGAAAAAAATGGTCGGAAAAAATAGATTCTTTAACACAATAGGATTTCATAAATATATCTGTAAAGTAAAAAAAAAAAAAAAAAAAAAGTGTTGAAAAATTCAGATGAAATATATTAATAAATAAATAAATAAATATGTAGTAATCAAATAGTTTAAAGTATACAAAAAATAAAAAATAAACCCCTATAAGGGAGGCCCATACTCTGAAAAGGGTGTATACCGGGCTTATTATTATATTATTATAATGACAGTGGTAGAAGTGCTGAGTCATTCCTCCACTGTCTGGCTACCATCGTTCACGATGACGTCACCCTAAGATGATTTGAACAATAAACGCAGAAAACTTACCAACCGGCAACTCACATTAATCTTGCAACGAGGATCTTTTTTTTTCAAAAAAAAAAAAAAAAAAAAAAAAAATGAAAACTTACCTTTGTCCTTTTTCGTTTCAGAAATCTCCGCGCCCGATCATCTGTCGGATCCGGCGACTTTGGCCGAACTGTCCAAACTGCAATCGGAAATGTTCGGCCCCCTCACCCCCTCCAACGCCCCTCTCTACGATGACGTGCACAGCATTATCGCCAGCATTGTGGGCAAGATGAGTCACGTGGTGGAGATAGAGAACAACTCGTGTGTGGAGGATCTGGCCGAAATGATGCAGAACTTCTATCAGACGTTCGCCAAACGAATGGAGACGCATCGCCTGTATGCAGGTGAGAATAGAATAAAATTGAATCAAATAGAATAGAATTGAATATAATATAATAAATCTGGAATTAAGATGGCTGGACAGTACCTATATCAGAGAATCAGCATTGAGATACAGAAGGGCAACGCCGCAAGCATTGTGGGCGCATGTACAGTCCCAGAAGATCTCAATGAAATAGTTTAAAATGTTCGAAATTCAAATAAATATATAAATGTCAAAGTCACTGACTGACCACTCACTGACTGATCATCGCTCTACAGCCCAAACCGTAAGTCCTAGGAAGCTGAAATTTGGTGGGTAGCTTTGTCTTATAGTCTAGATGTGCAATAAGACGGGATTTTTCGAAATTCCCACTACAACACCTGCCATTGGCGAAAAAGGACTTTTTGCTTTCACGGCCATGCCTCGGCCCGCAAAGCGGGCGACAGCCCGCTAGTATTCTATATAATAGAATTGATCAGCCTACAGTAGAATAGAAATACTCCAATCCTTTTTGAGCGCCACCGCCATAAAATACACGGACTTTTTTTTTCTTTTCAAATATTTTTTCTTTCTCAACCTCCGCTTCTTCAATCCCCCCCAGACATTCCGTCCCAGGACCGCAATATCTTTTCTTTTCTCAACCTCTTCTGCCTCTTCAATCCCCCGCAGACATTCCGTCCCAGGACCGCAATATTTTTTCTTTTCTCAACCTCTGCCTCTTCAACCCCCCCCAGACATTCCGTCCCAGGACCGCAATATTTTTTCTTTTCTCAACCTCTGCCTCTTCAATCCCCCCCAGACATTGCGTCCCAGGACCGCAATATTTTTTCTTTTCTCAACCTCTGCCTCTTCAATCCCCGCCAGACATTGCGTCCCAGGACCGCAATATTTTTTCTTTTCTCAACTTCCTCTGCCTCTTCAATCCCCGCCAGACATTCCGTCCCAGGACCGCAATATCTTTTCTTTTCTCAACCTCTGCCTCTTCAATCCCCCGCAGACATTCCGTCCCAGGACCGCGAACTCCTACTCGACTACGTGGAAAAGTACTCGATGACCTCTCTCTACCCTCTCCTCTTCTGTCCCCCGTTCACGCGGGACGAAGAGGAAGACCTGCAGATCCAGGAGAGGATCCGGCAGCTCAAGTGGGTGAACGCGAAGCATCTGGACTGCGGGATCGAAGAGACGAACGCGACCGTCCGCGATCTCGTGTACAACTCGATGACTAGTGAGTCGATTTCTGCTTCTTTTTTTTTATTCTTTCGGAGGTCATTGAAAAAATAATATATTTTTAGTATGTAAAAAAGGGAGGAGACCAGCAGTCTGGCTGGGGGACTATAAACGGGGAGTAGACCAGCATTGGCTTGGTTCTGGGGGCCCCTGTCAATTATGAGCCTCCTTGTAAAGACAGTGGTGGAAGTGCTGAGTCATTCCTCCACTGTCTGGCTACCATCGTTCACGATGACGCCACCCTATGATGATATAATTAAAAAAAAATTCCGGCCCTACCCTTGCTGTGTGGGGTTAATATGTGGGTAGCTGGTACGATTCCCAGCGATTGGAGGGTAAAACCCCCGTCCTAATCCAGGACGTTAATTCAAGTAGAGTCGTTGGCGTTAGGAAGGTCATCCAGCCGTAAAAATGTGCCAAAACCAACCAACCTCAACCATGAGGTTGAACAACGTCGACCCTGCTTTAGCGGGATAAGACAGAGTAAAAGAAGAAGAAGTATGTAATTATAATACGGGTGGATGGACATGGCTCTCATCCGATGACATTATAACTGCATGTTCACATACTCAATTAAATTAATATTTTTACTTTTTATATACTTTCCTATTAGTTATTTTTTTCTTTGCTTCCTCTTTTACTTTTCTTATTTTCTACTTATTACCTAGTAATATAAAATTTGGTATATACCTGAAAATTAAGGATGTTTAGTTATCCGCCACTGCTCTAGGGTAAATAAAAAATACAAATAAATTGAACCAATCAGAGGCCGGGATTTGTTTAAAGAAGGACCATCAGCTGTTCAAAGTTGGACGAATTTTTATGTTCTATTTGAGATAGGTAAGGTTCCCTCTACATATGTTATATGATCTCAGTGAGAGCATCCCTTTTCCAACCCATTAAGTTCTTATTTAATTATTTGATTTTCCTGGTTACCTTAAACGTTTTTCCTTTATCTGATCTCTCACGTGAGCTCTGATCAGTTTGGTTTACCAGTTATCTCTACTTTCTCCTCAGAGCTACTGGAAATGGATTCTCTCCGCGCTCCCCAGAGCAAGCTCGCGTGTGTAGTGGCTTGTTGTCGCGATATCTTCACCCTACTCCGCTCTAGTGTGGATGTGGCTTCGGCCGATGAATTTCTGCCCGCCCTCATCTTTCTCGTGCTCAAAATGAACCCGGCACGTCTCAAGTCGAACATTCACTACGTGACCCGGTTCAGTAATGCGAGTCGACTCATGAGCGGTGAAGCGGGTTACTTCTTCACCAATTTGGTGAGTTATCCATCTCATTCTTATTTTTATAGGTATAATAAAAAAATATTTTGGAAAGCCGGACTAAATAGTCAAGTGACAGATGTGTCACACGGTCGAGAAGTTCTGAAATATACATACGAGGTTCAGTAATGTGAGTCAGGTTACTTCTTCACCAATCTAGTGAGTTATCAATCTCATTCATGACGAGGTTCAGTAATGCGAGTCGACTCATGAGCGGTGAAGCGGGTTACTTCTTCACCAGTCTGGTGAGTTATCAATCTCAAT
Organism: Bactericera cockerelli; assembly: GCA_024516035.1. Classification (NCBI taxonomy): domain Eukaryota; kingdom Metazoa; phylum Arthropoda; class Insecta; order Hemiptera; family Triozidae; genus Bactericera; species Bactericera cockerelli. The sequence continues at coordinate 7,446,253 of CM044965.1, read as the reverse complement.
ATCCATGACGAGGTTCAGTAATCCGAGTCGCCTCATGAGCGGTGAAGCGGTTTACTTTTTCACCAATCTGGTGAGTTATTAATCACAATACTTGACGAGGTTCAGTAATGTGAGTCTACTCATGAGCGGTGAAGCGGGTTACTTCTTCACCAATTTGGTGAGTTTTCAATCGGTTGATTAGTACTACAGGAAAGTCAAGCGACAATATACGAGTAGACCTAAAGTAGCTGTTATTTCATGTCAAAATAAATAAATAAAAAGCTAATAAACACTAATTTAAAAAAAAACTCTGAGATTTTAGGAACTCCATGAGTAGAGTAGACGATGAAAATTTCTAGACTGTAGAGCTCTAGACCTCTAGACCTTCTAAGAAGTATAAAATTTGAAGGTAATATGTACATTAGTACAATTTTTAATGTTAGTAGGCAGATTATACATTTTTTTCTTTTCTTTTGACCTACTTCCTCCTAGAAGGTTTCAGGAAAACATGAACCTGTATCTATACATCTCGTAATTTCAGAGTTGCGCAGTTTCGTTCATCGAGAATCTAACAGCGGAGTCTCTCAACATGGACCCGGGTGACTTTGAACAGTACATGAGCGGCAAGCTCGCTCCCACCTCTACCTGGGAGTCTGCCATGGTCATGTGTGAGGTGAGTTACCCAACTCTTCCCTATCAAAAAAAAGAAGGAAAAAAAAGAAGGTACCTAAGGAGGTAAGTCTCCTAGATTTCTCACCATGGACTAAAGTTATTTAAAAAGTAGATGAGAAGCAAGCTCCCCCCACCTTCCCCCCTTCAAGCTCCCTCTACCTGGGAGTCTGCTGGTCATGTGTGAGTTGACTTACCCATCTCTTCCCTAAAAATAAAATAAAAAAATAGGTACCCCAGATTTCTCATAATGGACCCGGGTGAATTTGAACAGTACATGAGCGACAAGCTTGCCCCAATCTGTACCTGAGAGTCTACTATGGTCATGTGTAAGGTGAGTTACCCAACACTTCCCTAAAAATAAAATAAATAAACAAAATAGGTACCTTTACATAACTCCTAGATTTCTCACCATGGACTAGGAGGGTGACTTTGAAAACTCCTCCCCCCTCTACCTGGGAGTCTGCCATGGTCATGTGTGAGGTGAGTTACCCAACTCTTCCCTATCAAAAAATAGAAAGTTAAAAAAAGGTACCTATACATACTCCTAGATTTCTCACCATAAATCTCACCAAAAAAAAAAAAAAAACAAACAAAATAGGTACCTACACATTACTCCTAGATTTCTCACCAGGAACTAAGGACACCATTGGAACAGAACATGAGAGGCAACTTGCCCACACTTCTACCAGGGAGTCTGCTATCGTCACTTGTGAGCTGAGTTACCCGGGGGTTCCCTATATTCATTTTTTTCTAATCTGGAAGTCTGTAAATTCAAGGGACCGAATTAACCTATGAATAGAAAAAAATATAATTGACCCAATTCATACATGACTTTTTTCCTTGTGGGACCCAATATACCCATAAAATAGAATTTGGGACCCAATCCACCTTTTCCCTTTCTACAATATATATTTTTAAATAATAATAATTTTCTTTCACTGAGATTTTTTTAATAAATTATTAAACGGATATTTTTTCATCTGAAAAAAAAAAAAAAAAAAAAAAAATAAAGAGTACATTGTTGTGATGCTGTACTAATTATTTATGACTTTATTATTTATTTCAGGGCATGCATCTAATGTACGAACACTTGAGCACCCTGGCAGACTTAACCTGCCGTCAGAACACAGTTCTTGCTGGAACCAAGCAGCTGCGATCCGATCTAGAAGCATTCAGGTAGGTAAAAATATAACTTACTATTTTTTATTTATTTTAAATATGAGTGTTTCACAGCCGTTTTTTTTTCGTAGCCATGAAACAGGAGTTACTGTAGACGCTTGTGGTCTGTGTTGTAGCCTGCCAATATCCCGTAGTATGATCCTCCCCTCTGATAGGCGAGAAGTGACACAATACTTCCCAGTTAGGTGCTGGGTCAACACGAGCGCACCGGAAGGTCTCCCTTACAAACAATTGTATCCAAATTAAGAATTCAAATTTTTGTCAGCACGCGGGATCGAACCCGGTACCTTCCGCACGACAAGCGAGTGCTTAACCACTGAGCTAATCGCGCGCTGTATGATTTTACTCCAAACCATATCAGTAGTCTCTGATATGGTTTGGAGTAAAGCCCTTTGGCCTAGCGGTAGTATGCTCAGCTTGTATCTCGAATTTCTCATATATGTAGGTGAGTCTATTGTTTTTTATTCCTCGCAACTCGCGAATTAAAAACACAACACTGAACATAAATGTATTTCAACAATTTTTTGTCATTTTGTGGGACGATACCGTACGCAGTCCGTGATTTTTATTGAGTCCCAATAACAATAAATGCGGAACTAAATGCTGTAAAAAAAGGACAACAGGACTCAATACGTTGACTCGTTTTCATATTTGTGTTATGGGTTGGGTGGAAGAGATTGCCACAGGCAATAACCCCGCCCTTTAGGCTTTAGGTAGGACATTAGTTTCATTCTCTTTTTTATTCTTGTGTCTTTGTTATTTATTTTTTCCTTATATTTTCATTGGATTTTATCCTATACTAGCGGGCTGTCGCCCGCTTTGCGGGCCAAGGCATGGCCGTGAAAGCAAAAAATCCTTTTTCGCCAATGGTGTTGAAGTGGGAGTTTCGAAAAATCCCGTCTTATTGCACATCTAGACTATAAGACAAAGCTACCTACCAAATTTCAGCTTCCTAGGACTTACGGTTTGGGCTGTAGAGCGATGATCTGGTCAGTCAGTGACTTTGACATTTATATATAAGATATTTTTGTCTTACCTAATAAAGCTATAATAATAATAACTACTCAAACTCGTTTTAATAAATTTACGCTGAAACCGGGACTTGAACCACCGACCTCCAGGTTACCAGTCCGCCGCCTTATCGATTAAGAGGTCGGTCAGTCCTTGGACTCGCTATTTTACGATTCAAATCTATAAGGGTTGGGTGGAAGAGATTGCCACAGGCAATAACCCCGCCCTTTAGGTAGAACATTATTGTTATTTTCTTTTTTTACTTATTTATTTTGTCATTTGTTTGTTTGTTTGTTTGTTTTTTTTTTTCTTTTCTTTTCTTAATTTTATACTGTTACCATTGTACTTTGTCCTCCTAATAAAGCTTAAAAAAAAAAAATATTCCGTTTCAGGGCTGAGATACAGGGGGCAGTACAGAGAATACGGGCTGAGATACCTCTGCCCGGGCTGCCTGGTTACGAGCCTGAGAAAATAGGCCTGGATGAAATAGACCCGGCCGCTCTGCATGGCCTAAAGTCGCCCCTGCAACCCCAGGTATTTGAACCTCCCTATGTACTGCTGAGTCTGGCTGGGGGACGTTAAACAGGGAGAAGACCAGTGTCTCGCTAGAGGACTATAAACAGAGAACAGACTAGCCAACCCTTACAAGCCAGGCTAGCTTGCAGTTTCCTAAGGGTTTAATGGCTTATAAAGAAAAGTCCAAGGCCTCATGATGGTTGATCGCACATAGAAATATGTGGTTCAGGACGAGCCAACTTTGAAATAAAGTTGGCTGGAGACCATCACTCCCTCTCCAGCTGTAGCCAAGCTGGCTACAACAACAACAACATGTACTGCTAGTAGTAGTTACATTGGCCTAGTGAGTTAGCGCGCTAGTCATTGCACGCACGGTGACCTGGGTTCGAACCCCAGCGGGGCAGGATTTTTGCTGCTCTGTACTTGGATGTTCGGGGTCCACTCATACTTCCTGAGAAAAAATGAGCAGCTGCTTTAATGTGAAACAGCGACAAGTGGTGGAATTATATACAAAAAAAATTGTACAAGATATTGTAAATAAATAAAGTCCTATGATTCTGCGCTACCCACTAAAATTGTGACATAATAAGACAAAGAAAAATCATTAGTATAGTAGTAGTCACCTTGGCCTACCGATAGCATACTCGGCTTCCACTCCAGCTGGTCCGGGTTCGAATTCCGGCGGCGTCGGATGTTTTTCGGCTCTGTACTTTGGATGTCGGGGCCGACCTTAGCCTCGTGAGGACAATTGAGGTAGTTGTGTAGTGGGCAACGATCAGTGGCGGCATTACGAGATTGATATTTGAATATCATAGTTGGTTGGCGATATGGTGCATAAGCATTAGTTGTAGTAATGTCGATTTATTTTTTCTCATTTTACTTCTCCTTATTTTGTATATTAATTTGTAATTATCTGTGTTGTATGTATGTCCATATTAATTGAGTGTTAAATAATAATAATAATAATAATGCTACCCTCTAAAAACTGTGACATGTTAACACAAATAACTAGCTCTTTATCTCTCTAGATATCTCTAGCCGCGTCGTGGCTTGAGTGAGTCATGGCCGAACTAGGTGAAAGAAAAATAATTAATATTTACATACCTCTAAGTAATTTTATGCAATACTTATTCTCACTACATAACTGTGCAGACCTTATTGTAGAGCCGTAGGTACGTGGGAATTCCCCGTTTCCCCACAGCAAACATGTGTGGAGTATGACAGCAGTGAGTTATACTCTGATTATCTACACTTGCGATGTCTGTTGCTATTAATTTCGTGAGCCTTGCTGAAGTAGCAGGCTAAGGTAAAATCGTCGCAGTATCTAGTTCGATTTTTTAATACGTTTTTTTTTTTGTTTTTTTGTTTACCGACGTGAGTTACTCCGAATTGTTCTGCAGAGTTTTTTTTTTTTTTTTTTTTTTTTTTTGAATAATCGTCTACTCATGACAAATGAACTTTATTTGGCATGCAATTACTGACAACTCCATTTCTATTTTTTGTTGAATAATAGTCTACACATGCCAAATAAACTTTATGTGACATGCAATTACTGACAACTCTATTTCTGTTTTTTGTTGAATAATCATCAACACATACCATGAACTTTATTTGGCTTGCAATTACTGACAACTCCATTTCTGTTTTTTGTTGAATAATCATCTACACATGCCAAATAAACTTTATTTGGTTTGCAATTACTGACAACTCAATTTCTGTTTTTTGTTGAATAATCGTCTACACATGCCAAATAAACTTTATTTGGCTTGCAATTACTGACAACTCCATTTCTGATTTTTGTTGAATAATAGTCTACACATGTCAAATGAACTTTATTTGGCATGCAATTACTGACAACTCCATTTCTGTTTTTTGTTGAATAATTGTCTACACATGCCAAATGAACTTTATTTGGCATGCAATTACTGACAACTGAATTTCTGTTTTTTGTTGAATAATCATCTACACATGCCAAATGAACTTTATTTGGCATGCAATTACTGACAACTGAATTTCTGTTTTTTTGTTGAATAATCGTCTACACATGCCAAATGAACTTTATTTGGCATGCAATTACTGACAATTCAATTTTTGTTTTTTGTTGAATAATCGTCTACACATGCCAAATAAACTTTATTTGGCTTGCAATTACTGACAACTCAATTTCTGTTTTTTGTTGAATAATCGTCTACACATGCCAAATAAACTTTATTTGGCTTGCAATTACTGACAACTCCATTTCTGATTTTTGTTGAATAATAGTCTACACATGTCAAATGAACTTTATTTGGCATGCAATTACTGACAACTCCATTTCTGTTTTTTGTTGAATAATTGTCTACACATGCCAAATGAACTTTATTTGGCATGCAATTACTGACAACTGAATTTCTGTTTTTTGTTGAATAATCATCTACACATGCCAAATGAACTTTATTTGGCATGCAATTACTGACAACTGAATTTCTGTTTTTTTGTTGAATAATCGTCTACACATGCCAAATGAACTTTATTTGGCATGCAATTACTGACAATTCAATTTTTGTTTTTTGTTGAATAATCGTCTACACATGCCAACTCTGACAACTGGTTCACTGTCTCGCTGTCTGTCTTCACAGGTGATAGGTTTAGCCAGCAAACTCTTGGACCAAGTTATGTGCATGGAGGAGGGAGAGAGATATAGCAGTGGGGGTGAAGATGACACCTCCAATATGCAAGGCCCCGGTAAGTGATGTCTCATTTTAGCGTAGAAAAGCGTAGACCTCAAAACAATAAATAGGTATATACCTCTACCTTATTATTGTTTACTACTTTGTTATAATTTATTTCATAATGTTGTCATTTACATACCTTTAAGTTATACATAATATATTTACTAGACATAGTATATCTCTTCCAAATCTTCGGAAATTTGCCAATCCAATTGTAAAATAATATTACAAATAAATAAAATTATTATTTTTAAAAAATAAATAGAAAAAGAACTCCCAATGCTCTCTGGACATCTTATGTGAAGCATTTCCTCAAAAAAAAAAAAAATGGGGAAACGATATGTATTAAGCATGCTGTTCGCCATCTTTAATCCATTTTAAGTCCTAAGCAGAAGGGGTGCTTCAGTTCTCGACCAGAGTTCATTATCTACTTTCTAAATCTATGCTTTTCTGTTGGTTACAAAAAAGACGGAAATTGGCTTTTTGAAGCAACATGTGATATTTTTTTTTTCCTCTTTCCCAAACCTGCTTGGGTTCAGCATTCTTCCACCTTTTCCTCATCGTTGAGGTTGGTTCTGGCTCTCCTAATTCCACGTTCTACGGTTGGATGAGCTTCCTAAGGCCAAATCTGTTAAGTGCGCCAATGATTTGTGTTATTGTCTTTTGGTCTGACAAAGTACCGTATCTGTTCAACGTCCTCCAGCCGGACAATTTGATTATTAACAGGACATAACAAGAATAAACGATCTCAGTAAAAAGAGTTAGCAATTTGAAAGAGGTTATCACAATTGCAATTAAAAGTCATTCTGAAAGTGTCATTGGCAAATAAAGTTGGTTTTGATAAAGCGTTTTTTTTAAGGCTTTAATGGCAGGATTCTCAAATTGCTTGAGCTCTTCCACCCAAATCTTAATTATTATTAAATCTTAATTATCACGGCGGTATTAATAGATTGAAATTAATAACGGTCTATTGAAATAAGAAGAAGATGTCAGTGTCCCTATCGAGTTCCCAAGCCTATAACAGAACCCTGAACCTGTTGTTCCCAGGCATCCACTCTGCAGAGACCAACTCGCTGCACTCTCTAGATCTCAACCCCACCTCCACCCCCATGCCTGATGAAGACGCAACATTCAACCTCCGTGGAGGTGCTAAACCTCCCTTACCCAATCAGGGAGGTTCAGTACCTCACCTGGGAGGCACTGTGAATCCCGGCCTGGAGTGTGCTGCGCCTTCAATTCACAGCGCTACACGAGTTGCGCCTTCAATTCCTGGTGTCGCGCCTTCAATTACCGGTGCTACTCGTGTTGCCCCTTCAATTCCCGGTGCTATACGTGCTGCCCCTTCAATTCCGGATCTTGCCCCTTCACTTCTCGGCGCCTCCTCCACCGATCCTGTCCAGAAGCATGTGTCACCTCCAGTGGGTGCTGTAGCATCTCCCTCGTCCAGTCTGGGAGGTGACAGCACCTCCCCAGCCCTCAACAAATCAGCTTTACCTTCTCAGGATGCGTTCTCCTCATATCAGGTAAGAATATTACTTCACACAAAGCATCGTATAGTATAGGCTCGAAAGAGCATTGGATGTGAAATTGAACTGGAACACCATTGAAAGAACACTTAGTTTCTCAAGGGTTTAAGGGAGTATAAAGAAAAAGACCAAGTCCTCACGATGGTTGATCGCACATAAAAATATGTGATTCAGGGCTAACCATCTTTGAAATAACGTTAGGTCTACAAGTCATTCCGTGAATCTTTTAGGTCTACAAGTCATTCCGTGAATCGGAGGTGTGTGTGTGTGTGACGGAGTTCAAAAGTTTATTGACCATTTGCTGTCCTCTTCCTTTCCAGGGGTTCTCAAGGCAAAGGCTGCAGATACCCACCATACCATGCGAAACAACTCCCTCCTCTGATGACGATGACTCCAGCGAATGAGACAGAAGTTGTGAACAATCAAAGTACTATCTCAGCCAGGATCCCACTGAGTGAACACATTTTGTTGCGCAACGCTTCGCAATTGTCTGGAAAAAATAACACTTTCACTGCCAAACCATTTCTAGTTCCCGGGCCAAGTGTTTCCATTTGGACACACCAAGTAGATGGTTTGATAATGCGGTGTATCCAAGTGGACTCTAACTTAGCATTGATTTGTTATGAGGTAATAGTTTCTCTGGCCCAGTACTTTGTTTTTGTTTTTTTCTTTTTTTTACAGCAAGTTTCAAATTGCTCTTCAGAAGAAAATATTGCTTTTTTCTAAATGGAAGCACCTGCCTGCCTGGCCCAGGAAAGTAGGTACTAGTATGTCCAATTAGAATCACCTGGCAGTGAGAGTGTTAAATGGGGAGTGTTGCAATCAGTTCACAGTGTTTTTTCACTTTCAAATGTTGTAGTCAGATTTTCTGTCGCACTATGGCTAGGACGGATCTCCACCTTCTTTCGCCCGGGGCAGCCCCCCCCCCCCTTAGATACGGATGCGACTACCATTATTTATGTAAAAGACAACATTGCATGGGTCCTATCTTACTCTAGAGTCTAGACCCTATAAACATCTCTCAAAACTATCTAAACCTTGTTTTAAATGACGCATTGCGACTACAATATTGTATGTAGAACACAGCATTGCATGGGTCCTATGTTACTCTAGACCCCATAAACATCTCTCAAAACTGTCTAAACCTTGTTTTAAATGACGCATTGCGACTACAATATTATGTCAACACAGTTTAGCGTGGGCTTTGTCACCCGATATTCCGTATCGGAACGTTTTGTGAGTAACAATAGCCTAATCCTTTTGTGAGTAACAATAGCCTAATCCTTCAAAGGTTGTTCTGGGTTCGATTCTATGAAATTCAAATTTATTATCTATTAATTTATCATTCAAACACTTATAGGTTTATAACTATATATGTCTATGATTCGAATTTAGATGTAACTTACTTTCCCGACTCGAGTTTCGTCTATTTCACAAGACATTATCGAGGGAACTGAAAAATAGTTCACCAACAATTTCAAGTTCCCTTGATAATGTCTATGAAATAGACGAAACTCAAGCCGGGAAAGTTTTCTAATAATAAATTCATATTAACACATTCCGTGCCACATCATGTGTTTTCGCCTGACACGTACTTACGATAAGGTGAGTGTCAGGCAAAAACGCCTGATGAAATTTATAAAAAATGACCACGTCAGGCGTTTTCACCTGACGAAAATTATCCAATATGGCCACGTTAGGCGTTTTTGTCTGACAAAAATTATCCCCTTCAGGCGAAAACACCTGACATCGTGGGCCGATTGGGTATGTCATGCTTTTACCCCTTGGCACGCAATGTGTTAAGATGTCAACATAAGTAACATGTTCAAAAAATGTCTATTAATTGTTAAATATTTTGCACACTTTAGATTCTCCGATTCGTGTTCTAGGTGAGGAAACTTATTTGTGGTAAATAAAATAGTAAATGTTATTTTCTTTCGAAAAAAAAAAAGAAAAAAATATCCGATGTTTGTTATTTTTCATTTGGTTAAACGTCGCTTTCATCTTCATGATTATATCACGACGAGGGTTTTACCCTCCATTCGCTGGACACTCACAAACCTGCTACTCAAATTAACCTCACTCAGCCTGGGTGGGGACGGGAATAGCCACGAGATCACGAGGGTTCGAATGATCACCCACCCAATCATAACCTCGGTGGACGTTGCTCTGTTATTTTTTTTAAACAACAACAGATCACCATTAATTTGGGTGCCAATGGGGTTTCATAAAAAATGTTATAAAGAAAACTGTGTACTTAAACATAATAAATAAAATAGAGCCAGCGTCGATGGCATGTTGAATACACCGGTTCCCTTCAGAACACCGAAGTTAAGCGACATCCAGCGAGGTTAAGACTTGGATGGGTGACCATTCAAATTCTAATTCTCGTGACGCTGGCTTTTCCCGGCCCCACTCAGGCTGGGTGAGGTCAATGTGAGTAGCAGGTTTGTGAGTTTCCTGCGAATGGAGGGTAAAACCCCCGTCGTGATATGACCATGGCAGTTGAAAGCGACGTTAAACCCCACTTAAAAAAAAAAAAAAAAAAAAAAAAAAAAAAAAAAAAAAAAAAAAAAAAAATAGTATTATAAGAATTAGGACCAAGTCCCTTTTATTATTATTATTTATAATATACTTAGTTCAATAACAGACCTCAGTAGGTTGATCGATAAGGCGGCGGACTTGTAACCTGGAGGTCGGTGGTTCAAGTCCCGGGTTCAGTAAAAATTTAGTAAAGCGAGTTGGAGTAGTTGTGGCATCACGAAAGTGATCAACACAAATATGATAACTTAACTTAACAATATTTAGTTCAATAAACATTTTTTCTTTTTTTCATACTTCATTCTCCACAGCAAACATTCCTGCTCCGTCTTCATAATAATAATACCCTTTAATGGAAGTTAACCACCAGGCGAGGTTAATGCTCAAAGCATTTTCTACCACCTAACCCTCAGAGTCTTATTATTATGTGGTCACAAACTCAAATTAATGAGGAAAAATAGCCAGCGTCGATGGCATGTTGAATACACCGGTTCCCTTCAGAACACCGAAGTTAAGCGACATCCAGCGAGGTTAAGACTTGGATGGGTGACCATTCAAATTCTATTTCTCGTGACGCTGGCTTTTCCCGGCCCCACTCAGGCTGGGTGAGGTCAATGTGAGTAGCAGGTTTGTGAGTTTCCTGCGAATGGAGGGTAAAACCCCCGTCGTGATATGACCATGGCAGTTGAAAGCGACGTTAAACCCCACTTTAAAAAAAAAAAAAAAAAAAAAAAAAATGAGGAAAAATTCATGCACTGGGTGGGATTAGAACCAACGGATCCCTACGCTACCTGGATTGCCAGACTAGCGCCTTAACCACTTGACTACCAGTGCACGTCTTCAGACCCCACCCCTCTTATCTTCTTCCGCATACCTCTCAACCGCATCCCAACAGTTCTTATCATTGATATCTGGCACATCACTTTCATCCATACCAATATCATTGCATAATTTTTATTCCATTTTCATAGGAGACATGTTCAGATATTACCTGCTCAATAATTAACAAAAGATAACATTTAACACATGCGTTTTAACAAAAATATACTATATTTTCAATAATTGTTGATCTTATTATTAAATATTCCTTCTCCACACAATTCGAAATAAAATATTTAAATATAAACAAAAAAGTAATACATAATTTTGATCTTAGTCAACTCTTTCAAATATTTTTTGTCAAAAAAATACTGCCCCGACCGAGGATCGAACTCGAGATCTCACGACTACGGACAACACCGTGTAGTCACAACCGTTCACCGGGTTTATAAAGTCGCGGGATTGAAACCCAGCCGGGGCATGACAAGAAATCCTCCCATTTGAGATTTAGAGCACATAATAATCTCGGGCTAACTGCTGGAATAATGGGACTTTTTAGTCTTAATCGTACATTATAGATAAGGCGACATATTATTAAGAGCAGAGCAAAGACACCTAAACTTCCACAGTTAAAAAAGAAAATGAAACACGGTAAAGATAGTCCAGTCGAATTGATGTTTGAGCTTGCAAATTATCGATGGTTTTTGGGCTTCCTGAAGTTAGCTGTAGGAATTTTTGTAGGAAAACTATACCAAAAAACAAAACACTACTCTACCAAACAAGGTACCAAAATTGCAGAAAGTTCCGATTTTTTGCAAGCTCGTGCCCTTTTTTTTGTTAATTTGACTGGTCTTAAAAATTCAGAGAAATTCTTTATTATAATAGAAAAGAAGAAGAAAATAAAATGAATTTGTGTTGTAAATGAAAAGCGTTTTGGCATAACTTTAAAGATTAAAATTATTGTCATCAATTTTCTTATCTTATGGTTTACCAATTGAGCTGTGGTATTGAAATAGAGAACCCTTAACCAATCAGGAAGGAAATTCCCTCTGTGAATATAAATTTCCTAAAATTGTTCGTCACAAAAATTGGTAACTATTATCTGAATATCTATAATCTGGATTATAGCCTTGGTTTTTTTTTTCTTGATAAAATTAATTGTATTTAAATTACTAAAAAAAAAAAAGTAAGAAGTACCAACCAACACAGAATCTTCTTTCACTTTGCTTTTCCCAAATTACTTGGGGTCGGCATTGTTCAACCTCATGGTTGACGTCGGTTGGTTGGTTGCACCAATACAGAATACAACACCAAATACTGTGGAAAACTATAATTCCATTCCAATTTTTGCGACGGGTGTAGAATTTTTTCTACAAAGAAATTTACTAATTTTTATATACAAATAAATCATCCTTCTTAATAGTTATTATACAATATATTTTATAAAACTCTTAAAACAGTCTTTAGTTTAACATTTTATAAGGATATCCAACACATTCCCATCGATGAAGCTTCTTTTTGACTCCTATTGTATTTTTAGATTAGATAGCTAGGGATAAGGTAAACTAAAAGGATCGATTCTGCTTAAGTGGGAAATGTGATTATGATAGAGAAATGAAGACAGAGAAATGAAGACAGTTTTTTATGGTCTTTTTTTTAAAAAAAATAAACGCTTTTTTTTGATTTTTTGTGCCAACTTGCCATAAACCAAAGAAGGTAAAATATACATTTGTGTAGATTATTAATTTTTCGATACAACATTGTGTAGATTATTAAGTTTTCTATACAACATTTTTGTAGATTATTAAGTTTTCTATACAACATTCTTAGATTTTTACAATTTTTTCTCCCACAAGAGTTTCTCTGGTTTTATGTTTGGTATAAAGTTATCTTTGGCTTAAATATATCGATTCAAAGATGAAAAATCTATAAGTGACTCGAAGCTTTTCTTTAAAAAAAACTTGGTTATTCACTTAAAAAACTCTTGGAGTAAAAAATTTCTTTGTAAACAATTTGGAAGAAAAACCACTCTTATTCTCTCACTTTATTGAATAAAGTAAGCAAAGTGTTGTTTCCAAACTATTTATAATTTAAACGTAAATAGACGAAGATTTTTCCTTAAAGTGTACAAAAACTAGTACAAATGGATCAAACATATTCAAACCTAGATAATAATCAGTGGGTGATAGGTGGAATTATTATTATCTGATCTAGTTGCAGGGTTTTCAGTGAAACTCTAACAATTAACACTGCAACCTAATTAGATCTATTGTGACCAGTTGATTCTATTTGGTTTTAACGTTCTGATTGAGATAGATAGTCAGGACCGGGGTTTTACCCTCCATTCGCTGGGAATCGTACTAGCTACCCACATTAACCTCACCCAGCCTGGGTAGGGCCGGAAATGCCAGCCTCACGTCTGTGGAGGCAACAGAATTTTCTTCGAAAAGTCTGCTCCAACCGGAGATTGAACTCGGGATCTCTGGACTACGGGCAGTAGTCACAACCATTACGCCACGGAGGCTGGTGGATTTATAACTAGAAAAGTTCTGGTTCGAATTCTACTCTGGGGAATAAATAAATATAGCGGTATGGATACCCAACTAGAAAGTTGGGCTTTCATATTCAGGTATGGAGGAAGAAATATTTTTTTTTCTTCTGATGAAGATGAGAATGTGTTGGATAAAAAAAGGACGGATATAAAAAAATCTTCCTAAAGTTAATATGCTGTCATTATAAGAAAAACACTTGGATAGATATTTATGGTTTTTTTAAGTAATTCTTTCAAATAATTCTAAAATTCATCTCGTTTTTTTTTAAACTCATTTTTTAAGAGGTTTTTAATTTTCAAAAATACTAGAAATTCTTTTCTTAAAAAACCTTTATTTAACTGAAGCAAAATCGATTTAGCTTTCAAATAACAAAATTAAAAACTTTCAGTTATTCTTTAGAAAATATTTTCGATTTTCAGAACTAGCATCAAAGTGTTTCTTCTTACAACAACAGCAGAAAAGGTACACACACACAATACGAAAACAACCCGCGTTCAGGAACGGAAATATACTTTCTGTCGCCCAGATTGGCTGAATAAAAGCCATTAGTGGGCGCAAGTGGCCGCCCTCTGAATGCTGTTCTTCAGGTCTCGTAAGGGGCTAACCCCCCTTGAATCCGTTCCTGAACCCGTTCTATTTTATACACTAGGGCACAGAAAATAAGTCTATCTTTCATACATAGAGCCTTTGTACACAAGAGAGCCCAGGCTACGCAGCCAGAGACAGTCAGGCTACGCAGCCAGAGACAGTCAGGCTACGCAGCCAGAGACAGTCAGGCTACGCAGCCAGACAGTCAGGCTACGCAGCCAGACAGTCAGGCTACGCAGCCAGACAGTCAGGCTACGCAGCCAGACAGTCAGGCTACGCAGCCAGACAGTCAGGCTACGCAGCCAGACAGTCAGGCTACGCAGCCAGAGACAGTCAGGCTACGCAGCCAGACAGTCAGGCTACGCAGCCAGACAGTCAGGCTACGCAGCCAGAGACAGTCAGGCTACGCAGCCAGACAGTCAGGCTACGCAGCCAGACAGTCAGGCTACGCAGCCAGACAGTCAGGCTACGCAGCCAGACAGTCAGGCTACGCAGCCAGACAGTCAGGCTACGCAGCCAGACAGTCAGGCTACGCAGCCAGACAGTCAGGCTACGCAGCCAGACAGTCAGGCTACGCAGCCAGAGACAGTCAGGCTACGCAGCCAGACAGTCAGGCTACGCAGCCAGACAGTCAGGCTACGCAGCCAGAGACAGTCAGGCTACGCAGCCAGACAGTCAGGCTACGCAGCCAGACAGTCAGGCTACGCAGCCAGAGACAGTCAGGCTACGCAGCCAGACAGTCAGGCTACGCAGCCAGAGACAGTCAGGCTACGCAGCCAGAGACAGTCAGGCTACGCATCCGGACAGCCAAGCTAGGCATACAGCCAGGCTTCGCATCCGGAGAACAATGCTAGGCATACAGACAGCCAGACTACGCAGCCTTCAGACAGCCAGGCTGTCTAGTGGGGCGATGGTCTTTATGTACACTCGGTTTTAAAAAATAAGGCTTTCACACACATGGAGCGTTCGTCCAGTAGACAGCCAGGCTATGCAGCCATGGCTGTTTAGTGGGCGATAAACTTTATGTATATTCGTTTAAAACAAAATAAGGCTCTGGTTGGTGTGTGGGGCAAGATACACTGGGGTGCAAGGATTCTGTACTATCGCTCACCGGAACACGGGGTTATCTTCACCTGAGGAGAGGAAGAGAGGAGTTTTATTATAAATTAATTATTATTATATTATTTCGCAAACATTTTTGCCTTTTATTAAAAAAAAAAAAAAAAATCAGTTTTTCTCCACAGAAAAAAATCAGTTTTTTTCTCCTTATTAAGCTTGTCGTTGAAACACCTTTGGATGTCATGTCTTCCTGTAATTTTTATGCTTAAAATTTTAAAATTCTAGCAGGACTTTATGCTGCCATACCGGCGCGTGCCTGGCTAGTATAAATTAATACAGCACTCGTGCCATGAGCAATCAGGAGAGTTTAAAATGAAAAATTCAGAAAAATAATACCAAAAAAAAATCATTTTACTTTACATTGTGCATTATTATTATTTAACACTTTATTAATTGGACATATTATATACAACACAGATAAGAAGTACAAATTAAAATACAATATAAAAGAAGTAAAAGAGAGAGAAAAAAAAATATATACATAATATATGTCCTAATTAAAGGGCGGGGTTATTGCCATTGGCAATCTCTTCCACCCAACCCAACATTATGAGTATTACATATAACCATGAAAACACCATCGCCAGCGTGGATGGCGCGTTAAATGCACCGGTTTGCGTAGGATCATCGAAGTTAAGTAACGTCAAGCGAGGTGGATATTTCGTGATGCTGGCGGGCATTCCCTAATGCCCATGGCATTCCCTAATGCCCATGGCATTCTCTTAAACATCACCATTTATTTCAAATAAATAAATAAAGATAACATAAAAAAGGGGAAAAAAGAAAAGAAAAAAAAACACATCTTTTTGAATGGGATATAAATTCATCATCATAGGATGACGTCATCGTGAACAATGGTAGCCAGACAGTGGAGGAATGACTCAGCACTTCTACCACTGTCTTTACAAGGAGGCTAATAATTGACAAGGGCCCCCAGAGCCAAGCCAATGCTGGTCTACTTCCTGTTTATAGTCCCCCAGCCAGACTGCTGGTCTACTCCCTGTTTATAGTCCCCCAGCCAGACTGCTGGTCTACTCCCTGTTTATAGTCCCCCAGCCAGACTGCTGAACCACTCCCCGTTTATAGTCCCCCAGCCAGAATGCTGGTCTACTCCCTGTTTATAGTCCCGCAGTCAGACTGCTGGTCTACTCCCTGTTTATAGTCCCCCAGCCAAAATACTGGTCTACTCCCTGTTTATAGTCCCCCAGCCAGACTGCTGGTCTACTCCCTGTTTATAGTCCCTCAGCCAGACTGCTGGTCTCCTCCCTGTTTATAGTCCCCCAGCCAGACCACCATTTATTTAAAATTAATAAATACAGATAACATAAAAAAAAGGAAAAAGAAAAGAAAAAAAACAGATTTTTTTGAATGTGATTAAAATTGGATCTCAAAAAAAAAAAAAAAAAAAAAAAATATATAAGACGAAAAACACATCTTTTTGAATTGGATCTTTAAAAATAAAAAAATAAAAACTCCCCACAAAACAAGAGGACTGCATCCCCTTAGTGTGGGGTAGTCGCATTAAATATATGTTACCTATTATACCTATTATGTACAATTATTAATGCAAATAAATTACAAATTACAAGACACCCACCCTGAATGTGCCGATCAGTTCTCGCCCGATCGTCGACAATGTAGAGCGAGGTGAGCAGGAAGAAGACCCCGCCCAGTACCTCTACGAAGCTAGTGATGAAGAGGGCGTACTGGAGAGAGAGGAACTCGTCCTCAGCGGTGGTGGAGGCTTCTCTCAGGGAGGGAATAGAATAGAACTTCGAGTCTGAGATGAGGAAAGAAAAAAATAAAATACACCGTCAATTACGGTCGAGAGAGAAAGAAAGTAAATTTTATTCACAAACAACTGACATCACTATCGATGCTTGCCATAAGACACAGTACTCTTGTTACTTGTGTTTTGAAGTAGATAATGACGATGGTTATTTTCAGGATGGTTTGTACAGGGGGTTATGAATTATACGACAAGAACCGCGAATAGCTGTGACAACGATTTCATTAATCATAGATTTCGGGAGATTGAATGTTTTTCGAAAGTCTTCCAAATTCTTTGTGATAGCTCCTCGTGCTCCAACCAGTAGACCAATGACAGATATTTCTTGGATCTGGTAATGTTGTTGGAAATATGAAACACAAGGTTCAATACTTCCTCTGATAATGTACAAGAATATTTATATTATTTAAAATAATTTGTAACAGAACAATAACATTGTAAATTCAAATAATCATAAAATCATTTTTTCCCCTTGATATCTAAATTATAATCGTTTCTATTAATTTTTTTCTGACGGGTCATTCATAATTATATTATGTCAAGACCATCTGTCAAATAAAATACCTATGTTGAAAAAAAAAAAAAAAAAAAAAAAAAATCGCCAGCGTCGATGGCGCGTTGAATGAACCGGTTTTCGTAGGATCACCGAAGTTAAGCAAAGTCCAGCGAGGTGAATGCTGGCATCCACCTCGCTGGCATTCCGGCCCAACCCAGGCTGGGTGAGATTAATGTGGATAGCAGGTTTGTGAGTTTCCTGCGAATGGAGGGTAACACCCTCGTGATATGACCTGCATGGTCTGCATGTTGAGGGCGACGTTAAACCCAAATCAAAAAAAAAAAAAAAAAAAATCGCCCGTTAGTGACAATGCAATTCATACAAGTAAATTGTATAACAAATACCTTGATTCAGGTGACTCGTCGATGTCATGTTTGCCGACTCCGCCAGCGCTTGGGCGAGCGATTCGAGAGAAAGCGATGAGTTGTTCCCGAGGGAGGAATATGAGGAAGTAGATGAGGGGAGCACTGAGCTAGCGAGCAGGGTGGTGCTGGCCACGTGAAATGAGGCCCGGAACATTTCTGATAGCTGCAGAGAGAGAGAGAACAATAATTATAGTAATAATGTTGAACCGACCTCAGTAGCTTGATCGATAAGCCGGCGGACTTGTAACCTGGAGGTCGGTGGTTCAAGTCCCGGTTTCAGCAAAGATTTAGTAAAGCAAGTTTGAGTAGATGTAATATCATACGGAAAGAAATAATAATATCAACTTATTTATACTGCCCGATTAGGACTATTAAGTCCCATTATTACAGCAGTAAGCCCAAGACATATTATTATGTGGTAAAAATCCCAAATGGGAGAATAACATGTCATGTCCCGGCTGGGTTTGAACCCGCGACCTCTGGTATCTCTAGATTTACAGAGTGCCGCCTTTACCACTGAGCTATCGGGAGAGACAATAAAGGAGAGACCAGGCCTATCTGATAAGGACTGAAGGCATGGGATATGACTATATGAGAATCTGGAAGTCTTCTGCTATGGATCTTGGGATAGTTATAGATAAGTTCCAGCATAATATAAATAACCAAGGAGCACAATCACTCACCAGACCTATCAGATAAGGACTCCCCGCGTCACCGAAGGCATGGGATATGAGAATCTGGAAGTCTTCTGCTATGGATCTTCAGATTGTTATAGATAAGGTTTTTCCTTAGAAGCCCACATTTTTTTGTATTAGCTTAGGGAAAGTTTTGCTTTGTACACTATATGTATATTGATTCTAAATAAAACAATTTATCTTATCTTATCATAATATAAATGCACAACCACTCACCAGACCTATCAGATAAGGACTGCCCGCGTCTCCGAAGGCATGGGATATGAGAATCTGGAAGGCCTCCGCCGTGGCTCTGCGCAGAGGTATCACCACGTAGAGGGTCATGTCCGCCACGATGGACCAGTTGAGATTCAGGAAGATCTGAAACATAATAAACCAGTCAGTAAAAAAAGCCGTTCTTGAGATAATGATAATTTTATTCGGTTTTCAATCATAATCATTGCTAAAAGTTCCACTAAGTACATTTGTACTTTTTGGGAGTTTCTTTATTTTTGTTTACAGACCGACTTATTTTGTTTACAGATGCACAGAGAGACAGACACACAGACCCATGGCTGAAACTTTGGATTTGGGCTCTGGGGAACTATCGAAAATTTTGGGTGATTCCTTATTATAGGACGAAGAAAGTAAAAAAATAGACCGACAGACAGACACTAAACCAAAGTTTCTCAGGAGGTTATGAAACGTTAAAAAATATGAAAACAATTAAATCAGCGCACAATAATATTTCTTTACATAAAAAACCAACACAAAACTTCCGATTTCTAATATTAGAAATTTCTTGGAAGTAATAGGTTACGTACTATCATCTTTGAATTTTTTTAAAAGTTATCATAATTATTTGTGTTAATCACTTTCGTGATGTCACAACTGCTAAAACTCGCTTTACTAAATCTACGCTGAAACCGGCACTTGAACCTCCGACCTCCAGGTTACAAGTCCACCGGCTTATCGATTAAGCTACTGAGGTCGGTCCTAATCTATATTAGTAATAGAAAGGTCAAAAACTCTGGCACGAATGACGACTAAGTCGTTAAAGTGCAATTAAAAAAAGAGGTCACAAACTGAAATTAATGAGGAAAAATTCGTGTACTGGCTGGGATTCGAACCAACGGATCCTTACGCTACCTGGATTAAGAGACTAGACGTTTATCACTTGACTACCAGTGCACCTGATAACGTATTATCTTTCTGAACAGTTTCATTTAACCCATTGCCTACCATAGGTAGCACATTTGCAAGACATTGGTATCGCCTGGGGTACCGGGGTTGCATACGTTTGAACCTTCTTGGGTACCATGTATAGCATATATGCAAGACAATTTGTCTAGCATATATGCTATACACGGTCCCTAGTGACAAGGAAATATGGGTGCTTTGTCTGGGGGACCGCGTGTTGCACATATGCTAGACAGGTGGTTTTGATGAAAATACCCTTGGTCCCCCAGGGCTAGTTTCATAAAAATGGCTTGGTAGGCAATGGGTTTTTTTTAAGCTTTATTAGGTAGAACAAAAAATATATACAGTAGAACACAATAAAATATAAAGAAAAACAAAAAGATTAAAGAAATATACAAGAAGGAAAAAAAGAGAGAAATGTCCTACCTAAAGGGCGGGGTTATCTTATATTTCTTAAATCTCCTTAATATGCATCCACTCACCTCGCCCAGGAACATACACAGGAAGCACCAGGCCAGGTTTCGGCCGGCCAGAAGAATGGCCCCGAAAACCAGGGGGGCCGACGCGAGCAGGCCGAAGGCACAGATGAGGGGGTCGGCCCTCTCGTACTTGTGCTTGAGCCGCTGAGACAGGAAGGAGCCGAGGGGAACCCCGATCACACCCGAGAGCATGGCGATGATGCCGAACTTTAACGAAATGCTGGAACAGAGAGAATTACGAAAAAATTGAAATCGGAACCAAAAAATATTTTTTTTTTTTTTTATACGAAAACGAATACAATACTTCCAAATGCTAATATTAGCAACTATCGGAAGTAATAAGATAATAGATTTCCCTAGTAATGTAATAAATAAATAAATGTGTTTCTCTGTGTTATTATATCACAATTTTAGTGGACTAACAATAAAGCAGCTACTCATTTTTCCTTACGAAGTATGAGTAAAGTAAAGTGAAGCTTTCATTTGCTGTAAAAATCCAGTGGATATAACAATAGTCAAAAATAAAAATAAGGTTAAAAATATACCTAAAACTTAAAACTAATATTATATAATTATGAGAAATTACATTCTAATAATGTGTTCCAGATATTCTTATTTACTATAGGGACTGACATCCTGAAAAAGACCATTCAGTTTATCTTTAAACAGAACTCCTCCTTCGTAGTGTACCCCGAACATCCAAGTACCGAGCAGAAAAAATCCTGCCCCGCTGGGGATCGAACTCAGGTCACTGTGCGTGCAATGCCTAGCGCGCTAACTTCTCAAAATATCAAAAATAATAATAAATAATAATAAATGGAAGAGAATGCCGTAGGCGTTAGCACCGCCCTTGATCAAGTTTTGTTTAATAATATCAACTTTTTTTTCTTGTAAATTGTATACCTATACTTTATTTTGTAAATAAAACTTGATTAAATCTGTTTAATAATAATAATAAAATATTCAGACTTCACGATACTCACTCGTCCATGGTGGTGTTCTCGTGTCCCGGCTGGAGTCGAACCCCGAGCTCCAGATAGTGAGGCCCGAACCAGGCCAGGGCCCCCGCCACGAAGGCCACACAGGTGAAGCCCAGAGTCGAGAACATGAAGCTGGGGCTGGAAATTAAATAGAGAAATGAATAACTACAGTAAGCCCAGAGTAGAGAACATGAAGCTGGGGCTGGAAGTTAAATAGAGAATTGAATAACTACAGTAAGCCCAGAGTAGAGAACATGAAGCTGGGGCTGGAAGTTAAATAGAGAAATGAATAACTACAGTAAGCCCAGAGTAGAGAACATGAAGCTGGGGCTGGAAGTTAAATAGAGAAATGAATAACTACAGTAAGCCCAGAGTAGAGAACATGAAGCTGGGGCTGGAAGTTAAATAGAGAAATGAATAACTACAGTAAGCCCAGAGTAGAGAACATGAAGCTGGGGCTGGAAGTTAAATAGAGAAATGAATAACTACAGTAAGCCCAGAGTAGAGAACATGAAGCTGGGGCTGGAAGTTAAATAGAGAAATGAATAACTACAGTAAGCCCAGAGTAGAGAACATGAAGCTGGGGCTGGAAGTTAAATAGAGAAATGAATAACTACAGTAAGCCCAGAGTAGAGAACATGAAGCTGGGGCTGGAAGTTAAATCAATAAATGAATAACTACAGGAAGCCCAGAGTAGAGAACATGAAGCTGGGGCTGGAAGTTAAATCAAAAATTAAAAAAAACAGTAAGCCCAGAGTAGAGAACATGAAGCTGGGGCTGGGAATTAAATAAATGAATAAATAAATAAATGAATAAATAAATAAATAAATAAATAAATAAATAAATAAATAAATAAATAAATAAATAAATAAATAAATAAATAAATAAATAAATGAATAAATAAATAAACAAATAAATGAATAAATGAATAAATAAATGAATAAATGAATAAATAAATAAATAAATAAATAAATAAATAAATAAATAAATAAATAAATAAATAAATAAATAAATAAATAAATAAATAAATAACTTCAGTAGGGACGAAATAAATAGACAGTATCGAGATTTTATGTCATGTCATTTATGGCATATGAGAGAAGCCCAGAGTAGAGAACATGAAGCTGGGGCTGGAAGTTAAATAAATAAATAAATAACTAAATAAATAAATAAATAAATAACTACAGTAGGGACGAAATAGACAATATCGAGATTTTATGTCATGTCATGCATAAGAGAAGCCCAGAGTAGAGAACATGAAGCTGGGGCTGGGAATTAAATAAATAAATAAAATAAATAAATAAAGTTTTCATTGTAAATAATTGTTTACACAAAATTAAGTCAAGGACAGAAAAATAAATAAATGAATAACTACAGTAAGGGCGATTTTTTTTTAAACACGTTGAACACCATGAAATCCACCATGAAACCCACCATGGTGGGTTTCATGGTGGTTCCGTGTTGTTCCGTGGTTACTGATGTTCCGTGAAAGTCACCGGTGGGTTGCATCCAGATTTTTCAGAGCACACAATGATACTCAGTCATGAAACCCACCGGTGACCTAAAGGGGACATTAATTAAAAATCGCATTTTTGTCCCATGTACCTGGGAAAAAACTAGAAAAAAGCCTCGGTGTTCAACGTGTTAAAGATGAGTGTTTCACAGCCGTTTTTATTTCGTAGCCATGAAACAGGAGCTACGCTTGTGGTCTGTGTTGTAGCCCCTACCCATCCCGTAGTATGCCTCCCCTCTGATGGGTGAGAAGTGACACAATACTTTCCAATGAGGTGCTGGGTCAACACGAGCGCATCGGAAGGTATTCCTTACAAACAATTATAACCTAATTAAGAATACAAATTTTTGTCGGCACGGTAGATCGAACCCGGGACCATCCGCATGGCAAGCGAGAGCTTAACCACTGAGCTAATCGCGCGCTCACTGTTGTCTATTAAAAATATTTAATAGACAAATAGACAACATCGAGATTTTATAACAAGAATTCATCTTCTTTTAATTTAATAGTAGGTAAGTAAACTTTGTAATAATTACATAACATGTACATTGAAATTATAGATAAAATATTTCATCAAGCGCTCTAGTGCTAGGGATGGTATCCCCCACACACTCGGCATTCCCTCGCTGAATGGCCATCGACAAACACTGGATTAAAAATTGCCTTGATCTATCCTCTCCACACGATCTTCTCATTCCTTCCCCAATCCTGTTTATTAAACTAATGGTTTCTGCCGCCCAATGACCTAGAGTTTCTACTGAGAATGCTACAAAATTAAAATTTTGCTTGATTATGGAATAGTCTAGCTGGGGGACTATAAACAGGGAGTAGACCAGCAGTCTGGTTGGGGGACTATAAACAGGAAGTAGACTAGCATTGGCTTGGTTTTGGGGGCCCTTGTCAATTATTAGCCTCCTGGTAAAGACAGTGGTAGAAGTACTGAGTCATTCCTCCACTGTCTGGCTACCATCGTTCAAGATGACGCCACCCTATGATGATGATGGAATATACATATATCATGTCATGTACTGTACGAGTATATGATGTCATGACATAGCATTAGTTTTACCCATCTAGAAAACCCTCCACAAAATTTCAAGAAACCCTTTCAAAAAGTATGGAATCCAAAAAATGATACACATTGTACGACATTTTTTAATATGTAAAAATGTCGATTATGCGGGAAACTCTACGTGACAAGTAGGTATTTGCAACTCTATCCAGACTCTCATATAACAACAACGCCATTCTATTTAAGCGCAAATCCGAATGTTTTTCCCACAAACGGTTCCAGTATGAAATTAATGTGCTGAAATGTAGATTTATGATGTGCAACATGACCCAGGCAGGTGACACACCCATAAACTAGAGTTCACATATTTATATACAGGGTGTTTCAGAAAAGTGTGCCTTTATTTATTTTAACCACGTGTTATATGGACCATTTTCGAGGGGCTCAAGTCTCTAACAAAAAGCTCGAAAGTGCTTCATAAGGGAGATACAGTTAACCCTCCTGTGGCCGCCCCTGTGAGTGCAATGACCTCGATTTTCACATCAAAATAACGGCGTCATCTTGTATTGGGAGTTCATTTTCTGCGTTTCAATAACTCGTAACAGGTACGAAATTCAACATCTTAGATTTTTTTAAAGAACCTTTAGAGGCGTGCATCTCCCGTATGAAGCACTTTCGCTCTTTTTTTTATACACTTGACCCCCCCTAAAATGGTCCATATAACAAGTGGTAAAAATAAAGGCACACTTTTTTATTTATTAAGATGAGTGTTTCACAGCCTTTTTTATTTCGTAGCCATGAAACTGTGGTCTGTGTTGTAGCGTGCCCATCCCGTAGTATGCCTCCCCTCTGATGGGCGAGAAGTGTCACAATACTTCCCATTTAAGTGCTGGGTCAACACGAGCGCACCGGAAGGTATCCCTTACAAACAACTGTAACCAAATTTTGAATACAAATTTTTGTCGGCGCGGGGGTTCGAACCCGGGACCTTCCGCATGGCAAGAGAGTGCTTAACCACTGAGCTATCCATGCGCTTACTGAAACACCCTGTACATAGCTCCTATCGCACAGTTCTCTTAGAATGTAGTATTCACATTTCATACTCAGTACATAAACATGTGTCTACATCCGCCAAGATTGAAGCCAGGACGCAATATGAGATGAGGAGAGTTCTGCCTGTGGGTACTTGCAGAAAATCCTGCATATTTTTTTTATTATTTATTAACACTCTTTAGTGGAAGGTAACCACCAGGCGAGAATAATGCTCAAAGCATTAAAATAATTATTTGTATTGTACATATGTCCATTTATATCTAATAAAGTGTTTAATAATGGCCAGGCTCAAACGTTGGGTGAGGTTTGATGCTGCTCTCTTAACTTCGTCATCTCACATCGGCGCTCATCTAGAGATTTACACATTACAATTAGAGGCGGATGTTTTCACAGTAGGAATAAGCGTAGCATGGATTGCACAATGTTTGGTGTAGGTGTATTGTTGTGTTTCTCCGACTCGTCACACAAATTATGAAATGTTGATTTTTCACGGCGGCTCTCCCTCTCCTTCTCTCTCTCTTTCTCTTCCCCTCCTCTCCCTCCTCATCCTTGTCTAATTTATCAGGGCTGAGATTAGGGATTGTTCTCTCTCTCTCTCTCTCTTATAAGTTATTTTAATTAGCTTTGGAGATATTATTTTTGAAAATTTAAAATTGTTATGAAAAAAATAAACCAAATCAAATCTCACTCACTCACTATCTCTCACTCACTCACTCTCTCACTCACTCACTCACTCACTCACTCACTCTCTCTCTCTCTCCCTCCCTACCTCTCTCCCTCCCTACCTCTCTCCCTCCCTACCTCTCTCCCTCCCTACCTCTCTCCCTCCCTCCCTTGTCTTATCAGGGCTGAGATTAGGGATTGTAAAAAAAAAGATTAACATATAGACTGAATTAATTTTTTATCCAATCAATATCCCTTTCTCTTCTTCTTTCTTTCTTTCTTTATCTCCCTTTCTCTCTCTCTCTCTCACACACTCACTCAGTCATTCTCTCACTCACTTTAGTCACTCACTCACACACACTCTCTCCCTCCTCCTTCCTTTCCTCACCCAAAAAGTTAAGTTTATACAAAATGTATTTTCTCTTGATGTAAATGAATTTACCACGTTTTCAATCGAAATTCAATTAGAAAATCTCCTTCTCTCTCTCTCTCTCCCCCTGTACCCCCATCGAGTCACCCCATATGTGTGTTTCACATTGTCTGTGTCACGGGGTCACAACACAATACACCGCTCTACACTAATCTACACTAGACTCGTACACCGTTTAAACTAATCCACTCGAGACTAGACACTGCAGATAATGGTTACAATTTGGCAAACAGCCCTCTGTCTCTCTCACTCACTCACTCACTCTCTCTCTCTCTCCTCACTCACTCTCTCTCACTCTCTCTCTCCCTTTCTTTCTCTCTCTCCGCCTTTCTTTCTCTCACTCTCTTTCTTTCTCTCACTCACTCACACACTCACTCACTCACTCACTTACTCACGCTCTCACATACATATTATGTAGGTTATTTATTTATTTATCATACGGCTTTATTACACATCTCAAAGTGAGAAGACATGTGTAATAAACTTGATCAGGAAATCTGATGGCAGTGATTGTCTGATCGCCGAAATTGTCAGTACTTTAGCCGCATGTCAATGCGTTGCCCAGGGTGAACCACGAGGTGAAATTATGTAGGTATTATATGTAAAGTAAAAACTAAATAAACTCCTACATACATATTATCATGTAGTGAAAGCTCTCAAAAATAAATGACTACATATGTATGTACGTCAAAAATCTCAATGATTACATACGTATTTCGTCCTCTGGAATCGACATACTTTCCACTTCCTTGGTAAACTTGAACTCTCGCCTTGAACATTTTTTTTTTCCATCTAGGCCATTATATTCTTAGGGCGAAATTAATAGATAAATTCTATCACTCAAGTCATTGCTGAGCGTCGGATTTCCCTATCTTACACAGTACGCAATCGGTGACTTAGCGCCACAGAGGTATTACAAAAACGTCTATTAATTCCGCCTTTAGTCTTACACTGTCCACTCTGTTGTACAAAAAAAATCCATTGAATTGAATTTCTGATAAAATCTGAACTGTATTCCTGTGTCCCGTTCCAGAAACACTCTCCACTCTCAGAATCTCAACCGCCACACAACCCACTCAGATTGGTTATTGCGTTCGAATTGACCAATCAAAGTGCGTTGTGTGAAAATTGAAAGGGAGATTGCCAAAGTCAAAAACTTTGTGTGACTTTACTTGAATAGAAAAGGGAGATTTGGGGATTATGAGAGTGAGAGTGGTTTTCTGGATCGAGGGCTTGGTAAGAAATCTATTCAATGACGTCCAGGTATGTTCTGATATTCAAGTACATCTAATACAACTTCTCACTTTTCTGTTTCTACTGATTAAAATAGAGAGGTTAGTTGATGGCATTGATATTCAGAACTATTACCTGCTGATGAGAGCAAATGAGCTCGAAACAGCTGTCCAGGTATGTTCTGATATTCAAGTACATCTAATACAACTTCTCACTTTTCTGTTTCTACTTCTACTACTTACTTGCGCCACAGGGCCCGGATATCCTCCCGGTAGCTCGTCCTCTCTTCCCCGGCCCCACTCCTCCCTTCCGCCTCCCCTCTCTCAGGGTCCTCCATGAAGAATAGAATGAGCAGTACTGCGACTGCGCCCAGTATCGGCGTCACGCGTAGACTGTACTGCCACGAGCCCATGAGACTGTACGCCGCCGAGCCCGTGATGTATCCTAGCCCGCTGCGGAAAGAACAGGACTGTTGTTACACGAAATGTTTTTTTTGGGGGATATCAGAAGTTTTTTTTATTCAAATTCCATAACAGGATTGTTGTTACACGAAATGTTTTTTTTTTTTGGGGGATATCACTTGTTTTTGTTCTATTCAAATTTCATACCGACCTCAGTAGTTTGATCGGTAAGGCAACGGACTTGTAACCTGAAGGTCGGTGGTTCAAGTCCCGTGTTCAGCGAAAATTGTAACATTAACACAAATATGATAACACAAAGTTCCTTCGATAAATGATGCTTTTGAACTGTGATTTAAAAATATATATCATCATGTTTGAGTATTTTTGTGGTTGACATCAATGACACTCTTTGATTGACAAAAACAAGTCTGTCAGCTCAAGACAAGGAATTCCAACATGCCAAAAATATAGCGATTGTTTATTGACATTTTTATTATACTGTAAAGACAAGGAGTCCTATTATGTCAAAACATTAAATATAGCATCTGTTTATTGACATTTTTATTTGACTGTAAAGACAAGGAGTCCAATTATGCCAACAATTTAATATGGCACAATTGGCACATTCGTACTGACATTTTGATTACAAATTATTTTTAAACACTTTTTCTTTCAAATAATAATAATATAACTCTTTAGTGGAAGGTAACTACCAGCGAGGTTAATGCTCAAAGCATTTTCTACCACCTAACCCTCAGAGTCTTATTATTATGTGGTCACAAACTCAAACTAATGAGGGAAAAATCATGCACTGGGTGGGATTCGAACCAACGGATCCCTACGCTACCTGGATTACCAGACTAGCGCGCTAACCACTTGACTACCAGTGCACGGTAGTCAAATGCACTACATAATAAAGGGTTGGGTGGAAGAGATTGCCACAGGCAATAACCCCGTCCTTTAGGTAGGACATTAGTGTTATTTTCTTTTTTACTTATTTATTTTGTCATTTGTTTGTTTTTTCTTAATTTTATACTGTTAACATTGTACTCTGTCCTCCTAATAAAGCATAGTATAATAATAATAATAATAATAAACGTACACACCTTCCAATAGGAATTGCAAAGTAGAAGAGTGCGAGCATCTGAGATCTCAGATCACTCACAAACAGATCACTGATGATAGTAGGCGCTATAGTGGAGTAGCTGGCTTCTCCTATACCCACTAACGACCGAAAGAGAAGAAATAGAAGATAGTTCTGAAATGATGAAAAGAAAAAAATCAACAATTATATTAATTTATCAATTACATGCACCAATTGCACCACCTATATGGAAATTTATCTTTCAACTGTAGTGTTGACCCAGCACCTAAATGGGAAGTATTAGCCGTGTTGTTCTTTTGGATATTATTTTTCCCAGGTTCGGTATTTCCAAATATGTATTTCCATATTCTTCCAAGTTTAGCTTCCCCACTATTCGTGAAAGAAAACTGCGTTTCGGTATTTTTAAAGAAAAACAATGGAAAAATGAAAACTTAACCTATGAAAGCAATCAATGGAAGCAATAATTTTATAAATCCATTTTGGTTAACCAAACTAGAAGAAGATTTTTGCTCTTCCGAAAGAAAAAAAACGACTTTCTTCCAGTTCGTCCATTTTATTCCATTTGAACCCACTTTGGTTAGAAAGAAAAATATGGCTATTGTGTCACTTCTCGCCCATCAGAGGGGAGGCTACAAAATAAAAAAAGGCTGTGATTTATTTATATATGTATTTACACTTTTTTTTTTTTTTTTTTTTTACAAAAAAATCATCAACAACAAAAAAATAACAATAATTTTAAAAGAAAAACTTAGAAGTATGTACAAAAAGAAATAAAGATCAATATTAACTTTTAATTACAATTGTCTTGTAATCCGGGGCGAAGTTAATGCCTTAGGCATTCTCTGCCACTTAACCCCGAAACACTCTCTGTGAAACACTCATCTTAAAAGAACAACTTACATTCATGAAGGATCCCATGAATGTGGTTAGACACCACAGGAAGACGCCGAAAGCCATGATGTAGCGCCGACTATACCTATCTCCCAGGTAGCCAAACAGGGGCGCACAGATCATGTAACTTAGGACGAATGCAGTCTGCAGCAGGCCTGCCTTGTCGTCTCCTATGTTGAAGTCTTTGCGGATCTCAGTCAGTACTCCTGGAAAATAAATCAATAATACATCTTATGTCCCGGTACAAATACGAGTAGTGTCCCGGTAGGTCAGTGGTAAATGCGGCACCCTCTGGCGGCCTGGTCAAATTGACCACTATATGTATAAGGAAAAATAACCTCTTTATAAGAGAAACCTGCATAAAAGGGAAATCATTCCGGTCCATTGAGTTCTCTTATATCCAGGTTCTACTGTACATGTCCTAACTAAAGGGCGGATCTATTGTCTATGGCAATTTCTTCCACCCGACCTGTAATCTTCTCTAATTCACAGGATACTGAACATCCTATTACATTTGTGCAAGTCAGTAATAATTTATTACGTTCATTCTACTAATTACGAGTATTTAACAGCCTCCGTGGCGTAACGGTTGTGACTACTGCCCGTAGTCCAGAGATCCTGAGTTCGATGCCCGGTTGCAGCAGACTTTTTGCACAGAAAAATATGTTCCCTACCCATGCTGGGTGAGGTTATTGTAACTGGTACGATTTCCAGCGAATGAAGGGTAAAACACTTGTCCTGACTATCTCAAGACAGGAGGTTAAAACCAATATAATAGAATCAATGGACATGAAAGGAGCCTAGACATTGGATCTGGGCGTCCATATAATCCTCTCACCACCGTGATTTAGGTATCTGTTCCTATCTCACGGACACGGAATTGTTATTATTATTATTCTCAAACAGGTGGTGGCAGTGGCTACTCGTTGGATTTCAAATTACGCTTAACATCGTAGGAAGTGCGTGTAATTTGATGCAGTGGTGATTGTTTGTTATCGAGATATCATCAGCACTCGGTGAGCAATCGCTGAAAGATGAAACGAATAACTATCGCAGGTACCTATGTATAATTGTAGGTACACTGTATATTATACAGTACCGTGCACTGGTAGTCAAGTGGTTAACGCGCTAGTCTGATAATCCAGGTAGCGTATGGATTTTAGGGAAACACTCTTTAGTGGAAGGTAACCACCAGGCGAGGTTAATTCTCAAAGCATTTTTAGAGGTCACAAACTCAAATTATGAGGAAAAAATCATGCACTGGGTGGGATTGGAACCAACGAATTCCTCCGCTACCTGGATTACCAGACTAACGCGTTAACCACTTGACTACCAGTAAAGGTATATAAAGGTACGGAGGTCCATTTTTCAGTGCATATTTTACTTACATTGTATATAATGTATTATGTAAATCTTATTGTAAGAGCGATAAGAGAGAAACAAAACATTAATGCAACATCAGCAGATTTCGCCATATCTTTCTCTGTCTCCCTAAATCTCTCTCTCTCACTCATAATGATATTGTGTATGAATTTCCTAATCACCTGAATTACTGAATTAGCATGTCACGCCATATCATTGAATGCAAAATTACCAGGGGTTCCCAAAGTTCGGACTCTGAGGAACGCATCAGGAGCAGTCAGTAAAAAATCGAGTCACACTGGTCAGCTGATCACACACCACAAGATTTTCTTATAGTTCCATTTTCACTCAGCAAGCAAAACATCTACACATTATCCAAACCAAACTAAGATAAAGATAGATATCATATTTGTGTTAATCACTTTCGTGATATTTATGCACAACTACTCAAACTCACTTTACTAAATCCACGCTGAAACCGGGACTTGAACCACCGACCTCCAGGTTACAAGTCCGCCGCCTTGTCGATCAAGCTACTGAGGTCGGTAACTAAGGTAAAATATTAAATATAGATATCATATTTGTGTTAATCACTTTCGTGATATTTATGCACAACTACTCAAACTCACTTTACTAAATCCACGCTGAAACCGGGACTTGAACCACCGACCTCCAGGTTACAAGTCCGCCGCTTTGACGATCAAGCTATGTGGTCAGTACTAAGATAAAGATAAAGAGTTATTTATCTGTGTTGTTATGTCACAATTTTTAGTAGTATCGAAATTACGAGAACAAATGCTAATGCATCATATCTCCAACTAACCACTATATTCCAATATCAATCTCATATATTACCGCCACTGGGACCGACATTTTTTTCTCTAAAGGGTTTCTCTTATAAAGAGTTTATTTCCTCTTATAGGCCCCGACACCTAAAGCCGGAAAAAATACGACCCCGCCGGTATTCGAACCCGGGTCACCAGGAGTGCAAACCGAGCATGTTACCGCTAGGCCAAGGGAACTACTGCCTCCAAACCGAAGTACACACTATACATCTTGAAATTCACCATAATTTAAAACTCGTATATTTTTGACCTAAGATACTTACACATCATTTACTTTATCATTTTAGAGTTGATAAAAACACAAGGTCAAGCGCGATTACGTTATTCAACAATCCAAGTTTACTTTGGCAAAACATCTAATATCATAACACTGAATTCTAATTCTATTGATAATAATATTAATAATTAAAAAAAAAAATATTAACGATAAATTATTCTTATAATTAATTCTAATTCTAATATACTTATATACTGATATACATAGTTTTAATATACAAGGTGTCCAAGTTTTTTATATAGAAAATTTCAGATTCAACTCTAGGACACATGCTAAGACTAATCTTGGAATTTTTTTCGAAAAATGAAAAAAAAAAATCACTTGAAAAAAAAAGTTTTTACCTGAAAAATTAACTTATTGAAAAAAAGTGATAAAGGTTCTCATGTCTTTGTGTGTATGATTAAATTATTCAGTAAATTTCCAAAGTTTTCTTCCTAATTTTCATTCAAAACTCAGTTATTATTTTGTTCGTATCTCCGTTCAACGGCATATTTCGAAAAATGATCTGAGATAACTTTAGTCTTGGAATGTACCCTAGAATTGATCCTGAAAATTTCTAACAAAAGCTTGCACACCCTGTATAAAAAAATACAATAATGATTGGTACTATATTTATACTCAAAATAGTGTTGATATTTCTTAAAATATTATTAGTGATGATGATGATGATGATGTAGATATGTTAATTATGAACTATGAAGATAATACATAGTAATAAAATAGAATAGATAAAATAAAAATAGTAAAATATTTTCAATGAGAAAAACACTCATCTTTTTTCGCATGCAAATTTCAAACTAGATAAACTGAGACAAGGTCTCCAGTTCTTGACCTTAGGTTTAGAATTCAACTCGATTTCAGAACACAGCCAGCGCGCAGCGTCGTCGTTGATAGGATGTTGAATGCACCGGTTGTCGTAGGATCACCGAAGTTAAGCAACGTCCAGCGAGGTGAAGACTTCGTGATGCTGGCATTCTGGCCCAACTCAGGCTGGGTGAGGTTAATGTGGGTAGCAGGTTTGTGATGAGTTTCCTGCGAATGGGGAGGGTAACACTAACACACCAGTCATGATATGACCATGCAGTTGAAAGCGACGTGAAACTCAACAACAACAAAAAATCAGAACTATTCACGGGGAAGTGGACTCAACGCAGGGTAGTTTCATCATATTTGAAACAGTGGTTTAAAATTGAAAGGAGTTACAGAAAGAGGATGAAGGCCGTTAATAATAATACTCTTTAGTTTATTTTAATTATCGTATTTTTTTTATTACACATCTCAAAGTGAGAATGTAATGAGCTTGATCAGGATATCTGATGGCAGTGATTGTCTGATCGCCAAAATTGTCAGTATACTTTAGCCGCATGTCAATGCGTTGCCCAGTCAATGGTGAACCACGAGGAGGCGTACTAACATTTAGTAAAAGGTGTATTTTCTACCACCAAACCCTCAGAATCTCATTATTTCGGGATGCGTCACCATCCTATATACTATATATTGCTAATTGAATTGCATTATTCCCATGCCACACTGTATATTGCTAATTGTATTGCATTATTTCCATGCCACCCTGTATATTGCTAATTGAATTGCATTATTCCCATGCCACACTGTATATTGCTAATTGAATTGCATTATTCCCATGCCACACTGTATATTGATAATTGAATTTCACAGAGATGGGAGCAATCAGAGTGCGAAAGAGTACAATATGGTGGAGCAATTAACTGCTTGAAACCATAATGCGATTGGTCGATTGATTTCTGCAGAGGTGAAAGTACCAGGTAGGTACTTACTACTGCTCACAGCTTGCTATACCTATTCAGTAACCTGGATTACCTGAATATAAGAGAACTCAAGGGACATGGTTTTATTTTCTCTTATATAAAAGTTTCTCTTATAAAGAGGTTATTTTATCTTACGAGTATGCATTCCCCTGATCGTTATAAGTTATATTAGGAATGAAATGACCAACTTAAGCCATAGAAACGGCAATGCTGCTAGTATCTTGGGAAAAGAATTCTTTTTTAAAGATTTTTAAACCCAGAAACCATGAAGTCCAGAATGATCAATAAAAAAAATCTGGTGTGATACCATCCTTATCCCCCGAAAATAAGTCGAATTCCGCTACCGGTGACTCAATGGTAACAGATAGAAAAAAAATATATGACAAATTCGTAATCAGCACCTCAAAATCATCGGATTTGATATGTCACAACCCCCATCTAGGATGAATAATAAAAATGTTAGTGAAAGAGGTCCCGTGTCGCGTCTTCTCCATAAATGAAGCCTACGTACCAAATTTCAAATCTCTAGCTCTTACCGTTCTTGAGATAACTTGTTTACAGACACACACACACCGACCAATGGCTGAAACTTTGGATTTAGGTTCTGGGGACCCTAAAACGTGTTTTGGCACTGAAAACTGACTATCGAAAATTTTGGGTGATTCCATTACTTACCTTTCTATAGGATAAGGAAAGTAAAAAAGAGACAACGATCACCAACACCAGAAACAACATCACGAATCACGATCACCATAAAAACAAGAGCACCGCCAGCAACAAAACTCTTGACGCCTACATCATAGATATCGTTAAGGATAAGAGGTTTTTTAACAGAACTGAATTACAATACAAGATAAGGACTGATAAAAAATAGCTACAACAGAAAAATAAATGCCAGATATCAGATCCCCAAAAAAATACCTCTTGTGGTATAAAAGTTCCCGCCAAGTCTTCGGACTAATTATACTTCGGATAAATTTCTAAAATTAGAAATCCGAGTGTTTGTTTTTGTAAAAAAAATACTTTTTGCTGCGACTTCAATTTCTTCATATTTCTGGACGATCCCCTGAGAAAGTTTGATTTTTGTCTCTCTGTTGGTTATTTTTTTCTGAAATCATAGTGAACCCCGTTTTATTTTAATCCTCCTATCTATTTTTATCATCTCGTGTGGTTATTTGGGTAAAACGCCGCTCAAATCGGTCCTTTCTTATTATTATAGTATGCTTTATTAGGTAAGACAAAAATATACATCAAAATACAATGAAATTATAAAGAATAAATAAATAAATTGAGCAAAGAAACAAGAACAAAAAAAAAAAAAAAAAAGAATGAAGCTAATGTGTCCTACCTAAAAGGCGGGGTTATTGCCTGTGGCAATCTCTCTCACCCAACCCTTTGGGTAGTTTGTGCTGCGACGTATAATATTTCTCGATTCCCTCGGTAGGGAGGGCTCTTCTTACTTTTTTGACTTGGCGAGGCGGAGTACTCCCGCGCTCCTTAATAAAGGAGGGGCTGGCGGGGTAGGGTAGACATGCATAAGACAAGGGGTTCAAACAAACGAACTACCCTTTCAGATAAGGACTGATAAAAAAACCGTAGATTAGCAAGACAGGTTGATAGAGGAGAAGTGGGTGTAAACAGGAAACGACTACGAAAACCTTTTTAAAATAAAAGTAAAAAAAAACTTATTTTAACTTCCGACCGACCTCAGTAGCTTGATCGATAAGGCGGCGGACTTCCAACCTGGAGGTCGGTGGTTTAAGTTTAGTAAAGCGAGTTCGAGTAGTTGTCAAAATCCCAAATGGGAAAATAACTTGTCATGCCCCACAGCTGGGTTTCGAACCCATGAGCTCTGGATTACAAGACTGCCGCGACCACTGGGCTACGGGGACCGGGGGAGATTAAATATGAAAACGCAACTGTATTATTTGTGAATAGCGTTACCTGTGTCGTAACTATTAGTATACCGTTGAGTCCTTAACAATTTTTTTTTGTTTGGGCTTTGAAATTTTGATTTGAATTGGAAAAACAAATTTGAATACGATTGCTCTACTTAGGTACTTACGAAAATTATGCAAATTTGAAAAACTACATTACCACTTGAACAAGCTATACTGACCTATGCATATAGGGGGCCGGACAATCAATATCGAAAGGTTTCCTATCAACTACCGAAAATCCAAACACTTGCATAAATGCACAGTGCACACTCCACACATGTATCAGAGGTCTATATATTAAGGCTTTTCTATATTTACATTGTTTTCTTTTTTCTTTCATCTTTTTTTTATCAATGGTGGTGCGCAAGAAAATACCGTTGGCATTAGCACTGCACTTGATCAAGTTTTGGTATATGAATTTCAATTTCTATGTACATATGTATTTCTATGTCAATTGTAAATAAAACTTGATTGAACATGTTTAATAATAATAATACTACGGCAGTAATTTTTTTCTTTTCTTTTTCATGTCAAATATAAACAACATGTTCAATAATTATTTTCTTTTCTTTTTCATTGTAAGAATGAAGCAAGTTACTTACTTACTTTCCGTGTCCGTGATGGTTGTGTCATGGTGGTGGAAGGATTGATGGGGTATTAACCTCTGTGGACGCCCAGAAGTAATTTTCTGGGCTCCTTCCGTGTTCTGTGTGTGGTGTAGTGTTTATGTAAACAAATATGTAAAAACATTTTTTTTTTTTTAAATTTGGAAAAATTAGGACATTTCAATTTTGATGTTGAATTTTGATGAAGTAAGTAAGTAATTATTGGTGCATGTATTCAAGGTGTAAGTAAAAAAGAAAGTAAAAAAGAAAGTAAAAAAAAAAATATTTTTTTTTTTTACAAAACACAATACTTCCGATTTCTAATATTAGAAATTTCTCAGAAGTAATAACATACCGAATGTATATTATGTAATTATTTTTCTACCTTTTAATCCTACCTATTCCAAGCGTTGCGCGTTGACGGAAGTTTAAAAGCAGTTAGCACAATGGAAGAAGTGATAATAAGCAATTGGTGCCCCTGTAAGCCTAAACTCTAAGGCCGGAGGTTGTTAACCTACATTACTAAAATTAATTTACACTCCTGGGCCGTGTCTGGTAGGCAAAACTTTGTACGTGCATAGATATAGTTGTTGTAGCCAGCTTGGCTACTGCTGAGGGGGTGCGATGGTCTCCAGACAAAGTCAAGAGAAAAGTTGGATCGTTCTGAACCACATATTTCTAGGTGCGATGAATCATTGGGTTGGGTGGAAGAGATTGCCACAGGCAATAACCCCGCCCTTTAGGTAGGACATTAACTTCATTCTTTTTTTTTTTTTTTTTTTTTTCCTGTACTTACTTTCCGTGTCCGCTACTAACACGTCCGTCAGATCTTGTGCTTCCAGTGCTCAGCAACATGAATAGCTGCCTCGTTCGCCTGCAAAAGGTCGTCATGTGTGCAGGTTTGAGTCAGCAGTTCACAGGTGAGCAGATGTTCTTGGGTCTGCTCCAAGCCGCAATCGCATTCAGGATCCTCCTCGTAACCCCATTTTTTAAGGTTGGTTCTGCATCTTGACACGCCAGATCTAAGGCGGTTCAGGGTTTTCCAGGTGTCAAAAGGAAGGTGGTATCCAGGTGGAGGTTCCTCTTTTTTTCCTGTATCTTTGCTTAATCTTATTGTTTTTCTTTATAATTGCATTCTATTTTATTAAATGTATTTATTATTTTTCTACCTAATAAAGCTTACTATAATAATAATAATCATCGTGGGAACTTGGGCTTTTTATTTTTGAGCCATTAAACCCTAGGGAACTGCAAACTATAGCCTGGCTTGTTAGGGGTTTTTCAGAAGAGGAAAATTTGCATCATACACCAGCGTAGGTTAATGCCTGTGAGCGGGCGAGAAGGTTTTTTACCGTCTAAAAACCTCTTCTTGGTTGTGTTTCTAGTGTACGTTGCCCTGGGGCCGCCGTGTGGCATTACTTCAGGGTGGCTTGTAAGGGTTGGCTAGTTCGTTCTCTGTTTATAGTCCTCTAGCGAGACTTACATTGAATAAGCTGAAGGCTATTTTCTTGAAACTATTTTACCAGGAGGAGGGGAGGGAGGGAGGAAGGGAGAGAGAGAGAGAGAGAGAGAGAGAGAGAGAGAGAGAGACAATACCTACCTATACTAAAGAATAGAGACATAGAGACAGTAAACTTTTGGTGCCTCAACGGACAAAAGCTAAAGGTCATTGACCTGCATACGGACTTCACAATATCTAGTGGCTGTTATACAGGGTGGACCAAAAAAACGTTTACACCCGTTAATGGTAGATTACTGACGACATTTCCAGCCCGGATCTGCAATCCGTTTTTTTCGGATTCGCCTTTATAAATGCACAAAGTGATTTTTTGCAACTTTCTGAAAAAGTCCGACTTTGGCTTATTCTTCAGGTCAGTACTTTTTTCCTGTTTAAGATGAGTTGATTCTGAACAATTCTGCAGAAAGCCAACAAAATTTCGATGTTTCTAGTTACACTACTTTGTTTTTTATGGTTTGGTTTGTCATATTTTTTTACACCTGAACAGAAAAAAACACACGAAAAAACTTTTTTACTAAATAAAACACTCGACATTTGTCCGAACAAATTTTGGCACAGACACGGGCAAGTTTGATAAAAGTTGGCGGTCGCCGCGAGGATGCTGAAAAATAATTTTACGATTTTCTATCACGTGATCTTCTGGGAAAAATTATTAGATGTTTGCCAAAAACTCTTCAAAAATCCTAAGAGTTTTCTATCTGTAGACTGTGTAAGGGCGTCTTGTATTGTTTACAAAAATTGTTTACATTGCTTTTTTTGAATACCGCGGTCTCACATGCCTTCATCAGCCAGTTTAGGAAAATTCAAATGATAATTTTCGTACTTTTCAGATTGTCAGTGGTGTTTGCTAGATGTGGTAGTGCTAAGAGTGTTAGTCACATGACCGAGGTTCAACTCTCGGCAGTCAATATTATTTTAACTATCAAAAAAATCTGATGGAATATTTTATTCATACCTGTATCTGACCTGTTGTAACACCAACAACTTATGGTTTTTTTTGGGTGTAATACCATCTGTAAATTGAGTTATATCAGATACTATTGGTATCACAATACACAAAATTATTATTCATGTAAGCCCCTGAGAGACTGCCTTGATAATGTAAGGATGGTTTTTCTCATGCTTCTCTACGAGAGAAAAAAAAACTAGCGAATTTTCCAAACGAAAATAGAGTTTATGAAATGAAGCCAGGTAAATATGTAGGTAGGTTCTTCAATTATAAAAACAAATATTTACCAATTGCTAGCTCTTAATAGAAATCTAAAAAAAAAAAAACAAGATAATATTTTGTAAAAATAAACTTTTGCAGTCTTTATTATGTTTTATACTATTTTGATATAAACAAAAAGGTATTAAAAAAAAACATTTTGTGTTAGTAATGAGAAACGGTTAGAAGCGCACGATTAGCTCAGTGGTAAGCTAGTCACTTGCCATGCGGAAGATCCCTCCCAGGTCTGAACGCCAGAGCCAGCAAAAAATTCATGACTACAAAATAAAAAAGACTGTTGCCATTTTTTATTTAGCCATGGTACACACTATGGATTCTCCTCACACAAATTTTTGAAACCAATGGTGACTTTAGTACCTTAGTTTTAACTCAGAACTTCTTGCCTCTCTCTCTCTCTCTCTCTCTCTCTCTCTCTCTCTCTCTC
Organism: Bactericera cockerelli; assembly: GCA_024516035.1. Taxonomy (NCBI): domain Eukaryota; kingdom Metazoa; phylum Arthropoda; class Insecta; order Hemiptera; family Triozidae; genus Bactericera; species Bactericera cockerelli. Next base: position 7,406,709 of record CM044965.1, on the reverse strand, counting down.
TCTCTCTCTCTCCCTATCTCCCCTTCTCAATTCCCTCAGAGGAACTGTTGGAAGTGGCGTCCACCTTCCTGGATGCAAAGGTTGAACCTCTTCATCATGTTCCGTCGAATGTTGCGGGAGATTCCAGGTTTTTCTGTCAGGTCATCGAATGCCAATTCTTGGATTCTTGCTACCAGATTCTGCTACTCTTGCGTCTCCACTGGTATTTCATAAACTATGTTTTTCACGTGATCCCAAATGTTCCTGTTGGCAGCTCCATATGCTAAATGCATATCTGCCATTTCAGCATCCGAATAATATTAATTATGTAACTTGTACTAAAAAAACTCAAGAAGTTTAAAGTTAATATTTCATAGAATGCAGAAAAATATGCTTGAAAACTATCATCGAGAAACAAACAATCATTCATTTGACTGGCCTTTAATTAATTCCAAGGAAAATAATTATCAGACATAAATAGCTAATTACTCTTTGAGTACAAGACGACCCTACACGGTCAACACTTTTAAGATTTTGAACATCATTTTTTGAGACTTACCTGGTTCGTTTTCCCAGAAGATCACGTGATAAAAAATCGTGAAATTATTTTTTAGCATCCTTGGGTCGGCCGCCAACTTTTATCAAACTTGCCGTGTCTGTGCCAAAATTTGCTCGGGCAAATCTTGAGTGTTTCAAAGTGTAAAAAACTTACATGAGATTTTTTTTTCTATTCAGGTGTCAAAAAAGATGCCAAACCAAACCGTAAAAAACAAAGTAGTGTAACTAGAAACATCGAAATTTTGTTGGCTTTCTACAGAATTGTTCAGAATCAACTCATCTTAAACAAGAAAAAAGTACTGACCTGAAGAATAAGCCAAAGTCGGACTTTTTCAGAAAGTTGCAAAAAATCACTTTGTGCAGTTATAAAGGCGAATCCGAAAAAACGGATTGCAGATCCGGCCTGGAAATGTCGTCAGTAATCTACCATTAACGGGTGTAAACGTTTTTTTGGTCCACCCTGTATAGCTGTCCAGACTGCCTAGTAAAGTACTTTCTTTAAGCAAGTTTCTGAACAGTTTATCAGAGGGGATCTTTTCTGCAAATCTCGCACGATTTTCATTACTCAGTTTTATTTGCATATTATAAATGTATTTTGTTATAACATACATATCATGTGGTAACTATGTTTTCAATTTATAAATGTATTTATGTAATTACATACAATTATACATGTCATGTGCTAACTATGTTTTTAATTGTATGTAAATGAACTTCACTGCAAGACATGTGCATTTGTATTTTTGAAAAGGATTTTGTTACTTGCATGAGATGGACGAGGTTGAACAATGCCAACCCCATGTAGGATTGGGAGATGCCAAAATGATAGAAAAACTGGATTGTGAAGGTTTTGGTCCCTCGCAGCCCGTTAAAACATTTTTTTTTTTTAAAGTTTAACCACGGAACCGTATTCGCATTACTTCAAGGCACTTTACCTTTACATCTATGCCATTCCAGACACGGAAAAAACTCGGTTAGAATTTTCCGCTCCGGTCAGTATTCGAACCCGCAACCTTCGGGTCAGAAACCAATGCTCTTAACCACTTAGAACACATTAGAAGAAGAAGTTGGGTTTCGAACCTTGATCACTCCAAGTGGAAGCTGATAAGCTATCCCACTCGGCCAATAATGGGTGACCATTATTGAAATCAAAATAATAGCGCGTAGTCAAATGACTAGTGCATGTTAACCTGTAATAATACCTGTTATGACTTACCTACGCCTGCAATTTAAGTGCACTATTATGGATTATTACTCAAATCTACAGGGTTATCTCATAAAAAAAATAAAAATATATACTATGGAGGTGGTAAAGGCTCAGTGGTAAAGGCGGCACTCTGTGAATCCAGAGATTCCAGAGGTCGTGGGTTCGAAACCCAGCCGGGACATGACAAGTTATCCTCCCATTTTAAGATTTTTACCACATAATAATACGTCTTGGGCTTACTGCTGAAAATAATGGGACTTTAATAGTCCATATCGGTCAGTATAAATAAGGCGATATTATTATTATATTATGGCACACAAATCAAGATACATTTTTTTATCCGTACATAAGATACATTAACATCTGGAATAAACCATATTCCTTAGACGTTAACATGTAAGACTGCATTCAAATTCAAACTCAAAACTTTCGCAGGATATGCGCCGTCCCCAGAATGACACAGGACTTTATTATTATGAGAGGGTCAATTTAATCGGTGGTGAAACTGATGAGCAGACGTGACCACGACCACCCTGTATAATGCACCGCGGGCAGCACTGCTATTGATTGATACGACCCTGAACCTGTTGACAACTGGGCGCCCTCAGGTGGTCTCTGAAGTACGATTTTGTTAATTGCATTTTATTGATACCTGACGTGTTTTTTTACGAATCAATCCTCCCCACTCCAGCGAATGCAAAAATTAGGGAATAATATATCTGACAAAGTAGATACATTTTTTTTTGTATAAATGAGTTATTCATGGATTTTTTTTTATTTTAATAATAATGTAATAAATGGGAATACATCCCGTCAGTTCTTCTTAAAAAAAAGAACCTGAGATTTTACAATACCAATAAGTACAAACCCTAACCATTATTTTAACCAATCGTACTTCTCCTAAGCCCTTCAAAGCTTAGGAGAGAAGTACCTTTGTATACATGTGTCTGGAAGTATTATATCTGGTGCCCAGACGCTTTGAGTTAGAGCGCAGACGTCGTGAGGAAAAGGGGGTTTTTAAGAGGAATGCCTGCGGCGTTCTCAGTATCGGAGGTCTGAGCTGTTGTCTTCAAACTCTGGAGGCAACATATCAGTCCTCCCTTCTCAGCTCAGCTGATTTTCCTCCGTTTTCTCCCGACGTCTGTCCTTATCACAAAAAAAAAAATAAATAAATAAAAAATACATGTGTCTTTATAAAGAAAAGAAAATGAAATAAATAAACTATTATTAACTATATTATGTAGTCTAATAATCCAGGTAGCGTAGGGATTCGATGGTTCGAATCCCATCCAATGCATGAATTTTTCCTCATTATTTTACCCCACCCAATGTCTGTCCCGGTAGCTCAGTGGTAAAGGCGGCACTCTGTGAATCCAGATATTCCAGAAGTCGTGGGTTTGAAACCCAGCCGAGACATGTCAAGTTATATCCTTCCATTTGGGATTTTTACCACATAATAATATTTCTTGAGCTTACTGCTGGAAAATGGGACTTTAATAGTCCTAATCAGGCTGTATAAATAAGGCAATATTATTATTATCATCATTTTGAGTTTCTGACCACATAATAATAAGACTCTGAGGGTTGGGTGGTAGAAAATATTTTGAGCATTAACCTCGCCTGGTGGTTACCTTGCACTGAAGAGAATTATCATTATAAACAACGATTTATATTCCAGGCGTTTGTCTGGTTTTCCACATAAGAAACAATTGTCATAAGAAGTAAGAATAAGAAACCCTTGTCTACAATTTGAGATTTGGGACAGACTCATAAAAAATTTACCCCGAAGGTAGCGGAAACTTGTAGTGATTCAATAAACATTATGCAAAAGGTATATCACAAGAAAAAAACACAATAGTTATACACAAAAAAATCAATGCAGTCAGGTATACAAGAATAATATAATTATGTATTTGTATACATATGTACATTATGAATCAATGAAAGATCAAAGACACTTTGCGACACATCGTAAATGATGCAAAAAACTCAATAGGTAGTTCATAATGTAACCAAAGACGCCACATGCATGATTTCAATAATGCAATAATTAGGTAGGTAATAGTACCGTCACTAAGAACAATGTCCTCTTTTATGATTTAAATTCAATAGTATATTAATTTATATTATTGTGCTTCATTTTTAACATCGAAAACACCTCTTAATTCGGCACAATACTTGAAAACCCAACTAAAGGCACCGCATTCTACATTGTGCAAGATATAATAGAATGATATTCATTTAAGGTTTAAGGCATCGGTATTCTTAGAGAAAAGCAATTTTCCTGTAAACAAGTGTTTTGCTTGACCATTATAAAATTTCAAGAAACGCTGTACCTAACACCGATTTAGGCTAGACGAAATAACGAAATAATTTGAAGATAGAAAACACTTGGGATTTTTTTGTTTTACTTAATTATTTATTTTCAGATTGCCATTTCGCCAGTGCTGAAAATAAATAATTAAGTAAAACAAAAAAAGCTCAGTGTTTTCTATCTTCAAATTATTTCGATGTTTATTTGTTTTACCAGAGTTGTGTGTAATTAGAAGTTTTTCCTGAGAACTTTTAAATTTCATTAGCTGGAATAAGTTGTAGAGGGCGTGAGAGTATTCGAAGGAATTGGCTGAGTCGCTTCTCACGCACTCTACCACTCTCTGCAGTCTGATGGTCCCTATTGGACGCAAATCTTGATACATCGGGTTCCCTCCATGTTATACGAGTGATCTCAGTGCTAAAAACCGAGATGGATCCTTCCGCTTGGCAAGCGAGTGCTTAACCACTCAGTAAAAAGAAAGAGTTGATTTGGCATACCTCTCGCCACGCCGCTATTACAACAAAGTTAATTCTGCCTATTAAATCAACCACACTTTGATCGTTGAGTGAGCAATTTTACAGTTCTACTTAACAATGAGCCAAATATGGAATTAAAGATCAATTATTGGATTTATTTATGGACCAGTCATGAAGGTAGACCACTCTGTGTGCCAACGTTTAATTATTAGGTACTCTAATGAACGTCAAACCATTTCACCGGTGAGTATGCCAACTGTTGGCCACTAATATGAACAGAAACATAGTCAGTCTCCGTGGTGTAACGCTTGTAACTACTGCCCGTAGTCCAGAGATCTTGAGTTCGATTCCCGGTCGGAGCAGACTTTTCGCACAGAAAATTCTGTTCCCTCCGAACACGTGAGGCTGTCATTTCCGGCCGAACCCAGGCTGGGTGATGTTAATGTGGGAAGCTGGTACGATTCCCAGGGAATGGAGGGTAAAAGCCCCGTCCTAATCAGGACGTTCAATTAAATAGAATCGTTGACGTTAGGAAGGGCATCCAGCCTTAAAAAATGTTTTGTTGTTTTTGTGACGTACAAACGAACATTGTGGGGTCATGTTTTTTTTTTTTTTTTTTTTTTTTAAAGACACATATACAAAAAATATAGACACATACTCGTATACAAAAAAATAATATTTTATTTAGACTGCTCAAGTTGGATCGAGACAGGCAGTCGCAAATTTCGAATTATTATTCAAGACTTGTTGTCTGTAGTGACTGTAGTACATTTAGTACAAGCCAGAGTACATTGAGAAGTACAGCATGACAAACGAACAAACGAACAGCATGACAAACAAACGAACATAGTGGGGTCATGTTTTTTAATATTTTATTTAGACTGCTCAAGTTGGATCGAGACAGGGAGTCGCAATTTTCGAATTGTTATTCAAGACTTGTTGTCTGTAGTGACTGTAGTACATTTAGTACAAGCCAGAGTACAGCATGACATTGCAAACATGTGACATTGTACATGGTTCCCAGATGTGGTATGACAGATAATAGTTACTTGCTGGATAATATAACTAATGGTAGTTGGTAGTTATCGTATGTTAATTTATGCAAAAAAAATGTGTTGTTTTTTTTTTTTTCAAAATTGTTGTTGTTTTATAATATGGAAATGATTCAACCATTTTTTCTTTAATTTTCAATGTCTCTTTTCCCAGATGTGGCATGACAGATAGAAGCTAGTTGCTGGATAATATAACTATGGTATAGTTGGTAGTTATCGTACCTATGTTAATTTATGCAAAAAATAATAATAATAATATCGCCTTATTTATACTGCCCAATTAAGACTATTAAAGTCCCATTATTCCAGCAGTAAGCCCAAGACAAATATGTTGTTTTTTTTTTCAAAATTGTTGTTGTTTTATATTATGGAAATGATTGTACCATACTTTAATTTTCAATGTCTCTTTTCCCAGATGTGGCATGACAGATAGTAGTTAGTTGCTGGATAATATAACTATGGTAGAGCAGTTATTGTACCTATGTTATTTTATACAGAAAAATTGTTGTTTTTTTTTAGATTTGTTGTTGTTTTATATTATTGAAATGATTACCACTTTTTTCTTTTTTTTTTTTTCAATGTCTCTCTTTCATATCTAAGGTTATTCAAGACTCGTATATCCAGAAAATTCACAAACCAACTGCCTACATCGCGATGGCATGGTGACTGAGGTTTATGTAAAAGTTCAATTATACAGTGTCATACGTAAATACTGTGACACACAGGCTGACCATTCTGACATTATACGCGCTGGTTTCAGATTTCTTTAACACCAGTGTGTTGAACATTGTCTCTTTTAGACTTTTCAAGATACCCCATGTCCCAGCATTGTTGTGTCACACTAAACTCTCTCAATTAAAAATGAGAATAAGTTCAGTTTTTTCACTTTTACAAGTGCTTACAGATAATACCTACTACATACCAAAAGAACCAAATAGATTTTCTTAGAAGCTTTTATCATTAGCTTAGGAAAAGAACCTTTGTAAAAATCCATTATTGTTAATAAATACCTAAATAAAATGTTTAAAAAAATAAAATAAAATCCTCAGTAAAGTTGCAAGTATCAGAGATGTGTCTCAGTCGTAAATTACAAATGAGTTCACACATAATGCCTGTCCCAGTAGCTTAGTGGTCAAGGTGTATACAGAATACAGATTCCATGGGATTTTGACCACATAATGAAATTAAACTCGTAAAACACCGAGAATTGTGCTGGTAAGGACACAAAGATATAATATATAATCCTTAATACTCATGAATGCTAGCTATTCATTAGGATAACCAGAAACACATGTCTGACACAGAGTAGAAAGTATGTTTGAAATATCAATATGACAAAATGGTTTCTAGGACTATACCAAAATTTGAAAAATAATAGGTAAAATAGTATTGATCATAAAGTTTTAAGTTATCATTTTTGTGTTAATCACTTTTGTGATATCACAACGACTCAACTTTACAGTACTAAATCTATGCTGAAACTGGGACATGAACCACTGACCTCCAGGTTACAAGTCCACCACCTTACTGATCAAGCTACTGAAGTTGGTTATAGAATTAATCATAAAACACTTCATTTAGATCCTCAGAAAATACCTAAATCAAAACTTTACAATTTTCACGCCTGGTATTTTTTGTTGTTGTTAAATAATACTCATCAGAAGAAATTAAATCATGCATAGTTTGGCTGGGGGACTATAAACAGGGTTCTGGGGGCCTTTGTCAATTATTAGCCTCCTTGTAAAGACATTGGTAGATGTGCTGAGTCATTCCTCCACTGTCTGGCTACACCTAGGGGAGTGATGGTCTCCAGTCAACTTTAATTGATAAGTTGGCTTGCCATGAAGCACATATTTCTATGCATGATCAACCATCATGAGAACTTTGGCTTTTTATCTAAAAGCCATTAAATCCTTGGGGAACTGCAAGGTAGCCTTGCTTGTTAGGTTACTTGATTACCACATTACCAGACAAAGCCTCAGACCACTAAACCACCAGTACAAAACATAACAACAGTGTCAACAGTGAACTCAGCTGAGAATGTAGTGTGTACTTCCATTTTTTATAACGATGTATATAAATGTAAATTTACCTATAACTATAAGTGCTAAAATTTTCCTCTTTACATCATTTTAACCGTCGTAAAACAACCATTATTTGTGTAAAATTATAATATTTCTATAAAAAAGCTCAAATGCCACAAATTAATTTTGATTTTTTATACTTGTAATTAATACCTATCTACTTAAAGTATTTTCTTGTGACCTGCTATCAAACAAGCGCATAAACATTGTTTTGTTTACACTATCTCGCCTATTGTGTACATCTAGCTAGCATATTAACCTTCTTACTATAAACAATAGTGACATCAAAGTGAAATCATACAGGGTCAACATGCCAGTCACAAGAAGCAAATCATCGAATGATCCACTGTTTACGTCCGAAGAACAGGACATGTATATTAAAGTAAATGAAGAACTGAAATTTCTTGAACAAAAACTTATAGGCACATCCAAGACAAAGATATACGATCCTATTGTTCTAAAAACTCACATCCACAAACTATTTGAACATATAAAATTAAAAAACCAAGACATAGATGACCACAAAGGAATCCAGAATGATCTCACAGAAAAAATCAAAGAACAGTCCGAAGAGTTAATACACCTTCGTAGATCACTATCAGAACGAAACAATAGGATCAAAGAACTTATTGCTGAAAATGACGAAATTATGGAAAATGATTATGATATGATGGTGAACAAAAATTCAGAAATAGCCGCACTGAAACTTCAATTAAACCAATCTAGTTCCCTACTGAGCGAAATGAAAAACAGTGAAGATAGTATCAAACCCAATGATCTAACCTTGTCCCAAGATTTTTTCGCAACTCCTAAAGCCCCAAACACGAAAACAACAACACCTCATAAAAAAGAATCAGTAGCCAAAAACTTATTCTACACTCCGCTCGTAATACCTCCCAGTAAAAAATCAGGTGCCAATTTAAGCCCACCAAAAGAATTTGAAAAACAAACGAATGAGCGACTAAGCAACATTGAAAATAACATCGACAAGATCCTCAACAAAATTGGGACTTTAAACACAAAAAACACTCCTCCTGTTGTATCCACCAAAATCAACAAACCTATTCAACCCATCAACACGGTAAGCGAGCAGGTTGATATCTTCATTACAGGGGATTATCATGCAAAGAATCTGAAGGATATGATATACAAACAACTACACCAAAAACTTGTTGTGAAAGAGTCTATCATAGATGAAGGATCCTTTGAGATGATAGCAAAAGCACCAGAGATAAAATGTAAGCATCTCATCATTACTGCAGGAAAATTTGATATCCAAAAGACCCCAATGAAAGATATAAAAAAGTCGATTGATACAATTTTCCAGAAATATCAAGAAAGTACAGTCCATTTTATACAAATACCCTATTGCTTCAAGGACATCAACATTAACTATCATATTGAACAAGTTAATAACATATTATTCCAATACTTGATGAGATACAAGAATGTTGTAATCTACAAACCAAAAGAACTTATTGAAAACTGGGACTATGCTGACCAAGACAACATCAATAACAATGGCAAGTTTAAAATATGCAAAGCAATAAGCAGTACGATCCTTGGTTGTAAACCCACTCAACCGAGAACCCACCAACCGTACGAGAGAAAGCAGCAACATAAACAATATGAAAATAGCTATTATTACAGATCAGCAAAGAACCCTAATCACTTTCAACAATACCAAGGTAATACATTCAACCACAAGCAGCTACCACAACGAAGACAACACACATTTACAAGAAACAATTGGAGAAACCAGCACAACCCGCGCGCTAACCCTGTATCCTTCGGTCATCCAAACTACAATGCTGAGTACCCCGAGTTCAAATCAGCATGGCAGCGATATGAAGACAAGAACTACGAGTACACACGACACCGCAGTCAGCATTTTTAATAGAAACTAACGATTCTCGCACTATGCAGGAAGATTCACTATCAACCCATCCCATAGACAACTCTGAACTTTATTCAGACGAATATCCTGTAAGTAATTCACAATTAATTGACAAGGTACCCGATACCGACTTACCTATTTTACTTACCGACACTGTACATAGTTTTGACATGGTATCCCCTACCAACATACCTATTTTACCAACCGACACTCTACATAGTCTTAATAATTTTGACAATCACTCGAATAAGAGCTTGTCCCCACTTTGTTCCCTATACAGCAACAGTAGGCAATTAACTGATCACCAAATTAATCGTGAAAATCGCCAGTCAAGTTCTACCCATCGTAATACTTCCAGTAGACATTCACTATTTTATCAGAATGTAAGAGGATTAAGAACTAAACTCAAACAACTCAACTGTGGTCTTGCCTCTCACCAATCCGATATTTATGTATTTTCCGAAACATGGCTAAATGATAGCATTAATACAGCTGAATTAGAATTTAATAATTATCTAGTATATCGGACAGATCGATGCCCTACGAATTCAAACTCATCAGACGGGGGAGGTTTATTAATCGCTGTAAAAAAGTCAATCCCCTCTTACCAAATCACAGTTCAGAATAATAAAACAGAACAAATGTTTATACATACTAAAATCAAATCAACTAAATTTATAATTGGTTGTGCATATCTGCCAAGACCATCTGTACCCAATGTTAACGATCTATTAGAATCCTTTGAGGAAATACAAATGAAATATAAAAACACCAAAATAGTACTACTTGGTGATTTTAACTTACCAAATATTTCATGGGAACCTTCAAAAAGCTCTGGAGTGTTGACCCCTATTGGCAACCACACTCCCCACTCTGAACTTCTTATATCCGTTCTCACCGATTACCATAAATTAGCTCAAATTAATAATATAAAAAATACCCATGGTGGTATTCTAGACCTGTGTTTCACTAATTTTTCCAACAATGAAATATCCCTACTCAGTTCCACAGATCCCATTCCGATCCCCATAGATAAATACCACCCGCCACTAGAAATACAGTTAAATATAAAAAACAAGAGTAAAGCTATAAAAAATAAAACATGTGATCTCCACAAACGTAACGAGACCGTTTTTTGTTATAAAAAAGGAAATTATATTGCACTGAAAGAAGCATTACTACAAATTAATTGGATAAATGAACTACAGAAATGTGAGAACTTAAATTCTGCTGTCTCGTATTTCTACTCGACCTTACACACAGAAATAACAAAGTTCATCCCAAAAAAAATCATTAAAACACTAAAATTTCCGATTTGGGCATCTAAAGAACTTAAAAATTTGGTCATACAAAAAAAAATTGATCATAAAAATTTCAAGAAGACTAGGTCTACCGAGAAACAAAACTTATTTAAAAATTTAAGAACTCAATGTAAAATAAAATCAGAGAGCGACTATTCAGTATACATTCGGAATAAAGAAAAAGAATTCTCAAGCAATCCTGAAACATTTTGGAGATTTATAAAATCAAAAAAGCAAGAAAATGGCATTCCGTCTGTCATGAATTATAATGAACAATCTTCAAGTAATTCCCTAGAAATCACAAATCTTTTTGCCCAAAATTTTTCATCAGTATATTCTAAAGAACAATTAGCCCCTCCTGAGTTTATGTTTGAAAAAACTTTAGCATCACCTTTGTCCAGGATTTGCTTTAATCCTCAAGAACTTGTTGATATAATGAAAACATTAAAATCAGACTCATCCAGTGGACCTGACAACGTCCCTCCTATTTTAATCAAGAATTGTTCATCTGTCTTAGTTACTCCACTCTGTTTCCTATTCAACTGGTCTATGTCAACAGGTATCTTTCCTGATGCCTGGAAAAACCTCTTATATTACACCTATATTTAAGAGTGGTTTGAAAGCTAATGTGTCGAATTATAGGCCCATCAGTAAGATATCGACCATTCCAAAAATATTAGACAAACTTATATACAATCAGATACAACCTATTTTAAATACACTTTTAATTCCCCAACAGCATGGCTTTGTAAATAATAAATCTACGACCACAAACCTTTTATCCTTTACTGACCATGTGTGTAACATTATTGACAGCGGGGACCAGTTTGACTGTATTATGACAGACTATTCTAAAGCCTTTGACAAAATAAACACAAACATATTATGCGCAAAACTGCGCGCATATGGTATTGTCGACCCTTTACTATCTTTTTTCTACAGTTACTTTTCTCAACGCACTCAACTAGTAAAATTAAAAATGATAGAGAGTGATAACAATATCTGCCACTGTCACCAAGATCAAAAGGTCAACAATTACTCTACTTACCTATCCGAACCATTTGATGTGCTATCAGGCTGTATACAGGGTGGCCATCTATCAGGTCTTATTTTTAATCTTTACATAAATGACGTTTACTCTTATCTACCAACGACATTCTGGTTATTTGCTGACGACAAACGAACAGGACTCACCATAAAGGATCAGTCAGATGCTATAACTTTACAAAGAGCCTTAGACTCCCTGTTCGAGTGGTGTCAGATGAACAGAATGGAGCTCAATATCAATAAATGTAAAATTTTGTCATTCCATCGCAAGAAATCCCCTGTTATTTACCAGTACGCCATCAACAATATTCTTCTAGAGAGAATTTACGAAGTAAAAGATCTAGGTATAATCTTCGATCATAAGTTATCTTATAATGAACATTACTCTAATATAACAAAAAAAGCTTACAAAATTCTGGGTTTCATTAATAGAAATAGCAGAGAATTCATAGACCCCAAAACATACATCATTTTATACTATGCTTTTGTCCGTCCCATCTTAGAGTACGGCTCCTCTGTGTGGTCTCCTTACTATGAAAAATATATCTCCAAGATCGAATCTGTGCAACATAGATTTCTTAGAAACCTTGCGTTCAAACAGAAAAAACCAATGAGTATTACAGATCACAATTATAGCGAAATTATGAAAGCCAACAATGTTATTACTTTACAACATAGGAGAGACACAATTGATATTCTACTCCTCGCTAAAATTCTTAATAATAAAACTATTTTACCAGAATTTCTAGAAGAACTCTCCTTTAGAACCAATAATAAAAACACAAGAAATAGGAATCTACTCTATGAAAAATCTTGCACCAAAAATTATGCTTTTTTTAAACCATTCAACCGTATTGTGCGACTCTTCAATCAAGCTTGTAACAAAGATCCTTCGATAGATCTGTTTTATGATAATGTTGAGATTACAAAACAAAAATTATTAAGCTTAAACAATATCTGAGTAGGTATTGTAAATTAAGAATACTATCTATTTATATACGTAATAGCATCATTTATATTTTACATGTATACCTAACTTTTATATATTTCTATGTTATACTTTTATATGTATTTTTCCAACTTTATACAATTGTATTTTAATATTATATACAATAAACATGGGTAAACCCCGTTAATTTGTAAAAAACAAAAAACAAAAAAAAAAAAAAAATAACAATGCATCAGATGCATTTTAGGAAACATCATAGAGGTACCTATTGTAAAACCATGACCCCTTTACCATGGCTTTGTGCCAACACATTTTCACAGACACAGACAATGCCTGAGCAGCAATATATATTATACATAAAATATATACATCATTCAATAGCATAGAGAAATGATACAACTCCTTTGATGTAAGAAATTTAGATTGACTAATATGAGTCTAATTTTCTTCATTTTTATTTTTGAGAATATCTGATATTGCTAACTAATATAAGATAGTATAAGTATTGTGTTAGTTTGGGATGAATTATTATTATTTTTATTTTTTAAATCATCTTGTGATTTTAGAGAGATGTCTGTGTGACATAGGTGTCTCTACAAGTGTATGTATATTTGGTGTAGTGGGTGCAGACAGCTAGAATACATATTATGTATAAATTCCATTTGGTACATTAACTCATAATCTGTAGAATTCCTAAACTGGACCAAATGACTCCCAAATAGCAAAGAGTCTCCTTTTGGTATTTTGGTGAATACTAAGAATTACAAAAAAAATTCCAAATAGGATGTCAGTCATAAGCAAAATTCTTGACAGCAACAAAGTAGGTACCAGTTTTTGGGAGAAATTTTGACATACCTAGGGTGGAGTGCGTAGTCACCAACAGCTTGACTAAGCATGGCCATTAGCCAATTGATTGTGTATACATATAGTTCATTGATTTCATCAGTTCATTAGCAACTATGCATTTGGGCCCTAAATTAAAATGAATCTCATTTTGTCTATTCTTACTTCCAAAAATATTGAATATTAGGTAGATATCGGAAATAACTCTTACCTGCTATTGTGTATCTATCCATATAGTTGATCAAGTTCACGTAGCACAGAATAGCCACTGTAATCCATTGACTAAGGGTAACATCTTTAAAACTAGTCTCCCTTCTATTCCTTTCTCCATGGGGTTCTGAACTTTCTGAGTCCTCACTATGCATCAAATGCTGTTGAGAATTATTACTTGGCAAAGTTGACACCTCCATGTTTACAATAGGCCGACTCTTATTAATGGTGAATTTTTTAGACCGCATAACACATTCTTCAGATTAAAATACGGATTTGTTGACCTGGATAATTAGGAAAAGCGTAAACTAAATTAATTAACTGATATTGACGATAATATCAGAATTACGAGAAACACTTCTAATCCTGGCTCACGAAAGCATTTCTCTCAACTGATAATTTTTTATCAAAATCAAACGTAAACAAAAAACATACGAGTTTAGTTTCAAATTTCGCCACCAGTTTTTGCACCCAGTTATGCAGCTAAAGGAACCGAGTGAGGATCTTTGGTGCAAATACCATTGGATCAAAAAGAAAGATGGCCGCCAGGGTTTCTCAAACTGTTAAAATGTGTAGTTTATCAATATTTTACATATTGTCCTTCGCGATTTCTACCTTTATTGTTATTTTGTTTACTTTTTGTGATATTTTTTTTCTTCACTTTTCTGTTTTTCATTTCTTTTTCTCTACAATACTATCAATTTTATTGATGAAAATAGAATGTCCTGATACCAATTCGCCGGTCGATGCCTGTGTTATAGTCATTGGAAATTTGAGTAGTGAAGTTTTTGATGAAAGGAAGTGTAGAATTCTTGCCAAAACACACAAATTCTTCAAACTGGAAAAAGTTCATTTATTTTTGTCAGTGTAGTTTTATTCAGAGATTTTCTGGATTGATCAGTTTGAAGTCACCATGAGCAATGAAAATGCTCTCTGAATTCAATTTCAGGAATACTAACAGAGGCCAAGGAAATCACTGCATAATTTAACTCTTTGACTGCCATGGCACAACTCGAGTTGTGCCAGTACACTTTCCCACCCGGCCATGGCACAACTCGAGTTGTGCCAGTACACTTAGGGGAAGTGTTCACGTATTTGGTTTGGCCGGGTAGGAAACATGTCAAGATTAGCTCTGGCAGTCAAAGAGTTAAAATAACTCACCCTGTATAAGAGTACTTCCATTCGCTGGAAACTTACAAACCTGCTACCCTCATTAAGCTCACCCAGCCTGGATTGGGCCGGAATGCTAGTATCACGAAGTCTTCACCTCGCTAGGTGTTGCTTAACTTCGGTGCTCCTACGAGAACTGGTGCATTCAACTGACGCTGGTGAAACCAGCCTTCAATGTTAAGATTATTAAAAAGCATTTACACTGAGGCAACTTCCAAAGCAACCTGCGGCGTGCGACCTTGCTCCGTGATTGATTTTATGATTACTACCTATTGTTTTCTCAAAATCGCAAGCCTTTCTCCATCACTGATTAGATCAGTTGCATTCTGGCTTGAGTGGCCGCACGCTACAGGTTGCTTTGAAAGTTTCCCCAGCGTATTTTTTTTTTATTTCATTGCTATAAAGAGTGAGAAGAGTAGCTCCTGACTGCATACGTTTGAGGTCTATGTTGTAGCCTGACCACTCCATAGTAGGTATGCCTCCCGACTGATGGACGAGAAGAGACACAATACTTCCCTTTAGACTGTGAGAGTAAAGGGACTCTTCAGTCTCATTCTTGCAGAATAAATCGAGTATTGTATTTAATTTATGTGCTGTTGACGAGTGGATCGGATGGTCTCTTATGCAAAAAAGTACCTAGTTATTATGAATACAATTTTTTTGTAGATTCTGGGGATCAAACCCGGGTCCTACCACATGTTAAGCGGAGTGCTCTTATCTTTGAGATAAAGTTATCATAACAAAATAATAGGGTTGGTTTTGTCGAGGGGTTGGTCACGAGACCTCTAACAATCAACTGTTTCGTACATATGTCGATCTTCCATACAAATTGAAAGACTCAGCAATATAATTGCTTCCTAAATAGTCACCTTGGCCAAAATAGCATGCTCGGCTTGCACTCCAGGTGACTCGGGTTAGAAACATTTTCGGCCCTGTACCTACTCTGTCCACCCTAGAGACTATAAATAGTCTCGTGAGGACAAGTCCACAACAATCAGTGGCGGCATTACGAGATTGATTGCTTGGAATAAATATGACGGTTGGTTGGAGATATTAGCAATAGTTCTCGTAATGTCGATGTTACCCACTACATCTTGTGAATAAAAATAATAACATAAATAACAGCTGTCTCTACTTAAATCTTCCAAAGATGATAATTGTTGCTTTCTTAAAAATATGTTTTCTCCTGTTTTCATGGTGCAGGTCATGAGCCACAGCCACTCAGATAGTAAAATTTTGAATTGTATTACTTTTAGTAGGTATGTATTATTTTGGCTATTAGACAAAAAAGATTTGGTCAATCTCGGCTTGATTCCCACCTCAAGTTGCCTTCTCCCAACCTAAACCATAGCTATCTACACATTAATGAATTGTTCTATGAATATTTTTATTTATACGTGTAGAGTAAAGAAGGCTAGCGAAATGTAAAGCTTTACTGCCCACTATTCATTACCTAAAAAGTATATTTATGTATAGAAAGTATTGTTTTTAACTCGTTAATCGTGTAAAGTGTTTAGCGCATTGCGTAACAGGAAGGTTGAATGCATTTTGGCGAGAAAGAAATGTAATGCTTATTGCTTATATTTTTTTTTTCCAGGAGTAATACAGAGAAGAATATTCTAAAGCGGGAAATTTTGAGAAAAAAAATCATTAAAAGAAGACAAATACACCAGTACTCGTAGGATCACCAAAGTTAAGCAGCGTCCAGCGAGGTGAAGACTTCGTGATGCTGGCACTTCGGCCCGCTTTGATACAGATGAAGGGGGGAATGATGGTATCATTTCAAAGTTTGCTAGTTCTTAACCACATAATTCTATGTGTGATCTGATCAACCATCTTGTAGACTTGGACTTTTTCTTTACAAAAACCTATAGGTAGGAACTGCAAGCTAGCCTGGCTTGAAAGGGTTGGCTAGTCAGTTCTCTGTTTATAGTCCTCAAGCAAGATACTAGTCTTCTCCCTGTTTAACATCCCCCAGCTAGACTGATAGTACATCAGGGGTACACTGTGCTTCAAATTTGCTAATAGAAAATTCTCAGTCACTTCACCTTTTGTGTACAACACCTTACTATTTAAATCAATTGCCAAACCTTGTGCATCAAAGGGCAATCTGATCAATAATATCCTTGTTAATCTTAATATATAAATGTCAAAGTCACTGACCACTCACTGACTGATCATTGCTCTACAGCCCAAACCGTAAGTCCTAGGAATCTGAAATTTGGTAGGTAGCTTTGTCTTATAGTCTAGATGTGCAATAAGACGGGATTTTTCGAAACTCCCACTACAACACCTGCCATTGGCGAAAAAGGATTTTTTGCTTTCATGGCCATGCCTCGGCCCGCAAAGCGGGCGACAGCCCGCTTGTAATTAATACAGTCTAAAAAATGTTCCTGAAGATATATATAATTATATAGAAAAATCTACATTTTGCAGGGATACATTTTAGAAAAATCTACATTATTTTGATGTGGATTCTCAGCCATTGTAATTTATCTCCAAATTTTATTAGTAGAATTAGTGCTTCTTTGTGCAATGGCCCATGGTGCAAAGAAATCAAGATTCATAAAAACCATATGTGAGTGACTAAAAAATATAACAGGCACCACAACAGCTACAGCTGGATGGTATCTCCGCTGAAGATTGTCTCAATGCAGAGAGACAAAAGGGTTGGGTGGAAGAGTTTGCCATAGGTAATAACCCCGCCCCTTAGTTAGGACTTGTTTTTATATATTTTCTATTCTTTTTCATTTTTTATTGTATATTTATATATATTGTTTCCATTTTTTTTAATTGTTAAAATATTTATTTGTATGTACATAATGTCCCTTTACACCTAACAAAGCATTGTATAATAATAATGCAACCTCCATGTTAGGATCCCTCCCAGTTCATAAAGAGAAAGAAGAAATTTTTGTTTAAAATAAATAACTTTCATTTCATGAGAGCTCAATACTGTTATATTTGCTTAGTTATTTAACTTTCAACAGGCATTAGGTTGTAGGCCAGTACAGGAATAAGTTGTAAGTGCGTGATAGGTGACAGAGCCAATTACTTCTGGTACTTGTTTAGGAAAGGGGTGAGCTAGTAAACATACTACAGTCCTGACATGACATCGAAAGGGGGTAAAAGTAGGTCCTATTCTTGAATTCTCACTCATATCTCAAGAATTATTCATTATTTTAATATCATTATATGTACCTACTGAAATTGAAGCAAATAAAATTTGATAATTTATCCTACTTTGAAAAATTTCCCAACAGCTTTCAAAATAATTATATTAAATTTATTCTTCAAGAAAAATAACTGTTTTCAACAACAAAAACAACCATAACACACTTCAATGACAGTTCAAGAACTGGTGTATTCCACTGATACTGGCTTTACATTTTCTTTGTGAAGGGTTGAAAAATTTAAAAGTTTCTTTTGTATCCATGGCAACTATACCTCTATTGAACCTTACCACCACCAGCCTTGAATGCTCAAATAATCAAGTAATTTTCACTAATTGAGTAATTTTCTGATTTTCTCTAATTGAGTAATTTTTTGTTTGATACTCAAGGACCTGAGTACTTGATTAAAATCATGAGCCCTAAAACTAATAATTAAAGGTATATTAGTGACCACACAATAACACAGCTCATGGGCATAGCCAGGATTATGGCTAGGGGGGGGGGGGGGCTAACACAATACTTCCAATTTCTATTATTAGAAACTTAAATCATAATTTATTTAAAAATAATTACAAATGGCATATGTAAAACACTAATATACGTGTATACATACAAAGATTTGTCTAAATCAGATGTGATGACTTTTTTTTTATTATGCTTTATTAGGACAGAGTACAATGGTAACAGTATAAAATTAAGAAAAAACAAACAAATGACAAAATAAATAAGTAAAAAAAGAAAATAACAATAATGTCCTACATAAAGTCCTACCACAAGATCAATAAGATTTGTGCAACAAAATAAACAATTTACCTAATCATATGAAGTTAATAAAATTAAAAGACACTAAAATATGATAATGCTTTTTATCAATAAGAAATTTACTATCATAATACAGACTTGATTTTGATGTGAAATAGAGACTTAAAATAAATCTTTGATTTTGACTTAATAAAGAAAACAATTTATCCAGACTGGATTTACGTCCTAGTCAAACTAAATGTTTGATTAATTTCAACCTCTTTCTGAACTTACTCTAAGCTTAATGTTTGAAAAAGAAAACATTTTTTACATTTACTTTTTTAATGTAAAAAATCCTTTATTTCTGTCTTTATTTTTATTTATTTCTGTCTTTATTTATTCATACTTAATTTTTTTAACAAAACAAATAACTCAACAATTTATAAAAAAATAATTAAGAAGACCAACAAAAAGAAAAAACAAAAATAAAGGTTGATAATGTGAGTGCTGTACTTTAATGCCAACTTTTTATAATAATAATATTTTTATTTTTATTGTTTAATTACATTACCATGTACACAATTTCTTATTCTAGTCTTGAAACTAACTTAGATATTTATATTTACTTATTTTAAAAACAAATAATAAAAAGAGGAGAAAAATGCTAAGAATTGAGATATAGCAGAAGGATGACAAGGTAGAAAGACAGAGGAAAATGTTGACTAATTGATGAGAATGATACATACATTTATATAAAAAAAAAACAGTGGTGAGGTATAGTGATAAGACTGTATGGTAGCCAGGTCACACTGAAATCTCAGAAAAAGAATACAACATAAGATCAAAAAGTTTTTCTTTTAAAGAATTTCAGGGTGGAGGGATTTTAGATCAATAGGGAGGCTGTTGTAAAATTTGATACCCTCTGTAAGGAATGATCCAAACATGATTGAGTTAGAGCTGAGAATGATATTTTTTGGTGCAAGTGCTTGCAAGTTAAGATTTAAAAGCAACCTTAAAAGTTGATTCACACACACCTGTGACATGGCAGTTCCACAACCAGAATGTGATTATCCCGGCTGTGAACACAGTGATTGCTATTCACACTGGTCAGTGCTCCAACCATGCAGTGGCAGTGCACTTGCATGAAAACACTGGTAATTGCAGAGAAACACTGGTAAAATCAAAATCACCGGCCGTGAAAAATATTGTCCGTTATTAATGTGCCAGATCACAGTACAAGCACTATTTGCACTGTCATGGTCACCTGCCGGGCGAGTGGGAATAGGGCCCTTCAAATTCCTACAAGAATCTGATTTTCCTCGCCGGAGGGATCACGTCATAGACGTGACACTGTCATGTCATAGGTGTGTGTGAATCAACCTTAATGGGGTACTGTGGGTATATTTTTTCTCTATTTCTAAAACATAGCCCCAAAGACATAGAGGTAAAAGGGTTTTAGAGTTTCTTGACATATTAAACTGTTAGCGTAATGGGACTTCCTGTCTCGAGCCGACAGTCTAAATAAAGCACTACTATACTATACTATACTATTAAGTAGTTCCCCAATAACTTTGACCTTGGTGAAACTTTGTTCAGCCCCTGCTTTAAGTACAGTTAACTCTTGATATTTCCAAGTTGGAAGGACACAAAAAAACTTTTTATTTGTAAAGAGTTGGAATTATTTAGAGTGGACTGTACTAGTGACCACAAAATAATGAAGCTTTCAAAACCACAAGTAAGAGAGTCTCTTCAAAAATACCATTCTATAGCTAGCTGTAAACAGTTACAAAATACAAACAATAATGAGAAATAAACTGGTGTGACACCACAACAACTGCAGTCAACAATTTTTCTTCTTTGAGTTTTTATAGTTCTTTAATATATAGCTTTAATGAGCATAAATAGCAGAACTTAGATGAGAGACCATCTGAGTATTGGCCTTAATCTGATGATTTTCCAGCTTTTTTTTAGTTTATGGGTTCTGATCACTTTTTTGGTAGTAGCTACAATCTGAAAAAAACAAACACATTTAACTACATCATAGAGACATGCTGACAATCCATCTCATGTTTTTATTGGGAAGAAAGCTCAGTGGTATTTCATTGTTTTGTCTCCAAATACAATAACAGAGTGTCTTGCTATTCGTAATAGAAAAATGTCTTAAGAAATCTCTTGAAACATTAGTTTTCCTGCTTATTTAAATACGGGTCAATAATGACCTGAATACCAGTCTGACATAACAGGGCTAAATAATGGTTTGGGTTTTGAAAACTGAATTCTATATTCATGTACCCACCAACCTCTTAATAGAAGCTTCTTGGACCTTAGCAATACATGCACCAGCTATATCACCAGTAGGATAAATGAGATTGCAAGCTGGAATATTCAAAATACATTTATGACACATTACTTTCTCCTTGTTGTTGGCATTGTTCAATTTCATGGTTGGTTGGTTGTAGCACATATTTACCCACTGAATGCCCTTCCTAATCCCAACAATTCTACTTGGAGAGTAAAGGGACTCTTTAGTCTCATCCTAGTAGGATAAACAGAGAATTTTATTGTATTAATCTCACCTAGACTGGGTTGGGTTGGATTTTTTCATTTGCAATCTAAAACTTTGTTTTTAGAATACTTACAGAATATGAAGATTACATTTTTATCCTTTTCCTAGTTTCTAACCAAACAACAAAAGCATGTACTGCATGTAGGAAAAAATAAACAAAAGCTATCACGAATTCTACCTTTCGCGGTCATCTTTACAAATTTTGAGAAGCATGAAAAAATATTGTTTATTTACGTTTGCTTCATTGGGATTTGCCCCAAAGGGCAAGGCCCAAAGGAACCATACAAAAGTCGTGTTTTTTCTTTTGGATAATTTTTTTTTTCAGGTTTGGTATTTCCAAATATTTCCATTTTCTTCCAAGTTTAGCCTCCCCACTATTCGTGAAAGAAAAATGCGTTTCGGTACCTTTAAAGATAAACAATGGAAAAATGAAAACTTAACCTATGAAAGAAATGGAAGCAAGAATTTTATAAATCCATTTTGTTGAACCAAACTGGATATTTATTAAGTTTATCCTCATGATGGTTGATCGCACATAGAAATATGTTCTTCAGGACGAGTCAACTTTGAAATAAAGTTGGCTGGAGACCATCACTCACCCCTCCAGCTGTAGCCAAGCTGGCTAAAACAACAACAACAAGGATAAAATGCGAACTTTATTAAATACCTACCAGTTTTAAGCCCGTGTCATTTTAAGCTGATTTAAACTAAATAAATAATGTTTCACGGAATAAATGGCTGATTATGAAAATTAATTTATTTAAAAGTAAACCCATAATGAGCCGTATTTTTCTTTCTAACCAAAGTGGATGCAACTGGAATAAAATGGACAAATTGGAAGCAAGTCATTTTTCTTTTGGAAGAGGAAAAATCTTTTTAAGTTTGGTTAAGCAAACTGGAAGAAGAAAATTCTTGCTTCCAGTTCTTTTATAGGTTAAGTCTATTGTTTATCTTTAAAAGTACCGAAACTCATTTTTCTTTCACGAATAGTGGGGAGGCTAAACTGGAAATATTTGGAATAAAATGGAAATATTTGGATATACCGAACTTGGAAAAAAAAAATATCCAAAAGAAAAATACCCCTATGATAAAACGAGAAATAGGTAATTACCAAAAAAACTCAAGATTTTTTTTGAAAAAATTAAATGGAGGGAAATTTGAATTTTTCAAAAGTGTTTCATGATTGTTTGGTGTATTCAAAAATTTGAATTTGGTTTACGGTTAACGGAAAGTTGGAAACGGACGAAGCAGTCAACGGGTCAACTCTCAACTGTTACAATCAAGTTTCAGATAAAAAAGCAAAAAGTAGGTTGTTGGCTGTCGTTATCTTCTGTAGGTTTTTTAACCAAGTTTCTACATCTCATTCAACCCTCTATTCCTAGGAAACCCAGTAACCTGCTACCCACATTGACCTCACCCAGCCTGGGTTGGGCCAGAATGCCAGACAGAAAGTTTTTCGCCTGACTTACCTTATTCAAGACCTAATATGCTGGTATGCTCACAAAGAATTTCAATAAATCAGATAAGTATTGCAGTGACTTGAAATGGATGATCCCCTTGAAGTTCCTGTAAAAAAGCTTGGTAAGTGTGTCCTGACATTAATAAATTGGTTAATCATATTTGTGTTAATTATAATAGTTATCATGAATACTCTTGACTCACCTTACCTTATAAATATTTGCCTTACTTTTACTTGGGACTTAACCATAAAGTTCTAGGTCTAGGTTATGAGTCTGTCACCTTATGAATTGAGCCATTGAGGCTGGTATCCTGACCTATACAAAGTGACTGACCCCAAAACAAGCTTCAAAGTGTTAGTTTTGGATCAGTTTTCCTGATTTTTCACCAGCTTTACATTCTTAAAATAAATAAATCCAACACTTTAAAACTTACAGATACAAGGGACGTCCAGAAAGTAAGGGAACAATTGATGTTAAAACTCGAAAAAAATATATATTTTTATAAAATTTACAGGGTATGTTCCAAATATAGTCCTTTATTTCTCCACATAATCACCGACAAGCTATACTCACTTCTACATCCTGGGTCCGAACTTTTTTATGCCTTCGTCATACACGCTCCACTCCACCTCCAACAGCCACTTTTCGACAGTCTCCTTGACCTCCTCGTCGCTGAAAAACCTTTTTCCAGCCAATAACTCCTTCAGTTTCGTGAACAGATGAAAATCCGAGGGCGCCAGGTTAGAGGAATATGGTTTGAGGGTCACACGATGATCGCTGCGACTTTTTCATTGACTTGCTGCACAAGTTCTTCTGAAACGACAGACGGCCTCTTCTTTCTTCATTGTGTGTGTTTGTGCACCCTTCTTTAAACTTCTTAACTCACTTGAAAACCTTGGAACGTGAAATCACCTCAGGTCCATAGGTTTTCAGTAGCTGAGGATGGATTTCAGCAGCTGAATTCCTACGCAAAGTGATAAACTGCCCGAATCTCACACCTGCGGTAGGTGGAGCAAATGGCACCTGTAGAGGTTGACGCGACGGACTCCTGCGACGACATTTTCCAATGAACTGAGATGGGCAAAGGCTCATTGTGACTGTTAGGAGTTCCCCTACAAGCAGGTATGCCAACCTTGAAAAAAAGACATTCCTACCAACCCCTACGACAAGTGTCCCCTTACTTTCCGGACGTACCTCGTAGATAGGTTACCTAAAAGTTTCATTGAAAGAAATAAAATTTTATAAACATTTTATTTTATAATAGTAAATAAATTCCTTACTACCTATCATTATTTTTTTCAGCATTCATAAAGTCTCACCGTAATTTTTTTTCAGGCCATCCAGTTCTGGAAATCAGAACATGGGCGTTCTTCAGTCTTCTTTCCAAACTTGAGTGTGATCTAATTTCTCTTCAAGATTTGACAGAAAATGAAGACATTATTGGAAAACTTGTCCAATGGATTAAACATGACAAGTGCTCTCAGCGAGATAAAATACTTGAACTTCTTCACAGTCTTGTGCAGGTATGTAATACTGTCCCAGTAGCTCACTGGTGAAGACATCTTACTGTTAATCCAGAGGCTCAGTTGTTTAGAGCATTGATTAATTACCCGGAGGTTGCAGGTTTAAATTCCAGCTGTAGCAGAAAATTCTGACTCAATTTTCCATTTCTGGAATGGCATGAGTGTAAAGGTAATGTGCCCTGAAGTAATGTGAAAATTACTCCAAAGCACTACTAGCTTTTTTAAGAGAAAAAAAAACTTACAAATAATATTAACTTGAAGCAAGGGGGGGTTCCCTTCTGTTGTGTGATACATTTAGTAGAAAAAAAAACTCTTTACCAGCCTAACCTTAACCTAAGGGTAAATAAACAAAACAGAGAAAAGTATCAGAACTTCTATAGGCCAGAATTAGATGCTATAAATAATGTTTAAATGGCAAATATGACAAAAATTAAAGAAAAACCAAGTAGGTATAGCCTTCAAAGTTTGACTTAGCTTGCACCATTAACAGTATTAATATGAGACAGATTCAACCTAAGAATTTTGGTGAAATAATGATGTATTTACTTTATCATTCTAGCATAGCAGCAAAAACATTGAGAGACTTCTCTCATTTGATCCTGAGCTCTTATCTCTGAAACGGCTTCAAAAAGTAGAGCAACACCAAGAAATTGTCACTGACATCCTGAACACAATATCTCAGTCTGGAATCAGAAAAGATGTTACTGCTGCTAGTGTACTGGAGTTGCATTGGAATGAGACTAACCGGTAATTTTGAACTTTAGTTTATCATTATTTGTTATTATGTTCATATTAGAAATCCAAAATGTTAGGTATATGTAATATTATATAAAACTAGGATTAAAAGAATTTAAAAGAATCCTAGTTTTATAGAATATTACATATACCTTAGTTTATCATCTTAGCATTACAAATTTACACTAACTGGGTGGTCAGTGCACTTGGCTTGTACCCAGGTGCCCTTGGTCTCATTGCAGAAATGTTTCTCATGCTCAAAATTCCTAAATCTCCTTTTCAACTCACTCTGATTGGGTTATTTCATTATTTGGTTAAACATCACACTCTTATTTTGGGAATTTTGAGAGTGAGAGTCCCTTCTGGAATGAGGCCCTAATGTTCAAATCCTTTTTTTTTTTTATCTGTTAGCTCTTTTGGCAGCTTATCACTGGATTGTATTGCTAATTTGTGCACACAATGAGAGCTATGAATTAATTCTGAAGATGAATTTAATGAGCAGAATTCCATCATTGATTATTATTGTTTGTTATAATCTGAATACATATAAGAGAACTCAAGGTACCGTAATTTTTTTCCTCTTATATCCAGGTTTCTCTTATAAAGAGGCTGTACTGATTTCAGGCTAGATTTTGAAGATCTCTTCTCCACGTACCGTCTTCCTCTAGATTCTATTGCTGATCAAGATATTCATGTGTTGACTCAGTGGGAGCTAGCATTTGATTCAGAGGATAGTATGAGTCAGCAGAAAGCTACCATGGACTTCACCTGTCATTTGATTCAGGATTTTCATGTCCAGAGTTTTCTTCAGCACTCTAGCTTCATGAAGGTATTGTACTCTAGTTGTTAGGTGAGAGAATAAGTTAGAAGTATGATTTCTAGTCTGGTTGTCAAGTGGTTAACGCGCTAGTCTAGTGATCCAGGTAGCCTAGGGATCCATTGGTTTGAATCCCACCCAGTGCATGAATTTTTCCTCATTAATTTGAGTTTGTGACCACATAATAATAAGACTCTGAAGCCTCTTCACACTTCTTTGGGTAGCACAGCATTACTAAGAGCTCTTTTTACTTTTCCAAATTATTTTTTATACTTTGCTATACTGGCTGTAACTCATACAAGTACAGAACAGAAAATTTCTGGACCGCTGGGGGTCAAACCAAAGTTATCTTGTGTGCAATCCTAGTGTCTATTATTATATTTAATTGCAATATTGTAGTCACCGTGGCACAGTGAGTTAGCGCGCTGGGCATTGCACGCACGGTGACCTGGGTTCGATCCCCAGCGGGGCAGGAATTTTTCTGCTCTGTACTTGGATGTTCAGGGTCCACTCATACCTCGTGAGGAAAAATGAGTAGTTACTTGTATGAGTAACGACCAGTGGCGGCATTACCAGAGTAAAAAGAAATTAATGTAATAGAATAATTCGAAATGTAAAGGAGGCTCTTAGTAATGCTGCGCTACCCACAAAAATTGTGAAGAGGCCTTGTGCTTCACCACAAAGAAATTCGTACATACATACATATTTATTTGCAATATTTTCCATAATAATAATGAATTTATTCGAACTTCAAAGTTTATATTACAGAAAACAATTATCAATTTGATTTCAGATTGTTCTCAATAAGCTGAACAATGTAAACTCAATCAACTCAGTGAAACATGTAATACAATGTCTGAATTCTTGTCTGACTGATATTGAAGAACAAAAAAGATTGGAGCTGCTTTTACTTACATCAAATGTAAGTGGATATGATTATATGTCCTTGTTGTTGTTGTAACCAGCTTGGTCAAAGCTGGGGCAGTGATGGTCTCCAGACAAGTGAAGTTCAAAAGTTGACTTGTCCTGAACCACATATTTATGTGTGATCAACTGATCAATCATTGTGAGAACTTGGCTTTTATAATAATCCATTAAACCGTTGGGAAACTGCAAGCAAGCCGGTCTTGTAATGTTTGGCTAGTCTGATCTATGTTTATAGTACTTTATCATGACAATAAAAAAACTAAAATGGCAATATTATGAATAATAATAATAAATCATTTGTTTTATTTTTCATTTCTTTTTTTTTTGTGTGCAGAGGACCCATCTTAAGCCATTTTTATTTGGCTTCTAAGATGAGTGTTAAGTTCAAAAGCTTTCTTATATGACTTGTCAGTCCCGGTAGTTCAGTGATAAAGGCTGCACTCTGTGAATCCAGAGATACCAGAGGTTGCGGGTTCGAAACCCAGCCGGGACATGACAAGTTATCCTCCCGTTTGGAATTTTTACCACATAATAATATATCTTGGGCTTACTGCTGGAATAATGGGACTTAATAGTCCTAATTGGGTAGTATAAATAAGGCGATTTTATTATTATTTCTTATGTTCCAAAGTCACTTTTATTTTTATAAGGTTCTTATTTTCTAGTTTAAACGAGGTCTTCTCAATTATTCTGAGACACTCACTAACTTTCTTTTCTTTCAATTTTACAGAACGCCAACCAGATTTACTGCCGCCTGACCATACCCTTCTTCTATCTCTCTCTGCTGGATAGTTTACTTCCTCACATCAAACTTGCTACGAAGCTGTGCCTGCGCATTGTTTCTTTGCTGGCTTCCTGTGTTAGAAGTGTGGAAGCTTTGTGGAGTTCCAGTTCACTGATTGGCTCTCACTTTTGTTCGAGTGTAATAAGCACCCTTCGTGCTCTCTTTGAGAAATCAAATGAGTGAGCATTGATTTTTTTTTCCTAGTTTTTATGCAGGTATTTATATTTAACATCAATTTAAATAACAGAAGATATTGTTTACCCATCTCTATAAGATTAAAATCTGGTGCTGAACGTAAGAAAAACTATAAATAGAAAGCATTATACATAGGTCTGTATTTATAATTAAAATGAAAATTCGCCATTTTATGACTTTTGAGCTACAATGTTGAATTTTTGTATGTATTAAAAAAAAGGTGATAAAGCACTTTTTTTCTTCAACATTGTCCATTTTATGACTTTTGAGCTAGAATATTGAATTTCTGTATGTACTAAAAAAAAAAAGAAGTGATAAAGCACTATTTTTCTTCAACATTGTCTGTTATCTATTCAATTAATTAATCATTATAATAGCCTTCACTTTCAATTCACCTTCGTAGCTCCATTGAAAAGGCGCCGGACTCGTAACCTGGAGGTCTGTGGTTCGAGTCTCAAGTTCGGCAAAAAAATTGAAGACAAATTTGAATAGTTGTGACATCACAATTGTGATCAACACAAATTTTGATGACATCTTATCTCTACTTTTTTATTATTGTTTTATCTTTTTTATTTGACTATTTACCTAATATACTTTTTTAAGTAAAAAATAAACTAATTTTATTTATTTACACTTTATTAATTGGACATATTATATACAACACAAATAATTACAAATTAAAATACAATAAGAGAAGAATAAAGAAAAAAAAAAAATATATACATAATATATGCCCTAACTAGAGGGCGGGGTTATTGTCTTTGGCAATCTCTTCCACCCAACCCTTATGTTATATTAATTCGACAGATGCCGCGATCCATTCCTCAAGGTTCAACTCTTCCTCCTCATCTCCTCCACAATTCAATCCCTCCTACCCGGCCGTGGCTTAGCCTCCCATCTGCCCGCCCCTATTCAGGGCTGGATGTGCGCCCAAGTGACCAGGCCAGATCTGTACTACCTCTACAACAGCTTGGTCCGGCCCTGGTATGAGCTGTGCGCTCGGGAATTCCCGGAGGTAAGTTGTTGTTGTTGTTGTTGTTGTTGTAGCCAAGCTGGCTGGCTAAAACAACAACCAAGCTGGCTGGCTACAACAATAGCCAAGTTGTCTACAACACGGGGAGAGATGATCTCTATCATTATTATTATTATTAACACTTTATTAGATATAAACAGACATATGTACAGTACAAATAATTATTATAACAATTAAAAAAATGGAAACAATAATTATATTCAATAAAAAGGAAAAAGAATAGAAAAATATACATCAACATATGTCCTAACTAAAGGGCGGGGTTATTGCTTATGACAATCTCTTCCACCCAACCCTTCTGGTTTAAGGACGTCAAACAGGGAGAAGACCAGTGTCTCCCTAGAGGACTATAAACCATCACTCCCCCAGCTGTAGCCAAGCTGACTACAGCCTACAGCAACATCCAACATTAGTTGAAAAGTTATCTTGTTCTGAAGCACATGTTTCTATGTGGTTTATATGTAATATTTTTATGTGAAACCAGAATTCTTTAAATTTTACTATTTTTTTACACAAAAATATTACATATAACATTATTTTGGATTTCAAATATGAACTAAATAACAAATAATTTCTATGTGGGATCAACCATCATGAGAACTTGTGCTTTTTCTTTATAAGCCGAGGATTAGTACCAACTTGATTTTATTGTTATTATTATTATAATAACAATTACTGTATATATTTTTTTTCTCTCACTTTCTTAACTTCTTCTCATTGTTCTTGTAAGTGGAGCTTGTAAAATTGCTTCGTTGGAACAATGCTAGTAAAAAAAAGCCATCAAACCCTTTGGGGAACTGCAAGCTAGCTTTACTTGTTAGGTTTGGCTTGTCTGTTCTATGTTTATAGTCCTCTAGGAAGACACTGGTATTTTTCCTGTGTAATGTTCCCGAGCCAAACCAGACAAGTGGAAGACCTTTTTTTTTGCATGAAAATTCTCAAATATAAATTTGGTCGACTTAGTGCAATTTTTTTTTTCATTGTGTGTATATAAACTTGAGAATATTTTTTTTTTTTTTTTTAAGTGGGGTTTAACGTCGCTTTCATTATTACATGTACAAAATGTATGTTTAAATTTGAAAATAAATAAGACATTGTTTAGACTGCTGAAATAAAGGGACTTTTTAGTATCACCTCGGTAGTATAAACAAATTAAACAAGGTAATTTCTATTCTATTCTCCCAAACACTGAGGCCTAGATGATAAAGCTTGTCATGCTGTGACTCGCCGTCTATCTTTGTTGTAATCCTATTTTCTGGGCTTAATAGCTTTACTTATAAAGCTTGCCCTTATAAGATTTTCTATTATTATTATTATTATTATAATTCGGGTCTAATTATCTTCTTCCTCGTTTCAGAACAAGGAGCTTGGCGTTTTCAAATCGGTACTGCACATCAAAGCCTGCCTCACCTCTGCTCTCGACTCTATTCATCATGCGGACAGCATGCCGGTCTCACAGACCATACAGTGTCTGTTCGATTCCCTGCCGAGTCTCTATTTTCACCGGGATGTGTCTATTTTATGCGTGTTCACGCGTGTGTGCTCTCACAAGTAAGTACATCGCACCAATATCTTATTTATTTTTAACCATCGGTCGAAACTAGATATAAAAAGCTCAAGGGTCCGGATTTTTTTTCTCTTTTAAAGATGTTATTGTCCCTCATAGAGAGAGAAATTTGGATTTCTCTTATATCAAGGCTCAACTGTATTGTTTAATAATAAATATAGTAAAATAAATACATTTCTTCTCCATGTATTGTTTAATCTAAACTGTATTGTTTAATAATAAATATAGTAAAATAAATACATTTACCATGTATTATAATAAATATATATTAAATTATCAGCTATCATAAATCAAAACAGTTCAGCTTTTGCTGAGGTAAACCTTGGTTGTTTACGCAATAAAAATACAATTATATATTTTGTTTTCCAGCGTCATCGAAGATCCAGACGACCTAATTCACGCTCAAAACATTCTCCTCTCTCTCCTATCCTGCTCGGATGTCGCCATACAACTGGCGACATACTCCTCGCTTGACCAATGTGTGCAGAGGATACTGAGAAACGAACCGCTAGATTTCGCTAGCGGTCGACACAGTTCGAACACAACTCCGGCAGATAGCGCTAGTTGTGGAACAAACGAAGATAGTTCCAGTGAAAATTCGCTAGATGGTAGACGTCGAAATAGTACAAACAGAAGTATGATAGATGGCGACCATAATTTTCATGCGAGTCCCATAGATAGCGCCAGTAGTCGAACAAATGGCGCTAGTTCTATGAAAAATCCACCAGGGAGTGCTAGTCACGATCCAGTGAAGAGACTTGGATTTCTGCTGGACACAGAAGTACTGATTGAGCTCATTTGTCAGGGATCTCGCAGTGGAAATGAAGAGGTCAGTCAAGTTTTTTAATTTTTTTTTAATTTTAATTTATTTATTTATTTAAAACAGGATAACATATACATATATACAAAGGTATTTTTCCTAAGCTAATGTAATGACACCTATTTTTGTAATGACACCAAAGAGGTAGTGAGAAGGATTAATTTTTCAAAATTTTACTTTATTTTAATTGATTGCAAGTTGTTTCATTTAATTTAGAATGAACTTTCTTGAGCAAGAGACACTTTAATTACATGATTGTTTATCCTTTTGATTAACTGTGTCTTTCAGATACGTCGCCACTCTCATAGCATTCTCCAATCACTTCTCTCAGCTCGCGTCTCCGTTTCCATAGCAACGTGGAAGGGTCTGTTGCAAGCTCTCAGCCCCGTACTTTGCCTTCTTCAGTGTTTGGTGCCATCTGAAGGCGTGTCCAGTGAACTGGGCGCGGAAATCATACAACTGACCCATCCAGATTTGGCCAAAGATATTCGGGTGACTAAACTACAGGTAATATTTTATTACCTTGATCCGTGCCACTGCCACTAGGAGCGATTATACAATACGTCTCCTATACAAAATTTCATCAAAATCTGTTCAGTTATAGTTTCTGAGATTTGCGTGTTTCAAGTAATGTATTTAACAGACCGACAGACAGGCTCAAAACCAAAGTTGCTCAGAAGGTCATGAAACGTCCAGAGTTATGAAAAAAATTGAAATCGGAGCAAAAGAATATTATTATTTTTACAAAAACGAATACTTCCGATCTCTAGTAGTCACCGTAGCAGAGTGAGTTAGCACGCTAGGCCTTGCACGCATGGTGACCTGGGTTCGATCCCTAGCGGGACAGAATTTTTTCTGCTCTGTACTTGGATGTTCGGGGTCCACTCATACCTCGTGAGGAAAAATGAGTAGTTAACTACCAGTGACGGCATTACTAGAGTAAAAAAAAATAATGTAATAGAATAATTCGAAAAAGTAAAGGAGGCTCTTAGTAATGCTGCGTTACCCACAAAAAATGTGAAGAGGCCTTGTGCTTCACCACAAATAAAACCATACATACATTTTATTATAACGATGCATGTCATTGACACCAATTCTTACATAATAAATTTACCAGTTTTTTTTTGTATGATCATTCATATTTCTAAATGACTTTTCTTTTGTATAATAATATAGAAAACGTGTTTTTAATATTATTTTATTTTATAGAACAAGGTAATCAACTAATTAACTAATATCATGATAGAAATAACTCTCAGATAGTTAATAAATATATTAACAATTTCTCACAATTACAATTATAGGTAGTAAATGGCATCCATTTTTTCTTCTACTGGTAATGCTGCTATTATACTTGCAGCATTACCACGCTGTAGGATAAGACTGATTCTTTGTTTTTGGTATGGTTTGGCCCTCATTTTAAATTATAAATAATATTTCGTTTACAATAAATGTTTTTCAATTTTAGATCATCAAATGCAACGCATGTCTTCTGTACCACAAGGACTCAGCTGTTCGTCTAGAAGCTACTGCGCGTCTCGCATGGTCCACCCAGTATGCAGGGGCTGTCACCAGTACACTGGCAGATCTGTGTGTTACAGGGTGCACCAGAAGCTCTCTGCTGGTGGATGTTTATGAGGTTGGTGGTGGTTGTGTTTCACCAAAGTAAATGAAATTGCCAATTCTGGTGCGTTTTTCATCTGCTAGGCCAAAGTTATTGATAAAAAAAAAAAAAAAAATAGGTGTCCGTACATCTCCTCTACGACATATTTGAAAGAGAAAGTATAATCGAAATAATCTAAATAAATAAATAAACTACTATCCAGAGTATTATGTTGGTTCGGTACCCACCCGTTACATGAATATATCTCTCTTTCTTTTTCATTGATTTGAAAATTTGACGTCATAATAATGACATCAAAAAAATGCTGCATTTT
Source organism: Bactericera cockerelli (assembly GCA_024516035.1). NCBI lineage: Eukaryota > Metazoa > Arthropoda > Insecta > Hemiptera > Triozidae > Bactericera > Bactericera cockerelli. The sequence continues at coordinate 7,373,344 of CM044965.1, read as the reverse complement.
AAGAATTCTTTGGTCTCACTTAGATAGTTTAAAGGTCACAATTAGGTCTAATTAGGTCGCAGTGTTAATTGTAAGGGTTTCTCTGAAAACCCTGCAACCAGGTCAGATAATAATAGATAGTTTATCGTACAGTACCAAGCATTGGTAGTCGACGAGTGCAAGACGGTAGACTTGTAAAACAAAGAAGTAAGCTCATGGATGCATCTTAGATCCTACCCAATGCTTGAATTTTTCCTCATTGAGTAAGTTAAGGTAAGTTATCATATTTGTGTTAATCACAGTCGTGATGTGATTTCAGTGAAGAAATTCTGCAACAGTGAGGGACATGGTGAAAAAATGGAGGAAAATTATTATATGTTATCTTTAAAAATAAATTAAAAAAAACTACTCAAACCCGCTTTACTAAATTTTTGCTTCTGAGGTCGGTCCTCTATGTGATTATGTGATAATAAGACTCTCAGGGTTAGGTGGTGGAAAATGCTTTGAGAATGAACCGCGCGTGGTGGTTACCTTCCACTAAAGTGTCTGTTTATTTTTTATTAAAAAGGTTAACCAACCTCAGTAGCATGATCGATAAGGCGGCAGACTTGTAACCTGGAGGTCGGTGGTTCAAGTCCCGGTTTCAGCGTAGATTTAGTAAAGCAAGTTTGAGTAGTTGTGATATCAAGAAAGTGATTAACACAAATATGATAACTTTAATTAAAAAGATTAGTGTTTCACAGTCTTTTTTTATTTCGTACCCATGAAACAGGAGCTACTTACTATAGACGCTTGTGGTCTGCGTTGTAGCCTGCCCATCATAGTATGTCTCCCCTCTGATGGGCGAGAAGTGACACAATAACCCCGCTCTTTAGGTAGGACATAATTGTTATTTTATTTTTTAACTTATTTATTTTGTCATTTGTTTTTTTTTTTTTTTTTTTTTTCTTAATTTTATACTGTTACCATTGTACTTTGTCCTCCTAATAAAGCTTTAAAAAAAAATCCCATTTAGGTGCTGGGTCAACACGAGCTTGTTTTTTTGTTATTCATCTTCTTCTCCTACAGGAATCTTCTGTCACTCGCGTCCTCGAACTGTTGACCTTGAGCTCCCGCGGTAGCAACGCTCCAGACGAGGAGTCCCGGGTTCGATTCTCCTGCCTGACACAACTTAGCGTCATGATGGACGATGTTAAGCTACATCGGGTCTTCATCGAGAGTGGTGGGGTGGCGTTTGTGGTGCAGGAGTTGCATGGGCTGTTGGTGAGAATTTTAATTCCATATTTTTATTAGTTACATAGTAGAATCTTGCTATTTTGAAATCGCCGTCGAAAATCCCGTTAAATCGAAAAAAAATTTGGCCCTTGTAGAACTTCGGTCCTTATTTGAAATCACGTTTTCTCGACAAATCGAAATGACACTTCTGTACCTTGAATTTCTAGTTAGTAAGATTCTACTTTAGACCTTAGTAATAATATTACCCCATTCAAAGAAATGTGTAAAGAGGCTTTATCTTTTCCCCTGTAATATTTTTAAAATTTAAAATCCTGTTACCTGTTTACATAATTGCATAATATATAATATGCGTGTAAACAGAGATAAAAAAAAGAAAAAGTTATCATATTTTTGTTAATCACTTTCGTGATATCACAACTAGTAACAAACTCGCTTAACTAAGCGCGAAATTATTAGACAAAATTGATAACTTAAGTCATCGCTTAAGCATCGGTTTTCCCATTTTAGACAGTACGCAATCCGAGACTTAGCGCCACAGAGGTATTACAAAAAGGTCCATTGATTCCGTCCTAAATCTACGCTGAATTCGGGACTTGAACCACCGACCTCCAGGTTACAAGTCCACCCCCTTATCGATCAAGCTACTGAGGTCGGTGATTCTTCTTTATGTATTTATACATTGTGTTTACATCAATAAATGAGACTTTGTCTAGACTATGAAAGTAAAGGGACTCTTCAGTATAATAAATTCTTTCAAGAAGAGCAGAATATTGTACTGTATATTTTATTGTGTCTGGCTGGGGGACTATAAACAGGGAGTAGACCAGCAGTCTGGCTGGGGGACTATAAACAGGGAGTAGACCAGCAGTCTGGCTGGGGGACTATAAACAGAGAGTAGACCAGCATTGGCTTGGTTCTGGGGGCCCTTGTCAATTATTAGCCTCCGTGTAAAGACAGTGGTAGAAGTGCTGAGTCATTCCGTCTGGCTTCCATTGTTAACGATGACACCACCCTATGATATGATAATATTTTATTTCTACGTAAAATACTATTATTTATTTTATTATTATTTGATAAAATGATAGTCCCATTATCATAATATCGCCTTATTTATACTGCCCGATTAAGACTATTAAAGTCCCATTATTCGAGCAGTAAGCTCAAGACATATTATTATGTGGTAAAAATTCCAAATGGGGAGATAACTTGTCATGTCCCGGATGGGTTTCGAACCCACGACTTCTGGAATCTCTGGATTCACAGAGTGCCGCCTTTACCACTGAGCAACAATGCTTTCAGAGCAACCATAACACCAAACTCCCGGACTACACCAAGAGGAAGCAAAGTATCGGCTGCTGTGCTCGAGTACTGCGCAATGCTTGCGAGAATAACTCCAGTGTGAGACAGTATCTGAGCTCTGAGTACTCGCTCCTCGTGGATGTTGTAAAAGGTAATTGAAGTGAGCCATTCTAGCAGTAAGCGTAAGACGTATTATTATGTGGTCAAAATCCCAAGTGGGAAGATGACTTGTCATGTCCTGGCTGGGTTTCGAACCCGCGAAATCTGGATTACCAGTCAGACGCTTTGACCACTGAGCTACCGGGACAGACCTTACTAAATCAAAAACTTCCAGGTTACGAGTCCGCCAAATAGATTTCATATTTCCATTGTCCATCACTTTCATTCTCGCTAAGTATTAAGTTCATAAGTGTCATGGGCACGGTGCCTCATTCTCCTGCTCTGAATGAGCTGTTTTGTATTCTGCAATTTGAATAAATACAAATATTAGTTTATAAGTTAAGTTATCATAATTGTGTTGATCACAATCGTGATATCACAACTACTGAGACTCGCTTTACTTAATCAGTATAAACAGAAACAGAAAATTACTTAACTTTGGACTTAACTTAACTTTGGACTAGAACCACCGACTTAAATATTACTTAACTTTGGACTTGTACCACTGACTTAAATATTACTTAACTTTGGACTTGTACCACTGACTTATATATTACTTAACTTCGGACTTGAACCCCTGACCTCTAGGTTACAAGTCTGCCGCCTTATCGATCAAGCTCCTGAGGTCGGTCATGATTTATTTTCAACTTTTATTTCAGTTCTATTCCTCTACGAATCCTGTCGCTCTGACACTGTTCAGCTTCTGTTCATTCTTCTCTACGCGGACTTTGTTCTCAACTCCGCCCAGGATGGGTCCGGTGTATCAGTGGCGGCGCTGGTGAGAGAGAACCTCCATGTGCCAGACCCGTACTGCGGGGGGACGCATTGGGACAACAGCCCCCACACACTGCCCGACGATACAGGTAGGTCGGCGATTGGGGGAAAAAAAATCTGGTGCTCTGAGTATGATTTGCCTTGACTTGTTGGAATTTTGAATCGAGAAAATCATAAAACAGCCCCCACACACTGGCCGACAATACAGGCAGGTTTGCGATTGGAAAAAAATCTGGTGCTCTGAGTATTTGAATTTCCTTGACTTGTTTGAATTTTGAATCGAGAAAATCATAGACCGCCAGTTTTTGTTGCCGTTGAGCTAGTAAAACTTAAAGAGAAATCAAGTTTGCGATGATACGTAGCAAGGAGAAGAAAAAAGATAAAGGAGGAATAAATGCAGATAGGAGTGCAGAGAAATAGAAAAAGAGGGGGTTAAAAGTGTTCTCAATTTGACATAATTTATTTTTAAGCTTTTTGTACTCATTTTTTTTAACGTGGCGTTCCTTTTTTTGTAACCACGAAGTGGTGTTTTTGGGGAAATATTTTACTATAAATTGTGGTCCATCATAAAATAATATTATTATTTTCAATCTCACAGACCTACTACTATCTGATGCACAATGCAAACAGCACTTGAGTATCCACTGGAATCTTCAACACCTGTATGGGGGAGATATACACAAGATGCTACGAGACGAGTCACCTCATGCATCACAGATGAACACACAGGTAAGTTTCCTATCTGATGCACAATGCAAACAGCACTTGAGTGTCCTCTGGAATCTTCAACACCTGTATGGGGGAGATATACACAAGATGCTACGAGACGAGTCACCTCATGCATCACAGATGAACACACAGGTAAGTTTCGTATCTGATGCACAATGCAAACAGCACTTGAGTATCCACTGGAATCTTCAACACTTGTATGGGGGAGATATACACAAGATGCTACGAGACGAGTCAACTCATGCATCACAGATGAACACACAGGTGAGCTTCCTATCTGATGCACAATGCAAACAGCACTTGAGTATACACTGGAATCTTTAAACCAATATAATATGCTAGATGCAACGAGACGAGTTGCATCTAGCATATTATATTGACAGCACTAGAATCTTCAACACAATTTTTAAGTAAATAGAAATTTCTATTTTCGGTTTGTGTAGAATTTTCTAACAAAAAATTCCAGCCAATAACAAGGTCGATAGTTTGGCATTTCTAGGCTGGGTGAGGTTGAAATTTCCAGTGATTTGAGTGTAAAACCCCCGTTCTAAATTATTTATATCAGGACATTTAAACCAAAATAAAACCATTGGACATAACCTTGACATTTGATCTAGGTGTCCATAAAATCCTTCAACCAACATGAAATGGTTATCTCTGCCTATCCTAGTGGCACGGAATTCTTATAGTGGGATCACCAAACTAGCGCCTTAACCAATCGACCAATAAATGACCCAAGAGGTAATAGCTATGAAAGAGACTGCTTTGGCATTAGCACCGCCCTTGATCAAGTTTTGTTTTATTAATTTCAATTTCTATGTAAATGTTCTATTGTAAATAAAACTTGATCTAACATGTTTAATAAGCCATATTGAAATAATAATAAACGTTCCTTCACTTTGCACCAGGCTAAACATTCATCAAACGTCCCGCCCTCTGCACTAACCATCAGCAAAGACCTCTGGAAATTGCTACGCAGAGCGAGTATTGTGCAGACCTGTAGCACCTCTCTGCAAGTACTACAAAGCACAAGCTCATATTCCGAAGCCTACACTGCAGTGTCTACACTACAAAGGTGAGAGGAAGCAAACTAAAACTGGAAAGTATTGAACTTACTTTTCATTGTTTCATAAAAAAAGTTTATAGAAATTGCTACGTAGAGCAAGCATTGTGCAGACCTGTAGCACCTCTTTACAAGTACTACAAAGCTCCTACTCTGAGGCCTACATTAATCCAGGTAGTGTAGGGATCCGTGGGTTCGAATCCCACTCAGTGTAATAAGTATAAGTATAAGTAGTGCTTTATTTAGACAGTCAGCGCAAGACAGGTAGTCCCATTATGCCAACAGTTTAACAAAGCACCTCTTTATTTATTTGAGTATAAATACAATAACTTTTCCTCATTAATACGAGTTTGTGACCACATAATAATAAGACTCTAAGGGTTAGGTGGTAGAAAATGTTTTAAGAGCAATAACCTCACCTGGTGGTTACCTTGCACTAAAGAGAATTATTATTATTATAAACAACGATTTGGTAAATTGTGTGTGGTAAATTGATGATGAGTGGCGCACTCGTAACCAGTTGATGGTATTTATATTCCAGGTGTTTGGTTGGATTTTCACTTAATAATAATAATGTGTTTTATTGTACATTTCTTTTACATTACATTACTTTTACATTACATTACATACATTACACATATAAGATTAGCACATAGGAAAAGAAATATTAAAGTGAGACTGTATGTCTTACACAGACTTGTCACACTAAGAAACCCAGTATAGTATGGGTCTCTTGTTTTTGTGACTTAAGAAACCCTTGTCTACAGTTTATTATTATTTATTAAAAGATTTATTAAAAAGTTACAGATAGAACATTGAACTCAATTCTTCTGATGGCAATGCTCCTAACACGCTGGCAGCATTAAGATTTGGGACAGACTCATAATTTTTTATGGTCCTGAAGGTAGCGGAAACTTGTCCTCTATTTCAGGTATCTGGATTTGAAGCATATTGAAGATGCTGCCGAGTTGGATAAGTTGCCTTTCTCATCTGTTCTGCACCGCTATCTCGAACCCGCGCCCTCAAGTATACAAGACCAGGAGTTGCTGCTCCTAGTCCTCAATGTGGTACAGACATTACCTGGTAAGTAATATGTCGATTAAAAATCGACCTTAGTATTCTTAGTAGCTTGGTGTATAAAGTGGGGCACTCGTAACCAGGAAGTTGGTGGTAAATTCATGATAATAATAATAATAATAATATCGTCTTATTATGCTGCCTGATGAGGACTATTGAGTCCCATTATTCCAGCCGTAAGCCCAAGACGTATTATTATGTGGTCAAAATCCCAAATGGGAGGGTAACTTGTAACTTGTCATGTCCCGGCTGGGTTTTGAACCCGCGACCTCTGAATTACCAGTCCGACGCCTTGACCACTGAGCTACCGGGATAGACTGATGATGAGATTATTATCTTCTTTTTTCAGACACTCAGCTAGAGTGGGTCTCTGACCTACTGATCTCCAAGCAAACCCTGTTGTCCCTGATCAAACCCACTCCCACCCCTCTCTCCCACCACTCTTTGCTATGCATCCAACTGCTCAACACTGTACGCAGAATCATTCTCACCCATCCAGACTGTGTCCACGCCTACGGTAGCTTAACGAAGAGTGTTCTACGGTGTATCGAGCAGCATTCTATGCTAGGTAAGTTTTAACCCTTCCAGCTAATGTTCATGCCTGTGGTAGCTTAAAGCCGGGTCCCCACTGAGTGTAACATTTTGTTGCCATGTCTTCTACCTGACTCAGAACACCAAAGCTATAGATACAGAAGCTGTATTTTTCTTTCTAACCAAAAAAATATTCCAGGTTAGGTTTTTTCCAAATATTTCCATTTTATTCCAAGGTCATTCGTAAAAGAAAAATGCGTTTAGTTACTTTTCAAGATGAACAATGGACTTAACCTATAAAAGAACTGGAAGCAAGAATTTTCTACTTCCACTTTGGTTAACTTTGGAAGTGGAAATTTTTCCTCTTCCAAAAGAAAAATGACTTGCTTCCAGTTTGGTTCATTTTATTCTCGGTTGGTTAACTTTGTTTAGAAAGAAAAATACGGCATATCTGAGCCATGTCTTCTGCCTGACTCAGAACACCAAAGGTATAGATACAGATTGTCTGTGTAGTTCATCTTTATGACACTAGAGTGCGCTCTATTCTATTCCAGATTCTCCCCTGGCGGCAGACTGTCTGAACTATCTGAGCCATGTCTTCTACCTGACTCAGAACACCAAAGGTCTAGATACAGAGTGTCTGTGTAGTTCCTCTTTATGACACTAGAGTGCGCTCTAATCTATTTCAGATTCTCCCCTGGCGGCACACTGTCTGAACTATCTGTGCCATGTCTTCTTCCTGACCCAGAACACCAAAGGTATAGATACAGAAGTCGTATTTTTCTTTCTAACTAAAAAAAAATTCCTGGTTAGGTTTTTTCCAAATATTTCCATTTTATTCCAAGGTCATTCGTAAAAGAAAAATGCGTTTAGTTACTTTTCAAGATGAACAATGGACTTAACCTATAAAAGAACTGGAAGCAAGAATTTTCTACTTCCACTTTGGTTTACTTGGGAAGTGGAAGTTTTTCCTCTTCCAAAAGAAAAATGACTTGCTTCCAGTTTGGTTCATTTTATTCCCGTTTGGTTAACTTTGTTTAGAAAGAAAAATACGGCATATCTGAGCCATGTCTTCTGCCTGACTCAGGACACCAGAGGTATAGATGCAAAGTGTCTGTGTAGTTCATCTTTATGACACCAGAGTGCGCTCTAATCTATTTCAGATTCTCCCCTGGCGGCAGACTGTCTGAACTATCTGAGCCATGTCTTCTGCCTGACTCAGAACACCAAAGGTCTAGATACAGAGTGTCTGTGGCATCTGCTAGCTTCAGTTCCTCTTTCTGACACCAGAGTACGCTCCGACTTGGCCTGCAAAATTTTGGTTTGCCTGGATCTGGTCTGGGGTAGCAAACTGAATGATAGTGTGGTAAGTTCTCAATTTTTTTTGATAAAATTAATACGAATAAATTTTATTTTCTCTCTAATGATAGTGTCGTAAGTTCTCAATTTTTTTTTTTTTTTTTTTTTTTTTTTAATAAAATTAATACGAATAAATTTTATTTTCTCTCTAAGGGTTTTTTTTTTAGTACCGCTTGAATCCATTTCTGTACTTGGTTGTTCGGGGTCCACTCATACCTCGTGAGGAAAAATGAGTGTCTGCTTTAATGTGAGCAGCGACATGTGGCGGAATTATAGGCAAAAATAAGATGTGGGGAAAAAGTAAAATAATTCTGTAGAACACAAAGAAACACTTTTATTTATTTTCTAAAACAAACACACACACTCTGTCCAGCAAGGTTAAGACTTGGATGGGTGACCATTCAAATTCAAACACACTTCCAATATTTTCTGATTTTTTTTGTATTTTTATTATTTTTTTTCTTGTGAGAGGAGGCAAAATCTTCTATGGTTCAAGACGAAGTGCGGGGTTCCAGCGCTGGAAACAGTGCGCCATTCTGATGCATTTGTAATTTCCACCATTGCAGGCTTCAGGTGTGTGGCTGAGTGAAATCAACTGGCCCGCTCTCCGCTCTTGCCTTTCCCCCATCCAAGGCTCCGTCAAAACGTCCTATCCTCTGCAAGGCTCCATCAAAACGTCCTATCCTCTGCAGGGTTCCGTCAAAGCCGCCGCCTACCACCTGATCGCCGGGCTGTGCTATATGCGGGGCTCCGTCGCCAGTGTGGTTCACAACATTCCGGGGCTTGTTGACGGGGCCCTGGCGGCTGTGTTGACGGCGTGTGATTTGGAGGCCCGAATGGCGGCGCTTGTGGTGGCTAACATCACCTCGTTCTCCACGTGTGAGGTAATGCTCGGAGTGTAGTCAAAATAGTATGAATTACTAATACTATTTTGTATTAGTAGAAGAGAGCAAAATCTACACCCAGATTCTGCTCCAGAAGTGTATCGACGAAGATTTCTTTTTTATTACTAATAAAAAAGAGAGTTTTTTTTATTCATACACTGATACAATCTGGTACATACTCGTATAGCAATTATTCAATAGTAAAATAAGGGACCATAATTTGTACAGGGTGGCGCAGTGCGCATGACCACATTTGAAATTGTTGCCATACGTTTAATATTTGAGTTAAGATATTAAAATAAAAAGTATTTTGTAGAAAAAATGTGGAAGTTTATTTTACATGAGTCACTTTTTCAAGTTTGAAAGATGATGTCCGACAAATGACGTCCTTGTTACACATTCTGCGATACGTCCGCTGAAGTTGTGCATCACGTTCACCAACATCTCGTCAGGAATCCGAGCGATTTCACGGTGGATAGAGTCCTTTAGGTCAGCGACGCTACGAGGTTTGTCGACATAATTCTTATACTTTAGATATCCCCTAAAAAATCACACGGAGTGAGGTCGGGTGAGCGTGGGGGCCACGTCGGAGTCACCATTCTGGGAAATCACACGACCGAGAAAAATTTGACCCACAAGATCCATGGACACTCTTGCCGTGTGTACAATGTACAATTATGTATTGTGTCTTTAGCGAGCGTCTCGAAGAATGTGTGTCTCGAACTCGACAAGAACGTCATTTGTCGGACATCATCTTTCAAACTTGAAAAACTGACTCATGTAGAATAAACTTCCACATTTTTTCTACAAAATACTTTCTATTTCAATATCTTAACTCAAATATTAAACGCAATGCAACAATTTTAAATGTGGTCATGCGCACTGCGCTACCCTGTACAACGAAATAATATCGACTCAGAGAACGTTTGTCTTTGTATTTTCTTAGTGTAAAATTTTATGTGGGTTGAAAGAAACAAGTTTCGAAAGTTATAGTCGCTTTTGTTTCACTGTCCAATTATTGGTACATGTATCCTATTTATTTATTTATATAACTGTCCAATCATTAGTACACGTATCCTATTTATTTATTTTTTAAATTATATTTTTTTTTATACACAATGAACTTATTGTTTTTTTACATATGAACGTAACCTTTTTCTGACAAACCTTTCTTCATTCTACACCCAGATTCTGCTCCAGAAGTGTATCGACGAAGATTTCTTTCTCCAAGTGATACCCATACTATCGAACCCGAGGTCATCTGATTTGAAGTCCGCGGTCTGCTCTCTGGTGAACAATCTGTTCAATTTGAACCCACGACTCCTGGCTCAGACGGACGCTATGGTGCAGATGGTTAACTTGCTTATCAAGTAAGTGGTTGTGGATTAACAATTATTAATATTATTATTATTCAACACTATTAGATATAAATGGACATAAATATGCAATTATGCACAATAAAAATAATTATTTTAACAATGAAAAAAAAAAAAAAAAATGGAAACAATATATACAATAAAAATGAAAAAGAATAGAAAAATATATAGAAACATATGTCCTAACTTCAATGTGCTTGTAATAATAATAATAATATCGCCTTATTTATACTGCCCAATCAATAATAATAATAAATGCCCGCAGAACAGGCGTATATTTACGAGCCTAGCTCTATTTACAAACAGAAAACAAATAACATCAATATCACATAAGAAAGGTTTAAAAACAATCATCAAAAATCACAAAATATATCACAGTTATAAAAAAAGAAAAAGTGTATACATGCAAAATATTTTATTTTATTTTATTTTATTAGTTGACGAGGGAGGTCCCCATTAGTACAAATACACTTAAATCTACATAAAAAAAACTTACAGCTATAAAAAAAGAAAAATAAAAATAAAATATAAAAAGAACAAAATACATGCACCTACCTACCTATTATAAAAAGTATATATATACTAGCCGTTTGCCCGTGCCTTGCAACGGGACCAAATCTCAAATTTACTAAGGCATGGCCGTACTGCTGGACAGCAATGCCTTTTTGAACTTTTTATAATTTTTCTGGACAAAGCGATAATGGTTTTGGGGGGGTCAATTCTGAGACATTTTTCGCTATCTCTTACCGTTTTGGCTAAACAACTCCGGACAAACAAACAAACAAACAAACATAGGTAGGTAGGTAGGTAGGTAGGTAGTCCTTTTTTCTGTTTTATATATAGAGATAAATCTAATTATTATTATTATTATTTTTACGACTCACATTGAACAATAATATACTACATTAAATCTGACTACATAACATAAAATCACAGATAATTCGTTTATTTATTAATAAAATGGCCCAGTAGCCTGGTCTTAAGTATTTCTAATGAGTCGGCAAAAAAGTCCACGTCTAGCTCTCCGGCCATCCGGTTTCCTAGAATGAGCAATCTATTGATGGTTGAGTTCTTGCTAACATTGCTAAGTGCATTACGGGGTTTAAACAGATCTTTATTTCTAGTATTTCTTGTATTTACCCTAAAGTCAATTGGATATTGGAGGCATATTCCAATATCGGGCGAACAAGGGAGCAGAACAGAGTTTTTATGGTGTTGGAGTTACGAAAGTCCTTACAGTTCCTAGTTATAAAGCCAAGCATTTTCAGTCCTTTATTTTTAGTATTATCTATGTGGATGTTAAAAGTAGGTCTGGTTGAAATGTTACCCCTAGATCTTTAATGCATTGAACTTTGTCTAATGTTTGGTTGTTAATACAATAATTGGTTACCACAGGAAATCTTGTTCTATGAAATGTCATTATCTTGCACTTAGCAATGTTTAGCTTCATCTTATTATGATCAGCCCAGTTTTGAAGATTGTCTAGTGCTGTCTGTAGGATGTGAGTATCATCGACAGATGAAACACTGACAGCCATTTTAAAATCATCGGCGTACTGCCAGAAAACTAGGGAACCTAACGGGTCTTGAACATATTCACCCATATCTATACTGTATAAATCATACATGAGACCAGATAGATGGCCCCACCTTGGGGGCATCCTGAAAGCACATCTATAGGGTCAGAATAATAAATATGCAGTTTTTCATCATTAGAACTACCTGCCAAACTACTTAACCCCTTATATAGAACAATTTGTTTTCTATTAGATAGATATTCATAAAACCAATTAAGAAGCTCCCCGCTGATTCCCAAACTTCTCAGTTTAGAACAAAATATGTTAACATTTAGTTTGTCAAAAGCGCCTGAAAAATCGCAATAGGCAACATCAAGCTGATGGCCTTTGTCTAGTATACTAGTTGTATACTCAGAAAATGAGGCTAGGTTTGTAACAACAGATTTTTTCTGTACAAAACCATGCTGACTAGTCGGCACTAAAGGTGATAGGATAGGTTTTATTATGTCATAAATAAGAGATTCTAGAAGTTTGGGGACAGCGGACAGCTTCGAAACCGGTCTGTATTGACTGATATTCTCCTTATCTCCAGATTTAAATGTAGGCGTGATAAATGATTTCTTCCAAATAGCAGGAAACTTACCCTGTGATAGTGACATATTAAAAAGAAAATGTAGAGGAAGAAATATGGCATTAGAACAATTTTTTAGAATTACTGGTGGGAGACCATCTGGTCCACTTGTTGAAACAGGTTTTAATTTCTTGAGTTTTTTAAGGAGAATATCATCATTGATACAGATGGAAGATAAAGAGGTAGGTAAAGTACATGGCAAATTAAACTGAGGAGCACAGAGTAGTTCATTAGAATAGACACTTCAAAATATCAAAAAAAGCCAAAAAATGATCAAGACAAAAAATAAATACATTTATATAAATAAATAATATTGTAATTGTAAAATGTCAAAAATAATAAAAAAGAAAGAATATTAAAGTCCCATTATTCATGCAGTTAGCCCAAGACGTCCCACCCAGTGCATGAATTTTTCCTCATTAATTTGAGTTTGTGACCACATAATAATAAGACTGAGGGTTAGGTGGTAGAAAATGCTTTGAGCATTAACCTCGCCCGGTGGATGACTTCCACTAAAGAGTGTTATTATTATTATTATTATAAGACATGTTATTGTGTGGTAAAAATCCCAAATGGGAGGATAACTTGTCAAGGTCTCAGCAGGGTTTCAAACCCGCGACCTCTGAAAGCGACCGTTCATGCTTTATTTCTCATTGCAGTGAACTGATCAAAAGTTGTTCCGGAGTACTGGATGATGACGTCACAGAATATTGCACTGCTATAGCCCGCATTCTAACCCAATACTACAACCTGAGTCCAGAAGTTCCACCCCTGAGTGATAAGTTCCATGCTTCTCTCATCTACATACTCAATGCTTCATCCTATGGTGAGTTGAATACTATGACGTCACAATACTATAACCTAACCCACAAATTCCATGCTATCGATTTCTAAAGGTCTAAAGATACTTAAAAGATAAAGAAGCCAAAATGTTTTCATGAAATCGTTCGTACAAATATTGCCTTATTGCAAGATTAAGACTTTTTTTAAGACGATTAAGTCCCATTATTCCAGCAGTAAGCCCAAGACGTATTATTCTGTGAAAAAAATCCCAAATGGGAGGATAACATGTCATGCCCCAGCTGGGCTACCGGGACATTCATATAAATATTGTGTACCGGGGCGGGCAGATAATTATGTTGACAATTATTATTATTATGAAACTCTTTATTAGAAGAACATATTATATACAAACAAAATAATGGTGAAAATGAAAATACAATATTGACAGTATAAAATATAAACAGGAAAAAAAAAAACAAAATTGTATATACATATGTCCTAACAATAAATTATCTAGAATGTTTCCTGAAACTGTTTCTTACTGACCTATTGAGAGACCTTCAGAACGGTTTAGTGAAGCTCACGCTGCTACAACAACTTTTAAATTAGACAGCAAAACGTTTTGGAATTAATTGAGGAAATGGTACTTTAGTAACTTACATAATTTTCATTTTTTAAAAATAATTTAAATAAAATAAGTCATCATCATAGGGTGGCGTCATCGTGAACGATGGTAGCCAGACAGAGGAGGAATGACTCAGTACTTCAACCACTGTCTTTACAATGAGGCTAATAATTGACAAGGGCCCCCAGAACCAAGCCAATGCTGGTCTACTCCCTGTTTAAAGTCCCCCAGCCAGACATTATATCAGTAATAATAAATGAATAATATTGTACTTACCACCAATTTTCACGTGAGATTGAAGAGAATCACCCAGTCAAACGTAAGAAATCACATTTTTAGGGCGGAATTAATAGACGTTTTTGTAATACCTCTGAGGCGCTAAGTCACGGATTGCGTTCTGTGTAAGATACGGAAAACCGAGGCTTAGCAATGGCTTGTGATATAGAATTTGTCTATTAATTTCGCCCTAAATGTTTCAAAAACCTGAAAAAGAACATTTTTAGTACAAGGAGTTTTAGTTTGCCAATGATTTGATTTGGTTATCATTAATTTTATTACTTTAATATATCAATTTTATTTTTCATTTCACGATTTGCTTCTTAGTTGTAACGTGCAAATGAAAATTATGTATATATTATTTATTGAGCTATTTTATACTTACGTCAATAATTTTGTGGTTTCCTCATAGTTTTGATAGTTTTGAGTTCGCTTTTTGAGAATTTCGAAGATACTTCCATGGAATTTTGAACTGATACTTTGTACTAATGTTGATGATACTTCAATTGACTTTCGAACTGGACACATTGGAATTTTGTAGATACTTCAATTGACTTTCAAACTGGAATTTTGTAGATACTTGAATTGATTCAAAGAATTTGTAGATACTTCAATAGAATTTTGAACTGGACACATGAGAATTTTGTAGATACTTGAATTGAATTTTGAAGTTTCACGACTGAGAACTTGGAGTATCACCACTGAGAATTTCAAGTTTCACCACTGAGAATCGGGAGCATCACCACTGAGATTTTTTTTTAAGTTTCCATGTATTTATATTTCACATATAAACATCTACAAAAAATGAGAGAATACCCACATTCAAAAGATAAAATCTTGTGCTAAAAGTGGGGAAAATTGGGAGCATCACCTCTGAGAATTTGAATTGAAGCATCTACCAACTTCAAAAGATAAAATCTTGTGCTGAAGTTGGGGAATATTGGGAGCATCACCTCTAAAAATTGGGAGCATCACCTCTAAAAATTGAAGCACCTACCAACTTCAAAAGATAAACTCTTGTGCTAAAGATGGGGAATATTGGGAGCATCACCTCTAAAAATTGAAGCATCTACCAACTTCAAAAGATAAACTCTTGTGCTGAAGATGGGGAATATTGGGAGCATCACCTCTAAAAATTGAAGCATCTACCAACTTCAAAAGATAAACTCTTGTGCTGAAGATGGGGAATATTGGGAGCATCACCTCTAAAAATTGGGAGCATCACCTCTAAAAATTGGGAGCATCACCTCTAAAAATTGAAGCATCTACCAACTTCAAAAGATAAACTCTTGTGCTGAAGATGGGCAATATTGGGAGCATCACCTCTAAAAATTGGGAGCATCACCTCTAAAAATTGGGAGCATCACCTCTAAAAATTGAAGCACCTACCAACTTCAAAAGATAAACTCTTGTGCTGAAGATGGGGAATATTGGGAGCATCACCTCTAAAAATTGAAGCATCTACCAACTTCAAAAGATAAACTCTTGTGCTGAAGATGGGGAATATTGGGAGCATCACCTCTAAAAATTGGGAGCATCATCTCTAAAAATTGAAGCATCTACCAACTTCAAAAGATAAACTCTTGTGCTGAAGGTGGGGAATTTGGGAGCATCACCTCTAAAAATTGGGAGCATCACCTCTAAAAATTGAAGCATCTACCAACTTCAAAAGATAAACTCTTGTGCTGAAGATGGGGAATATTGGGTGCATCACCTCTAAAAATTGAAGCCTCTACCAACTTCAAAAGATAAACTCTTGTGCTGAAGATGGGGAATATTGGGTGCATCACCTCTAAAAATTGAAGCCTCTACCAACTTCAAAAGATAAACTCTTGTGCTGAAGATGGGGAATATTGGGAGCATCACCTCTAAAAATTGGGAGCATCACCTCTAAAAATTGAAGCATCTACCAACTTCAAAAGATAAACTCTTGTGCTGAAGATGGGGAATATTGGGAGCATCACCTCTAAAAATTGAAGCATCTACCAACTTCAAAAGATAAACTCTTGTGCTGAAGATGGGGAATATTGGGAGCATCACCTCTAAAAATTGAAGCATCTACCAACTTCAAAAGATAAACTCTTGTGCTGAAGATGGGGAATATTGGGAGCATCACCTCTAAAAATTGGGAGCATCACCTCTGAGAATTTGAATTGAAACATCACTAATGAGAATTAAAAGCATCACCACTGAGAATTGGTAGCATCACTAATTATTTATTTGTGAAATATAAATACATTGAAACTTAAAAAAAAAATTGGATTTTGAACTGGACACTTGAGAATTTTTTAGATTCTTCCATTGAATTTTGAACTCGAGACATGGAAATTTGTAGATACTTCATTATAATTTTAAACAGGACATTTTCCTCATAATTCTGCTTCAGTTATTTCTTGATTATGTGTCACCTGAAAAATTGAAGTTTGGAAATATTGCAATTAGAAACTTCTAGACTCTATATTCTAGATGAAAAAAGAAAGAAAAAAAAAAAAAAAAAAAAAAAAAATTGTAGATTTTTCTCAAGTTGAATGAATAATCGAAAACTATACATTATAATGGTGTCCTGTATTTGATCTACAGAACTCACTCATTTCTTACACTTACTTGTCATCTTACTCACTCATTTTTTCTAACGAGGTATAAATGGAGCCCGCAACATCCAAACTACAGAGCCAGTGTTGACCCAGCACTTATATGGCAAGTATCGTGTCACTTCTCACCAATTGAGGAGTGAAACTACGGGATGACCAAGCTACAACACAGACCACAAGGATCTACAGTAGCTCCTGTTTCATGGCCTCGTGAAAAAGAAAAGGCTGTAAAACAGTCCTTTTTTTACTTTGCTCAGATTCGAACTCGCAACACCGTCGTTGTCGGTTTTCCAGTAATGTTCCTTGTGTGGTTTTCACCCATAAAAAAATGTAATGAGATTACGAAATAGTAAATAAAAATAATATATTTTTTGTAATACATACCTGTTGTTATCAACCAAAGGAGCAATCTTTTTTGAAGTTCAACCAAATTTGCAGTTTCACCACTGAGAATTGAGAGCATCACCACTTAGATTTTTTTTAAATTTCCATGTATTTATATTTCACATATAAACATCTACAAGAAATGAGAGAATACCCACATTCAAAAGATAAAATCTTGTGCTAAAAGTGGGGAAAATTGGGAGCATCACCTCTAAAAATTGAAGCATCTACCAACTTCAAAAGATAAACTCTTGTGCTGAAGGTGGGGAATATTGAGAGCATCACCTCTAAAAATTGGGAGCATCACCTCTAAAAATTGAAGCATCTACCAAATTCAAAAGATAAACTCTTGTGCTGAAGATGGGGAATATTGGGAGCATCACCTCTAAAAATTGGGAGCATCACCTCTAAAAATTGAAGCATCTACCAACTTCAAAAGATAAACTCTTGTGCTGAAGATGGGGAATATTGGGAGCATCACCTCTAAAAATTGAAGCATCTACCAACTTCAAAAGATAAGATCTTGTGCTGAAGATGGGGAATATTGGGAGCATCACCTCTAAAAATTGGGAGCATCACCTCTAAAAATTGGGAGCATCACCTCTAAAAATTGAAGCATCCACCAACTTCAAAAGATAAGATCTTGTGCTGAAGATGGGGAATATTGGGAGCATCACCTCTAAAAATTGGGAGCATCACCTCTAAAAATTGAAGCATCTACCAACTTCAAAAGATAAACTCTTGTGCTGAAGGTGGGGAAAATTGGGAGCATCACCTCTAAAAATTGGGAGCATCACCTCTAAAAATTGAAGCATCTACCAACTTCAAAAGATAAACTCTTGTGCTGAAGATGGGGAATATTGGGAGCATCACCTCTAAAAATTGGGAGCATCACCTCTAAAAATTGAATCACTTACCAACTTCAAAAGATAAACTCTTGTGCTGAAGATGGGGAATATTGGGAGCATCACCTCTAAATATTGAAGCATCTACAAACTTCAAAAGATAAACTCTTGTGCTGAAGATGGGGAATATTGGGAGCATCACCTCTAAAAATTGGGAGCATCACCTCTAAAAATTGAAGCATCTACCAACTTCAAAAGATAAACTCTTGTGCTGAAGATGGGGAATATTGGGAGCATCACCTCTAAAAATTGGGAGCATCACCTCTAAAAATTGAAGCATACACCAACTTCAAAAGATAAACTCTTGTGCTGAAGATGGGGAATATTGGGAGCATCACCTCTAAAAATTGGGAGCATCACCTCTGAGAATTTGAATTGAAACATCACTAATGAGAATTAAAAGCATCACCACTGAGAATTGGTAGCATCACTAATTGTTTATTTGTGAAATATAAATACATTGAAACATAAAAAAAAATTGGATTTTGAACTGGACACTTGATAATTTTTTAGCATTGAATTTTGAACTCGAGACATGGGAATTTGTAGATACTTCACTAAAATTTAAACAGGACATTTTCCTCATAATCGTGCTTCAGTTATTTCTTGATTATGTGTCACCTGAAAAATTGAAGTTTGGAAATATTGCAATTAGAAACTTCTAGACTCTAGATTCTAGATGAAAAAAAATTGTAGATTTTTCCCAAATTGAATGATTAATCGTAAACTATACATAATACTGGTGTCCTGTATTTGATCCACAGAACAAGTATTTTTGCAACCACTGGTCATTACTCACTTATTTTTTCTAACGAGGTATAAATGGAGCCTGTAACGTCCAAACTACACAGCCAGTGTTGACCCAACACTTATATGGCAAGTATCGTGTCACTTCTCACCAATTGAGGAGTGAAACTACGGGATGGCCAAGCTACAACACAGACCACAAGGCTCACAGTAGCTCCTGTTTCATGGCCTCGTGAAAAAGAAAAGGCTGTAAAACATTCCTTTATTTTTACTTTGCTCAGATTCGAACTCGCAACTTGTCGGTTTTCTTGTGTAACTCGTAAAGTTACTTGTGTGGTTTTCACCCATAATTTTTTTTAAATGAAATTACGAAATAAAATTAATAAATTTTTTGTAATACATACCTGTTGTTATCAACCAAAGAAGCAAATTCGAAAAATTGAAAAGAAAGCAAGTAATTGGCAAAAACAAAATTGGCGTTATTTGACAAACTTGGTATCAAATCATTGGCAAAAAAATGGAGTGATTATGGGAAATGGACACAAAGAAGAAGTTTATTAAGGTCTTTATTGGTAAACGGAAATGTACAGTAAAAACAACAGTAAAAATATTTTAAAAAAAAGCTTATATTAGTAACAGCAAATTTACAGTAAAAATAACAGTAAAATTATTATAAACAATTATTGATTTGTACTTTTTTTTATATACATACATGAACATTAGTCCAGTGGTTCTGTGAACTGTAAACCTCACACAGATTCAACTATCGCATTATAAATGTTCAATCACGCATGAGGACATCGAGACATTTTATTCAATACCCCACTCGATGGGTGTTAATTCAAAAATATCAACCGGCCCTTTTTTTGCCTTTTTCGATTTTTACCGCGGCCCCCTTACCTTTCACCATCACCAAATTTTACTGCCAAACTCAAATATACATTCTGAACGAATCTAGCGGTAGCGGCCTTGCTTTATTTTAAAAAAAAATAGAAAAATCGTTCTCAATTTTCACCAAAACGGCCCCCATTTGGCCCCAAGTGGCCCGAATCGGCCCCAAAAACTATTCACACGGACAGACCGATAGAGGGACCTGTCCAGACAGAAGGACAGACCTGTCCAGACGGACAGACAGACCTCTACGGACGGACAGACAGACAGACTAGACAGAGGACAGGTCTGACCAGACAGACAGACCTATCCAGACGGACAGACAGACCTCCACAGACGGACAGACAGACAGACTAGACAGAGGACAGGTCTGACCAGACGGACAGACCTGTCCAGACCGAATCGGCCCCAAAAACTATACAGACGGACAGACCGATAGAGGGACCTGTCCAGACAGACGGACAGACCTGTCCAGACGGACAGACAGACCTGTCCAGACGGACAGACAGACCTGTCCAGACGGACAGACAGACCTGTCCAGACGGACAGACAGACCTGTCCAGACGGACAGACAGACCTGTCCAGGTGGACAGACAGACTGGACAGACAGACAGACTAGACAGAGGACAGGTCTGACCAGACGGACAGACCTGTCCAGACCGAATCGGCCCCAAAAACTATACAGACGGACAGACCGATAGAGGGACCTGTCCAGACAGACGGACAGACCTGTCCAGACGGACAGACAGACCTGTCCAGACGGACAGACAGACCTGTCCAGACGGACAGACAGACCTGTCCAGACGGACAGACAGACCTGTCCAGACGGACAGACAGACCTGTCCAGGTGGACAGACAGACTGGACAGACAGACAGACTAGACAGAGGACAGGTCTGTCCAGACGGACAGACCTGTCCCGCGGATAGACAGACTGGACTGACAGACAAACTGGACAGACAGACAGAAGGACAGACCTGTCCAGACGGACAGACCTGTCCAAACAGACAGACACACCTCACCAGGCGGACAGACAGACCTGTCCAGGCGGACAGATAAACCTGTCCAGGCGGACAGATAAACCTGTCCAGGCGGACAGACAGACTGGACAGACCTGTCCAGACGGACAGACAGACAGACCTGTCCAGGCGGACAGACCTGTCCAGACGGACAGACAGACACACCTGTCCAGGCGGACAGACAGACCTGTCCAGGTGGACAGACAGACCTGTCCAGGCGGACAGACACACCTGTCCAGGCGGACAGACAGACCTGTCCGGACGGACAGACAGACCTGTCCAGACGGACAGACCTGTACGGACGGACAGACAGACATACTGGACAGACGGACAGACTAGACAGAGGCCAGGTCTGTCCAGATGGACAGACCTGTCCAGACGAGCAGACCTGCCCAGACGGACAGATAGACCTGTCCAGGCGGACAGACAGACCTGTCCAGGCGGACAGACAGACAGAGCTGTACGGACGGACAGACAGACATACTGGACAGACAGACAGACTAGACAGAGGACAGGTCTGTCCAGACGGTCAGACCTGTCCAGACGCACAGACTTGTCCAGGCGGACAGACAGACCTGTCCAGACAGACAAACTGGATAGACAGACAGACTGGACACACTTGACAGACAGACAGACGCCCAGTATGCAAGTTAAAACAGAACCTCACTGTGTTCGCTTAATTAACCAGAGAAACAATGGTTCAGGCGAGGCCGGTGGAAAAATGTTTTGGGGTGTGCTGCCAGCTGCCACATAAACCGGACCAAAATAGGTTCTAAAGCGTTTGAGTTTGTTTACTCCCGCCCGCGCCTGCTGTGGTTAGTAATAATGTAATAATGTATATTTATTTTAGTTTTTCATTACAATTTTTGTGGCTCTCTCCCTAAGGAATTCTTGAGTTAGATCTTAAAGCTATCAAACCTGGGAACTCTGTCAGAGAGTCTCGATGTTCTCCACCGGTGAGTTGTAACTCTCTCCTGACTTGGGACCGATCCTGTTGGACTGAATTCGCCCTTTTGACCGGTGACTCCCGGCTCAACAATTGATAACTCATCGAAAACATCCGAAGTCATCTGAGTTGTAACTCTCTCCTGACTTGGGACCGATCCTGTTGGACTGAATTCGCCCTTTTGACCGGTGACTCCCGGCTCAACGATTGATAACTCATCACGAACATCCGAAGTCACCTCAATTCCATCGTGTCCATGTACGCGCTCAGGATCTGAACTCATTTCGGCCATTCCACATTTCATCATTTCCGATGTTCCTCCTGCAAGTCCTGCACAGCTGTGGTCAACTTTCATATTTCAACTTTAAATTTTGAATGAATGGTGTTTGAGTGGATATTACTATCGAGAATTTATTGTGTTCATTTTTGTAGAAAAAATATTTTTTTTTTTACTTTAAATTTATCTTATAATACATAGTCGTTGTATGAATAATAAATTTGGCTATTCAGTGTGTCGTGAAAAATTATTGGTTGGCCGTTGGATAGAGATGATTGTTTTTTTTTTTCTTCTTCTTTTTTTGTTACATGAAATTTTGAATGAACCATATTGTAAAGAGTTCAACTATATTTTAATTTATCCTATGAAACAAAAAGCCAAAATATTAATTTCAAGTAGGGATATCAGTGATTAATTTGGCTACCATGCTCAGTAGCATTCTTTTGTCAGATTGATTTGTGTTTCATTTAATGATGAAACACAGTAAAGCGTAGTAGTTGTGATATCACGAAAGTGATTAACACAAATATGATAACTTTACCTTTTTTTGTTGTTGTTGACTCCCTGGTAAAAAAAAAATGCAAACAAACGGGTTCAAACCCCGTTTTTTATATCTTATTGTTACTCCATGAAAATGAAAACACTTTGAACTTTTACCTTTCTTTATATGCCTATTGTTACTTTAATACCCAATTTTTTAAAAGAACGTTTTGACTTACCATTCTCTCTCTCTCTCTCTCTCTCTCTCCCCCTCTCTCTCACTCTCTCTCTCTCTCTCTCTCTCTCTCTCTCTCTCTCTCTCTCATTTCAGAGCGCCACGTCTCCCTTCCACTACGAGACACTCTGTGGACGACCACTCTCTCCCTCCTCTCTTCTCTCCCCCTCTCTCCCCCCCTGCCGCCCACAGTGACCTCCACCCTCTGCTACTGTCTCAAGACCGACAGTCCGAAGTCCGCGCGTTCGATTCTCGCCATCCTGCCCAATTTGGTGCCGCACCTTCAGTCAGGTATTAATACTTACTTTTTTTTTTTTTTTTGGTTTAACGTCGCTTTCAACTGCATTGGTCATATCACGACGGGGGTGTTACCCTCCATTCGCAGGAAACTCACAAACCTGCTACCCACATTAACCTCACCCAGCCTGGGTTGGGCCGGAATGCCAGCATCACGAAGTCTTCACCTCGCTGGACGTTGCTTAACTTCGGTGATCCAACGAGAACCGGTGCATTCAACGCGCCATCGACGCTGGCTAATACTTACTTTACTTTCCGAGTCCATGTGTGATGTCATGGTGGTGGAAGGATTGACATGGGTGAACCCCTTGGACGCCCAGAACCATTGTTCTGGGCTCCTTCCGCGTCCAGTGTGTAGTGTATGGTGTATATGTAGTAGGGTGGAGCGATGTTTCTACTTTTTAATGGAATAGTGAAAAAAAGTTGTCTATTGGCGAGAAACTTCCGAATATGTCATTAATTTTTTTCTAAAAAATCGGGAAGATGCGCCCCGAGCCCCGCCCACTTTTGCAAAATTGTCATTTATAGACCCGTTTCCTATGAATTTTCTAATTTTTATAGTAATACTTTTTGAAATGGAATAGTTGTAAGTGTTTACTTAATAGAATGGTCCATCATTATAAAAATAAAAAATAATCAATTTTAAATGGTAAGTCCCGCCCCAAATTTGTCTAAATCCAACAATTTTTTCTAAAATCAGCAAAAAAGACACATTTCTGCCGAATTTTCTAATTTTTCTGGGACATTTTTCCGGAACAGAATAGTATTTAAAGACAAAAACATACTATCCTCGTTTACTTAGATTAAAAAGTTTTATAAAAGTTACACGTTAAGTACCGCCCCGAGCTGCACCAAGGCCGCCTAATATTCAAGTAATAAATAGCTCTCTCTAGGCTCTCTATTAATGAGGATGGGCTCATGTACTGTGGTACAGTTTTTTTTTTTTTTTTTTTTTTTTTTTTTTTTTTTTTTTTTCAGGGTACTTTTACAGGACACAATATTACTGAAGTACTACTTTATACTCTTTTCGTACACTTGTAACAAAAATTGACTCATATATCACATTCTTAGTGTCGCCCCAAGTTGGTGAATTCATTAGTATATTTTTATATGCTACATGGGTAAAGCACCCAAGTAATTACAATGAATAAGAACAATATATTGATGAACGGAACTTTTTCTTCATATTATGTATAATTAAAATGAAATATAAATAATAAAGGTAGGAGGTATAAAGTTATACAAAGTAAATTTGACTGATTACAAATTACGTATTGACATTGGAAAGTACCTTTCTTTTTTTAAAAAAAACTTCAATTTTTCAAAACCGATTCGGACATTTCTAACTAAAAATTTGCTAATTTTATTTATTATTCAGGCAAAGTCCTTTTTTGTACGAAACACTGGAATCATTCTTCTGGATCCAATTTGATTCCTTATCAAACCATCTCTGGCTTCATAACCAATCACAGTGCTTGATGCATTTGTCACAAGTTTGATGTACCTTGCGACGCACTGTGTGTGGCAGGGCACATCTAGAATAAAGTTTTTGATGTTGTTGTTTTCAACAATGTTGGCCAGATCTTCGATACTGATGTCTCTTATTAATGGGGACATAGTCACAGGAAGTTCGTGCCACTATATTAAACTGCTGTAGGATGTTGCTACTTTCAGGAACAGTGACTTTTCTAACATCAGGGAACCTATTTTCTTCACGTGATTTTTTAATTATTCTGTATGCAATTTCCCTTTGAACCAGCATAATCAACAGCAAGTTTTCAGAATGCGCGTAGAAGGCGTTTCTCTGAATAACAGGATTTACTATTTTCTTTACACTTTCATCAAGATACTTTCTTCGTTAAATAAGATCAAGCAAATGTTTGGGTCCATCGAAACAAGATGATCTATTTTTAATTGAAAACCACATTGGACCATACACCTTTAATATGAATGTAGTCAATGTCAATGTGCTACGAACTGTTTCTTGTTAAACGTGATAACATTTTCGAATCTTAATACACTGATATTAATTATTTCGAGAGAAAAAAAATCGCACAGATCGTTTATCAGATAACACTCGCTGTTTTCTGTCAACTGAGTTGTGGTAGGCATAAAACCCATGGATTTCTACCAAAATCTTGTTTTCTTTGTTTCTAATATTTAAGACCTTTTTGTGGCATTGATGGAGATGAATCATCATGTTTGTAAAGGATTCTATTTCTATGATGAGTCATCATAAGAAACAGAGGATAGTATACTTAAGTGTACCACAGTACATGAGCCCATCCTCAATAATAGAGAGCCTAGAGAGAGCTATTTATTACTAGAATATTAGGCGGCCTTGGTGCAGCTCGGGGCGGTACTTAACGTGTAACTTTTATAAAACTTTTTAATCTAAGTAAACGAGGATAGTATGTTTTTGTCTTTAAATACTATTCTGTTCCGGAAAAATGTCCCAGAAAAATTAGAAAATTCGGCAGATATGTGTCTTTTTTGCTGATTTTAGAAAAATTTGTTCTATTTGGACAAATTTGGGGCGGGACTTACCATTTAAAATTGACTATTTTTTATTTTTATAATGATGGACCATTCTATTAAGTAAACACTTACAACTATTCCATTTCAAAAAGTATTACTAAAAAAATTAGAAAATTCATAGGAAACGGGTCTATAAATGACAATTTTGCAAAAGTGGGCGGGGCTCGGGGCGCATCTTCCCGATTTTTTAGAAAAAAATTAATGACATATTCGGAAGTTTCTCGCCAATAGACAACTTTTTTTCACTATTCCATTAAAAAATAAAAATAAAAGTGCGATTTCGCTCCACCCTAATATGTAGTGTGTTGAAATAATGCACTTAAAACTGACAATTTTAAAAATATTTCTTAATTTTGATAGGGATTTTAAAATTCATCGTACTTTTTCAAATTTCAAGGTATGAATAAAAGGGGCAAATGTAAACCCCCCCGAAATATCTTTCTTTTTTTTTAGAATAAGACACTTTGGTATTATATTTCAAAGGTAAAATACTTCTTCGAACCCTTATAATTAAATAGTGACGTGGAAATCTCTATACCTTGCAAGCAATAGTCACCTTGACCTAGCGGTAGCATGCTCGGCTTGCATTTCAGATGACCCGGGTTCGAATCTTGACGGGGTTGGAATATTGTCGACTCTGTATTTTGGATGTCTTTTTTGTACTTGTTTCTTAGTTCAATCTATTTATGTTTTCTTTATAATTTCATTGTATTTTACTGTATATATTTTTGCCTTACCTAATAAAGCATACTATAATAATAATAGTGAGGAGACATTTCTGTGAAGTAGACCAAAATGTCTCCTCACTATTAACTTAGAAGCAAAAAAAAAAAAAATGTATCTCCCTTGAAATAATAATAAAAATTATCACACATCTCACTTTGAGATTTGTAATAAAGCCATACGATAAATAAATAAAAAATAAAATCATAATACCCCCCGTCCCTCAGATACTCTGGAACCCCTCTGTCACGTGGTGTTCAGTGCCTGGAGTCGCCGGTTCAAGCCCTGTCCAGTGCTTCTCAACTGTCTGCTGGCCCTCACTGCGGCCCACAGGCCCGAGGGGCCCCCCGGCCCCTTGCTAGTGCTGGAGTACGATCTGCTGGACGACATACACACGAGGCTCAAACAGTTCTATGTCAGTCTGGAGTGTGCTCATGGCGATAGTTTGGTAAGAGATCTATGATGGTAAGAGTCTGGTTAAGTGGCAGAGAATGCCTAAGGGCCAAATTATTCAAGCTGAGTGTTTAGAATGTTTAAAAAAATTGAAATCTGAGGAAAAAAATATTATTCTCCTTTTACTCTGTCTTATCCCGCTTAAGCAGGGTCGACGTTGTTCAACCTCATGGTTGAGATTGGTTGGTTTTGGCACATTTTTACTGCTCGAGACCCTTCCTGATGATTGTGATTAAAACAAACAAAAAAAAGTTGCTCTAGAAATCGGACAAAAAAATGTATTTTTTTTTAAAACCAAAACGAACACAATACTTCCGATTTCTAGAATTAGAAATTTATCGGATGTAAAAATCTGCTACTATCCGTTTTATCGCCATTGTTCCCACAGCTCTGCACCGAAATGGACATCTACCTGAAGGTACTGAACAACATCCTGGCCCAAGACACTCGTGTGTGTGAAGTGGCCACCAAGTGTGGCCTCGCTGATACCATACATAAGCTCCTGGGCTGGGTGCTCGCCAGTGAAACCACACTGAACTGTCTCCTGCTAGTGTTGACCACTTTCACTGCACACTGTATACCAGGTAATAATAATAATATCGCATAAGCTCCTGGGCTGGGTGCTCGCCAGTGAAACCACTCTGAACTGTCTCCTGCTGGTGTTGACCACTTTCACTGCACACTGTATACCAGGTAATACTTTTTTTTTTGAAAAGGTAACTGTGCCACGGAACCGTTTTCGCATTATTTCAGGACACTTTACCTTTACATCCATTTTCCGTTCCGGGATTCGAACCCGCAACCTCCGGGTCAGTAAGTAATGTTCTTAACCATAGAGCCACGGAGCTCGTAAGATGATTAATACTGGTAGTCAAATGGTTAACAAGCAAGTCTGGTAATCCAGGTACCGTAAGGATCCGTTGGTTCGAATCCCACACAGTTTTGTGACCACATAATAATAATACTCTGAGAGTTAGGTAGTAGAAAATGCTTTGAGCATTAACCTCGCCTGGTGGTTACGTTCCACTACTGAGTGTTATTTTTATAATAATAATTATTTAAACCAAAGTTGTGGTTTAAATAATTATTGAAAAACCTGTAGTTTATTCCAGAGAACAACTTTTCTTTTAACATGGCAAAATGGCCAATTGCATGGTCACTCCTGTAGGTACCTATGTCTTATGTAATATATGTACTTATGTAATATACGTATTTACTCAGAGATAGGTACCTACATGATCCTTTTTTTTTAACCAACCAAAAGACCAAAGACTGTCCAATAGTTTATTATCAGATCAGTACCTATCTCTGAGTAGATACATATATTACATAAGTACATATATTACATAAGACATAGGTACCTACAACTCCTAAATATGATAGAATCTAAATAAATAAAATATATATTCTTCCCCAGCCTCCACGAGCTGTGCTCACACCTCCACGCTGCTAGGCTCCGGCCTCTCCAGATCCTCCTCCTCCGCCTCCCTCGTCCACTGTCTCCTCTCCCTCGCGGTCTCGCCCCCGCCTCACAACTCGGAGCTCCGGGTTCGAACCCTCGCCATCCTGTCGAATCTGGTCGCGTCCAACGAGTGTCGCCTTGTGGTCTCCAAGGTAAGTAGGTTCCATTTGTTATTATCACGGTTTATGTAGACACTTACATCAGTATGTATGTTTGTATTTCTTTCTTTCTTTTTGACGTTAATGTGGGTAGTTGGTACGATTCCCAGCTAATGGACAGTAAAACCACCGTCCTGACTACTTCAAATCAGGACGCTAAAACGAATTAGAATCAACAGGTCACAATAGATCTAAATAGAGATCGGTGTGATAGTTGATGCTTCTCTTGTGAAACTCTAACCAGTCTATAATAGTATAGTCAATTTGGGTTGTCTATAATGATAAAGTCTGGCTGGGGGACTATAAACAGGGAGTAGACCAGCATTGGCTTGGTTCTGGGGGCCCTTGTCAATTATTAGCCTCCTTGTAAAGACAGTGGTAGAAGTGCTGAGTCATTCCTCCACTGTCTAGCTACCATCGTTCACGATGAGACCACCCTAAGAATTATTATTATTATTATTGACATTTGGGGTTATAATTTTATTTTAAAATAACGCCACCCTATGATGATAATAATAAAATAATAACGTCTTATTTCAGAGCTCCCTGTTTGATCATTTCACCGACACGACTCTGAACAGAAAGCTCCCACCTCCCTTGGAGACTGCCTGGCTTCGTTTCCTGAAATCCTACTCTCTCCACCTGTCCCACTACAACAACCCTGTCGACAGTGTCCACTTCATAGACACCCTCATCGACAGAACCTACCGCAACCTCCACTACCTCATCCCCCTCACCAATCTAACGTTCCACAGCTCGTACCAAACAAAACTCGGCGCGAACGCGAAGTTTTTAAAACTCGTCCACGACATTCTTTCCGAATCGGATTCGATCAGTGTCAATCGGTGTGCGAAAGTTATCCGAGGGAAATTGAGTGAAGAGATCGATGGCGGGAAAGAGGCTGTGCGTTCGATTAATGAGAAGCTGTTTGGGAAGTATTTCGAGCTGCTTTTGTTTGACAGCTCGGTGAATCGACAGCGGACTTCGAAGACTTTGGGACACTGTAGCACAAATAGTTGTGAAGACAGATGTACTAGAGAAAACCCAAAATGCTCGCGTGAAAACAAATGTTACCAAGAAAGCAATAGATCATCTTTAGAAAGCATAAGACATTCTCAAAGTAGCAAATACGAAACGGATGATGTTCGTTCAAGCGAATGCGAAAGAAAAAGCACAAGAGATGGAAAATTCGATTTCAGTCCAAATTTCCTAGACGATGTTCTAGATGAAACTTACAAAAGTAAAACCATGGACGAACAATTACGAAACCAATACAGTTCCACTTCAAACGAGAAAGAAAATATTAAAAACAACCGACAAAGTAACCGAAGATCGCACGAATTCAATAGAAATAATGGAAATACAACATATCAACCAAGTAAAAGACAATCGCACGAACTCCATGAAAACAAAAGAAACGAAATCCACAGTGAAGACAAAAGCCATTCTTATGAATCATATCGAGAAAGTATCGGTCCAAACAATATCAAACGTACAAGCACGCTTGAAAAATACGCCAAACTAATGCAAACAAAATCGGACGTTCTAAAATCCAACGATCACATAAGTGAAACCGTTCTAGGTGCAATGGAAGCAGAAACTCACGCCGAAGCATTTACAAATGTAGTGAGAACTTCTCATAGAAATGC
Source organism: Bactericera cockerelli (assembly GCA_024516035.1). Classification (NCBI taxonomy): domain Eukaryota; kingdom Metazoa; phylum Arthropoda; class Insecta; order Hemiptera; family Triozidae; genus Bactericera; species Bactericera cockerelli. The sequence continues at coordinate 7,343,294 of CM044965.1, read as the reverse complement.
AATAACCAATCTGAACGTTCTGAGCAATAAAATAGCGAGAATTCTCGACATGTCACAAGCGTTTGACACCGTTCTCACCGATGAGCTAAACCGGGTGATCAAACGCAACGCGGTGCTCATTGTGTGGAATTTGAGCGCGAACAATTTCAAAATGAAACTCAACTTTAAACACGTTGGATTGGTGAGTTGTTTGCAGAATGCGGCGAAGAGAGATGTGGACTTCCAGGAGGAGTATGTGTACGTCATTGATATGTTGTTGTCTAAGAGATTAAGTGGTGGCGAGGCTAGTGCTTGAATCCGGTGCTAAGGAGCTGCGGAACTGTAGCACCCCCAGCCGAAAAAGAAAGGATTTTCTCAAGTCCTACCTCGTACACAATGAAAATTATCGAACATTTCTAGAATACATTTTTTTTTTTAAACATTTTATTTATTTATAACAATATTGGATTTTTACAAAGGTTCTTTTCCTAAGCCAATGATAAAAGCTTCTAAGCTTTTATCATTAGCTTCACAATGTTTGCACATCATCACTAATGGCCGGGTAGATATGTGCCCGCCAGGTCCCGGCTTTGATCTTAAATTCATCGCGTGATCTTAAATTTACATGAGGCGGGACCTGGCAGCCGCACCCCAACCCGGCCATGAGGGTCTTTACTTTAGTTTCTTTATTTCACCCTAGTGCAGGGCTGCCCAACCAGTCGATCGCGATCGACCGGTCGATCGCGGAGTGATTTTGGGTCGATCACGTCCAGAGAGGTGAGATGACGTTCTAAAAGTCTAGATCTCTAATGTACAACGAGGTTTTCTGGCATCTCACCATCTCACACAAGTGAAAATCCGAGATCTCCCTCCTTCCTTAACTCATGAGAATTAAAAGGAGGTTTCGTGACTTCTTGAAACTTGAAAATTTGGTTCAATTCTTCACTAACCCATTCAAGCCCAGAATGAACATTGAATTTGTAGGTTCGATCGCGTTGATTATCTGAGACTTTATAGCAGATCTTCTTCTGTAAAGGTTGGGCACCCCTGCTCTAGTGGAATTAGCACCACTGGTTGTTACTTATAAACAGAGTAGAAGCTATTTCCATAACAGAAATTGAAATCCTAATTTTTATTTGATCCTAAAAAGCCTTGTCATAATATTAGTTTCCCATTATTTAACCGTAAAATAAATAAGTAGTTCTTATAATACTCATTACTATAATATATAAAAATGTACCTACGTAATGTAAATATTGAGTTTAAAACTCCGATCTCAGATTTTATTTTGTAGAATTACCTCAATTTTAATTCCTTTTATTCTCGGACTTCATAATAATTATGTTTAATTGTACAATACACATCGGTTTCAAAATTGAAATGTATTCAAGTGTTCTTTTTATTTAAATGTAATTTACCTTATTCACTTTGATGATTCCCACGTGGGAATAAATTGTATTTTTTTAAATAATATAAAATATAATATGAGCACAAAATGAAACTTTATTTATTACAAAAGAGTCGACTTCTTTTTATTCACACTTATCCGTTTGAGTATATATGTCAAAAATTCCTTTCCATAGAATGTATAATACTATAATACTTATGTAGCTTGTCACCGTGTATGTTTTTGAGGGTCACTCAGCCTAGCCTCGTGAGGACATAGAGTAGCTGTAGAGGCACTGTAAAGGCATTGTCTACAGTCACCCAGTGTCAGCATGTAGGTAAAAATGGGATTAATGAGATTTGAAATCCATACTTATAAAAGAGAGTTTCACTCACTGACTGATTCATCACTGTTTCTCCGAACTGGTAAGTCCTAGGAAACTGAAATTTGGTAGGTAGCTTTGTCTTATAGTCTAGATGTGCAATAAGTGAGATTTTTCGAAATTCCCACCACAACACCTGCCATTGGCAAAAAAGGATTTTTTGCTTTCAACGCTATTTCTCCGCACGGCCATGCCTCAGCCCGCTAGTTTTTAATAAAAAAATAAGAAGAAAAAAAAAAACCATTTTTTTGTTAGTTTTTTCGAAACGTTCGAAAAGTACGCTTTTTGGTGGCGCTCCTGGCGGTGCACTGGTACCTACCACAAAAATTAATAGTCGAAATTGCGCTCTGTGTGTTTGGACCTATATTGAAAAAAGAAAGAAAAAATACTAGCTTTCGAAGTGTGCTCGATCTTCGTTGGGTAATTTTTAAAATAATATTTCTTTACAATAAGATAAGGAAAGTAAAAAACGGGACATTTTAATGATTTTGGTCAAAAGCGGGACATTTTAGCGCCCCGAAGAGATCGCTCGGGACAGCGGGACAAACGGCTCCAAAGCGGGACCGTCCCGCCGAAAGCGGGACGTATGGTCACCCTATTCATAAATAGCTTTTTTTCGGTGTTGACAGATTCTGCTTGATCTTTAGAAGTCTCCATTCGTACAGTAGGGTCTAGAATAAAGCCTTTGTTCTTTTCAGTTTTGTAGCACCATATATCTACTCTGCGGTTAGAGCCACCTTCAGCCACACAATGGATTTCCTCGTGAACTGTCCAATAGGGTGGGCCGAAAAAAGCGAATTTTTGAATCGAGAATTTTAATAGCAAAAAAAAGTTGCAGCATGGTCAGACGTTTCCAAAAATATAACTTTTGTCGAAATTGGATGTTATCTTCCACTGCCGCAAAGCGGTTGAAGTTTGGCGGAAAAGTCGAAAAATGGCATTTTGGACCCCACTTTAAGAAATTTATAAAAATCGTAGATGAACATCTAAGAAGCTCAAATTTGTTTCAAATTACTCAATATGTGTTCTTATTTTATTTTTAGACTAAAAATAATGAGCTTTTTGAACTCTGTTCTGTATACAGGATGATCCAAAATCATGAAATACCACTTTTTTGTGTGATTTATGTGGGGCATATTATGTTTATATTTATTGAATTATTTGAATTAATTCTTCGATATTGGGAAACAAAATCATCAAATATTAAATATATGATAGTGCTGGACAGTTTGGATGATGTTTGCACTCTTCAGATATACAGGGTGTCCAAAATTTTCATAAATTATGATGACTTTTTTATGTACCTACTTAGTTCATGGTTTTTTTTTTACATTACAACCATGTAAATATTATGCTAAGCAGTTTTTGGGGACATAAAACATAAATAAGAATTATAGAAAGTATAATAAGACAGTCTCTTATCCAAGATATTCCGTATGGAGCCCAGGTGATTGATGGAAAGTCTTGGGTGGAAGGAAATTTTCACCCAATACAGTGCACCTTGGGAAATATGTTGTATAGGGAACGTATTCCCTTATCGTTGTTGTAATTTTACCTTATAGTTTGACCATTCTATTTCCTGCATTATTATTATTAAAATAACTGTATGAGGTCTAGCTACCATGTGTATTAGGTGGCTACACCACGCGACGATGCTCTCCCGAACCCTCCCAACAACGAATTTTTTTATATCGCGTCTTTTGATATCTTTCCGACCTAGTTCTTTGAGTCTCTCTCCTATTTAAGAGTTTTAATGGCTTAGGTATAATGGCGAATGGATTTCTGAGGTTATACACATACATTAAACCTATTTTCATTGGGAAAAAAAGTAATGATTCGGTAAAAATAACCAAATAGGTTCTTAAAATATATCATATGTATATTATGCTGGTCTTTCATGCCATTTGTGGTTTCAGAAAAAAATAAAGTAGGTATGTCCTTCAGATTAGAAAATTGCAAATCTCTTTGGTATATTGGTAACAAATTAACAACAACAACTGGTAGCTCAAAGGCAAAAATGTACCTTAAACAATGGCTTTTCTATCGCTCAATAGCGAGGGAATGTTATATCTACTTTGGGTACTGTGCGCAGTGGAAAATCATTGGAGGAGATTTTATTTAGTCTAAAAAAATGTAAGCAAATTAAATGAACTTCTACTGATGAGCAAACAACATTTAAAAAAGTTACTATGCTTGTGTTAATCACTTTCATGATATCACAACTACTCAAAATCGAGTTAATAAATCTACGCTGAATCCAGCACTTGAACCACCGACTTCCAGGTTAGATGTTACTAGTGCGCCGCCTTATCGATCAACTATATCATTATATTATGTATTGAGATAATTTGTTGATCTACTTTTGTTTATGCTGCCACTCCAATGTTACTACGAGATATTTCCCAAGGTGCACTGTGTTGGGTGAAAATTTCCTTCAACCCAAGACTTTCCATCAATCACCTGGGCTGCATACGGAATATCTTGGATAAGAGACTGTCTTATTATCCTTTTTATAATCTTTATTTATGTTTTATGTCCCCAAAAACTGCTTAGCATAATATTTACATGGTTGTAATGTAAAAAAAAACCATGAACTATGTACATAAAAAAGTCATCATTATTATGAAAATTTTGGCCACCCTGTATATCTGAAGAGTGCAAACATCATCCAAACTGTCCAGCACTATCATATATTTAATATTTGATGATTTTGTTTCCCAATATCGAAGAATTAATACAAATAATTCAATAAATATAAACATAATATACCCCATATAAATCACATAAAAAAGTGGTATTTCATGATTTTGGATCACCCTGTATACAGAACAGAGTTCAATAATCTCATTATTTTTAGTCTAAAAATAAAATAAGAACACATATTGAGTAATTTGAAACAAATTTGAGCTTCTTAGATGTTCATTTACTATTTTTATAAATTTCTTAAAGTGGGGTCCAAAATGGCATTTTTCGACTTTTCCGCCAAACTTCAACCGCTTTGCGGCAGTGGAAGATAACATCCAATTTCAACAAAAGTTATATTTTTGGAAACGTCTGACCATGCTGCAACTTTTTTTTGCTATTAAAATTCTCGATTCAAAAATTAGCTTTTTTCGGCCCACCCTACTGTCCAACCTTGCTTTTTCAGTTCTTTTGCAATGATGGTTCGAATCTCATAATGACGGGCATTGCGTAGCAGATCGCCAGCATGACAACTGGCGAATGCGAACTGGTGAAATCGATATCAAATTTTGGAGAGCGTGAAACATTTCCAGTTTCCTCATTTCATTCCCCGAAGCCAGCTTAGTTGGCTGGGTCACAAACTCTCTCACAGAAATTAAATACACACACAAGCAAAATTCACAGTTACTGTTTACATAAAAGTACGAAACGGAGAAGCAGATAGAGAGATCTTTCGAACCAAGAGCAGTGGACGTGCTGAACCATTTTTTAAACGACAAAGATACCTTTTTTCACGGACAAATACATCTTTTTTCTGACGGACCGGAAAGATATTCATAGAACAACCGGGCACTTTCACGGATTTGGAAAACTTTCTGGGATAAATCGACCCAGTAGAGAAACATCTTAGTTTCCGGGAGACGCCATAATTTCCAAACTCGAACATAGCAGACAATGGGCCTCTGTGAAATCTTGCAGAACAGATCCAAATCATGTGGCGGCTACTCGCCAATGAGGAACGCCAAAGTTTTTTTGGCGGCTTTTCTCAAACTGTTCATTCTCCTCAACTACCTTTTCCTCGTATACTTCCTGTTCTCGATTCTCTACTGTCTTCTGAAGCGGTACCTCTGCAACCGCGCCCAGAGAGTCAAATTCTCGCAAGAGAATTGCTCGAGGCACCGTAAAGTGGAGTACCCGCCATCGTCAGCGCATGGGCGCCCAGTTCCCTGTACGCCCAAGAAACCAGTTTCTGCGCCCAAGAAACGTAAGCACCGAAACGTCGGCTGTCAGAAATCCCTCAGCTCGTTGAGGACATTCGTGTGCGATGCGTTTTGCAAACCGCAAGTCGAATCACCTCTCACTACCAATGCCACATTTGCTGAGAGTTGTTGTGGAAGTCCGCCCGTGTCAAAACAGGTAAGAATCGAGGATGGTCGAAGTGAAACTCTGGGGTCCATCATGATATCCTCAAACTGTTGTTTCTTGACGGATTTTAAGTATTCTATGAAAGTTTCATAAAAATCCGTCAAGAAACAACAGTTTGAGGATATCATGATGGAACCAAACTCTGAGGGGTTGCCAGTGTTGATGGTGCGTTGAATACACCATCAGTAGCCCCTTCCAGAAACACTCTCCACTCTCATAATCTCCAAATCTCCAAATCTCCCTCAACTGTCACACAACGCAATCTGATAAAATTTGAACACAATATCCAATCAGAGTGCGTTGTGTGACGGTTATTATTATTATAGTATATAGCATGCTTTATTATTAGGACAGAGTACAATGTTAACAGTATAAAACTAAGAAAAAACAAACAAAATAAGTAATGACAAAATAAATAAGTAAGCAAGAAAATAACACTAATGTCCTACCTAGAGGGCGGGGTTATTGCCTGTGACAATCTCTTCCACCCAACGGTTGAAACGGAGATTCGGAGTAAGAGCTTCCTTCAATGGGCTACAGTTCTCGTTCTGTCACTGAATTCATGCTAAGTCCAGCGAGCAGTGGGGTCAGGACTTGGCTGGGCCACTTTTCAAAATTGAACCCTCGTCCTGCTGACCCCACTCAGGCTGAGTGTTTTACATGCTTCTTCCTTAGTTTTACATGCTTTTCGAGGTAAAAATGGTAGCCATATTGGATAGTTGTTATCGTTTGGTTTACGTGACAAGTTAGAGGCATTACTTATTCCTCCAGGTATAGAACAATACTATGGTCGGTAATGTTGACGATTAGTAATCGACCTCAGTAGCTTGATCGATAAGGCAGCGGACTTGTAACCTGGAGGTCGGTGGTTCAAGTCCCGGTTTCAGCGTAGATTTAGTAAAGATAGTTTGAGTAGGCTTGATATCACGAAAGTGATTAACACAAGTATGATAACTTTTTTTTCTCTTTACTTCTTCTTCTTCTTTCACTTTGCCTTTTTCCCAAACCTACTTGGGGTCGGCATTGTACATTTGTACAAGCTCATGGTTGAGGTTGGTTGGTTGTGGCACATTTTTTACGGCTACATGCCCTTCCTAACGCCAACGATTCTATTTGATTTAACGTCTTGATTAGGACGGGGGTTTTAACCTCCATTCGATGGGAATCGTACCAGCTAAAACCACATTAACCTCACCCAGCCTGGGTAGGGCCGGTACTCAATATCATTTTAATCTACTCTTCCAGAATTCTCAATGCGACGAACCGCCACCCCGCCGGATTGAGCAGACCTTCCCGCGACTATGCCGCTTTTTCTGCTACATTCGACAGCGCCTCTGCGAGCTTCTCTCTCCTCCTCCTGCTTGCTCGTGCGAGCGATCGTCTTCGAAGGACAGCGCCCACAGTCCATCCGCGAAACGAGCAGCGTCCGGGTCGAAAATTTGCAAACACTTGTGCGGACCAGCTGATTCGAACAGAAAACCTGGCGCCGACACGGCTCAGTCCATGGGGAAACAGATGACGTCCCGTTCCACGTGCTGTTGCAGGACCGATCAACAAATATCCTCGTCGAGTTTCTCTCAAAGTCAAGAAGATCGCTCCAGAAGTAGAGACAGAGAACAGAACCTGCTCTGTATACCGCTCAGTCCTCTGAGGAGACAAGGGAATAATCGAAGGTAGGTAATACGTAGGAAGGTAATACGAAGGTAGTAAGGAAGGTAGGTAATACGAAGGTAGGAAGGAAGGTAGGTAAAAAATTGTCTAAAACAATTGCCGCGTGCGAGAAGTGAACCCACATCCTCGGCTAGTTCATAAAAATCTTCAAAAAAAAAAAAAATGCAGGTTTTTCGTCTCTTTCACATCAAATACTTCAAATAGTAGTCATGGTTTCTTTATACCGATTAAGTTCCACAGTCCCTGTATTTTAGGACAAATCATGTTATATAAATTCCTTCTCATTCCTTTCCCAATCCTGTTTATCAAACTAATGGTTCCTGCCACGCAAGGACCTAGAGTTTCTACTGAGAATGCTACAAAATTAAAAATTTGCTTGATGATGGAATAGTCTGGCTGGGGGACTATTAACAGGCAGTAGACCAGCAGTCTTGCTGAGGGACTATAAACAGAGAGTAGACCAGCATTTGCTTGGTTCTGGGGGCCCTTGTCAATTATTAGCCTCCTTGTAAAGACAGTGGTAGAAGTACTGAGTCATTTCTCCACTGTCTGGCTACCATCGTTCACGATGACGCCACCCTATGATGAGGTAATACTGTAAAAAAAATTGTCTAAAACAATTGCCGCGGGCGAGATGTGAACCCACAACCTCGGCTAGTTCATAAAATTTTTCAAAAAAATGCAGGTTTTTACGTCTCTTTCACATCAAATACTTCAAATAGTAGTCATGGTCTCTTTATACCGATTAAGTTCCAGAGTCCCTGTATTTTAGGACAAATCATGTTATATAAATTCCTTCTCATTCCAGCAGTCTGGCTGGGGGACTATAAACAGAGAGTAGACCAGCATTGACTTGGTTCTGGGGGCCCTTGTCAATTATTAGCCTCCTTGTAAAGACAGTGGTAGAATTACTGAGTCGTTTCTCCACTGTCTGGCTACCGTCGTTCACGATGACGCCACCCTATGATGAGGTACAACTGTAAATTTTTTCTAAAACAATTGCCGCGGGCGAGATGTGAACCCACAACCTCGGCTAGTTTATAAAAATCTTCAAAAAAATGCAGGTTTTTACGTCTCTTTCACATCAAATACTTCAAATAGTAGTCATGGTCTCTGTATACCGATTAAGTTCCACACTCCCTATATTTAAGGACAAAATTTGATTTAATCATGTTGTATAAATATCGTGTGTTCCAATTTTCAATTATAATGAAGAAAAAATTCATCGTTGCCCGACCCTGTATACTCTGGTACATTACTAGATCTAAAATAGTAGTGCTTTAACGATACTGTCGGTTTGAAACAGGGAGTCCCATTACGCTAATAGTTAATGATATGTAGTCTGGCTGGGGGACTATAAACAGGGAGTAAACCAGCAGTCTGGCTGAGGGACTATAAACAGGGAGTATACCAGCAGTCTTGCTGAGGGACTATAAACAGGCAGTAGACCAGCATTTGCTTGGTTGTGGGTGCCCTTGTCAATTATTAGCCTCCTTGTAAAGACAGTGGTAGAAGTACTGAGTCATTTCTCCACTGTCTGGCTACCATCGTTCACGATGCCGCCACCCTATGATGAGTTATAATCACTCCTGTCCTAAGGTCCAAGACTCCGCGTCAAGACACATCCCCGCGCCTCCAATCCCAGAAGAAGAAGTGCAGATCATCTCCACACGACGTCGCCAGTCGCTCCTCATCCAGCCTGGATAACATCCGTGTCGAATTCAACCTGGTGCATCGCTCGCCGCCCCATTGCAGACCTCAGCCGGATGGGAGACCGCCCGGCAATCCGGGTTATACGGACTACAAGCCCGGTTATCCGGACTACAAGCCAGCGGGTTATCCGGACTACAAGCCCGGTTATCCGGATTACAAGCCGGCTTATCCGGACTACAAGCCGGGTTATACGGACTACAAACCCGTTTATCCGGACTACAAACCCGTTTATCCGGACTACAAACCCGTTTATCCGGACTACAACCCGGATTATCCGAACTCCAAGCCGAATTATCCGGACTATCCCGACAGTAGACTGCCGCCAGTCGAAGGCAAGCCGCACGGCTGTCTGGCGGGCCGTCGAAGCCGCTCCAGGCGGAGGTGTTCGAGAAGTCGAAAGAATGAGATGGCGAGAGCTCGATGCTGAATGGCGCCTGAATTAAATCCAAAGAGATCCTGTCTTCTTTTCATCCTTGGTGTTTTTTTCTTCTTCTTTTTTTTAAGCTTTATTAGGTAGAACAAAAAATATATACAGTAGAACACAATGAAATATAAAAAAAAAACAAAAAGATTAAACAAATATACAAGAAGGAAAAAAAGGGAGAAATGTCCTACCTAAAGGGCGGGGTTATTGCCTGTGGCAATCTCTTCCACCCAACCCTTCTTTTTCTTCTTCTTCTTTTTTTTTTCTAAGGACCTACATTCAAACCTGTAAACAGAGTGAACGAAAAGACACCCTGTAGAAATTTAGATTCCGCCAAAAAAATGGATAAACTTGCGTTAGTATTTCATTAAAAAATGGATAAACTTGCGTTAGTATTTCATTAAAAAATGGATAAACTTGCGTTAGTATTTCATTAAAAAATAAGCCTCTAATCTTCAGCCGTTCAAAAGATTCCTCAAAAAAACTACCGTTTAAAAAAGGGCCAAGCTCCTATCCAAAAAAAAAAAAATAATGCCAGTGAAGGTAAGTGATATCTTGTTTGCGGTCAAGTTACCTTGGTACAAAACTTTTATTAAAACCCGTTTTCTGAGTTCCTCATTTTGTATGTTTTTAGCTACCAACTATCCTCTAACTTGGCCAGTTTTTCTACTTTTGGTGGTTAAATTTGCTTTTATGTATATGTATTAGAACTTATGTGACCTTTTTCGTATGTATGCAACTTCATAAGCAAAAATACTTTTGCTCCAATGCAACTTGTCCAGTTACTTTAGTAAAAAGTTATCATATTTGTGTTTCACTTTCGTGATGTCACAACCATTCAAACTCGCTTTACTAAATCTACGCTGAAACCGGGACTTGAACCACCGACCTCCAGGTTACAGGTCGGCCGCCTTATCGATCAAGCTACTCAGGTCGGTTACTTGAGCAAATTATTATTATTATTATCTGACCTGGTTGCAGGGTTTTCAGTGAAACCCCTTACAATTAACACTGCGACCTAATTAGATCTATTGTGACCAGTTGATTCTATTCGATTTTAACGTTCTGATTTGAGATAGATAGTCAGGACGGGTGTTTTACCCTCCATTCGCTGGGAATCGTACCAGCTACCCACATTAACCTCACCCAGCCTGGGTAGGGCCGGAAATGCCAGCCTCACGTGTTTGGAGGGGACAGAATTTTCTTTGAAAAGTCTGCCCCAGCCGGGAGTCGAACTCGAGAACCTCTGGACTACGGGCAGTAGTCACAACCGTTACGCCACGGAGGCTGGCTACTTGATCAAAAAGAATCCCCAATTACCGGTGACTTAATACTTCTCTCGTTAGAGCAAAAAATCAATGACTTTACACAGTGCCACTAGCGGCCATAAGTGCCGAGAGGAGAGATTTAATAATAGTGAGATCCTATTATGTCACACCGGTCCAAACTTGTCCTCCAAACCAATTCCTCAAGAGAAGAAAGTGGACTTACCAGATCTCTGGACTGTTGGACCAGAATCGAACTTAGTTCTTCGCTAACACGGGTCGTTACGTTACCGAGATATTTGCTGTTCGCTTTTTTTAAAGTTTAGTAGATCGTTAAAAGGTACCTTCATACTTTTTGTGTGTTTTTACTGTCGTTTTTTATTGATTTTTTTTGCTTTTGATTTTTCATTTTTTTTCTTCAGTTTTTTCGTGGCTGTTGAAATGTTTTAGACTCACCCACTTATTTCCGTCAAAATTAATTTTTAAACTAGCTTGTTTAATTGTAATTTCCTTTCTTTTTTGTCTAAACTATCGAAATATTTTCATTTTACCAAATACCTAATTGTTATCTCTAATTTTTAATATTTTTTTTTAAATTTAGAACACTTCATGGGTTGCGCAAATAAATAGTTACAAGAGCTAGAAATCTGATCTGATGGCCATTTTCCTGCAAATTTAAGTGTAAAAAAAAAAAAAAATTATTAATTTTCGCCCTGTATATTAAGTAGTTTTTGATTTTTTTTTTTTTTTAAAGAAAAGAAACAAGAGAACAATTTCCAGGTCAAATTTACCTCTCGACAATGGAAAATAACCTCTTTATAAGAGAAACCTGGATATAAGAGAACAAATTTCCCGTCCCTTGAGTTCTCTTATATTCAGTTTCCACTGTATTTCATGTTTTGGCAGTTTTAATATTATAGAGATTCTTGACTCTCAAGACTGATATTTCTCTACGTTAATGTCCCTTTAACATCTAATATTAAACAACGATCAGTGAGGTCAGGACTTGGTAGGTGACAATCAAACCAACTAGAACGAATGAGTCCTATTGATCCAGCAGTAAGCCCAACACGTATTATTATGTGGTCAAAATCCAAAATGGAAGGATAACTTGTCATGTCCCGGCTGGGTTTCGAACCCGCGACCTCTAGATTACCAGACTGACGCCCAGACCACTGAGCTATCGGGACAAAACAGTAAGAGTATTATAAAAAATATATTTTTACCATCATTGTTTTTTTCATATGGGTTTAACGTGGCATCGCGTCGCTTTCAACTCCATAGTCATAACGACGGGGTGTTACCCTCCATTTGCAGGAAACTCTCAAACCTGCTACCCACATTAACCTCTCCCAACCTGAGTTGGGTCAAAATGCCAGCATCACGAAGTCTTCACCTCAATGGGCGTTGCTTAACTTCGATAATCCTATGAAAAACCGGTGCATCCAACGCGCCATCGACGCTGGCATTAGTGTTTTACAATCATGGTTATCCAACACAGCCTTGCACACATTAGCTTCAAACCAAAACGCACCTAAACTAGCTAAAATTTGAAAGTCATATTGGCAGGTCCCACTTTGTTTCAAGCAATTATTTTAAGCTAAGCAATTAAAAAATAGATGTAAACATTGAAAATGTTAGTTCGTGTGAAATGAGCTTAAATTCTCCTTGACTTAAACCCAACATCCTCATGCTACCTAATTACTTACTCACAAAAATTTGACCAGGTTATAATAATATTTAATAGGTGGTACTAATTAAAATTTATTAAAAAACTTAAAAAACTCCTAAAACCCTGCACCATCAGGTATAGTATAGACTGATGCTCTGGTCGTCAAGTGGTAATCTACGAGTATGTATTAGGTAGCACGCTACGGATCTTCAACGGATCCTTACGCTATATGAAAAACGGATCCTTATGAAAAATAGTTTATTTTTCATTTTTAAAATAATAACTAAAGCATCAACTATAATAAATTGTTCTTGCTTTTGTCTTGAAAAATAATCACTTCTCAGTTTTTTTTTTATAATTTCTTTTTTATAAGCATTTAACCAAGTACATCAAATAAAAAATCAAACAACCATTTTTTTCTGGCTGAAATTTATTCGGGTTTAATAAAAATAACAGTGATCCAATCATCGACTTTAAACAAAGTTCAATCAAGTTTACTTTCAATAAAATACCATTGTGTCTAATATTTGGACTTAGTTCCTTTCAACTTTGGACTTATCTTCTTTCAACTGTGGACTTAGCTTCTTTCAACTGTGGACTCAGCTTCTTTAAACTTTGGACTTAGCTCCTTTGTACTTTTTGGACTTAGCTTCTTTCAACTTTGGACTTAGCTCGTTTCAATTTTGGACTTAGCTCCTTTCAACTTTTTGGACTTAGCTCCCTTTGACATGGCGCCCACAGGAATCATGGACAAATTCTCGCTCTTCCTCGTCACCTGTGTGATTCTGCTGTCGAATGAAAGCTCTGTGACGTCACAACATTCAGTGAAGCAGCCCCCTCACAGACTAGAGCCTACGAGTAAGTGACTTTTCATCATTATTTTTGGCACTTGACCATTTAAAGCCGTGAACTGGTAGTCCAGGGTTGGGTGGAAGAGATTGCCATAGGCAAAAACCCCGCCCTTTAGTTAGAACATATGTCATATATTTTGTTTATTTTTTCTTGTTTATATTATTAATGTTGTCAATTTTTATAATTAATTTTTAACATTTTTTGTCTGTATACATGTTCTACTAATAAAGAGTTTATAAATAAATAAATAACGCGCTAGTCTGGTAATCCAGGTAGCGTAGGGATTCATTGGTTCGAATCCCAAAGCATGAATTTTTCCTTATTAATTTGAGTTTGTGACCACATAATATTAAGACTGAGGGTTAGGTTAGGTGGTAGAAAATGCTTTGAGCATTAACCTTGCCTGGTGGTTACCTTCTACCAAAGAGTGTTATTATTATTATTATTAAAAATGACTAACAGTACCTAGTGTAAATTAAAAAAAAAGTGTAATTTTACTTTGTAATGTCTCATGTAGGTATCTATGTGACGTGTATTTTAATAATTACCTTTCTCGTGTATTTTGAATATCACTACCACGTCCTTTATTTCGTATTTCTGTAGGTACCGACCTCAGTAGCATGATCGATAAGGCGGCGGACTTGTAACCTGGAGGTCAGTGGTTCAAGTCCCGGTTTCAGCGTAGATTTTAGTAAAGCGAGTTTGAGTAGTTGTAAAAAGAGAAAAAAAAATTGCATCAGTCAGAAAAAAAGGTCCACAGTTTAAAGAACAACCAGAAAAAGATATTAAGGTGGTGTTGCATATTAAACAAACCATAAGTATTGATTTTCATTTGGTAACTTTATTTCATGTCTAGGAGGGCCTTGATAAACATCTCAAAAAGCCGGTGTATATTCATTGCCCCAAATTTTCGTTCATCATAATAAATTACCCCAACCCACCCTAAAATACTGAATTATTATTATTATTAATACAACCTGTTCAATTTCATAGTTGGTTCGACCGTCCATTTTCTTTAATATACTTTCAATGTCAAAATTAGCTACAACAGAAGTCTAACTTAAAATGCCAAGAACTTAACGACTTTATTTCCAATCTAAAGTTGTGTACTGAAAAACAAACACCCATATATTATTTCGTATTTACCCTTTAAAAAGTTATTGGTTCAAATATTTCTGAACCTGTTTTGTCACTTGAGTTATGAGCAACGCGTGTTGGGTATATTGTTGTAAAACATTCTTTCGTATAATGATTCAGCCATGAGTTAAAGTTATTTTATCGTTATGGGGATAGGTGATCGTATCCCGATAAGTTTGCGAAATCTCACTATTAATTGAAAGGGGATTGCCAATTATTAGACTCCTGGTATAGACAGTGGTAAAAAATTCCAAGTGATTTCTACTGTTTGGCTATCATCGATGACATCACCCTATAGTGCCAATAGTATCTAAATGAAAAAAAAAACCGTTCAGTAGTTTTTGAATTTGCGCGTTACATGGAATGTATTTAACAGACCGACAGACTGACACAAAATAAAAGTTGCTCAGGAGGCTATGAAACGTCCAGAAATATAAAAGAAAAAAATAAATAAATGAAATCGGAACAAAAAAATATTATTATTTTTTTACAAAAACGAACATAAAAAACTAGTACATAATATTATAATATGGCTCATGGAATTGCTATTAAATTGGTATGATCATCACATCATGACTTTTCTCATGCCCCCGAAAAGCGGTCAAATTTACGCTGATTGTGGCTACACTAGTGCTGATTGCTTTCATAATCTGCTGAACGAGAATCGCCAAATCCAAACCAGCACACATGGTCAATTAACAGCGACGGAACATTGTAAACTACTCTGATAATACAGTGGATCCTTGATATAATGTAATCGGATATATTATTATTATTTTACACTTTATTAATAAGACATAATACCTATAATACAACACAGATAATTACAAATTAATATACAACATAAGAAAAAGTAAAAAGAGAAAAAAACGAAGAAAAATAAATAAATCTATTATGGTATTTAGTTAGGACATAGGTATGTCCTAACTAAAGCGCGGGGTTATTGCCTTTGGGAATCTCTTCCACCCAACCCTTATAATATAATAGAGAAAATCCCAGGTCCCTGCCTCACCTGTTTATGTATTATACAGAACTGCCTATATAAGAAACGTCTTTATAATAGAATTTTCTTTGTGTTATTATATCACAATTATTGTTATTTTTTTTATTATATTGTTCTTAATAGATTTTTTCTCTGTCCCTTGGGTTCTATTATATCCAGCTTCAATAGTATTATAATTCAGCAATTTTAAATTGCTGAATATTTTTGTAAGCATTAAAAAATTACCAGACTAACTAGCAGGCTGTTTTGGGTGATTGCTTATGATAGCTCCCTACCTACTTTTCCATTCATGCGTTCATTCACGCCTTCGTTTTCAAAAGTTATATCAGTTCTCAGCGTAAGCATAAACTACTGTCCAGGGGTCTAAATACGTGACCGTCCAGCCCACACAATAGATCACAACACCTGGCCAAATATTATTATTATTAGTCTTATAATCATCAAACTATCTTTCTTATGTAGTTTACCGTTACTGAGAAAACTTAATACAGGGTCCGGCAAAGGTTCCGATTGACTTATTGGCTTTAGGTACGGAATTGAAACTCTGCGTGGTCAAAAATGAGGTAAATCAAAAGTATGGGGATCAAAGTGTGGGGTTCAATTTGAAAAAATCAATCTGGGGCCTCTCTCCTCACATGGGGTTCGCCACTGAAGATTGAAAGTTACCCACAAGTATTTTTTTACAAACCATTAAACCATGCACAGTTTCAATTCCGTACCTGAAGCCAATCGGAAGATATGCAGCCTTTGCTGGACCCTGTATATTTTTTCTAGTATAATGGTCATAAACTATCCACCTTATCGCGCTTGTGCAGGTAATTATCGAAAGTAGACGATAAATCACGAACTAATACGATAAATACCGACTTCAGTAGCTTCATCGATAAGGTGGCGGACTTGTAAACTGGAGGTCGGTGGTTCAAGTCCCGGTTTCAGCGTCGATTTAGTAAAGCGAGTTTGAGTAGATGTAATAACACGAAAGATGATTAACTTTAACGATAATTTAAGAACGAAAACTGCGATAATAGAACAAGGAGCTTTAAGAATATGTAAATAATAATAATTATTATTATCTGACCTGGTTGCAGGGTTTTCAATGAAACTCTTACAATTAACACTGCGACCTAATTAGATCTATTGTGACCAGTTGATTCTATTTGGTTTTAACGTCCTGACCGAGATAGATAGTCAGGACGGGGGTTTTTACCCTCCATTCGCTGGGAATCGTACCAGCTACCCACATTAACCTCACCCAGCCTGGGTAGGGCCGGAAATGCCAGCCTCACGTGTTTGGATGGAACAGAATTTTTATCGAAAAGTCTGCCCCAACCGGGAGTTGAACTCGGGAACTCTGGACCACGGGCAGCTGTCACAACCATTACGCCACGGAGGCTGCACAATACTGTCGCCTTATTTATACTGCCCGATTAGGACTATTAAATTTGGTCCCATTATTCCAGCAGTAAGCCCAAGACGTATTATTATATGGTAAAAATCCCCAATGGGAGGAAAACTTGTCTTGTCCCGGCTGGGTTTCGAACCCGCGACCTCTGGAATCTCTGGATTCACACAGTGCCGTCTTTACCACTGAGCTACCGGAACATGTAAAGTACTGTAAGATACATAAATACATATAATATGTGCAGGAAGTACAGTCGAACCTGGATATTTCCAGGTCAAATTTACCTCTCTATAAAGGAAAATAACCTCTTAAGAGAAACCTGGATTATAAAAGAGAAAACACCAGTCCCTAGTACCCACATTAACCTCATTCAGACTGTGTAGGTCCAAAAATGGCAGCGTGACGTGTTCGGGGGAAACAGAATTTTCTGTGTGAAAAGTCTGCTCCGACCGGGAATCGAACTCAGAATCTCTGGACTACGGGCAGTAATCACTACCGTCTTGTCTTGAGTTAACCACCTAAATATTCTAAATAAAACACTACTGGACAATACAAATACACCTATACACTGAATAAGCAAGGGGTAAACAAGACAAAAATCTCAATAGTTAGGACATAATTCAAATGATCAAAGGTTTATTTCAAAGTTTATGCACTATATAATATACAAAATTTCTTGGTAAACACAACAAGGATTCTTGAAGGAGGGGATACTTTACATATTTTTTTCCATTTTTTAAATATAAAATAAAAGCACCACATAACAATGATTCAAAAAACAACTTGTGGTGACCCTAACTCGCACACCCTCTCAAGTCGATCCCAGACTAACCCTCAAGCAGAGGGAAACCTTCAAGTCAGGTCTCCAGGCCACACACTTTATGTGACAATCAGCATCCCACTTATTTTACAAGCTGGACCCTGAGATGTATTTCAGCTAATAACTATGGAGATAATAAATGAGGTACCAAGAACAAAAAATGCAATAATCACAGGTATAATTCAAAATGTAGAGTAAATGCTTAAATTAAGGTTCATCAGGGGAGTTGTTTTAGAGTTAGGTAAGTAATTTGTAAAGAAAAATCTCAGAATTAAATAATTTATTTTATGGAAGTAATTCATCAGTATTACAAGAAAGTGATGTTTCCAAAATCAACTGGCTTGTTTTGGTATAACATGTTTGTTAATAACACAAAGTAAGGAGGATTATCTTTTATTTTCTTCTTGATTTTACTCATTTTGCACTAAGGTACCATTTTGAACAGTCTAATCTAAATTTTTAGACTTTCTTTAATATCAGAGTTCAATCATAAATTATTCAATGAAATTGCAGATTTACTGTGTAAAATGATAATATGCATATACATAGGTACAAAGTTCAAAGTTTAATAATAATAAAAATGTACGGTTCACAAGATAATAAGCATTTGAGTAAAAAGTTACAGGTCAGGCACTTGATTTCAAGTATCTCATTAAACTTCTAGTGCAAAGTAGATAAGTTTGAAATTCCATCTTCAAAGTGCACTGGTAGTCAAGTGGTTAATGCACCAGTCTGATTATCCAGGTAGCGTAGGGATCCATTGGTTTGAATCCCAACAAGTGCATGAATTTTTCTTCATTAATTTGAGTTTGTGACCGTATAACAACAAGACTCAGTGTCTTATTATTTGTGTGTTACAAGGAATGTATTTAACAGACTGACAGTCAATGGCTCAGTTTAAGTAGTTTTCATCACAATTCACTGGATTTGTTATTTACTGTGTTTCCCTCGTTTGTTTTAAAACATGGATTCTTTTTGCTCAAAATGAAATAACAGAAACTTTCACTTGATCCAGTGTCATCCTCTGGAGATGTATCATCCACTGTGTAATTGAGAGAGTAGAAGAAATTCAATCCATCTGGATTGTGTTTAAACGTAGTAAGAATAACTTTGCTCATGTTATTTTTGAAAGCTATCAGTTCAAGTATTTGCATCATAAACTTACCAAGACCTTTTCTCTGTACTTGTCTTTCCAATTGGAGTTCATAGCAGTACAAGACAGGTTCAGCAAAGTCAACATCAAATCGGAAGTGCGAGAAAGCAACTGGAGTGCCTGATTCTTTGTGCCTTGCCACAAGATAGCAAGCCCTATCATCCATCATTTCTTCATGTTTGTCTTTCGGGTTCCAACCTATATCACAGTCTTCGTACGATTTCTTCATGTTTTTTTCCTCCAACTCCCACACCCATTTCTTTGTGTCTGCATCCAGATCAGATGACTTTATGTATTCAATGGTGAGATCAAAACCTTTTTTATTGTAAGACTGAAATACAGAGAAAGGTTTGAGTGGGTTCTCTATTTTCTGAGCCTCTGACACCAGTTTCTGAGATGCTGCCACAGCTAGTCGCTCGGCTTTCATGGCCTGCCTCTTTTCCTTGTTGGTTAGAGATGTTTTACCCATTGTATCTCAAAGATTCTCCAACAACTAACAACATGTAATGAAACAAGAAAGTCCAAGCAAGTTATCACTAAATTCAAAATGATTTAAGGTTTTTCTACTACTTTTGGGCTTTAATAGATTTTCTTTCTTGAAAATTTCACTAAGATCATAAAATTTCAACTCGGTTGAAAACATAAACAAACGGACGAAAAAGAACAAACACAAAAATTAAATTTTCCCGCTAAAATACCAAGGAGGTTTAAAAGAGGGGAAGGAGCTAGCTCCCCGATGTTTTGAAGTACGTAAAACCGTCGTACACAAAGAATGAGCGCCAGCGTCGATGGCCCGTTGAATGCACCGGTTCTCGTAGGATCACCGAAGTTAAGCAACGTCCAGCGAGATGAAGACTTCGTGATGTTGCCATTCTGGTCCAACCCAGGCTGGGTGAGGTTAATAATCTACTAAAAAAAAAAAAAAAGAAAGAAGAATGAGCCTATAAAATAGACACTTCTATGCTACCTATTCGCTATTTATTAGCAGCATGAACTTATTATAAAAGATAATGAAGTGTGGTCTTTTACTAACAAATTATGATCACTTTGGTCTTATTTTTGAAAACATAAAATAATCACTATCGGCTTTTTGTAACAGAATCTAATAAATCAGATAATTTATTTTCATATCCATTTCAACATTTACCTATGTACCTACCACCTACGTATAAGTACTTATTTCTAATGAGCTACGCGTTGTAGAGTACCTAAGTAGACTAATCAGATAATTTTCTTATTCGGGCATTAGTACAATAATTAACAACAAGTCAGATAAACTAATGAAAAATCGACAACCAATAATAAGATTCTTAATGGGTATGACTTCCGAGAAATTTCTAATATTAGAAATCGGAAGTAGGTAATAGGTATGTATGTATGGTTTTTTTTTAATTTGTGGTGAAGCACGAGGCCTCTTCACAATTTTTGTGGGTAGTGCAGCATTACTAAGAGCTTCCTTTACTTTTCAAATTATTCTATTACATTAACCTGTGAGTACACGCGCTAAAAATCCGAACGTCTGTACACGCGCGATGAAAAAAATTCTCACACCTGGTTTTGCTTTGTATTTCGTTCTGCTTGAAGAGTTATATAATATTTTTAAGATACATTAAGTTGACTTATGTATTTAAAAGATATTTAAAGTAATTTTAGCAATTTTTTTCCAAATGGTTGCAGTTCGAACCCCTGATTTGAATTTTTTTTTTTTTCCAAAATTTGTTCATCGTAAGCCATAGTGACATAAGTTTGTAGGGCAATTCACAGTATATCTTATAATCAAGAATATTATGTAATTATATTTGTTTAGGTACTTCTAAAAGCTAAAAACAGAAACGATAAAAAAATAAATGTACTTAGATTATACCAGGAGGTAAGTAGGTAGGTAGGTACCCATTATAGTAGGTGGAGAAAGATTACAAAGAATACTAATTATTTCAGTATCTAGCAAAAAAAGTGTAGGAAGGTACCTAACTACCTAATATTATTACAAAGAAATTTAATTAATGTTAGTTAAAAGTTTATATTTTGTTATTTAAAAATCATTATAATAATTATTATAACAATAGTGAACAATCACGAATTTGGTAGGTAAACACACTAATTTTCTTTAAAAAAAAATATTTCTTTATTTAAAACAATTGTTATTATTATATTAATTAATTATTAAAACTAATTATTATAAATAATTAATTAAATTAAACTAAATAGTTAGTAACAGAAAAAAAAATCTCAAAAAAAAAGTTACGTCTGTACACGCGCGATGAAAAAAAATCTCACATTTCAGACCGATCTAGGGATGGGTAAATATTGAGCGAGTCGACTGGAAGAGTCGACTATTTCTGAAGAGTCGTATGAATCGACTCTCGAAGTTCTAAAGAATCGACTATCGACAGTATCGACTCACCGCTCATTGCCTTGTCTGGTTTAACCCACTAGCACTAGCCATTAGAAATAGGTCTGTTACCCACTGACGTCATCACTCAACATCTCATCGCATCGGTCCCGTCCTATAGGGACCGTCAGGGACGATTTAAGAATATAATCTTTCAAACTCTTGAATAGGATTGACTATGGCTTTATCCATTGAAAACAAGTCTGTTACCCACTCAAAATTAATTTCTTTCTACTAGCTTCTTAATGTGATATCAGGGGATAAGTGAGAACTAGATGTAGGGGAGGGCAATATGAATATTCAGATGAATATTTAGTCGAACTGAGTCTAGTGTCTACAGAACCGAATATTCTAAACGAGTCGAGAATCCCATCCATACTCCCTAGACTACCTACTGAATCGACTACCCCCATTATCTAAGGTGAAACAAATTATACAGAATTTCAAAGAACCGCGACTCTTAAAGAGTCGACTCACTGAGTCGACTACTTTTGATGAACTGAGTCTACTGAATCGAATATTCTAAACGAGTCGAGAATCCCATCCCTAGACCGATCTGAACTTTTCGCCACGTCACGGGCAACAGAAATTGAAAATAGCTCAAGGGACTGTGGATACATCTAGATAAACATATTATCAACAGCTACTCCAGATCCCTACAGGTTAGGACCAATATCGATCAAGGTCTAGCGTTTTTGCCGAGCGTGTGAGAATTTTTCCCTATGTGCGTGTACTCACGGGTTAATTTCTTTTTACTCTGGTAATGACACCACTGGTCGTTACTCATACAAGTAACTACTCATTTTTCCTCATGAGGTATGAGTGGACCCCGAACATCCAAGTACAGAGCAGAAAAAATCCTGCCACGCTGGGGGTCGAGTGCAGGTCACCATGCGTGCAATGCCAAGCGTGCTAACTCACTCTGCTATGGTCACTACTAGAAATCGGAAATATTCATTTTTGTAAAAATAATAATATTCTTTTGCTCCGATTTCAATTTTTTTTATAACTCTGGACGTTTCATGACCTCCTGAGTAGCTTTGGTTTTGAGTCTGTCTGTCGGTCTGTTAAATACATTACTTGTAACGCGCAAATCTCAGAAACTATAACTGAACAGATTTTGATGAAATTTTGTATGGGTGACGTATTGTATAATCCATTTTAAATTCATCAACTTCGCACTAGCGGTTCTTGCTGATAGAGACCATGCGCTTGATTACCTATCACGAGGAAGTATTGTGTCCATAATTGGCAGTGTATTTTTTATAGGTGTTAGTTTTCTAATTCGGTACGTGTGCCTACTTGAAAAATACCGCAGTCCGAATAATTCATAGCCGCCAATTATGTTGGGTCTTGCATTAATTAAGTTAGTGCGTCGATAAAAAAAAAAAAAAAAAACATTAAGGAACTAGAGATTTATATACCGACTACTTATTAGTTCAAAAGCGGATAAGGACATTTCACCATTCACAATGCTCCATAGACAGCTGTGATTGGCGGAAATTTCTTGTCCACTTTGAACTACAAAGAAGCCAGTAGGTATTATGAGTAAATTGAACCAAACATAAAATAAAGTCCAAAGTAATCAATTTGAATTTGAAAGCGCTAATCATGCATAATGAGGTTAGTGCGTCTATAAATCAACAAAATAACGTCAAAATTTCAAAAGCAATAAATTTAAAAATGAGTGCCACTGCTCGTTTGTCAATTTGGGTGCCCAATTAGTGCTTATGCTTAATAATGCCGTTATCAAAGGTTTCTTTAAAAGGTCAAAGTCAAAGCTGATATTGTCATCTGGTGTTGAAAGTTCAGTAATAGTGTGTGTTAGTGAGTAGGTTGAAGGTACCCTTGAAGGGTACCCTTAAAGAGTGGGTACCTTCTCTTGAAGCATACCTTCCCTTGAGTGGGTACCTTCCGTTGAGTGGGTACCTTCCCTTGAGTGGGTACCTTCCCTTGAAGGGTACTTTCCCTTGAGTGGGTACCTTCCGTTGAGTGGGTACCTTCCCTTGAGTGGGTACCTTCCCTTGAGTGGGTACCTTACCTTGAGTGGGTACCTTCCCTTGAGTGGGTACCTTCCCTTGAGTGGGTACCTTCCCTTGAGTGGGTACCTTCCCTTGAGTGGGTAACTTTCCTTGAAGGGTTGAAGTGTAGTAGGTTGTTTCAAACTGTAAAAATAAATCAGCGCAGTTTATTATTTACAGTTTACAGTCTGACATGGAGTAGACCTGTAGACCAGCAATCTAGCTGGAAAGATCTATGTTTTATTAGATTATAGTGGTGCACGTCAACATCTATGGTCATACACGAAAAAGAAAGAAAAAGATGGCTGTTATGTAAGGGTACAAAATACTTCCAATTATAAGAATCTCAACTCTGGGCGATAATCAATCCCACATCACATACCGGAAATGATAACTTGATAATGAGAAGTAGAGTCACCTGAGAGAAACATAATTATTATCACCTAATATCACATTCATATCTTATGCAAATATTAAAATAATTAAAAAAAATTAAATGTCGAAACATTAAGGGCGGAATTAATAGACAACATCAATAACTTAAGTCGTTGGTAAGTGTCAATTTTCCCTATCTTAAACAGTACGCAATCCGTGACTTAGCGCCACAGAGGTATTACAAAAACGTCTATTAATTCCGCCCTAAATTTAAGCTTAATGATTAATTATTAAACTTTTCTTGTTACTACTGAAAATTAATTTGCTTTTTGATATGAATGTCTCTTTGTGTTAATTTTTATACGATTGAAGTTTCTTATTGGATTAGATATTAGGGCTATTAGGCCTTTGCTGAAAAGATGTTAATTTTATTCTGAAAGCAAAATTAAAATCTTATAAAAAAAAAGAAATTAAAAAAGATATTAGGCCTAGGTACCAATTATTGTATTTAGAATAGAATAGAATATACCTTGTTTATACTGCCGAGGTAAGACTGAAAAGTCCCTTTACTCCAGCAGTCAAACACGTCTTATATATTTTATGAGATAGAATATTTAACAGGATTACCTACCTAGAAAGTCTACAAATAGGTATCAACAAGATTTAGGCCAAATCATAAAACAGGATTAGACCGAGGATAGGTAAACACCGACCCTTATTCAAGATATGGTGATCTGTGATTGGTGGAAAATACGTCTAAAAAGATAGGGTCTTTCCTTATCTTGATTGAATTCTTACTTTATGATTTGGCCCTTAATTAGATCAGCATAGACAGGGACAGGGTCTTTTTTTATCTCTGTTCTATTCTTATTCTATGATTTGGCTTTTATTTATGTCAGTATAAACAAGCTATTATACCTAATATCAACTATCTTTTTAACTTAACATTTTCCAAACCTAGGTACCTACCTACTTACTAAGATGACATAGGTCCACTGATTTATTCTATGGAGTAAATAAATAAAGTGGTGCTAAAATAACACAGAAATCTCCGATTTTACAACAATAACTCTCGAACATGAACGCAGCGCGCTGTCTTTTTACATCAATCAGTAACTGAATTATGAGCTGTAATTGTTACAATTGTTTATGTTTTATGAGCAATCGAATGGTGTAAAACCCCATTAAAACAGAAATAGTCCAAATACACAGTACAACACTATGTAATGTTGGAAATACATAGCTTTATTGGCAAATCATCGATCTCACTAAGCATTTACTTATAAATATATAAGTAAATGTTTACAAATAATTCACCAGTTTTATTAGCAAAATTACCTATCGAACTTTGGTATGTACAAATACACAGTTTTATTGGCAAAATTATCGCAACAAGTGCTGAAGTGCCTCCACAAGGCACAATAGTAGGTCCAACACTACCTTGAAACCAAAAGTAGTCGTGTACTAAAATAGTGCAATTTTTTTGCCAGTAAATTTGTTGCGAACAATGGAAGTTAATTTTCAAACTGGCGTAGATTGGCACACTTTGAGTGGGTGAGTTATTAGTGCACTGTGAATGGGTGAGCTAATAGACAAGTGTAATGGACAAGTCCTTGCACGCCTTGAGAGTGGAAATGGTTACGTTGAAAATTGAGGGCGGAATTTTGTAGAACTTCCTTGAGTGAAATAAATACTCAAGGCTCGCTTTAAGGAGAAAAAATGTTAAAAATAAGAGTAAATAATTCGTCATTTTACAGCAATACTCCTAGGTTCGAAACCCCGCCGGGAAATTACAATACGCTATTGTCTTATTTTTAGGATTTTGACCATATAATACCTAATGCATCTTCGAGTTTCTGCTGGAATAATGGGATTCATTCCTTTTAATGGGCAGTATAAACTGTATAAATAAGGTGACATTAAAAGTAGTAGGACTACATAAATATGAAACACTAGCGGGCTGTCGCCCGCTTTGAGGGCCGAGGCATGGCCCTCAGAGAACACTAGCGGGCTGTCCCGTCTTATTGCACATCTAGACTATAAGACAAAGCTATCTACCAAATTTCAGCTTCCTAGGACTTACCAGTTCGGAGAAACAGTGATGAATCAGTGAGTCAGTCAGTCAGTGAATCTCTCTTTTATAAGTATAGATTAGGTTCTCCCAGAACAGCTTGTTACTCGTTTAAAGTCGCTTTCAACTGAGTGGTCACATTGTATCACGACGGTGGTTCACTTGAAACTCTCAAACCAGCACTCAAATTAACCTCACGCACCCTGCGTGGGCCGGGAATAGCCAGCATCACGAGGGTTCGAATTTGAATGGACACCTACCCTAATCC
Source organism: Bactericera cockerelli (assembly GCA_024516035.1). Lineage (NCBI taxonomy): Eukaryota > Metazoa > Arthropoda > Insecta > Hemiptera > Triozidae > Bactericera > Bactericera cockerelli. The sequence continues at coordinate 7,317,200 of CM044965.1, read as the reverse complement.
TAATCTCGTTGAACGTTGCTTAACTTCAATGACAGAACAATATCTGGTGTATTCAAAGTGCCATCTAACTATACACAGTTTTATTAGTCAATTTATCGAACTTTGGTACAAATACACAGCTTTTCTGGCAAAATCATCACAACAAGGGTTGGGTAGAAGAGATTGCCATAGGCAATAACCTTGCCCTTTAGTTAGGACTATGTTATCTATGTTGTTTATCTTTTCTTTTCTTGTTTAAATTCTTCTAAATTTTGAATTTTAATTTTTATAATAACTTGTTTGTACATGTATTAATAAACAATTAAATAATAATAATAATAATAGTCATAAAGCCATCTAAATACCCACCTTCTACCACCTACTCTATTAATACTTATTCACAACTCTTTGTTCACACTTTCAAAGGTGTACCACAGAACAGGTGTTAGGAGAAGATTAATGTTGATATCCGTAATCATGTGGGGAAGTTTGGTGTCCATAAACTGGCAAATCTGACAAGAGTTCATAACTAGCCGGGGTATGTACCTACTTACATTACGTTAATTACTTACCAGTAATAACGCTGAGCTCCCCTAGTTCCGGGTCACACTATTCTCAGCTAAAAGAAACCATCTCTTGTTACAGAATTAGCACAGAATCTTTACTCCAACACAGGTGTTAATAAGCAACGGGTGCGTTGTCAGTTGAATGGCCGTAATTAGCAGGTACTTTGCAGTAATTAAACGCCCAGTTTGAAGGCTGTTAACCCAAGACATAAAGAAACAAGGAAACAAGGAAGGGTCTATTAATGGTATCTAATTTTTTTAAAAGAAGGCTAGGTTCATATGGACGGTAAAAACACAAGACAGTGCATAGATAAATAAAACCAAAGAAAATTGACAAAATATGACAGTTTTGTAAAGTAAATTATGGTAACTATTTCTGATTTCCTGCATTTCAATTAGCCAACGTCGATGGCGCGTTGAAAGCACAGGTTCTCGTAGGATTACCTAGGTTAAGCAACGTCCAGCGAGGTGAAGACTCCTTGATGCTGGCATTCCGGCCCGGTTGGGCTGAGTGAGTTTAATCTGGATAGCCCTGCGAATGGAGGGTAACACCCCCGTCGTGATATCACCATGCAGTTCAAAGCGAGGTGAAAAAAAAGAAAATCAATTAGCTATCTACAATTTTATTATTGTACAATGTACCGACATTTCTTGTATGAATCACTGAATGTACTGTAATGTGGGTAGCTGATTTTTGAGGTTTCAGTGAATAGAGGGTAAAACTCCTATTTCAAATGACATTCGAAGCTGTTAAAGAGACGGGAAGCAAATAAAAAAATGTTCGTAGTAAATTAGTATAATTATGTATAACAGACTTTTATTGGAAAACATTCATTATCAAAAATGACGACAGTATAGTTGTAGTTTTTCCAACACCCTAATTATCTGATTTTAAGTCGTACTTGATAGTGTTATTATTATTATTACACACTTTATTAGATAAAAAGACATATGTACAGTACAAATAAAAAATATTATAACAATTCAAAAATGAAAACAATATAATACATTAAAAAGGAAAAATAATAGAAAATATATACATATAAGCATATGTCCTAACTAAAGGGCGGGGTTATTGCCTATGGCAATCTCTTCCACCCAACTCTTATGGGGTTTGACCATTTGATTGATTGTATTAGGTGTCAGGGACCAGGGTGGTAGGTGGTTTCCCACTCTCCATGTCAAGGAACTGTCTCTTATTAGATACCTATATCTGACCACCTGGTCTTTAACTAGGTAGCTATATCCAAGAGAATTGTTAGTTTTAAATCATTCGGTGATACCAGTCACCGAGGCCAACTAGAGTAACACACTAGACTTGCACGCTCGGTGACCTGGGTTCGAACCTCGGCGGGGCACAAAAAATTCTACTTCTACTCAAAAAAAATCGGTACATTCATACCTTGTGAAGAAAAATGTTACTTGTATGAGTGATGACCGGTGACGACAATACCAAAGTATTAAGAAACAATTGCCATAGGGAATAACCCCACCCTTTAGTGTTTATATTAGTTCCATTTTTTAATTTTTCTGAGCTACCCACTAATATTGTGATATAATAATATAAATAAACACATTTATTTATTTTATATTAACATAACGCCAATAACGCCATACATAATAATAATAATAATATCATAATATACCTACCTCAAACCTCAATATCTCATGATAGTAAGTACCTACCTAAAATTAATACTACTAGATACCCATTGACAGTGGTTTTATTCACTGGGTATTATTGTTGATGGCAATGGGGGGTGGTTCCAGAGTTATCTGATTATTGTGCTAGAGGTCAGGGTAATAAGGTGGTTCTGCACTGTCTATGTCAAGGCTAAAGATAGGTAGCAATACTTAATCAGAATAATGATAGGGGAGATTGGTTCACAGTAAACCATTCTCTAATGCCAATACCACTTCACCACTGCACTGAACACAGTGTTGGTATACCCAACTAATGTAGATAAGAAGGGTTGGGTGGAAGAGATTGCTACAGGCAATAACACGGCCCTTTAGGTAGGACATTAGCTTTATTCTCTTTTTTGTTCTTGTTTCTTTGTTCAATCTTTTTATTTATAGTCTATTTGGGTTGGGTGGAAGAGATTGCCAAAGGCAATAACCCCGCCCTTTAGTTAGGACATTATATATATTATGTATATATTTATTTATTTTTTCTTTATTTTTTCCTCTTTTTACTTCTCTTATATTGTAAATTAATTTGTAATTATCTGTGTTGTATATAATATGTCCAATTAATAAAGTGTAAATAAATAAAATAAAATTGTATTTTACTGTATATAAGTTTTACTTTGTCTTACCTAATAAAGCATAATATAACAATAATAATATAACAATAATACTTAACCACTTGACCACCAGTGCACAGTATAAGTATTAAGTACCGACTTAAAACCAAGCATTGCTAGTTGCTATGGTTACGGCGTTAGACTTGTAATGTCAACAATCTATTGCATGGATCCGTAACCTGTGGATTGGATCCTACTCAAAGATTGGATTTCTCCTCATATATTTTGAGCATGCGACCACGTAATAATGAGACTTTAAGTTTTATGTGATAGAACATGCTTGAGCATTAACCTCGCCTGGTGGTTACCTTATTCTAAATCTAAAGAGTGTTATTATCTATTATTATTTTTACTGCCGGATTGGGATTGGGACTAACGAGTCCCATTCCGTGCCTGACCTCAACACCTGTGCAAACACGATCCGATGCAGACTACGAATAAAAACAGCACATAGTAAAAAACACCACTTGGGTAAAAAAAAACTCACTCAGTCAATGCAGTAACATAATATCAGACATCATTACAATTTAGCCTCAGTAGTGACAACCTAGATTCCTAGCTGGCGATTCATTTTAAACACTAAAAAATCATCCCACTAAGACATCCAAAAAAGAAGAAGAAGAAAAAAGTTCGAATCGTTTTTTTTTTTTTTTTTTTTTTTTTTTTTTTTTTTTGTGTCCAAGAATTCAGTGAATCAGTGGTGTTCAAACCAAGGACTACTAAGCATTTTAGTTAGCATTACCGTCGAGCCTGTTTTTTTTTATTTATTTAATATTCACAATTTCAGCAACAATATCTTACCTAAAATATCTGTGAAATCATGTTTCACAGTAATAACCATAGTAATTATTGAAAATGGATAAAAAATAATTCAAGAAAAATCCATACAATACCGTTGGAAATTACTTAAATCAATAAAAGCGCATGTTTTTACCAACAAATCACAAAAATTCACAAAGTAAAAAAGAAAGAAATAAAAATAACCGTCACATACTGATTAAATATGGCATCTGTCACCTATGCTTTACACCGTACATTAAAAAAAAAATAAAAAAAAAAAAAATAAAAATAAAAATGCTAGTAAAGTACCGACCAAAAGCAATTTGTTTGCTGAAATTAATTTGAATTCGTCAGCATGTTTGTGTAGTTGATAGACATCAGAAGAATGTCCTGAATTTTAATGTTATCATTAACCTGTTATAAGATCACAAAAAAATAACTTCTGGTTCCATAAAAACACTTCTTATTTTACAGTTTAGCCATACGTGTGGGGATCAATTGCCGATTTTTTGTTGCATTAGCAATTTTTTGCAAGTGAATTAGGTCTGATGGAATCAACAGAAAGTAACTTCAAAGTTCAATATTATCTAAGAAGCAGTCGTCTATAATGATAATATAGGTATGTACTAAATTGGACCGAATGTTTCTCAGTAATATTAGAATTATACATACAGGGTGCATCAACTTTAGTGTTAATCAGCCTCCGTGGCGTAACGGTTGTGACTACTGCCCGTAGTCCAGAGATCCTGAGTTCGATTCCTAGTTGGAGCAGACTTTTCGCACAGAAAATTCTGTTCCCTCCGAACATGTGAGGCTGGCAATGAATAGCCACAAAATTAAAAGTTCGACTTGTTCTATATCATAGACTTTAAAATATTTAGAGAGCAGTCAAGACAAGTTTCGTGCTTATTTAGAGAAACAAGGGAATAAATTCAACAAGCTTGAATTCATTTTATACCCTGTATACGTATTCTCGTACATATAATTATCATTGCGAGGTGGTATTTGATTATAGCTACAAACATTATAATTATATTATGTATGTTGGTACTTTTAAAGCAACTTATTCGGAACCTATGTGTGTTAAAGTGCATTCTTAGAAGAACTACAAGATCTGGATTTGCCCAAATTCTTGTAAAGATAAATAAGTAGGTAGGTAGGGTATGCTAAAATATTTATGTTTGGTTGCATAACAGCATTCCAGAGAGAGTATTTGATTGATTTATAATTTTCAAGATGAGTTTTAATTTCGAAGTAACTCGCGGTTTGTATTGCACCTCGTCTAAAGTAAGTTGATGGGGCAGTGTGCCTCTGACACAGGCAGCATTGCCTCGTTCGATAGCAATTGACAGTCTTTGACGAAGAAAAGTGGACCTCTTTTCTCCGGACAAAATTGTAAGTTTTTGGACCTCGATTTTAATGAAGAATTTGGTTTCTGCACTTCAGGGACCAAGAGTTTCAAAGGCCAATGGTTTGAAAATGTAAACTTGGTTGTTGAGGTTCTGATACTTTAAAATTGTATTGCATAAATACATTACTTTGCATTAGTTCTTGTAATGTCGATGCTAACCACTAAAAATTGTGACATACTAACAAAAATAAGTAGCTCTTTATCTATTTTTTAGCTCACTCATACATCCTGAGGAGAAATAAGTATTTATTTGTATGACTTATTATGATTAGTGGCTGCTTCAAGAGTTAGTTATAAGGTGTTTGATTGGCAAATAATGATTTAGGAGTTCTTTTGTTCAAGGTTTTGTAAATAAAATTCTGTAGATAGTGAACCATTTAGATGTTGTTGCTTTTTTTTATCAGGAAGACGTGTTGCACTTTAGCAAAACAAAGTAAAATGTCTTTCGTACTACGGGGGCAATTCTGAATTCTAATGGTTGATTAATGTTGGTAAGATTTGCTAAATTCCTACAATCTAAAGTAAAGAGAAGAGTAAAATTTAAATAATTTATTACTTCTACTTTTTTTACCAAAGGAAAAAAACACTGATTTTTTTGCAAAATGATTTGTTGGTTGCATGATCATGCAATTGGTTGCATTTAGAAAAATAATCTCGATTCAACATCATTGTTGACAAAGTAACATCGTTTGTTAAGAGCTGCAATTGTAACTGGGATCGAGGATCTCTTAAAATTAAAAAAAAACCATTATACATACGAGTATCATGGATAAAATTAAGACACGTGTTTTCAAATTTTGCTCCTAGGGCCGAATTATGAAACAGGATTAGATTGAATCTAAGTGGACACTACCCCTTTACACGCCCTCGGGTGGGAATTTCAACCAATCACAGCGCATTTAAATCAGCTGTTAAGTCTCAGTGGTTTGGATTAACGAATCTTTTGACACATTGGGAGATTCGTAACTAATATAAATATAATTAATATCAAACAATAAATAATTCATATTTTTTTTTTTAAGTGGGGTTTAACGTCGCTTTCAACTGCCATGGTCATATCACGACGGGGGTTTTACCCTCCATTCGCAGGAGACTCACAAACCTGCTACTCACATTGACCTCACCCAGCCTGAGTGGGGCCGGGAAAAGCCAGCGTCACGAGATTTAGAATTTGAATGGTCACCCATCCAAGTCTTAACCTCGCTGGATGTCGCTTAACTTCGGTGTTCTGAAGGGAACCGGTGTATTCAACATGCCATCGACGCTGGCTAAATAATTCATTAATACATTGTATACAGGGTGAGCATAAAGTCTCACCCCACCCCCCGTATCTCAAGAATGGCTGAAAATACAAGAAAACACGTATCCCTTTGATTTTAAGAGGATTAATTTTCAGCCCAAAAAAAAATTTCCCTACCCGGCCCCAGTCAGGCTGGGCATGGACCAACTTTAAAATCTTAAATAGAATGATATGTCTTGTGGCATATTGTTTTAAAGGTCTCATAAAGAGAAGTTCATCACAACAAATTTTAGTGAGCTACGACTTACCGTTGTTGAGATACAGGGTCGGACGTCCTGCGTAATATCCATATATTTTGATCTACAGGGTGAGCATAAAGTCTCACCCCACCCCCCGTATCTCGAGAATGGCTGAAAATACAATAAAACGCAAAAACCCGTATTCCTTAATTTTATGGAGGATTAGATTTCAGCCAAAAAAAATTTGCCTACAAGGCCCCAGTCAGGCTGGGCATGGACCAACTTTAAAATCTTAAATAGAATGGTATGTCTTGTGGCATATTGTTGTAAAGGTCTCATAGAGAGAAATCCATTACAACAAATTTCAGTGAGCTAAAACTTACCGTTCTTGAGATACAGGGTCGGACGTCCTGCGTAATATCCATATATTTTGACCTATAACTCGTTGACCGTAAATTCCAGAAAAATGAAATTTGTTGATAATAACTCCTTATCGCAAGAACTTTCGAACAAGTTAAAACTGGATTTGTTTTTTCGTTAAATTTTTTCGGACTTTTCGTCCGGGTGGCTGACGGAACCGACCAGAAACTAATATCAACAGAGTATGTCGAGTTATAATTTTTTCGAAAGTGCTTGTCATAAGGAGTTATTATCAACAAATTTCATTTTTCTATAATTTACGGTTAACGAGTTATAGGTCAAAATATATGGATATTAAGCAGGACGTTCGACCCTGTATCTCAAGAACGGTAAGTTGTAGCTCACTAAAGTTTGTTGTAATGAACTTCTATTTATGAGGCCTTTAAAACAATATGCCACAAGACATACCATTCTATTTAAGATTTTAAAGTTGGCCCATGCCCAGCCTGACTAGGGCCGTATAGGCAAATTTTTTTTTGGCTGAAAATTAATCCCCCTAAAAATTAAGGAATATGGGTTTTTGCGTTTTATTGTATTTTCAGCCATTCTCGAGATACGGGGGGTGGGGTGAGACTTTATGCTCACCCTGTATAACTCGTTAACCCTAAATTATAGAAAAATGAAATTTGTTGATAATAACTCCTTATGACAAGCACTGTCGAAAAAGTTATAATTCAACATACTCTGTTGATGTTAGTTTCTGGTCGGTTTTGTCAGCCAGCCGGACGAACAGTCCGAAAAATTTTAACGAAAAAACAAATCAAGTTTTATTTTGTTCGAAAGTTCTTGCCATAAGGAGTTATTATCAACAAATTTCATTTTTCTGGAATTTACGGTCAACGACTTATAGGTCAAAATATAATATTATGGATATTACACAGGACGTCCGACCCTGTATCTCAACAACGGTAAGTTGTAGCTCACTGAAATTTGTTGTAATGAATTTCTCTCTATGAGACCTTTAAAACAATATGCCACAAGACATACCATTCTATTTAAGATTTTAAAGTTGGCCCATGCCCAGCCTGACTAGGGCCGTATAGGCAAATTTTTTTTTGGCTGAAAATTAATCCCCCTAAAAATTAAGGAATATGGGTTTTTTGCGTTTTATTGTATTTTCAGCCATTCTCGAGATACGGGGGGTGGGGTGAGACTTTATGCTCACCCTGTATAACTCGTTAACCCTAAATTATAGAAAAATGAAATTTGTTGATAATAACTCCTTATGACAAGCACTGTCGAAAAAGTTATAATTCAACATACTCTGTTGATGTTAGTTTCTGGTCGGTTTCGTCAGCCAGCCGGACGAACAGTCCGAAAAATTTTAACGAAAAAACAAATCAAGTTTTATTTTGTTCGAAAGTTCTTGCCATAAGGAGTTATTATCAACAAATTTCATTTTTCTGGAATTTACGGTCAACGACTTATAGGTCAAAATATAATATTATGGATATTACACAGGACGTCCGACCCTGTATCTCAACAACGGTAAGTTGTAGCTCACTGAAATTTGTTGTAATGAATTTCTCTCTATGAGACCTTTAAAACAATATGCCACAAGACATACCATTCTACTTAAGATTTTAAAGTTGGTCCATGCCCAGCCTGACTGGGGCCGGGTAGGTAATTTTTTTTTGGCTGAAAATGAATCCCCCTTAAAATCGAAGGGATACGTGTTTTTGCGTTTTCTTGTATTTTTAGCCATTCTCGAGATACGGGGGGTGGGGTGAGACTTTATGCTCACCCTGTATAAGTACTACATATCTTTATTTTTAACTATGTTTTTTTATAATATTGCTATTTATATTATTTATTGTTTGTGATTAATTTTGTAAATATTTCAATTAATATATACAAAAGTACTTTGAAAAAATAAATAAATAATCCTAGATATTTAATCTTGTTTCATAGTTCGTCCTTAACTCTCATAACCAAAACCAAATAAACTCACCCCATCACATTCTCACAGGTCTGATCATCCCCACACTCCATTCCAATTCTTCTTGCCATCCTTCCCAACACACAACTGAACCAACCTCTTGCACTCTCAAATTCTAATCTAGTTTCATTTCGTGATATTTGGCTTCAAGGACTGGATTGACCTCGCTCTGGTCTGGTCTCTGATAGTTCTTAAACAGGAATTAAGTTGGCGACAAGTTTCTGCATAACTTGGTGGTTCTTATCAAATGAATGAAATTCTAGCAAAAAACAAAAAATAGAGACATAATAGGTATTTATGTATGTAAGTACATTGAAGTATAACCTAATAATGGATATTTTGAATTAAAAATACATAAAGTACATTGAAAAATATACCTACCTTTAGAATAAATTTAAAAATGTACCTACTCATAAATAACACTATAAAATATGAATAAAATCTTTTTATATCCCTATCGAGACTGTCAACAGCTACACTGAGACAAAGGAGTCTTATCAAAAAAGCTTCTTGGAAAAAAAAACTTGAACTTTAAAAAGAGATAAACACCAACGTCAACTTGGAATCCTTAGGAAATATATTTTCAATTCCTTAGTTAAGTTGAGATACATAATAGTATTATGTCTCGACGGACTCTAAAAGTGACCTTTAAAAATAACAATTTCAGCAGAAAAATGTGATAATATAAAGTTCTTTTTCTTTTTACAACATATCAAGTATTAACACATCTTAAGAGTTACTAAACACGAAGTAAAGACACCCGTGTATCTTCAAATGACGTGTTTTGAGCTGAAAGATATAAATATATTATGTCTTCTTAAAACTTTATGCTAAGATTACAAGGTGCATTCCATTGAACACAAGTCCCCAGTAACAATGTCTAAATCCTTTCCAACATGCATCTTCCATTTGTTCACTCTGATAGTACTACCATCTGTCCACTGCCAGTTCTACTACTCATCCATATCACAAATGAAGACTTTACCTTCACTTCAAAAGGACATTTCCAACCAATTGGAATTCCTGGTAAATCAACTCCGAAACGACCTTAAAGTAATCAACGAGACAAGGTTACAACTCAAAGCCCTGAAAATTAAACCCAAAAATAAGGTGGATACGTTTGTGTTTGTAAACAAATTACTGACTTTGAAAAAGCATTTGACTCGCAAATATAAGTTATCAGTTCAAGCTGAAAACTTACCATCAAAAGCGGATCTGAATGGCAACCTCTTCAGTCTCAGTGTCCTACAAACCACTTATAATTTAAACATCAACGACATCTGCAGAGGATACATCAGGCAGGAGCACACACATGTAGATCTACCACACCAACTAATGCTCATATCGTACTACTACAAGGCCCATGAAAGTCATGTCTATCCTCTCAGAGCATTACACAAGTCAATCCAAAGCATCAATCAGAGAGTCAGTGACAATTTTCTGTACAAAGACGTACAAACAAAAGCAAGTTGGAGTGCCATTGCTGAATTGTATAGACAAATCTTTGGAAACCTAATTGAAAAGCACGAGAGTTATGTTGTCAAATTGATCAAATACATTGTTGAGTACCTTCAGAGGGAATGTGAAACATTTCTTGCCATCTTCATTGATATCAACCAAGATTTTGTTGCCAATTCAGAGAAGGTGATTATACAAGACACTTTAAATAACTTAAAAGTCAATCTCAAAGAAAATTTCACTGACGTGGACCAGGACTTTCAAAACCCTCCTGCATCCAGGTGGAATCCATATGAGAATGAAACCCTCTTTAATATATCTCTGGAACAATATCAGTACTATGCAGAACTGTGCCAAGGTAAGATCTTTTTGTTTCTAAATGATATCTTAGTCAATGCATTTCTAAGAACAACCTCTGCCACTTTTATCACACACCATAATCAACTTGCAACAAACTTATCAGTGACTTCGGCATATACTTAGCATTCACAACTTTAAATGGACGGTAAACTCATTATGTATGTGGACTTAATTACCTACTGAGACGTCCATTTATGTAACGAATAATCATGGAGCACTATTTAACTGTACCCAACGAGGTACTTAGTGGAAAGGTATTCGCATAGTTTAATGTGCTTAGACTATTTATTCGTAAAGACTACCTTAGTGAAACATATACAGCCGTACTTTTTGTAAGAAAAAGCAATTGGTTTTGACTAGTACCTATGTTTGTAGTTTTGTTCTAGACATTAACAGTTATGTCATTTAAAGTACATACTTAGGGAGGGTATTGAGGTACTTTACTGAACTAAAAACGTTTTAATAGATCTCTTAGAAGACTTTTTTTATGGGACTAGATCCACCGGAAGTACATTTGAAATTAACTTTTGGTATTTATCGATATCGAACTACAGTGGCGAACAACGAGAATATTTTCTGCTAGTAAACAGAAACATTTTCATTTCATTTTCAGGAAAAAAATGTACAAGTATCAGTTGTATAACTTTTACTTCCGAGAAATGTCTAATATTAGAAATCGGAAGTATTTTTTTCACTGCTACAAAAATAGTCAGTAACCTGACAGCGTAAAACACCGCTTTATTGATTCCAAATTGATAGGAAAACGATAGAAAAAATGTCTTTTTAAGAAAACCAAATAAAAAAATTAATACCCTAAAACCATTGAAAATTACAGGACTCCACAATTCCATCTCAGAGCGACCTCTCGTATGTTACTATGAAACTAATGGAGATGTCTACTATTTATTAAACCCATTCAAAATGGAACAACTTCACTTGGATCCACCCATAGTTCTGTACAGAGACTTTGTCACTGAGAGAGAAATTCAAATGCTTATCAACGAATCTGCTCCTTGGTTGGAAAAATCCATGGTTGGATCAAAAGGTAGTAAAGATATCCATGGGTCTACAAATATCTAGATGGCAAATGCATTCAGATTGTTTTGTGTTTCCTAGGATCCTTTTACTGGACGTTGAATATTTAGGAGTTTACAAGACTCTATTGTGACTCAGGTTACCTTATACTCGTACATAGAAAAATGTCCTTTGAGTTCGGAAAAATATCATACTGAAAAGTATTCCTGATGCACTATTGTGAGTATTGAAAGGATTTTAAACTTCAAACATCTTTAAAAAAAAAAAAAAAAAAAAAAAAAAAAATTAACAGCTGAATGATCCCTTTCATAAATATAACTCTTTATCATATCTGACATTCTGACAAAATCGCAGGCTATATAAAGTCTGGCTGGAGGACTATAATCAGGGAGTAGACCAGTATTGGCTTGGTTCTTGGGGCCCTTGTCAATTATTAGATTTATTAGCCTCCTTCTAAAGACAGTGGTAGAAGTGCTGAGTCATTCCTCCACTGTGTGGTTACCATCGTTCACGGTGACGCCACCCTACGATGAGACACAAAATCACCCATTTTGTTATTGTGTAAAATGTACACGAAACACGTTTAACTAAACACAAATTTCAGGCGTCAACTACGACTCCATCGTCCGCATCTCTCAGAACACCTGGCTGTACGAAGTGCCCCGCCCACTCCTCCCACTGGCCAATCGCATCGCTGCGGCCGTGCCTCTCGAGGACGACTCCGAGCTGTTGCAGGTGAACAACTACGGCATAGGCGGCCTGTACACGCCTCACCTGGACAACTTCCACCAATACGAGAACCCGACGCTCAAGTGGGACCGCCTGGCGACGTTCATGCTCTACCTGTCGGAAACAATCGTCGACAGTGGCGCCACCGTGTTCCCTCTCCTCAACCTGACATTCTACCCGTCTCGCGGCTCCCGCCATTTTCTGGTACAATCTCTACTCGAATTTCTCGACGGACTTGCGATCGCTCCACGCCGGCTGTCCGGTGCTGACGGGCGACAAGTGGGTGGCCAACAAGTGGTACTCAAACCGAGACCAGCTGATTCGACACCCTGTCGGGAGGGGGAGGTTGTTCTCGGCAAGGTGGATGTGGGAAAGAGGTATCCGCATTTTGATTTTTTCGATTTCGACGATGAAGAATGATTGGGAGTGCGGTTTTGGAAGGTGATGATCTGAACAATGCTACTATATCGTTTGTGAATAATGCAAGTTACTAGAGTAGAATTCCAGGATGTCTGGACCAAGAGCAGATGTCTAAACCGTTTCACCACGGAGGTGGCTTAGAATACGAGACTAAGGGCGAAATTAATAGACGTTTTTGCAATACCTCTGTGGCGCTCGGTTGGTACTGTCTTAAAGGGGGAAAATCGATGCTAAGCAATGACTTAAGTAATCGAGTTTGTCTATTAATTTGGTCCTAAATTTAAACTGTACAGTTACAATTCAAGTAAAGAATTTTAACTAGTTCAATAATGAAAAAAAAAACTACGAAATCAAGTGAGTGGCCAAAATAGAGTTAGATTTGAATGGTCAATCAAGCCTTCTGTGTCCTAACTTCGTTAGGCATTTAATGAAGACCATTCTAGTACCCACCTTATTATTATGAAAAGTACACTTAAAATATTCTAAATTCAGCTAAATATGCGAATAATCTCACATATCAGTAAAAAAATACATAGTTGGCACAAGACTATCCTTGAAGGTTCAGACCAATGACATATATAAATACATAATAACACCAGGAAATATTAAGCATTCTTAATATTTCTGAAAGGTTAGACACAATAAAGACCCACATTATGTTTCATATTAAAATTATTTCTTTCGTTAATACATACTTTAATACATACAGCCAGCCATTAATACATACAGGCGTAACGGTTGTGACTACTGCCCGTAGTCCAGAGATCCTGAGTTCGATCCCCGGTCGGAGCAGTCTTTTCACACAGAAAATTCTGTTCCTCCGTACATGTGAGGCTGGCATTTCCGGCCCTACTCAGGCTAGGTGATGTTAATGTGGGTAGCTGGTACGATTCCCGGCGAATAGAGAGTAATCCTGGACATTAAATCAAATAGAATCGTTGGTGTTAGGAAGGGCATCCAGCCGTAAAAAAATGTGCCAAAATCAATCAACCTTAACCATGAGCTTGAGCAACGTTGACCCTGCTAGAGCAGGCTAAGACAGAGTAAAAGAAGAAGAAGAAGAAGAAGAAGAAGAAGAAAAAAAGAAAAATATATTGGTAGGCTAATATGAGTATAAATACTCATAATCTAAATATATGAGCAGATGAGCACAAAGGTATTTGATATCATGATATGATTACCAACATTTAGAGGATGATTCCCCCGTCCTGAATAACACTATAGTATAATGACGTTACAACCAAAATATCAATAGCAGGAGTCCTAGACATCGGATCTGGGGATCCATCAATCTTTCTAAAATTGAAAAATATTAATTTAGACAAAATAAGGACCCGTAATTTGTTTTGTTTTTATTAGGATACAATAGTATGGTAATTTACAATTGGGTGCGATTTTGTGGAGCATTGTGCTGTTCCCCCACCGTCGGGTTGAGCGAGTAGTAAAGGTAGCATTGCGAAATAGCCGAAGCATGGGTAAATGGCTATCCCCTTTCTGACTCTCCCATGCTACGCATCCCCTCCGCTCTCTCTATCTCTCCTCCCCCACCAGTTTATTAAAACAATAGTATGTTTTTGGACAAGAAATTATTGTTATGCAGAAGGATCGGCAAAAGGATTACCAGGAAGTTGGTTTCTGTGGCATTCCTGTCAGGCATTCCAGCCGTGGGAGTGACTGCGAAGATGACTGAGAGGCTGTCATTCCTGGCATAGTGGGTGTACAACTGTACACCAAGGAGATGGCATGGTAATTGAAAATAAAGGATTGTCTTATCCACTATATGTTAGACTGCGTTCGGCCTTGAATTTCATATCTTCCATCACCAGGCGCGGCGGGCGGAAAAGTGCTTTGAAAGTGCTGCCACATAAACCCGACTAAAATGGGATGTATAGAGTCGAGGTGCGTTATTTTGACCGCACAAAACGTTGAGCCATATTTGGTCGAAATCCGTTCTCGTGGGCTGTCAACTTAACGCATAGAGTTGCGCTCTTGGTACAAATTTGTCTCTTATACCTAACGAGTTTGAGTTTGTTTACATTGCCAGTCACTATAGTTATGAAGGAATTATTCTAGAAATGTGTACTTACATAGTACACAGACACACAGTACACATGTGTACTTACACAGTACACATATCACTGTGTACCGACCTCAGTAGCTTGATCGATAAGGCGGCGGACTTGTAACCTGGAGGTCGGTGGTTCAAGTCCCGTTTTCAGCGTAGATTTAGCAGAGCGAGTTTGAGTAGTTGTGATATCACGAAAGCGATTAACACAAATATGAATAGTAAAAAAGTGTATATCACTGGGTACGAGTGAGGACTTGAAAAAACACTCTCTTTTCCTTTTCGTCTGGGGGTGCTGTAGTTCCGCAGCTCCTTAGCACCGGCCGCGCCTATTCTTAACAATCCTTAACAAAGCTTCGATGCCTGAGAGCGAGATATTATGTAGGTAACCATAGTAACCAATAAATAAGATAGCAAAGTTCCGAAGCTACAGGTATACTGTGCTTTCTTTGTACTGCCAAAGTAGAAAGGTGACTCGTAAATAGATGCCTGCATGTATGACGGAATTGCTGCACAAAGAGTATGTTACGATCTACATATCAAGACTGAGATATATGGAACAATTGGAACATACTGGAGACTTATGATGGAAAAAGAAGTCTATGGTTTCTGAGATAAATGGATCGATCGAGGACAAATTATGGAATAGAGTGAATAGTTTCTGAGGTATGAATTGAGAATAATAATAATAATTTACAAAAGAAGACAAATTATGGAATAGAGTGAATAGTTTCTGAGATATGAATTGAGAATAATAATAATAATTTACAAAAGAAGACAAATTATGGAACAAAAGTGTAAGAAATGGTTTTTTTTTGGGTTTAACTTCGCTTTCAACTGCATGGTCATATCACGACGGGGATGTTACCCTCCATTTGCAGGAAACTCACAAACCTGCTACACTCATTAACCTCACCCAGCTTGAGTGGAACCGGAAAAAACTAGCCAGCGGATTTGAATTTTAATGGTCACCCATCCAAGTCCTAGCATCGCTGGACGTTGCTTAACTTCAGTGAATTGGTGTATTGAACGTGCCATGAAGGCTGGCAGAAAGAGTCTCTGAGCTGTGGGGAATAATATAGAACAAAAAAATCTGGTGTAAACATCACACGACTTTCCTTATCCCCCAAAAATAAGTCGAATTCCGCCACTGGTGACTCAACGGTAACAGGTACTTAAAAATCAGTGCCAAATTCGTAATCAGCACCTCAAAGTCATTGGATTTGATATGTCGCAACCCCCATCTAGGGTGAATAATAAAAAAGTTAGTCCAAGCGGGTCCCCCCAAAATACCGGTAAAGTGGGGCCGGGTTCCAAAAAGTTCAAGATATCAAAAAAATGATCAGAGTAAACCCCTATTATTTTTTTAATCCGAGAAAATGTTGTTCTCTAACATTTTTTGTATCTTTAACCAATTCAAAGAAGCGGCGGTTGCGACCAATATTTGCGGCCCTGCGGCCGCATCTTGCGGCCAATTTCAACCAAAAGTTTCGTGGTTCGTCTGGTGTATAAAATTAATTTGTATACCAAATTTCAAGTTTCTAGCTCTTACCGTTCTCGAGATATCCTGTTTACACACACACACACAGACAGACGCACGGACCAATGGCTGAAAACAACTTTTTTGGTATCCTGAGGCTATGATTCGTCCAGAAATGTGAAAAACTGGGTAGGTCAAATTTTCGACGAATACAATACTTTCCTTATTATAGGATAAGGAAAGTAAAAAGTACAAGTGTGTCCAGATTTTTTTCAGATTTCTCGCATATTTCTCGCAACATCGCTGATGTTAAGCAACGTCCAGCGTGGTGAAGAGTTAATGCGTGGCTACCAGGTTCTTGTCATGCTGGCTAATTCTCGACCCAACCTAGATTGAACCATTTTATTTTGATTACAACACAGTAAATATCAACTTTGATTCATTCTGAAACACGAAATTCTTTGGAATTCTCTCTTGGTATGGTTTACACACGAAGTTATTTGAGTCCAGCCGAGTTTTACACGTTTACAATCGGTGACACATTGACATTCAGATGACAGGAGGGGATTATATCCGGGATCAAACTTCGGTGTGAAGAATTCAGGAATCTAGAATTCTAGATTGAGTCCTTGATCTTAAACATAATGATTCTGAGCCGAGGCTTCTGGAATTGCATATTATTCTGGTGTTGAACTTTTGAGATCACATAATATAGACTTATGTATAATTATTGCCAGCACATAAGCTTGAGATTACATATTATTATGTGTTCTGGTGTTGAGCTTTTGATATCACATAATATAGACTTATGTATAATAAATTGATAATTATACACTTCTGTAATATTATTGCCAGCGCAGAGGCTTCTGAGATTATATATTATTATCTGTCTCGTCTTGAACTTTTGAAATCACAAAGGCACACAAGAATTTTACTGTCAGCTTAGGATCCTCCGATTCAAGAATACATCAGTGTGTTCTGGTGTTCAAGAGCTGTTGAATTAGAGATTTCTAGATCAAAATTCCAGAAAGCACTGTCACTCTGAAATCTTCTTTTTGACTGTTTAACAACATACTCTTATTACATACTTAGATCAGGACGTTCAAACCAAATAGAATCGTTGGTGTTAGGAGGGGCATCCAGCCATAAAAAACGTGCTCCATCCACCCTACCAATCTCAACCATGAAATTGAACAATGCCGACCCCAAAAGCAACATAAGCTAATATGGGATAAAGGTATAAGTAACAACATACTCTTATTGGGTTTTTTGAGAATTTTTTCGAAGTGACCATCAGTTTTCCCTCTATTTTTAAGGAAGATTTGGTCAGAATAGTTTTGCTGTATTCCCAATAGTTTCTGAATAATAGCGTCGCCGCTGCGCTGGTTCGTTTAAAATGAGACAACCTGTATTTATTATATTATGCTACAACAACTTGCTGCTTGCTACAACAAAAACAACCCAGTGCTTAATCTTTCATATCTATCACATGCAGCGCCCTGAGGGTCTACATAAATCAATATACTACAAGCCTAGGTAAGTATAAATTCAGATCTAGTTACGAGACCATAAAGCCTGCAAATCGCCTGGACCTGAATTCTGAATATCAATCTCCGGTTCTGAATATAAGTTCCGCTATACTACCTACTTTCCAAAATCTAGTGATTCATTTCGATATCTTTTTTTTCTTCTTTTCATTTTTGTGTTCATCACTATCGTGATATCACAACTACTCAAACTCGCTTTACTAAATCTACCCTGAAACCGGGACTTGAACCACCGACCTCCAGGATACAAGTCCGCTGCCTTATCGATCAAGCTACTGAGGTCGGCTAAGTAAGCAATTTATAATTATCTTTAAAAAGTGGATGTTTATTTTATAAGGTGATGCAAATTATTCATTTCGATATCTAATCAAAATGAAAAACCAACCAACCTCAACTATGAGGCTGAAAAATGCGACTTGCCGACCCCAAGGCATTGTTAAAACCAAGTAGGTTTGAGAAAAGGTAAAGTGACAGAAGAATATCAATATAATACAATGTCATTTTTTTTGATGAAGCACAAGATTTCTTCCAAAAAAAAATTAGTTAGCATACTCATATTTCCTCACGAGGTATGAGAGTATAGTGTTTCGGATATCACTAATATAAAAGGGAAAACATAAAATACAGGGAATTTTACTGTTCTACAAACTGACCGAACGTTCAGAACTTTTATTTTATTATTTCTTACAATCCTTTTTTACAACTTACTAACTTCCAACATCATGGTAATTTCTAACCTAACATCTTTTCTTTTTAAAGATTAGGTACCGCCAGAACCCGCACAGATCAAGAGTCATTCATAGTTGTGTTAATCACTTTCGTGATATCACAACTACTCAAACTCGCTTTACTAAATCTACGCTGAAACCGTGACTTGAATCACCGATCTCCAGGTTACAAGTCCGCCGCCTTATCGATCAAGATACTGAGGTCGGTACACACTTTTGGCTTTAGCATTAGTTTGATTAAAAAACGTACTGTCAAACGATAGGCGTGCGTAGGGATTTTTTGGTTCAAGAATCGAATCCCACCAAATGCATGACTTTGTAGCTTGATCGATAAGGCGGCGGACTTGTAATCGGAGGTCGGTGGTTCAAGTCCCAAGTTAAAAAAATGTTTACTTAAGCGTGTTTGTGTAGTTGTGATATCACGTTGTTATCGACAAAAATAAGATAGCTTCATTAAAACTCAAAGATTCAACTTTTTGTATGTATAACTCTTTCTTTATGGCGTTCTTCGCAATTCGGCCGAGGTGTTTGATACATTCTTTGCTCTTCAATACTCTATCTACTAAAGGTTATCATATTTGTGTTTATCACTGGATTTATGTAACAATTACTCAAACTGACTTACTAAAGTTTGCTCTGCATGGGACTCGAATTACAAACCTTCAGGTTACGAGTCCACCGCCCTATCAAGCTACTTAGGTTGGGGTTGGTTCATTACTCTATCTACTGTGTAGCTATGTAACATTTTTAGTGGAGGCAGCTCTACTACCGTTTCTTGTAAGAAGCAATGTTTTGTACTCAAAACAGATACTTACCTTTATCTAGGACTGGGAATATGCTCTTCTGGCTTCGTCCTATCTCAATTCTTTTAGTTGCAATGCAACAGGCGCGGTCGGTGGAAAATGTTTTGGGGGTGCTGCCACATAAACCAGACTACATTCGGATTTCTAGAGTCGCTCTTTCAGTGTCTATAGAGTTTGAGTTTGTTTCTAATGTCTATCATAATAATTTATTATGCATTAATTATTCTAGAAATTTGTGATCATTTTCATTGTGTGCGAGCTGCTGCTTAGCACCGACCGCGCCTGCAATCTAATATCTCTTATCTAAACATTGCTTCATTGTTTACTTGTGCATAAGTCTGATAGGCAAAAGACACCAAGACAGAATCACTTTATGCAAAATAGGTGTTGAAGTATTTTAGAATTTTAGATAATACCATTACACAGTTTCCTACTACATTATAATGAAATACACACATGGTTTTATATTTTACCATGTATTCCAGATTCAAAATATACATAGGTTTAGGCATACAAGATATACATACAATGTATTTACATAGAATTAATAGGTAATATAGAAATTACTGATATGGAGAAGTTATTCACATAATAATATCATGCACTCGTAAGTATTTTAGATACAAAATACACAATGTATTTACAGTATGACAGATTCTCTATCATATACAGGGTGTATCAAAAGGTCATGTACAAAAAAAACCACAGTAGGGCTCAAATAAAGGCCACTTTGCTTAATAAACCCCTATAGGGAAATAGACCCTAGGGTCGCCAGGGTATATTTCATGACCCCCCCATAACTCCGCCCCTGAGCGGGGAAAAAATGCTCACCAAGCATAATAACAATTGGAGACGTCATGCAAAAAATGAAGTCAATCGCAAAATTATTCGATTTTTAATAATTAAATTTCCATTATTAAGGGGTAAATTGTGGTGCCCTAGCGACCTTAGGGTCCATTTCCGTAAAGAGGTTTACTCAGCAAACTGGCCTTTATTTTAGCTCTACTATACGTGGTTTCTTTTTGTACATCAACTTTTCATACACCCTGTATAGAAGTTAGTTATTTACAGTATGACAGAATCTCTATTTACATAATAGCTCATCGACACTTTCAATTTTACGACGGTCTAAATTCATTGAGTTCTTCGAGACAATGTTTGCAAAGTCCTCGACGCTGTTGTCAATTTCGCGACGGACTCTTTGCTTTGCCTTGTCTATCAGCTATCAGGCGATTGTCTCTGTCACTAATAAAGCCAAAGTTAATAGGGCTCTATCTCAACTTTATAGGGGCATACTCAGCGGGATGTCTGATGATGTAACAACTGTAACATAGCGTTTGCACTGTAACTCCTCTATTACGGTCATTCAAGCATTTCTGAGTTCCAATATCCATGTTCTGAGTTCTTACATCGAACCATTCTGATGTCTAAGTAAAATCTTTTGAAAAATGCCAGCCTCCGTGGCGTAACGGTTGTGACTACTGTCCGTAGTCTAGAGGTCCTGAGTGCCAAAACCAACCAACCTCAACCGCATGAGATTGAACAACGTCGACCCTGCTTGAGCGGGATAAGACAGAGTAAAAGAAGAAGAAGACCCAGTCACCGTGGCTGAGTGAGTTAGCGCGCTAGATATTGCACGCACAGTGACCTGGGTTCGATCCCCAGCGGGCAGGATTTTCTGTTCTGTTCTTGGGTGTTTGGGGTCCACTCATACCTCGTGAGGAAAAATGAGTAGCTGCTTTAATGTTAGCAGCGACCAGTGGCGGAGTTATGGGCAAAAATAACATATTGAGATATCTTAATATATAAATGTCAAAGACACTCACTGACCACTGACCACTGACCACTGACTGATCATCGCTCTACAGCCCAAACCGTAAGTCCTAGGAAGCTGAAATTTGGTAGGTAGCTTTGTCTTATAGTCTAGATGTGCAATAAGACGGGATTTTTTGAAACTTCCACTACAACACCTGCCATTGACGAAAAAGGATTTTTTGCTTTCACGGCCATGCCTCGGCCCGCAAAGCGGGCGACAGCTCGCTAGTTAAATATACGGAAAAGTCCTATAATTCTGCGCTATACACTAAAATTGTGATATAATAACACAAATAATGTATGTATGTATGTATGATTTTCTTTGTGGTGAAGCACAAGGCCTCTTCACAATTTTTGTGGGTAGCGCAGCTTTACTAAGAGCCTCCTTTACATTTCGAATTATTCTATTACATTCATTTCTTTTTACTCTGGTAATGCCGCCACTGGTCGTTACTCATACAAGTAACTACTCATTTTTCCTCACGAGGTATGAGTGGACCCCGAACATCCAAGTACAGAGCAGAAAAATTCCTGCCCCGCTGGGAATCGAACCCAGGTCACCGTGCGTGCAATGCCTAGCGCGCTAACTCACTCTGCCACGGTGACTACTAATAACACAAATAATACACATTTATTTATTACTATTTTTGTTCCTTTCTGTATCTATTAAGCTAGTTAAAATATTGATTTGCGATTGACGGAACAATGTTGTATGTCCATAATATTCTACAGTGTTTTTATAGCAAATTTAAGCCTGTCGAAAATTCAGCTAAACTATGAATAAATCAATAAAAACAAACGCTAGTCACTGACAAAAACTGACTGACAGACTAATCACTAAGCCTCAGTGAGTGCAATATCTAAGAGTCTCAAATTTGACGCAAAGGATGCTCTTGCTATTTATATTATGCAATAGGATTTATTGAAATTCCCAAGACTACTGACCAATAGGCCGCTCCAGTAACACTCTTCATTCTCAAAATCCCCGAATCTCCGTTTCAACCGGCGCGGTCGGTCGGCCGGTGGGAAAATGTTTTGGGGGTGCTCCCACATAAACCGGAATAAAATGGGATTTATAGAGTCGCTCTTTTTTAGTATCTAAAGAGTTTGAGATTGTTTACCATGCCAATTAGAATAGTTATTATTCATAATAGTTATTATACCCAAAATAAGTAGTTAATATTTTGGGTACACTGCCTAGTGGGAAATCTTTGGAAGAGATATTTCTAATTGACTAGTGGTTGATTTATTTTATGAAATACATGTTACATTCCTCCGAAAAAAGTTATTATGCTAATCATTTAATTATTCTAGAGATGTGTGATGATTTTCATTGTGTAAGAGTTAGGACTTCTCTCACTTTCTTTATTGTCTGGGGGTGCTGTAGTTCCGCAGCTCCTTAGACACCGGCCGCGCCTGTAAAAGTTGATAACAAATCTTGTATTGTACCAAAGTTGAGTAACTTACTCCACACGGCGGCTTAGTTGATCTGCTATAGCTTGATTGTAACTTAATCTAATATTAATCCAGCGTGTGTTTGTAATGAAATCTGGTTTAAGTCCGTTTCCTTATAAAGTAACCAGGACTGGTGAACAATAATTTATGTATTGTAATCTTTTATTAATCCTTTTTCTACCTCTTTCTAATCCTGCGTTCTACTTACCATACCATCCATATCATTTGTAGTACTGGTAGTCAAGTGGTTAACGCGCTAGTCTCGTAATCCAGGTAGCGTAGGGATCCGTTGGTTCAAATCCCACCCAGTGCATGAATTTTTCTTCATTAATTAGAGTTTGTGACCACATAATAATAAAAATCTGAGGGTTAGGTGGTAGAAAATGCTTTAAGCATTAACCTCGCCTGGTGGTTATCTTCTACTAGAGAGTGTTATTATTATTTGTCCAAATCCATTGAATCCCAGATTGTCACACCATACCGTCCACATATCCACCATACCGTTCATTGGATCCCAGCTTTTAAATTTCAGACATAGGTACTATTATTATATGTATTGTGGTTTCTTTGTGTTGATGTATCAGAACTTTTTTTTTGAGTTTAACGTAACTTTTAAGTGCATGGTCATATCTCGACGGGGGTGTTACCCTTGATTCGCAGGAAACTCACAAACCTGCTACCGACATGAATCACGCGAAGTCTTCACCCCGCTGGGCGTTGCTTGACATCGTTGATCCTACGAGAACCGGTGCATTCAACGCGCCATCGACGCTGGCAATGTTATTCTTAAAGTGATGTAATGATCCTAGCTTTTAAATTCCAGACACGTTATTATTGTGTATTTTTTAAATTGTGTTTTTGTTGTTGTTTTTGTTATTTTTGTTATTGTGTTTTTTATGTTGTTGTTGTTGTTTGTTGTTGTTGTTGTTGTTGTTGTTGTTGTTGTTGTTGTTGTTGTTGTTGTTGTTGTTGTTGTTGTTGTTGTTGTTGTTTGTTGTTGTTGTTGTTGTTGTTGTTGTTGTTGTTGTTGTTGTTTGGTTGTTGTTGTTGTTGTTGTTGTTGTTGTTGTTGTTGTTGTTGTTGTTGTTGTTGTTGTTGTTGTTGTTGTTGTTGTTGTTGTTGTTGTTGTTGTTGTTGTTGTTGTTGTTGTTGTTGTTGTTGTTGTTGTTGTTGTTGTTGTTGTTGTTGTTGTTGTTGTTGTTGTTGTTGTTGTTGTTGTTGTTGTTGTTGTTGTTGTTGTTGTTGTTGTTGTTGTTGTTGTTGTTGTTGTTGTTGTTGTTGTTGTTGTTTGTTGTTGGTTGTTGTTGTTGTTGTTGTTGTTGTTGTTGTTGTTGTGTTGTTGTTGTTGTAACTGCTGCTGTTGTTATCCCCATCAAATTTACACAACAATATTAATGACTTCTCATTAGAGTTGAGGAATTTTTATCCTTTCTTATTTCTTGCCAGGTAGAAGGATATAAAAAAAGGATTTGAAAGTCAAACAGTACTAGCAAATAGCTATTAGTATTAGTATTTTTCTGTTACCTACGCTTTTTTAACAGAGTAAAACAATAAATATAATAATAACACTCTTTAGTGGAAGGTGACCACTAGGCGAGATTAATGCTCAAAGCATTTTCTACCACCTACCCCTCAGAGTCTTATTATTATGTGGTCACAAAGTCAAATTAATGAGGAAAAATTCATGCACTGGGTGGTATTTGAACCAACGGGACCCGCTTGGACTAACTTTTTTACTATTCATACTAGATGGGGGTTGTGACTTATCAAATTGAATGGTTTTGAGGTAGGGATTACTAATTTTTCATTTTTTTTTTTTTTTTTGCTAACTGTTATCGTTAAATCACCAGGGGTGGAATTTGACTTCTTTTTGAGTGCTAAGGAAAGTCGTGTGGAGTTACACCAGTTTATTGAAGTTTACTGAAGAGACTAGAATTTGAAATTCAAAAGTATCCAAGAACAATTCCTAGTCGAATATTTCGCTGCGCACGATTGATTCAGCGCCTTAAATCTCGCCTAAGTGGTCATAACTTGCTCAGTTTGGCAGCTTTCTTCACACTTCGTCGAACGCAAAGTTTCCGGTCGAAACGGTGACCAGGAAGTGGTCAACAAAAGTCTAGTGGTTATGTGATTCTTCCTTTGGGTGTAGAATCTTTTGCAGTCACGAAGTTGTAGATTTCCTTTTTAGGGCCCAATTATGTGTTTTACACGTTTATTTGTAAAAAAAAAAAAAAAATGGAACAGACTGTCACTCAAGTCGGCCTATAATGCGCTGTGATTGGTTTGAAACTCCGACTTGAGGGAGGATCTGGCTATCTCATATTTAATCCTGTTTTATAATTCTATCCCTAAGTCTGGTTCAAAAAAAAACTTCTTGAAAAAAAAAAAAAAAAAAAAAAAAAAAAAATAGGTTGCAACCAGCAAAAAAGCTGAATTGGTTTAATCTATGATAATAGTTAGTATTTTTAATTTCACGTATTGTAATTATTTGTTTTGTATTACTGTCATAAATCAATCCAAATAAAGGTTTATTTATTTATTTATCCATCTATAACTTTTATAAACCTCTACTATTTGAGAGTAATAACTATTAATTAACCCACTGTTATAAGCCTCTTAAACTTTTGCACAGGTCTCTAATATAAATTTAATGTCTTCTAAAAATTAATTGCTTCCTTCTAATACATACTTCTAAAAGGGCTTATAATTTTAATTAGAATATGAATATTATTGTAATGTCCTCACTAAAACAGACTCAAATTAAGGCTTTTTTGTTGTTGATTTTATCGATCTCCCAATATTGAGGATATAATATAATAATTATGTATCTTCGATATACAATACATAATATATCTGAGGATTGAGGTTTTTCCTTCTATTTGCGATTTTGACCTCATAATAATACGTCTTTGGCTTACTGCTGTTATAATAGGACTTATTAGTTCTAATCGGGCAGTATAAATAAGGCGATATCATTATTATTTATTATAATTAAAGCTTGAAACCCCAGAGTTGGCTGGAGTAAGCTCTAATACTGAAAGCCCATTAAACCTGGTCAAGATTAAACTATGCGGACTTGTTTTTTTACATTTTCTATAGATGTATTTTATGCACCTTTGTGTATCAGTGACAAACGTTTCCCTTGGATTCGCCACTGATCTATACTCATTTTAACATCCTAGATTTCTTAGATGCTTAGATCACAATATTCAATCGGGTTAAAAAATAGAAATGTGGACTGAATGAAGTCACTTTAAATTTTACATGAGTTCCAAACCTACTCCTTGAATTCACCACTGATCTGTACTGACTCTTACACCCTAGATCACGATGTCCAGGGCATGAGACATGGACAATTGGACATGCGGACTAGAGTCATTTTACATGACACTTTCAAACTACTACTTTAGCAGCTAACCGTGTTAGAACTGACAGTATATTGTTTAAGTATTAACAGAAAAGTGAGAAGTTACAGTTAGATGTACCTACATAGATATCAGGACATAATATATAGGACTTGTACAATGTACAGTTTTTCGAGCTTATAAAACAATAGACACTTCAAACTTAGCCGACAGTAAATATAAGGTAATTCACAATAGAGCAGTTCATGTTGGTCATATGTAATTTATTATTATGTATAATTTATGTACACTTGTACAATATACTATAGGTTCTCTCCATGTAACAATACAGGAAGTTTTATGTAAAAGTCTGTCTAGCTCTAGGACTAAACAAAACAAAACAAAAAACAACATCATTATTGATACGTATGTAATAGTAGATTATATATTATACTTTTTTTATTTTAAAATAAACTCAGTGGTTATGGTTAAGCACACGCTTGCCATGCGGAAGGTTCCGAGTTCAAACTCCCGCGTCGATAAAAATTTGTATTCAAAATTTGGTTACAATTGATTGTAAGGTATACCTTACAAGGTATACCGGTGCGCTCGTGTTGACCCAGCACCCAAATAGGAAGTAATGTGTCACTTCCCGCCCATCAGAGGGGAGGCACACTACGGGAGGGCCAGGCTACAACACAGACCACAAGCGTCTACAGTAGCTCCTGTTTCATGGCTACGAAATAAAAAAGCCTATGAAACACTTTTTTTTCTAGTTTCCCTATCCTAGTTTTTTTTATTAAATAATGTTCCTGAGCAGTGAGCAGGTTCAGAGTTCCACCATGAACAAATATTATTATATTTTTAACTAAAAATGATTTATTGGTACCTAATAATAATGATCTTTATTTCTTTCATATACATTTTTATGTTCCCACAAAGAACTAGTATACTCTATCTATTTGGTTTATCATTTTTAATATTCTAAGTCCTATTTCCTATAGAAATTGTGTAATAGGTACATATTTTTACATATTTCCTAGCTGTATTCAATATTGCTTCTATTATTACGATCTTCTGTAATCCACTTGATTGTTACGCCTACATACATTTTGTTACAGAAACCTCAATCACACCAGCTTTCATTTCAAAGCTTCACAAATGAGAGGGTGTACCGCGCCTTAACAACTTACATGATACTCTTGAGATACCGCCGCCGTTTACTAAATACAGGGTGACCCTAAGTTATGTCGTACCTAATGCCCTGGATGCAAGCTCTTCTAATAAAATAATAATTAAAAACTGCCGTCTTATTCGCAAGTTTCTATCTCATTCTCCTGATGACTCCTGACTCAAATCAAATAATTTTATTTATGTTTGCTATGAAAATAGCCCATAGATCCAAAATGTAACATACCATTGTAACATGAGAAATAAAATGAAATAATAATAATAATAACACTCTTTAGAGGAAGGTAACCCACCAGGCGAGGTTAATGCTTAAAGCATTCTCTACCACCTAACCCTCAGAGTCTTATTATTATGAGGTCACAAACTAAAATTAATGAGGGAAAATTATGCACTGGGTGGGATTTGAACCAACGGATCCCTACGCTACCTCGATTACCAGACTAGCGGGCCACTTGACTACCAGTGCACTGTTTGTAGCCTCAGAGGTGTCCTTCCCCTCTGAGGACGGGAAAAATTGTGGGCCCGGAATACAAGCCAGACAGCAAACCTGTGCACGGCGCTGATCTATACTTATATAAGAGAGTCACTGACTGACTGACTGACTCACTCACTCACTGATTCATCACTGTTTCTCCGAACTGGTAAGCTGAAATTTGATAGGTAGCTTTGTCTTATAGTCTAGATGTGCAATAAGACGGGATTTTTCGAAATTCCCACTACAACACCTGCAATTGGCGAAAAAGGATTTTTTGCTTTCACGGCCATGCCTCGGCCCGCAAAGCGGGCGACAGCCCGCTAGTAATATTATAAGTAGACAATTAAAGTTTTGTAAATAGGTAATTAAAGTTTGGTCACAATAGATCTGAATAGAAGTCAAGGTGATAATAATTGATGCTTCTCTTGTGGAACTCCAACCAGTCTATAATAATAAAATTAAAGTTAAGTTAAAGAGGTATTATATTTGTGTTAACATCTTTCGTGATATCACAACTTAGGTAAATGTAATATTAATATAAAACTATGGATTCTTTATATTAATATTACATTTACCTAACATTACTTGGATTTCTAATATGAACCTGATAACAAATAATATCACAACTTCTCAAACTCGCTTTACTAAATCTACGCTGATACCGGGACTTGAACCACCAACTTCTAGGTTACAAATCCACCGCCTTATCAATCAAGCTCCTGAGCTCGGCTAAGTAAGTAATTTATAATTATATTTAAAAAAAGGATGTTTATTTTATAAGGTGATGCAAATTATTTGGTATTGGTTGGTAACGAGTAAATCATGTAGAAAACTTGAAAAATCAGATGATATTCAAATGATAAAGATAGTATTTATTACACACAGCAATGTTAGTAGGTAGTTAGGTTATAGATACCTATGAAATTAAAACCAATCTCAGTAGCATGATCGATAAAGCCGCAGACTTGTAACCATGAGGTGGGTGGTTCAAGTCCCGGTTTCATCGTAAATTTTGTAAAGCGAGTTTGAGTAGTTGGGATATCACGAAAATGATATACAATTATACACAAATATGATTACACATGAGCACATGACCTAAACTCATCTCTCATATTTATTGTAAATAATAAATGAAGTGCATAATATACTACCATTTGCATACATGCATGTATAGATAATATATTTACATGTGTATGTATGCAAATGGTTGTCCATTATTGTTCAGACCATTTGAACTTTTAAAAATGGGCAATTAAGCCTTGAAATATTCAATTAAACTCAATGAACAATTTCTCGAGTAGGTATCTTATTTCTCACATAATGATTTCTTGTGGCTTAGAACATTAAATTTAATAATCTCTTCTTTAAAGGTCAGGGATTGATGCTAAATATTAGGAACTTAATTGTTTAATATTCTTTAGTAAATTGTCAGCTTTAATATTCGTGAAATTTCGCGTGAAACCAATAGATTTCGAGTTCTTAGAAGCCTTAGCTTAGGAAAAATAGCTTTTTAAATGTTATTTTGTTATTAAATAAATAAAATAAAAAAAACATAGAAACTGGCAGGTAATTTTGATTTTGTGAAATTTTACGAAAAACGTCACCGACCTGTTGAAAGATCATTTTATTTTTTCTCCAGTTGAGGGTTTGTTGAACCAAAAGAATTCTTTATATTGGAGTATAAATTAAGAACATTGCAGACAATTTTGGAACTCTTATTCTTTTTCGCCATCATTCTATTTTTTAAAAACAAGTTTTTTGTTGATGCAAATTTCCATTTTATGTCTTCTTCATGTCCTTTTATTAGCATGGTACCAAATCGTATGGTTTTATTTGTGGTGAAGCACAAGACCTCTTCACAATTTTTGTGGGTAGCGCAGCATTACTAAGAGCCTCTGTACTTTTCGAATGATTCTATTACATTAAGTTCTTTTTACTCTGGTAATGCCGCCACTGGTCGTTACTCATACAAGTAACTACTCATTTTTCCTCACGAGGTATGAGTGGACCCCGAACACCCAAGAACAGAGCACAAAAAATCCTGCCCCGCTGGGAATCGAACCCAGGTCACCGTGCGTGCAATGCCTAGCGCGCTAACTCACTCTGCCACGGTGACTTCTGGCATGGTGCCAAATTGTTTGCCGAAATTCGTAGTGCCTTGCAATTCTTGGACTTGAAAAATAAGAGCATAACTTCCTCATGGACTTGCCAGTTGCCAGAGAAACTATCTTTTGTTACGAAAAAATGTGGCCGCTCTTCTTCTTTTTTTGTTTAATTTTTTTTTTTACACAAATTACTGAAATTAGAAAATTACAGAATTCTTTTGGTTCAACAAACCCTCAATTAGAGAAAAAATAAATTTCAGTTCACCAGCCTATCGCGTAACAAGCAAGCTACTCAGAACGATACCATACAAAATTTAGATGTAAAACAATAGATATAACAATAAGTCAAGTATCTGTTAATCCAGGTAGCGTAGGGATAAGGGATCCGTTGGTTCGAATCCCACTCATTGCATGCATTGCATTTTTTCTCATTTTTATTTGGTTTTGTGACCACATAATAATAAAGACTCTCGAGGGTTAGGTGGTAGAAAATGTTTTGAGCATTAACCTCGCCAGGTGGTTACCTTCCACTAAAGAGTATTATTACTATCAATAAACTACACACTACAAAAAAAATATAAGGTACCTAAAAATAAAAAAAAAAATTAAATAGGAGGTACCTACCTATAGATATAACAATACACATTACTGATCTGTTACAAATAGGTATCTAGGATTGATGAAGATTATGAAGACCTTGGCAGAGTTGTCTTAAGATTTATCTCAAGTAATAAAAAACCTCTAGTATGATTGATGATACCAAAGTATTATTATTATCTCGACTACTGAAATATTACCAAGACTACATTCAGACACATTTTTACTATTCAAGTTTTTATTAATAGGACATTGAAAAAATATACCTACATAGTAAAAATATTGCTTACAAACAAATAGATAGATATCATCACCGTGGCCGAGTGAGTTAGCGCGCTAGGCATTGCACGCACGGTGACCTGGGTTCGAACCCCAGCTGGGCAGGACTTTTTTCTACTCTGTACTTGATTGTTCGGGGTCCACTCATACCTCGTGAGGAAAAATGAGTTGCTGCTTTTATGTTAGCAGCGACCAGTGGCGGAATTATATAGGCAAAAATAAGATCTTGTGATATTAGAGATACGGAAAAGTCCTACAATTCTGCGCTACTGGCTAAAATTGTGATATAATAACACAAAGAAACACATTATTAGATAGATATCACCTTATACATAAATTATACATAAGATATCTGATGCATAAATTTTGTAATATTGCAAAGAAGAGGAATTAAAAACATCCAAATTACAGTGCCGAAAAAATTCCGACACCGCTGGAATTCGAACCCAGATCACAGCCGAGCATGCTACCGCTAGCCAAGGTGACTACTAAATAAAGCTATTCAACTATCATTACCACCAAGGTAGGTATAATCTTCCTGTAGCATCTTTCTGGTAAGATCTACTGGGTTATGAAATCTCCTCAAACATCTATTCTGATGAATTTAGTGTCGGTTGTGTGAAATACCATCAGGGTTCAAGGCTTGGAATCAGTCGGTCGTGTTGGTTCTTTGACTGATGAAATCGTCTGTGAATTTATCTCTGATCACCTCATGTCCTCCTACACACAAACATGTTAAGCAATGGGGGGCTTCTTTGAAGAATCTCTAAATTTTATTATTCTTTTGAACTTAAAAAAAGATTATTTCCGATCAGTCCTGGTAGCTTGGTGGTCCAGGCGTCTGTTTAGTAATCCAGAAGTTGCTGGTACAAACCCCAACCGGGACATGAGGAGTTATCCTCCCATTGGGAATTTTGACACATAATAATACGTTTAGGGCTTACTGCTAAAATAATGGGACTCATTAGTCCTAATCTAGCAGTATAAATAAGGCGATATTTATTATTACGTGACAAATTTCGTATGTCACATTCAGAGAGTACGAATAGTTGAGAGCGGGATTTGGGGATTT
This sequence comes from Bactericera cockerelli, assembly GCA_024516035.1. Taxonomy (NCBI): domain Eukaryota; kingdom Metazoa; phylum Arthropoda; class Insecta; order Hemiptera; family Triozidae; genus Bactericera; species Bactericera cockerelli. The sequence goes on along the minus strand of CM044965.1, from coordinate 7,285,362 downwards.
TGAGGGTGAGAGCGGGATTTGGGGATTTTCAGGGTGAGAGCGGGATTTGGGGATTTTCAGGTCGAGAGCGGGATTTGGGAATTTTGAGTTTGAGAGTTATTTTTTACACAAACCTAAAATGGGCTTAACCAATTTTTATTATATTGAAAAAAAAAACAAAAATTAAAATTAAAAAGAAGACAGCCATGATAAAAGAAAATCTTCAACCGAAAACCCAAGTATGCCGAGAGCAAGGACCCCAGAGCAATGACATGGTGCTTAACCAACATCAACGCATAAGGTCCACATGGGCCACACTTTCTGCAATGAATTCCAGACAACCGATGAGGGCTGTCACACCCAAGTTCAAATATGCCAGCAAAGTTTTCGTTAAAACAAACTATATTGTATTGGTACCATAGTATACAACATAATATGGAGGTAGAAAATGAAAATTGATTCGCCAAATATAATAAAATCTAAAGTTAAAAAAAAACTGTCGCAGAAACCAGTTTGTGAGAATTTATTGTTGTTGAAGTTTGATAGTGCAAAATTCTTATTCATTGACAGAGGTCTTGAACAATTTGTATGGTTTGTTTCTTGTTGATTTTCTTAATATTTGAGTTTAAAGTCGCTTTCAAATGCATGGTCATATCACGACGAGGGTGTTACACTCCTTTCGCAGGAAACTCACAAACCTTAACTACACCCAGCCTAGGTTCGGCCAGAATGGCAGCATGACAAAGTCTTCACCTCGCTGGACGTTGCTTAACTTCAGTGATCCTACGATAACCGGTGCATTCAACGCGTCATCCACGCTGGCTTTTTATCTGATCTATTACGATAGGAAAATCGTCCGGAAACAAAAGAGAACACTGTGGGACTACAAGCCATTTTTTCAGAAAACAAATACCTCAGGCACATTTTAAAATTATTATTGTATTTTTCTCATTTTTTAACCACCTCAACAGATCTATCGAAGAGGTGGCAGACTCGTAATCTGGTGGTTGTTGGTTCGAATACGATTATTTCATGGCAGCTAAAACCAGTTTACGGTAAATACCCACAGCGACAAGGAAAAATGATTACCTATCCACGATAAATCTTGGTTTATAAAATGCCTGCGAAAAATTAAACCGATTTATTTCAGAGCAAAATAAAAACACATCAATCGGTCGCAATTAAATTATCGAGATAAGAAAATGATACAATTTCAATACTATGTTACCTGCTTCATTTTATTCACATTCACCTTCAATACCAGCTGACCTGCAGTATTTCAAATTGTCATTTTGAATTTGCAGACCATATATATTAACGAGAACCAGGATCGTACTACCCGTCTACCACAGGGGGAGTAATAATCAGGGGCCGAATTATAAAACAGGATTGAATTTGAGATAAGCTAGACCCTCCTTCAAGTCAGAGTTTCAACCAATCACAGCGCACCATAGCATGACGTGATGGACAGTCCGACTTATTGTATAATCTTGTTCAATAATTTGACTCTAGGTGTCAGATATTAGTAATCTCATGGTGGTGGAAAACTTATATTGACGTACAGATCATATACAGTACGCCTACTGCCATGTCAAATAATTCTATTTTGATTTGGACGATCGGATTTTAGTTTTTTGGATGGGGTTTACCCTGCAATCGCTGGACATCGTACAAGCTGCCCACATTAACCTCAACCACCCTTGGTTGGGCCGCAGTGGTTGGACGGAAGATTTTCCGATTCCTTTTCTAAAGAAATAAAATTGCCCAAGTATTTTTCTTTTTTGAATTTTAAGCATTAAGAAATTTTCGACCCTTTGGAGCCGCCCTCAAATTAATACGACCCTAAGGTGAACGCGATAAATCCTTGCGATACATCTCACAAGTGCATATAAAATTGCAGTCGTTTAAAAAAAAAAAACACTTGGATACTTTGATAGTATACGAATAGTAGATAGAATAAACTGGTTGGAATTATTTCTTGAGCTTTTTAATTGGGTTCTTCAAGACCAATGTCTTAAGTGTATTCGATTGAGACGTCATTTATTAGAACCAGATTAAAACCGCGCACTGGTGCTAGTTAGGCGTTTGGTAACTTCAGCACACCAGTTTTCTTAAGATCGCTGAAGTTGAGCTACGTCCAGCAAGATTAGGAATTGATGGCTGACCCCAAGTTCAAGTCAATGTGATACTGGCTATGGGTAAAATTGTTATCCCCTTCTTCTTCACAGTTTTTAACTTTGAAGACGGGTATACCTTTCTATTATTATTTTTATTGTAATAATTTATCTTTGTCAAATAAATGGAAATGTTGTTTAAAAAAAAAAAAAAAATGAAGATTCCAGGAAATGGTTAGGTAAATCCGACTTCCCAATGAACTCGTTCACTATAGTTACTGATCTAGTAGATCTCAATGAAAGATTCTTACAACTCACTGAAACTGAACCAGGTCTCAGCAAACGACTCATTCAATCCCGAAGTTGTATCCCTCAAAAAAAAAAACCACATGCATTGCTTCAGGTCATCATGAATGCGTTCTAAATTCACATCCACTAAGTTAAATTTCATATCTGAGATCCGTATACAGGTATACACATTATTTTTCCCCTTAAATCTCCTTGGAAATTGGAAAAACTCAGAGAACTCGTTCCCCTCACCATATTGAACCGGGTCTCGATGAACGATTCTTACAACTCTGTGAAACCCGGAGTTGCATCTCTCAAGAAAACCAGCTTGCTTCGACTCATCCTTCCCTCGGGCTATGCCGCCACAGCGAGTAAGTTCAATGTCACCTCTGGGAATCACCTCTGTCAAGGTCGTTCGGACTGGTTGCATAGGAAAAACCGAACCAAACTGAACCCTCACCAGAACCAGACCCCTCTTGCTGCAAACCGAGTAGAATTTTATAATATTTATTATTTCCTTGAGCGCGCCGTTAGCTCAGTGGTTAACACACGCTTGCCATGCAGAAGGCCCAGGGTTCGATCCTCCGAGTTGACAAAAAATATGTATTCTAAATTCAGTTACAGTTGTTTTCTGGTGCGCTCGTGTTGACCCAGCACCTAAATGGGAAGCATTGTGACCTTGGTTCGATCACCAGCGGGGCAGCACTTTTTCTGCTCTGTACTTGGGTGTTCGGGGTCCACTCATACCTCGTGAGGAAAAATGAGTTGCTGCTTTCATTTTAGCAGCAACCAGTGGCGGATTTATAGGCAAAAATAAGATATTGGGATATTAAAAAATACGGAAAATTCCTATAATTCTGCACTACCCATTAAAATTGTGATATAATAACACAACGAAACACATTATTATATTATTATTATAATATAGTAGACTTCCTGATGAAAGATGTGCGTTTTATGGTCCCAATAATTTGTGTAACTCAGTTGCTCATTCTGGAAGACTTGTGTTGCATAGGTAAGCAGTGGAACAACCCAACATAGCCCGGGGTTGTAAAACGTCAGTCTGGTTATAATAAATTCTTGAACCGGTACATTGCTTCTGATTAGACGACTCAAGTAATGAATCTAGATCCTTAGAGACATCTCGTCTATCGAGTCTTGTGTCTGGACATCTTATGTTCCTAATAATTAAATCAAATAAGCTAATTAAACCAAAGTACTCGTACTTACAAAACTAAAGTCTGGACATCCTATATTCCCTGATATAATTAAATATTAACTAAATCACCTTAGAGAAAAAACGTCTATCAGGTCTTGTGTCTGGACCTCTTATGTTCCTAATTAAATCAAATTAGATAATTAAACCAAAGTACTCGTACTTACAAAACTAAAGTCTGGACATCCTATATTCCCTGATACAATTAAATATTACATCAACTTAGGTACAAAACGTCTATCAGGTCTTGTGACATCTTATATATTATGTTCCTAATTAAATCAAATAAGCTAATTAAACCAAAGTACTCGTACTTACAATGCTAAAGTCTGGACATCCTATATTCCCTGATATAATTAAATATGAATTGCTGTGATGGGCACAGTGCCTCGTTCCTCAGATTTGGAAAGCCTTTTTTATATTTTATAAATAATTTTGTAAATAAATATATATTATAGTTTAAAAAATTAAATATTAAATCATTTTAGATACAAAACTTCTATCAGGTCTTGTGTCTGGACATCTTATGTTCCCTAATATTCCTAATTGAATCAAAGTACTCGTACTAATTACAATACTAAAGTCTGGACATCCTATATTCCCTGATATAATTCAATATTAAATCACCTTAGAGACATCTCGTCTATAAGGTCTTGTGTCTGGACATCTTATGTTCCTAATTAAATCAAATTAGATAATTAAACCAAAGTACTCGTACTTACAAAACTAAAGTCTGGACATCCTATATTCCCTGATATAATTAAATATGAATTGCTGTGATGGGCACAGTGCCTCGTTCCTCAGATTTGGAAAGCCTTTTTATATTTTATAAATAATTTTGTAAATAAATATATATTATAGTTTAAAAAATTAAATATTAAATCATTTTAGATACAAAACGTCTATCAGGTCTTGTGTCTGGACATCTTATGTTCCCTAATATTCCTAATTGAATCAAAGTACTCTTACTAATTACAATACTAAAGTCTCGACATCTTACATTCCCTGATATAATTAAATATTAAATCACCTCAGAGACATCTCGTCTATAAGGTCTTGTGTCTGGACATCTTATGTTCCTAATTAAATCAAATTAGCTAATTAAACCAAAGTACTCGTACTTACAATGCTAAAGTCTGGACATCCTATATTCCCTGATATAATTAAATATTAAATCACATTAGATACAAAACGTCTATCAAGTCTTGTGTCTGGACATCTTATGTTCCTAATTAAATCAAATAAGCTAATTAAACCAAAGTACTCGTACTTACAATGCTAAAGTCTGGACATCCTATATTCCCTGATATAATTAAATATGAATTGCTGTGATGGGCACAGTGCCTCGTTCCTCAGATTTGGAAAGCCTTTTTTATATTTTATAAATAATTTTGTAAATAAATATATATTATAGTTTAAAAAATTAAATATTAAATCATTTTAGATACAAAACTTCTATCAGGTCTTGTGTCTGGACATCTTATGTTCCCTAATATTTCTAATTGAATCAAAGAAACTCTTACTAATTACAATACTAAAGTCTCGACATCTTACATTCCCTGATATAATTAAATATTAAATCACCTTAGAGACATCTCGTCTATCAGGTCTTGTGTCTGGACATCTTATGTAATTCAATCAAAGACCGTATAATACTAAATTTTGAACATCTTATATTTCCTGATTTAATTAAATCCAGGTACTTAAAGGTTAACATATTTGTGTTAATCACAATGAGATATCACAAGTACATTCAAACTCGCTTTTTAAATGTTTGCTTGACTTGGGACTTGAACTCCCCATCTCCAGATTACAAGTCCGCCGCCTTATCGATCAAGCTACTGAGTTCGGTAAATCGAGGTAGTACCTACTTCCAATAACAGAGACTGGACATTTTATATTCCTTGATAATATTATAATTAAATCAAGGTACGTACATTGTACAATAATAAAGTCTGGACATCTTATAAATTCCCTGATATAATAAATTCAAGGCACTCACAAGAATTCAACTAGTTAACATGCGCGGATATAGCCCTCTTGTACTGGGGGGGCACAATCGCACAATATACCTAACTAGCGGGTTGCACCCGCCGCTTCGCAAGCCTATCACACACACTCACAAATACACACACAAATGTCAATATTTTTCGTGTCACCCATCCATTTCTTGTCCTTACTGGAGCTCAAGAATGGCTCATCAGAATTTCGCGATCAATATGTCAAATGAAGACTCCAACCCTTGTAAAAACATTCTCGCTTTGAGTTGATAGTTCGTCACAACAGATTTCGAGAAAAAATGTCATTCAGGTGAAAAAACGTAGGTAAATACTTTTTGTTTACCCATCCATTTTATGTCCTTACTCAACGTAGCTCCAGAACGGCTCATAAGAATTTCGTGATTGATATCTCAAATGAAAAATTGAACAAGGGTTGGGTGGAAGAGATTGCCATAGGCAATAACCCCGCCCTTTAGTTAGGACATTTATGTTTTCAAATATTTTCTATTCTTTTTCATTTTTATTGTACATATTGTTTTTTTGATTTTTCACTGTTAAAATTATTATTTATATGTACATAATGTCCTTTTGTATCTAATAAAGAATTATATAATAATAATAATAAAACTTTCTCTTTTTGAGTTGATACGCCGCCGCCGTGGCGCCGTCACGATAAATTTTGAGAAAAAAAATGTAATTTCGGTCGAAAAATGTGATTTTTTTGCGTCACCCATCCATTTTTTGTCCTTACCCCGTGTAGCTGAACCCTAGAGATATATTCCCAGATCCAAATGGAGCTATAGCTAAAATTTCAGGTTTCTCGGACAATCTGTGTGGATTTGACAACTTTATTATTTAGTTATTTCTTATTGGTCTTAGAATTGGGAATTATTTTGGGTCCCGTGCCCCCCGAACTTATTGAGATTTTTTTACGGGATTAGTCTTAGAATTGGGAATTATATGGGAGCCCGTGCCTCCCGAACTTATTGAGATTTTTTTTTTACGGGATTAGTCTTAGAATTGGGAATTATTTTGGGGCCCGTGCCCCCCTAACTCATTGAGATCTTTTTTTTACGGGATTAGGTATAATGAAATTTGAGAAACACCGCTTACCGAAAAAATCTGGGGGGGCACGTGCCCCCCGTGCCCCCCCCTATATCCGCGCATGCTAGTTAATAGAAACGATAGAATTAATTGAGCTTAAGTTTACCTATTCGATTTTTTTACATAAGTAAATATTATAGTTGTAACTTGTATGTATTTATGGTAGTATCAAACCAAAGAATATTTAAGTCAACGCAGCCGCATACTTATCATAATTAGATCTTATCAAGTTATCAATCAATTTATTCTCTAGTCGGTAATGTACTACTGACATCACAAACGCGAAATTGAGTGCCTGATTTCTGTATCTCCGTAATAATGATACGTATAGAGAGTATAGTCTCGGTGGGGGATTATAAACAAGGAGTAGACCAGCAGTCTGGCTGGGGGACTATAAACAGGGAGTAGACCAGCAGTCTGGCTGGGGGACTATAAACAGGGAGTAGACCAGCATTGGCTTGGGGGCCCTTGGCAATAGCCTCCTTGTAAAGACAGTGGTAGAAGTGCTGAGTCATTACTTCACTGTCTGGCTACCATTGTTCACGATGACGCCTCCCTATGATGATGATAAAAAGTCTGTCCCGGTAGCTCAGTGGTCATTATAGCCGTTAATATTATCATAAAGTGGTCATGGTGTCTATCTGGCAATCCAGAAGTCCTAAGTCATAACTTTATTTTGGCATTGATAGGCATAAAAACAAGTCATGACTTAAGAACTGGATTTTGTGTATGAATTTCGCTCTGAGTAGTTTTTACATATTTCTGAAAAGTACCTATCTGTATATTCTATGTACATAATTATATACACGGGTTCTAAAACTCCATCGTCCAACCAGGTGATTGACACCAAGCATAATTAATTGAATGAAGCGTGTGTATCATAATACATTGAGACAATTATATTCGTCTGAGATTGATCTAAATATAGATATTCAGTTGAATAATAGCTTAAGGGCATGTTTAATAATGGATCTCCGGTTTTTTTTCATGCCTTCAGGGGGATGTAATCTTAAGCATGACTATATTGCATGTAACTCACGTGATATTGAGTTTATTTAGAAACTCTTTATTAGTCGAACATATATATAAACAAATAAAGGTAAAAATTAAAATACAAAGTTGACAATATTAATATAAACAAGAAAAAAATAAACAAAATATGAACATATGTCCTAACTAAAGGGCGGGGTTATTGCCTATGGCAATCTCTTCCACCCAACCCTAAATCTGTTAAAGGACTCTAAAACTGTTTCAGATTGTTGTGATAAGTAATTATTTATGTAAAATATCTATTTAAAAAACGAAACTATTTTCTTCAAACGAAGAAAATTATTAATTGCTCTTTTTTTTAATGTAATGAAAAATAATGTGTTCTTTTGTAAAAATATTGGAGGCCTTAGAAATCCACCGGTAAGCGTATTATTAAGTGGTCAAAATCCCAAACGAGAGGCTAATTTTCCATGTCCCGGCAGGGTTTCGAACCCGTGACCTCTAGATTACCAGACGGCGACGCCTTGACCACTGAGCCAACGCGACAGACGGTTCTGTTCTGGATTCCTACATGAGAGTCTGTATCATCTGCAGATGAATGAATAGCTACTTTGAGGCGCTAACCGTGTAAATCATTAAAATATGGACTCATGTATGTAGTAATTGTAGTATGTAGGTACAATACTGGTACAAATTACTACACGTGCTGAGACTTCTTACATACTTATGTAATTACATAATGTCAGATAGCTGTCAACTTTGAGAAGTATTAAATATCATCAATCATACTTAGCGCTCATCGGGAGTGTGTAAATGATAGGTACATTATACAAAAATATACATTCCCATAATAAGAAAAATGATAAGTATAGTATTAAATACTAGATAACTCATGGACGAATCTTGTACTATCATTCATGTATTATTATTTGTACCTTTATTATTTTGTATATTTTGTTGATCAATACCTACACCTTAGGTGTGATTAGCTGTTGTATAAGTTGATACTTATGGCTTATATACGTTTAACTTTAAGCTCCGTGAAGTTGGCTCGCCCCTAAAACCAATATGAAAACTTTATTAGTCAAAAGTTTGTACTCACTTTGTACTCCTTTGTACCAAAAATTATTTCGCTTGTACCCCTACCGTTTACGAGTTATAAGGGTTGCAAAATGGGCGAGCCAGCTTCACGTGAAGTTGGCTCGCCCCTAAAACCGATATGAACGGTTTATGTCTGATAAGTTTGTACTCGGTTTGTACTCCTTTGTACCAACTTTCTTTTTTCTCTACGACCTACCGTTATCGAGATATTGCAAAAACAAAATTGGCAAATTTTCAAGGTCACTCATTTTTTTCTTCGATTCGATTGTACTCGGTTTGTACTCCTTTGTACCGTTTATATTTTTTGTCTGTGACCAACCGTTCTCGAGATATTCAGGTTGCTAGATGGGCGAGCCAGCTTCACGTGAAGTTGGCTCGCTCCTAAAACCGATATGAACGGTTTATGTCTCATAAGTTTGTACTCGGTTTGTACTCCTTTGAACCATTTATATTTTTTGTCTGTGACCAACCGTTCTCGAGATATTGAGAAAAATAGATGTGAAAAAACACAAGTAAGCATTGTGCGTTCTGAAAGCACCTGCGACAATTTCTCATAAAGGAACATCGCTATGTCATGAGGGGTGCGTTCAAAGCCAAGTATTCGATTTTGTTTTCCTTATGTAATACTTTTAATAAATTGTGTATATAAATACTTATCTTCCATACATTTTTTATCGTGTGTACCCTCGCGGTTACCCATTTTTGAGGACCCATTTATGCTTGGGGAAAATCAAAGTAAACTCGCAATATCTCTGGAACTAAATGGGTACAAACGACGAAATTTTGCCAATCGTTTTAATATATCAATACATATCTTCCATATAAATTTCATCGTTTGTACCCTCACGGTTACCTATGAATGAAGACTCCAGTTGATGCGGTTTTTAAAAGTAAACCCGCAATATCTCTGGAACTAAAAGGGTACAAACAACGAAACTTGCCCAGTCGATTGAATATATCAATACACATCTTCCATATAAATTTCATCGTTTGTACCCTTACGGTTACCTATTAATGAAGACTCTAGTTGATGCGGTTTTTTAAAGTAAACCCGCAATATCTCTGGAACTAAATAGGTACAAACGACGAAATTTGGCCAATCGATTGAATATATTAAAACACATCTTCCATATAAATTTCATCGTTTGTACCCTCACGGTTACCTATGAATGAAGACTCCAGTTGATGTGGTTTTTAAAAGTAAACCCGCAATATCTCTGGAACTAAAAGAGTACAAACGACGAAATTTGGCCAATCGATTAAATATAATAATACACATCTTGTATATAAATTTCATCGTTTTTACCTTCACGGTTACCTATTAATGAAGACTCTAGTTGATGCGGTTTTTTAAAAAAAAACCCGCAATATCTCTGGAACTATATCTCTGGAACTAATCAAGGTAATCGATTGGCTAAGTTTCGTCGTTTGTACCCGAAATGGGTACAAACGACGAAACTTAGCCAATCGATTACCTTGATTAGTACTTACCTTCCATATAATTTTCATTGTTTGTACTCCTACCGTTCTCGAGATATTGAGGAAAATAGATGAGAAAAACGCAAGAAAGCATTGTGCGTTTTGAATGCACCTACACAAATTCCTCGAAAAGGAGCATCGTTATTCGAAGAGGGGTGCGTTCAAAGACATGTACTCGATTTTGTTTTTTTTTTTATGAAATAATTTGAGTAGATTGAACAAGCCAGTGCTGCAGTGGATAATTTCTCGATTAGCTAATCGATTGAATGTATTAGTACTTACCTTCCATATAATTTTCATTGTTTGTACTCACGTGGTTACCCATTTACGAGGACTTTAGTTTTTGCGGTAAATCAGAGAAAATATGCAACATCTCTGGAACCAAATGGGTACAAACGATGAAATTAGCCAATCGACGAAATTAGCCAATCGATTAACTTGATTTGTTATACCGTTGATTTTTTTTTTAAATCGCATGCATTCTTTTTGATAACCGAGGCCATTCTTAACCCAGTTGTGCGTCAAAAGTGTTTTCCGTTAAAAAGTAACCCTTTATGTAAAATGACAGAAAATAAACGAGAACAGCTTATCTTACTATATTCTAGATCTATCGATAGCAATTTAGTTCATTCAAATCGGACGTACTGTTCGAAAGATAAGTTCATTCGATTTCTGAAAACATCTAAAATCTCAGATCGAGCCAAATCTTAAGCAAAACATGTCGACATACAATCTCTTCTTTAAGGATTTTTTTCAAATTTGAACTGAAGATAGCCAGTGGTGAATAAAGCCTTACCAAGCATTTGGAACCACTTGTTTGCATACTCAGCGTAAGTTGAAGGGGTATTTTATCATATTTGACATTTTGCCTTCAATTCTCATGAAATATGTAATTTTAGGTATTTCAAACAAAATTTTAGAGAGAAATAGTCAAAAATATACGTTTTTGGTTCCAAAAAAAATTCCGTACCGCCAACAGGAAAGCCACAAAGGCTCCTTCAAAAAGATTGCATAACTTGGATATATGAAGGGGTTTTTGAAAAACAAAAGTTGATTGCAATAGCTCTCAAGTAACGATTGAGCATGGGCTAACACAGATTTTTGATGCTTGCATTTTTGCCAGGTTTTATACCTTTGAAAGTTCGAGGTAGACCAAAATAGACATTTTTGATAAGAAATGGACAGAATAAAATAATATGTTGATGTTTTCATGCCAATTTGGGATAAAGTTTCGCAAAATCTGCCTAATATCGTTGATTGTTTTGAAATCGCATGCATACTTTTTGATAACCCAGGTTATTCTTAACCCAGTTGTGTGTCAAAAGTGTGTTCCGTTAAAAAGTAATCCTTTATGTAAAATGACAGAAAATGAACGAGAGCAGCTTATCTTACAATTCACTTGATCTATCGATAGCATTTTAGTTCATTCAAATCGGACGTACGGTTCGAAAGATAAGTTCATTCGATTTCTGAAAACATCCGAAATCTCAGATCGAGTCGAATCTTAAAAAAACATGTCGACATATAACATTTTCTTTAAGGATTTTTTTCAAATTTGAACTGAAGATAGCCAATGGTGAATAAAGCCTTACCAAGCATTTGGAACCACTTGTTCGCATACTCAGCGAAAGTTGAAGGGGTATTTTATCATATTTGACATTTTGCCTTCAATTCTTATCAAGTATGTAATTTTAGGTATTTCAAACAAAATTTTAGTACCCATTTGGTTCCAGAGATATTGCATACTTTCTCTGATGTACCGCAAAAACTAAAGTCCTCGTAAATGGGTAACCACGTGGGAACAAACGATGAAAATTATATGGAAGGTAAGTACTAATCAAGGTAATCGAATGGCTAAGTTTCGTCGTTTGTACCCATTTCGTTCCAGAGCTATTGCATATTTTCTCTGCTGTACCGCAAAAATTAAAGTCCTCGTAAATGGGTAACCACGTGGGTACAAACGATGAAAATTATATGGAAGGTGAGTACTAATCAAGGTAATCGATTGGCTAAATTTCGTCGTTTGTACCCATTTGGTTCCAGAGATATTGCATACTTTCTCTGATGTACCGCGTAAACTAAAGTCCTCGTAAATGGGTAACCACGTGGGTACAAACGATGAAAATTATATGGAAGGTAAGTACTAATACATTCAATCGATTAGCTAATCGAGAAATTATCCACGGCTTGTTCAATCTACTCAAATTATTTCATAAGAAAAACAAAATCGAGTACATGTCTTTGAACGCACCCCTCTTCGAATAACGATGCTCCTTTTCAAGGAATTTGTGTAGGTGCATTCAAAACGCACAATGCTTTCTTGCGTTTTTCTCATCTATTTTCCTCATTATCTCGAGAACGGTAGGAGTAAAAACAATGAAAATTATATGGAAGGTAAGTACTAATCAAGGTAATCGATTGGCTAAATTTCGTCATTTGTACCCATTTGGTTCCAGAGATATTGTATATTTTCTCTGATGTACCGCAAAAACTAAAGTCCTCGTAAATGGGTAACCACGTGGGTACAAACGATGAAAATTTTATGGAAGGTAATTCTTAATCAAGGTATTCGATTGGCCAAATTTCGTTGTTTGTATCCATTTAGTTCCAGAGATATTGCGGGTTTACTTTTTAAAACCGCATCAACTAGAGTCTTCATTAATAGGTAACCGTGAGGGTACAAACGATGTAATTTATATGGAAGATGTGTATTGATATATTCAATCGACTGGGCAAATTTCGTTGTTTGTACCCTTTTAGTTCCAGAGATATTGCGGGTTTACTTTTAAAAACCGCATCAACTAGAGTCTTCATTCATAGGTAACCGTGAGGGTACAAACGATGAAATTTATATGGAAGATGTGTATTAATATATTAAAACGATTGGCCAAATTTCGTCGTTTGTACCCATTTAGTTCCAGAGATATTGCGGGTTTACTTTGATTTTCCCCAAGCACTAAAGTCCTCATAAATGGGTAACCACGAGGGTACACACGATAAAAAATGTATGGAAGATAAGTATTTATATACTCAATCTATTAAAAGTATTACATAAGGAAAACAAAATCGAATACTTGGCTTTGAACGCACCCCTCATGACATAGCGATGTTCCTTTATGAGAAATTGTCGCAGGTGCTTTCAGAACGCACAATGCTTACTTGTGTTTTTTCACATCTATTTTTCTCAATATCTCGAGAACGGTTGGTCACAGACAAAAAATATAAACGGTACAAAGGAGTACAAACCGAGTACAATCGAATCGAAGAAAAAAATGAGTGACCTTGAAAATTTGCCAATTTTGTTTTTGGAATATCTCGATAACGGTAGGTCGTAGAGAAAAAAGAAAGTTTGTACAAAGGAGTACAAACCGAGTACAAATTTATGAGACATAAACCGTTCATATTGGTTTTAGGGGCGAGCCAACTTCACGTGAAGCTGGCTCGCCCATCTAGCAACCTGAATATCTCGAGAACGGTTGGTCACAGACAAAAAATATAAACGGTACAAAGGAGTACAAACCGAGTACAATCGAATCGAAGAAAAAAATGAGTGACCTTGAAAATTTGCCAATTTTGTTTTTGCAATATCTCGATAACGGTAGGTCGTAGAGAAAAAAGAAAGTTGGTACAAAGGAGTACAAACCGAGTACAAACTTATCAGACATAAACCGTTCATATCGGTTTTAGGGGCGAGCCAACTTCACGTGAAGCTGGCTCGCCCATTTTGCAACCCTTATAACTCGTAAACGGTAGGGGTACAAGCGAAATAATTTTTGGTACAAAGGAGTACAAAGTGAGTACAAACTTTTGACTAATAAAGTTTTCATATTGGTTTTAGGGGCGAGCCAACTTCACGGAGCTTTAACTTTACATTTTATACAATGTTGTGTTGTAAATACATTGCACAATTCTACCTCTGCCGCGCTGTCTCTTTCTTTCAGCGGTTCCCAACCGGTGGGCCGCGGGCAGCTGGCTACTGGGCCGCGGATGCTGGCCGAAACTCAAGAAATAATATTAAAATAGTGCAAAATAAGTACGGTAAAATCGGGATGGGCTGCAAAATTGTTTTAAAAATAGTATTGGGCCCCCAAGGCAAAAAGGTTGGGAACCGCTAGTATAGTGCAATCTTCACACCTCGGACGAAGTGTTTGATAATTATATGAGTAAGTCCTCGTTAATTTGAGTTTGTGACCACATAATAATAAGACTCTGAGGGTTAGGTGGTAGAAAAAGCTGTGAGCATTAACCTCGCCTGGTGGTTACCTTCCACTAAAGAGTGTTATTATATTATGTACAAGATGTAAAGACACCGAGCAGTTAAAAGTCGATTTGAAATGAGCTGGAACATATACCTACGATTGAGTATACGATAAAATACTATACGATTGATTATTATAGAGGTACGATACAGTACGATAGATTCTATGACTATGATGATAGAGGTACAAGTGCAATCGTTAAAACCAGGGGTGGAGATGATAATGAGCTGCGGAACTGCAGCGCCCCCAGACGAAAAAGAAACGAGAGGATTTTCTCAAGTCCTAGCTCTCGTACAGAATGAAAATCATCACACGTTTCTTGAATAATGAATGCATAATTATTCTGCTTGGCATGATAAACAAAATCAAACTCTTAAAATACTGAAAGTAAGACTGTATGAATCCCATTTTAGTCCGGTTTATGTGGCATCATCATCATAAGGTGGCGTCATCGTCAACGATGGTAGCCAGAAAGTGAAGGAATGACTCAGCACTTCTACCACTGTCTTTACAAGGAGGCTAATAATTGACAAGGGCCCCGAGAATCAAGCCAATGCTGGTCTACACCCTGTATATAGTCCCCCAGCCAGATTGCTGGTCTACTCCTTGTTTATAGTTCCCCAGCCAGACTGCTGGTCTACTCCCTGTCTATAGTCCCCTAGCCAGACTGCTGATCTACTCCCTGTTTATAGTTCCAGAGCCAGACTGCTGGTCTACTCCCTGTCTATAGTCCCCTAGCCAGACTGCTGATCTACTCCCTGTTTATAGTTCCAGAGCCAGACTTATATTGCAGCACCCCCAAAACATTTTCTCACCGGTCGCGCCTGGTTTTCTCCTGATAATTTCGCGAGGATATCCACTGGGCCAAGGTCCACTGAGTGCAGATTCTAATCCTCTGTTCGTGGTCATCAAAGCTGATTATTTGATGAGATTTGCATTTGCAAAATACCTGGGTGATTAGTTGCATAATCGATGAGATCTGCGTGTGCAAAATCTGATTAGCTGAGATTATTTATCTGATGAAATTAAGTTGTTAAAAAACGCACTTTGCCAGCGTCGATGGCGCGTTGAATGCACTGGTTCTCGTAGGATCACCGAAATTAAACAACGTGATGCTGGCATTCTGACCCAACCCAGGTTGGATGAGGTTAATGTGGGTAGCAGTTTTGTGTTTACTGCGAATGAAGGGTAACACCCCAGTCCTGATGTGACCATGCAGTTGAAAGCGACGTTAAAAACTAATAAAAAATCAAAATGCTTTTCAAAATCTATCGACCTGGATTTGGATTTTTCAAACTCGATACTTTGGTTGTTACGGGGTCCACTCACACATACTTTGTGAGGAAAAATGAGTAGCTGGTTTAATGTTAGCAGCGACCAGTGGCGGAATCATCTATGAGGTAATATACTCGTAAGATATTAGAATATTCAAGGAAAAAGTGCAATATTATTATTATTATTTAACACTTTATTGGTCAACTACATGATACATTCAACAAAATATAACATGAAATAAAAAAGGAACACAATGGAATATGTAGTGAACCAAGGGGCGAAGTTAAAGCCTGTGGCTTTCTCTTCCACGGAACCCCAATAATTCTGCACTACCCACTAAAATTGTGATATATTTTTTAAACTTTTATCAATGTACATTTGTGAAAACAGAGAAAATATGAGGATAAGATGTAAATTTCTATCGCAAAATGTGTTCCTATTAGTGGAAACGTTTCTGCTCTATCATTTCGCGATGAACAATGATAAACCAAGTTTAATGATTTCTTCATCCCGCCAAAAATCCCTGGCTACTCTTCAGCGGTTAATAACTTATATTATTTTTTTTTTCTTCGAATTTACGGAATGCGAATCCATTTTTATAACACGCGGACCTACTTAAACTATAAACTAAATTATCACTTAACTAAAAATAAACCTATCTATTTCAACAGGAGATATATTGAAAATATCAATTCCTGCATCGCTGGCTCTATTGCCTATAGTTTGTAGCCTTTGCATAGGTGAAAATTCTCCTATATTACAACGGTTTGATTTTAGTTTAAAAATAAGGTGAGAGCGTGTATTTTTACAGTTGACTCTAAGATTTAGTTTTGCAAGGAGCTCAGGAGAATCAATAGCATTATGTAAAAGTTTACCAAGAAAAGTTAAATCTTGCTTATTTCTCCTATCTTGAAGACTGACAATGTTGTGAGAGGACATGATAGGTTTATAGTCATGCTCCAAAATTTGTTTATTTTCTTTACTGGCAAGAAGACGTAAGAATTTTCTCTGTATGGATTTAAGAGAATTTATGTGAACTTGATACTGGGGCGACCAAACTACAGAACAGTACTCAAGATGGGATCTCACATAAGAATAGTACAGGATCTTAAGTACATTAGTATTTTTAAAATCTTGAGTTTGTCTGTAGAGGAACCCCAGCATCCTATACGCTTTGTTAATAATATTAGAGTAATGGATGTTGAATTTCAGGTTATGCTCCATTGTCACCCCCAAATCTTTGATAGAGTCAACTCTCTCTAGTGTAACATTATCAATAGAGTATTGAAATAAAACTGGATTTTTTTTGGTGTAGTAACTCATCACCTTACACTTGTCGGCATTTAGAACCATCAGGTTATCAATATACCAGCGATGCAGAGCATGAAGTACTTCCTGTAAGTGAAGGACATCCGCTGGACCTCCAACCCTCACTGCGATCTTGAAGTCGTCAGCGAAGAGCCATCCTTTAGTATTAGGTGACAAAACATTTACAATATCGTTCACAAAACATAGAAACAGAACGCCTGATAGATGTCCACCCTGTATGCAGCCAGAAGTCACATCTATTACATCTGAGTATACGTGTGTAGATGTACTACTCGAGTTTTTATCAGTAATGGGATATTTGTATTACTCAGAATGGTGAATTGGTGAAACCATAATCATTCAAAGTTACCTTACAAAATATTTGCCACACTCGGAGCTCGACCCACCAAACTCCAGGTTACGAGTCCACCGTCTTACCGAACCAGCTATACTGTGCTCGGCTGTCCATCCCTCAGCACTCTGTTCACTTCTCTCTCCTCTTCACCCGAATCTCAACATTCTCTTTGAACTTCAACGTGGTAGCCGTTTCCACCGCCACCTCATCCATCGTTCGACACCGCTCACCCGGTGAGATCTCGAACGCCCGGACCACATTGGCGACGAACATCTTCATCTGGAGGACGGCATACCGCCCCCCTACGCACTTGCGCGGGCCGCTGCTGAAGCCCACGAAACAGTGCGGGTGCCTCAGGGCGACACGCTCGGGTAGAAAGCGGTCGGGGTCAAAGACCTCGGGCGACTCGTAGTACAGAGGGTTCCTGTGAATGGCCATTATCATGGTTCCCACGGAAGTTCCTGCAAGGAAAATCATATGAGTGGTCGAGAGGTTAAGTGGATAATCCAGGTAGCATAGGAATGAGGTGCGGCTAGTATTAAAATGTTTTCGGGGTGCTATCGGGGTGTCTGTCCCGGTAGCTCAGTGGTAAAGGCGGCAGTCTGTGAATCCATAGATTCAAGAGGTCGTGGGTTCGAAACCCAGCCGGGAAATGACAAGTTATCCTCCCATTTGGGATTTTTACCACATAATAATGTGTCTTGGGCTTACTGCTGGAATAATGGGACTTTAATAGTCCTTATCGGGCAGTATAAATAAGGCGATATTCTTATTATTATTGGTCGAGAGGTTAAGTGGGTAATCCAGGTAGCATAGGAATTAGGTGCGGCCAGTATTAAAATGTTTTGGGGGTGCCATCACATAAACCGAATTAAAATGGGATTTATAGAGTCGCTCGCTCTTTCTGTATCTCAATTTTTTTTTTTTTTTTTTTTTTTTTAATAGGATTGAGATTTTGTTTACCATACCGATCATAATAATTATTAATTCATTATATAGAAAAAAATTGTATAATTTTCATTGTTTACGATCTAGGACTTGAGAAAATCCTCTCATGTTCTTTATTGCCTGGGGGTGCTGCAGTTCTGCAGCTCTTTTGCACCGTCCGCGCCAGAACAACTGATTTTTTTTCCACCGAAGGGGGTCGCGGCTCAAAAAGGTTGGGTACCGCTGTTCTACACGATAGGAATTCCTTTGTGAACCCACAACCCATACTTACCACTAGATATAACATCCTCCCCGCCTTCGGCAGTAATCTTCATGTCCTCAACGATCTGCTTAGCCACTATTACAGCCTAAGAATACATCATCTATGCTTCTTTAACCCTCTTTGAGTAGCAGTCCAACCTAATAAAAAGAAATACCTAATTTCTTTGGTCTCTTTCAATTCACAACCCATACTTACCAGCAGGTATAACATCCTCTCCTGTTTTCGGCAGTAATCTTCATGTCCTCAACGATTTGCTTAGCCACTGCCACTGCCTAAGAATACATCATCTATGCTTCTTTTACCCTCTTTGAGTAGCAGTCCAACAGGTATTCCTTTGGGCCTTTTCAACTCACAACCCATACTTACCAGCAGGTATAACATACTCCCCGTCTTCGGTAGCAATCTTCATGTCCTCAACAATCAGTTTACTCACAGCCACAGCCAGAGAACAGATCATCTTTGCTTCTTTAACGCTCTTTGAGTAGCAGCGCAACAGGTATTCCTTTGGGCCTTTTCAACCCACAACCCATACTTACCAGCAGGTATAATATACTCCCCGTCTTCGGTAGTAATCTTCATGTCCTCAACGATCTGTTTAGCCACCCCCACAGCCAAAGAATACATCATCTATGCTTCTGTAACCCTCTTTGAGTAGCAGTCCAACTAGGTATTTCTTTGGTCTTTTTCAAGAGTTGGGTGGAAGAGATTGCCTAAGGCAATAACCCCGCCCTTTAGTTAGGACATATACTAGGTATATATTTATTTATTTTTTTCTTTACTTTTTTTTTCTTCTATAATATTGTATTTTAATTTGTAATTATTTGTATTGTATAATATAATAATTATGTCCTATTCAATAGAGTGTAAAAAAAAACTCACAACCCATACTCACCAGCAGGTATAACATGCTCCCCGTCTTCGGCAGTTATCTTCATGTCCTCAACAATCTGCTTAGCCACTGCCACAGCCGACGGGTAAATCCGCAACGTTTCTTTGATGACCCTGTCCAGGTAGTCCAACTTGAGGAGATCCTCTAGCGTCGGCGCCACAGTCATGTCGTGTCCTAGAACTTCTTCTACCTCCTTGTGGACCTTAAAATGAGTAAAATAAGGTAGAACTTGTTGAATATGTGGATTCGCCGGAGACCGTCTCTTTTATTTGACACATCCAGATATTCCTTATATCCAGGTATTTCACGTATACAGATATTCCACATATCCAGGTATTCCTTATATCCAGGTATTTCACGAAACCGGGCCGGGACATGACAAGTTATCCTCCCATTTGGGATTTTTACCACATACTAATATTATGTCTTGGGCTTACTGCTGGAATAATGGGACTTCAATAGTCTTAATCGGGCAGTATAAATAAGGCGATATTATTATTATATTACCTTGGTTTGGACAGCTGGGTTCAGTGCTAGCATCAGAAGCACGGCAAAGTTCTGAACCATTAGCATTGTATTACCTTGGTTTGGACAGCTGGGTTCAGTGCTAGCATCAGAAGCACGGCAAAGTTCTGAACCATTAGCATTATATTACCTTGGTTTGGACAGCTGGGTTCAGTGCTAGCATCAGAAGCATTGTATTACCTTGGTTTGGACAGCGGGGTTCAGTGCTAGCATCAGAAGCATTATATTACCTTGGTTTGGACTGCTGGGTTCAGTGCTAGCATCAGAAGCATTATATTACCTTGGTTTGGACAGCTGGGTTCAGTGCTAGCATCAGAAGCACGGCAAAGTTCTGATTACCTTGGTTTGGACAGCTGGGTTCAGTGCTAGATCAGAAGCATTATATTACCTTGGTTTGGACAGCTGGGTTCAGTGCTAGATCAGAAGCATTATATTACCTTGGTTTGGACAGCTGGGTTCAGTGCTAGCATCAGAAGCATTGTATTACCTTGGTTTGGACTGCTGGGTTCAGTGCTAGCATCAGAAGCATTATATTACCTTGGTTTGGACAGCTGGGTTCAGTGCTAGCATCAGAAGCATTGTATTACCTTGGTTTGGACTGCTGGGTTCAGTGCTAGCATCAGAAGCATTATATTACCTTGGTTTGGACAGCTGGGTTCAGTGCTAGCATCAGAAGCATTGTATTACCTTGGTTTGGACTGCTGGGTTCAGTGCTAGCATCAGAAGCATTATATTACCTTGGTTTGGACAGCTGGGTTCAGTGCTAGCATCAGAAGCATTGTATTACCTTGGTTTGGACTGCTGGGTTCAGTGCTAGCATCAGAAGCATTATATTACCTTGGTTTGGACAGCTGGGTTCAGTGCTAGCATCAGAAGTACGGCAAAGTTCTGGACCCTCGTAGTGTCGGTGGCGGCAATCAAAATGTTGGCTGCTTGAATGTACACCTCTTCGTTGCAAACGTCTTCAAACACGTTCGCTGCAGCCCTGGCTAAACTGTTGTGGCCTTAAAAATAGATAGATAGAGTGGTAAAATAGTTAGATAGGGTGGTAAAATAGTTATTGTGGTAGGTAGATTAGAGTAGAAAAAAAGAAGGAGTGGTAGATAGATTCCGTTGGTTCGAATCCCACTCAGTGCATGAACTTCCTCATTCATTTGAGTTTGAGACCACATAATAATAAGACTCTGAGGGTTAAATGGTAGAAAATGCTTTGAGCATTAACCTCGCCTGGTGGTTACCTTCCACTATAAAGTGTTCTAATTATTAGTTCCACTTTAAAAAAAAAATGATAATTTTTTTCGAAGCTTTTGAAAAAAAAATGTCGTACTGAACTGGATCCAAAGAGAAACCATATAAATACAATACCTTGATCAACACCAGCGCCTTTTTTTTGGCGCTGGACACTTGTGTTGACCCCCGCTTTTATCAAATCCATGATAATTTTTACAGATCTATTCTCGTCCTGACTATACCCAGCCAGCCAGTAAATGATTGTGCTTTTGTAGAGTGGCATTAGCATTCTGTTCTGAAAATGCTGAAAAAAAAATCAATAAATATAATTACAGTCAAACCTGGAAATAAGGGAACTCAAGGGACTAGAAATTATTTCTCTAATACATATTCAGGTTTCTCTTATAAAGAGGTAAGTTTTCTATTATAGAGAGGTAAATTTAACCTTAAAATATTGTTCTCTTATATCCAGGATTGGCTACCGATCACTTGCGACAATTTACCTGAAAAAACCCGACATTTGCGACAGCAGAAAAAGGTATTCACTGTAACGTTTGCGACAATATCAGACAGACAAAGGAACAGGTTAACTCCTTTGTTCATTTCGGCATTTCCAAATAAATACCGGGTCGACTAAAATATGGACGTATGTGAATTCATCCGATTTAATGAATTCCTTCTCTCATCATAGATAAATTTATTTTATTTGAGGAGACTCCTTGTCAGACAAACGGTTGTCAGACTAAATGTTGTGTTTCGTTAGCCGGCTAGGATAGCTTGGGTGAGGGGATTAGGTTAGGTTGAAATTAGCGCAGGCGGTTAGGCCGGGTTGCGTACCGTTTGTCTGACAAGGAGTCTCTCATCATAGATAAATTTATTTTATTTGAGGAGACTCCTTGTCAGACAAACGGTTGTCAGACTAAATGTTGTGTTTCGTTAGCCGGCTAGGATAGCTTGGGTGAGGGGCTTAGGTTAGGTTGAAATTAGCGCAGGGTTAGACCGGGTCGCTACGCAACCCGGCCTAACCGCCTGCGCTAATTTCAACCTAACCTAAGACCCTCACCCAACCATCCTACCCGACAAACTGAAGTCAGTGATCTATCGTGCAATCTCACCTTGTTAACTTTACCTAACCCTATCTAACAACAAAATTCCTCTAACAAAAAAATCACTTATAGAACACTAAAACGGCCCTTTTCAGGGCCACCAACTTTTCGCATATTCTGTTTTTTTTTTAATATGGATACCTAGACACCGTAAATCAAAGGTATAACATACACCTACCAGTACGAACTAAAATTTGATTCACACTGTATGAAACATTGAAATCTATACCTGCAATATATTGTCGCAAATGTATGGTTTGAAACCTTTTTTCATTGTCGCAAATGATCGGTTTTAAACAAAAGATTTCCGCAAGTGTCGAATTGCGCCAGGATTGACTGTATTACATGTACCGCATGTCCTATCCCAAAAGGGTCTTCTCTTTCCATTTTACTTTTTCCCAAACCTACTTGAGGTTGCCGTTGTGCAACCTCATCCTCGTGCTTGAGGTTGGTTGGTTCTGGCACTTCGGCTACCGATCACTTGCGGCCAATTACCTGTAAAAGGTGTCATTTTCGGCTACAGAAAAGGTGTTCGGTATTCGCAGTAACGTTTGCGCCCAGAAAGGCAAATGTAACTCCTCTGTTTATTTTTAGTTAGAAAACCGGGTAAACTGAAATGTTAACGTATATGCAATCGTGTATTTTACACCCAAGCCATGGCCATAAGTGTATTTTTATCAGGGATGGCATACAACACCCTACTTGAAACCCGATGTACGGACGGCCATCTATGTATTTCCTACTTCACACACCCGGCATGGCCCTAGGTCTGTTTCTATCCAACCGGCTCTACACCCTCCAGGTCTAGCAAAGCTTGGTACAACAATATCTCTGATATTTTCCCGCAATTCCCGTCACTTACCTCAAAAATGTTACCGATATGATCTGCTAGAAGTTCCGTTTGATGGTCACTGACATATAAATCAAAGGTCTTGAGCGCCGAAGCGGCCGTGTATAGCGTTGTAATTCGCAGTGTATTACATCTTTCACCAGAGGCGGCAATCTTTTCGAAAGCCGCCACAGATTTCAGGCTTTCTTCGTGGAAGGTCGCTACCATGGCGCTGAAATATTTGACGCTAAAAGCGGGCATCGTGATGGAGCGGGCACGCTGCCACTCTTGTTTCGTAGTCGCTGTGGCTAATCCTGGCGAGAAATGGGTGGGGGGTTAACATCGCTTACTGCATGGTAGTATCTGGAAACTCAAAAACCAGCTAGTCAAACCTCACTCGGACTGAGTAGAGCCGGAAATAGCCAGCATCACGAGGGTCTCAGGCTGGATGCCGTTAATGTGAATAGCAAGTTCGAGAGTTTTCAGAAAACAAAGGGTAAATCCCCCGTCGTGATATGACAATGTAGTTGAAAGGGACGGCGAAGTTTGAAAGACAATGTTGGTGAAAGGGACGGCGAAGTTTAAAAAAAATGTGCCACTTTTCGCCATCAGAGAGGATGCAAGCACAGTCTATGAGTGTCTACAGATTCTGCTGTTGAGCCAGCTACTGTTTCATGGCTACAAAATACCTGAAAGAACTGTGGTGATTTTTTTTTTTAAACTTTTCAGTGGCTGCTTTAATGATGCGGGGATTGGCTAAAAAAGCCTCCGCACCACTTAAAGGAATAATAATTCATATTTACCAGTGTGTTTCTTTCTTCTTTCACCATTGCGCTATCAACTTACCTGCTTTGGCATGGCCCCCTCCAAGGGACTCGTACACTTGTGGTTTCTCCACCACTTTGTTTATCTGGGCAACAACTGAGGCGTCTCCACAAATAGCCAGAACTCCGTACCGAGCCACAGTCTGACTATTCTGTTAGGTGATCTGGTAACAGAGGAAATATAAACAAATCTGACTATTCTGTTAGGTGATCTGGTAACAGAGGAAATATAAACAAATCTGACTATTCTGTTAGGTGATCTGGTAACAGAGGAAATATAATAGTAATACCGCCTTATTAATTCTGTGCCGGTAGCTCAGTGGTAAAGGCGGCACTCTGTGAATCCAGAGATATCAGAGTTCGCGGGTTCGAAACCCAGCCCGGACATGACAAGTTATCCTCCCATTTGGGTTTTTTACCACATAATAATATGTCTTGAGCTTACTGCGGGAATAATGGGACTTAATAGTTCTAATCGGGCAGTATAAATACGGCGATATTATTATTACTATTATTAATTCTACCGGTTATTATTATTAGCTGACCTGGTTGCTGGGTTTTTCAGTGAAACTCTTACAATTAACACTGCGATCTAGTTAGATCTATTGTGACCTTATTCTAGCGGTTACCTTCAACTAATTATTTTAAAAATCCAGTAAGATAATAATAATAATTCCGTGAGAAAGGTATTGATATCTAAATCACGGTGGTGAGAGGATTATATGGACGCCCAGATCCAATGTCTAGGCTCCTTTCATGTCCATTGATGATTCTATTTGGTTTTAACATCCTGCCCTGAGGAAGACAGGACGGGGGTTTTACCCTCCATTCGCTGGGAATCGTACCAGCTACCCACATTAACCTTACCCAGCCTGGGTAGGACCGGAAGGGCCAGCCTCACGTGTTTGGAGGAAGCAGATTTTTTTCGAAAAGTCTGCTCCAACCGGGGATCTCTGGACTATGGGCAGTAGTCACAACCGTTACGCCACGGAGTAGCTAGTAAGATAATTCGTTATTTCTACTTACTTCAAAACCCACTCCTTGACCAGCACAAGAAGCTGCTCGGACCATTTGATCCCGACAGTGTCCAGAAAGTTTCCTACCAGGGGGAGACTCCAAGGCCCGTGCAGACGCCAGGAGAGATAGTAGAGCCTCCGTCGCGTCCAGACGAGTCTCAGGAGAACGAGGCCCAGCCAACCGTACCAGAACCAGGCGTTCTGTTCAAAATATTCAGTAAATAAATTAGACAATAAATAAAAAAAACACTGCCAATTATGGGCACAATACTTTCTCGTGATTGTTTCACACTGTATACACGTGGCAATTTTGAAACTTTATACTAAATTACTTGTATCTCCAGAACCGCTTAACCGATTTTCTTCAAATTTATTTTATATGGTAAAATTCTGTTTTTTCTACATTATAAACTCCACAAAAAATGCTGTATCGGCAAGTCGTGGTCCTTATTTTTTGACTTTTTTGTCCAAAATTTCGGATTTTATTAACTATCAGAGTTAAATTATAATTAATTAAAAAACACTGCCAATTATGGACACAATACTCCCTCGTGATTGTTTCACATTGTAAACACGTGCCAATTTTGAGATTTTATACAAAATTACTTGTTAAGACTCTAGTCTGGTGATCCAGGTAGCGTAGGGATACGTTGGTTCGAATCCCACCGAGCATATGACCACATAATAATAAGACAATAAGTGTCATTTGTTAGAAATTGCTTTAAGCATTTACCTCGCCTGGTTGTTACCTTCCACTAAAGAGTATTATTACTATTATGTACTTGTACATATACTATATAACACTGTACTTACTTATTTATTTATTATTATTTTTGCTTTCAGGTAAGTAATGAGTACCCAACTCTGGTTAGAGCTTCAAGTCTACCTACTAAAAGCAGTCATTTTATTGTGAGTAAAATTCTAAATACTGACAATTATTTTACAAGTTTCCATGTATTTATTTCTAAAAATAAATACATGGAAACTTGTAAGCCATTCAGAGGGGGAATGCAGCCAGCATTGGGGGCTCATTCCTTCTCACAAATTCACTGAATGAATTGTTTGTGTTATAGTTTAAAAAAATCTTTAGTGGTTGGTCAAAATTCTGAGAGAGAGAAAAAATAATTCTACAAAATAACATCATTAACAAACAATAAGGGTAAACCACCGTCAAAAGATGAAAATCTTGTTAGTAGTCACCGTGGCCACCGGGTTTAACGTACTAGGTATTGCACGCATGGTGACCTGGGTACAATTCCCAGCTATACAGGATTTTTTCTGCTCTGTAGGTACTTGGGTGTCCGGGGTCTACTCATACCTCGTTAGTTGCTTTAATGTGAGCAGCGACCAGTGGCGGAGTTTTAGGCAAATGTAAGGTAGCTACTAGGGTTAAAAAGATGCGCTCGTGTTGACCCAGCACCTAATTGGGAATTATTGTGTCACTTCTCGCCCATCAGAGAGGAGGCATACTACGGGATGGGCAAGCTATAACACATATCACAAGTGTCTACAGTAGCTGTGAGTAGCAGTAGCTCCTGTTTCATGGCTACGAAATAAAAACGGCTGTGAAAAAAAAACGCATCTTTAAAAAAAGTACTACATTTCTGCGCTGCCCACTAAAATTGTGATGCAATAACACAAAGAAACACATTTATTTATTATTTGATTAAATTGCAATTTTTTTAAAAAAAAAAAAAAAATATTGTTGGTCACTGTGGCCGATTAGTTACATAACTTACCTCCAATAACTTTAAGTTTAATTTCCACATTTTTACTATCAGTTAGGTAGGTATTTACTAACACAAAAAGAAGAGAAAAATTATGATCAATTCACTTTTTATAAATAATGAAAGTTCTTTCTTATCTAACAATTTATGAAGGAACTTGGAAAATTTGGCAATTTAAAGGTAGAACAACTTATGAAGACTGATGAAATATTTTGCATCGTTCTATATAAAATCACCGGTGTATTTTAACTGTTGTAATATGGTATAATTAAAGGTAATTTAAACTAATACATTATCTAGTAAAAGTGTGCATTAATTACGCCCAGTGTTACGAAGGTGAAAGGCAGGAAAATCATCTAAAAAATATCTAAATCTACAGGATCTCAAATTGAACAAGAACTTTTTGTAAAAAGTTTTAGAGTGTTCTGAGCCTTCAGAGTTATTGTGGGAGTACAGCTGCTACACTAAGAGCCTCTATTCATTTTATTATTATTAACATGTTCAGAAGCACAAAAAAAAAAAAAAAAAAAAAAAAAAAAAAAAAAAAATGAACAGAAGCACCAAAAATATTCTAGGTATAGTGATTTCGTCGGAAATAGTACATTTCAAATGGCGGACATTTTGTGGTTTTTCAACCATTGTGTACTGAATTGTGTATGAAATTTTCGTTAAGATAACACTATTTCAAAATATAAAAAAAAAAACTGATCCGAGCGTATTTCTAGATCGTTTCTCAAAATATCGATGCTAAGCGGAGGTGGAACTTCCAATTTCTTGGTATTTTCTTTCGGAAAAAATGAAGCATTCCCAAAAAATCATAAAAAAATCAACCCTAGAATTTTGGTCACAAAATTTAGATTCACCTTTTTTTATTATTATTATTATTATTTATGAATAACAGTTCTTATATTTCAAGTTTCAACTTGAACTATAGGACACACCACATATTTACAATATTCATTCGAATAAATTCGTGAATGAGCCCGCAATGCTGACTGCATCCCCACTCTGAATGACCAGGCTCAAACGTTACAGATTTACCATGTATAATTTTTTTTATTTTATTTTATTTTATTTTTTTTTTTTATTTTTATAGAACATAACATTGTTTACAAAAATTACAATTGAAAACAACAATACTAATGTTCACTATTATACTTATAAATAGTTTTACAAGTTATCAAAATATAAAGGGTACCTACTATCTAATGCATATATTCTACCATATGAGTGACAAATATCTCTAATTTTCTTGTTGTATGTAGTCTAAGCATTTCATCTTAAACATTTCTTTTGGCAGTGAGAATTCACTGATGTCAATGTGAAGATAATTACACAGTGTCATTGCCTTAATGAGGGGAGATTCATGCAATTTTGTAAACCTTGGGTGAGGCACTGTGAATGGCTCAACAGTCCTATTTCTAAGCAAAGGGTTGGGCGTTTTCTTTTCTATTATCTCTTGTAAATTAGAGCATTGAATATGATTGTTTAGTAGTTTATATACCAACATGATTGAATCTAGTTTACGTCTTGTTTCAAGGGAGCTTAAATTAATCATTTCAAGAAGTGTTTTATAAGAGATAGCTTCAGGATATTTGGGATAAAACCCATTTTTTTTTTTTAAATAGATATCTTATAAAAGTTGACTGGATTTTTTCAATTGATTTTGATGCTTCTTTTGAGCTAGGGTCCCAGACGACAGAACCATATTCCACTGTAGATCTCACCAAAGATAGAAATAGAGTCCTAAGTACATCAATATCCTCAACATACTTCCCAAATCTGATTATAAGGCCAAGCTTTTTAAATGCACGTTTTATCATATCGGCTCGATGTTTTTTGAATATAAAATCCTCATCTATAATGAATCCCAAATCTTTGTGATAACTAACTTTTTCAATATCTATGTCTCCCATTTTGTAGGTGAAGTCTAAATTATTAGACTTATTACGGCTTATGGTGAGTTGTTTTGATTTTAAAGGATGGAAACTTAGCCCTATGAGGTGAAGTTTTTCTTTGATTAAATTGAGATCCTGCTGTAGTTGATAGCAATCACTGATGCATGTAATTTTTCTAAAAATCTTTAAATCATCGGCATATAATAGTATTTTCGAATCCGCACTGATATCTTTACAGACGTCATCATAGGTCAGAATAAATAGTAAACTACTCAATTTTGAACCTTGAGCAATTCCTGAAGTAGGGGTGAAAGTTTTGGATGCTTCGTCAATGTACTTTACTTGTAAGTTTCTATTTAATAGGTATGAGAGAAAGAATTTTGTAGAAGGTAAACCTACACTTCTTAATTTGTTTACTATTGCCTCATGAGAAATTTGATCGAATCCTTTCATGACATCGGTTAGAAGAACGTCAATGTATATACATTCAATATGAAATTATTAACCCAACAGCCTCCGTGGCGAAATGGTTGTGACTACTGCCCGTAGTCCAGAGTTCCCGAGTTCAACTCCCGGCTGGTGCAGACTTTTCGAAGAAAATTCTGTTCCATCCAAACACGTGAGGCTGTCATTTCCGGCCCTACCCAGGCTAGGTGAGGTCAATGTGGGCAGCTGGTACGATTCTCAGCGAATGGAGGGTAAAACCCCCGTCCTGATTAAGGACGTTAAATCAAATAGAATCGTTGGCGTTAGGAAGGGCATCCAGCCGTAAAAAAAAAATGTGCCAAAACCAATCAACCTCAACCATGAGGTTGAACAACGTCGACCCTGCTTGAGCGGGATAAGACAGAGTAAAAGAAGAAGAAGAATGAAATTATTAACCCATAGGTAAATGGATGACAGGTCAATCCTTCCACCAGATGTCAAACCACCAATGTCATTCATGTCAGATTAAATAAAATGAAAATACTCACACTTTGTGGTTTCAATCAGTGCACCCTGACTGCAACTGAGGAAATTTATTTAAATAGCATAATTTAAAATGATTTGAGTACCCACAAACCTACAATCTAAACATAGCTATAAAATTGATTGCTCAGAAATTAGATCATGATTATATTAAGTATATTGATGATGTTTCGATAGGGAAAAAAAGTGGGTTACTTCCAGACGCGGCCCATGGGAAAATGTTTTGGGGGTGCTGCCACATAAACAGGACTAAAACGGGATTTATAGAGTCGCTCTTTCAATATCCAAAGAGTTTAAGTTTGTTTTCCATGCCAATTATATTAATTAGGTAAGGTATTAGGTATGCTCAATTATGACGTTACTTGACATAGTATCCCTCCTGCAAAAATACAAAAATATAAATTTGGTATGCATTAATTATTCTAGAAATATGTGACAATCAGTCTGGCTTGGGGACTATAGACAGAGAGTAGACCAGCATTGGCTTGATTCTGGGGGTCCTTGTCAATTATTAGCCTCCTTGTAAAGACAGTGGTAGAAGTGCTGAGTCATTCCTTCACTTTCTGGCTACCATCGTTCACGATGACGCCACCTTATGTTGATGATGCCACATAAACCGGACTCAAATGGGATTCATACAGTCGTTCTTTCAGTATTTTAAGAGTTTAATTTTGTTTTCCAATGCCTATCAGAATAATTATGCATTCATTATTCGAAAAACGTGTGATAATTTTCATTGTGTACGAGCTAGGACTTGAGAAAATCCTCTCTTTTTCTTTTTCGTCTAGGGGTGCTGCAATTACGCAGCTCCTTAGCACCGGCCACGCCTGGTTACTTCAAAGTAATCATATTTTACTTTGAAAATCAATAATACCTAAGTGTAAGCAATTAAGATGCATGTATTATGATTTATGATACATGGAAGCAAATATAGAGGAAAAATAAAGCAGGAAAAATGAAAGAGCAATTTTAAATTATAATCCAATGATTTTGAGGTGCTGATTACGAATTTGGCATTCATTTTTTGCTATCTTTTACCGTTGAGTCACCAGTGGCGGAAATTGTCTTCTTTTTGCGCAACAAGAAAAGTCGTGTTATGTCACACCAAATTTTTTATTTCGTAGACATGAAACAGCAGCTACTGTTTAGGTAGACGAGACTTTTTACTACATCACTTGTATCTCCAAAATTTCTTAACCGATTCTCTTCTTCCATTTTTCCTACTAAAATGCAATTATTTTTTCAAGAACAATCATTTGATTAATGATTGCGCCACATCCTAATCTCACCATGACACACAAGTATTCAAAGACTCCTATGTTTACTGTAGTGTATCTCCTATTTGAAAGACAAATTTATTTATTTACTCTTTATTTTTTTTACAAAACAAACAACAACAAAAAATAATAACAAGAAATTTAAAAAAAAAACTTAGAAGTATGTACAAAAAAAAGAGAACAATATTAATTTTTAATTACAATTGGTTTTGTAATTAAAAATTAATTTTTAATGAAAAAACAATTGAAATAAGAAATTAATTATTTTAATTAATTAAAAATAATTAATTACATAAAATTATATTATTATTTTTTTATTTAATTTTTTTAATTATTATTTTTTTAAACAAAAATTATTCATTGTTTCCGGTATCTAAAATTCGAAATTAACGGAAGTAATAAATAAATGAAAAACAAACACAGAGAAATAAAAGCACCAACAAATGTCAGTTGTGTATCCTCTCTTCGAAACTCTGCACCACCGTATTCCGGATCAGAATCTTGATCAGACCATTCAGCTTCTGCTGCTCTGACATTCTCTCATTCTGCAGCAGACACGTTCGCAAAATCCTCGCCACCTGGTTCTGCTTGAAGAGTTATATAATATATTTAAGATACATTAAGTTGACTTATGTATTTAAAAGATATTAGTATTCAAAGACTCCTATGTTTACTGTAGTGTATCTCCTATTTGAAAGACAAATTTATCTATTTACTCTTTATTTTTTTTACAAAACAATCAACAACAAAAAATAATAACAAGAAATTAAAAAAAAAAAACTTAGAAGTAACTATGTACAAAAAATAGAGAACAATATTAATTTTTAATCACAATTGTTTTGTAATTAAAAATTAAATTTTAATTACAAAACAATTGTACTTAAAAATTAATTATTTTCAATTAATTAAAAATAATTAATTGAATAAAATTATATTATTATTTTTTTAATTATTTTTTCTTTTTAACAAAAATTATTTTTAGATACCGGAAATATTGTTTCCTCCGGTATCTAAAATTCGAAATTAACGGAAGTACTAAATAAATGAAAACAAACACAGAGAAATAAAAGCACCAACAAATGTCAGTTGTGTATCCTCTCTTCGAAACTCTGAACCACCGTGTTCCGGATCAGAATCTTGATCAGACCATTCAGTTTCTGCTGCTCCGACATTCTCTCATTCTGCAGCAAACACGTTCGCAAAATCCTCGCCACCTGGTTCTGCTTGAAGTGTTATATAATATATTTAAGATACATTAAGTTGACTTATGTATTTAAAAGATATTAGTATTCAAAGACTCCTATGTTTACTGTTGTGTATCTGCTTTTTGAAAGACAAATTTATTTATTTACTCTTTATTTTTTTACAAAACAAACAACAACAAAAAATAATAACAAGAAATTTCAAAAAAAAAAACTTAGAAGTATGTACAAAAAAAAGAGAACAATATTAATTTTTAATTACAATTGGTTTTGTAATTAAAAATTAATTTTTAATGAAAAAACAATTGTAATAAGAAATTAATTATTTTAATTAATTAAAAATAATTAATTACATAAAATTATATTATTATTTTTTTATTTAATTTTTTTAATTATTATTTTTTTAAACAAAAATTATTCATTGTTTCCGGTATCTAAAATTCGAAATTAACGGAAGAAATAAATAAATGAAAACAAACACAGAGAAATAAAAGCAACAACAAATGTCAGTTGTGTATCCTCTCCTCGAAACTCTGCACCACGGTGTTCCTGATCAGAATCTTGATCAGACCATTCAGCTTCTGCTGCTCCGACATTCTCTCATTCTGCAGCAAACACGTTCGCAAAATCCTCGCCACCTGGTTCTGCTTGAAGAGTTATATAATATATTTAAGATACATTAAGTTGACTTATGTATTTAAAAGATATTAGTATTCAAAGACTCCTATGTTTACTGTTGTGTATCTGCTTTTTGAAAGACAAATTTGTTTATTTACTCCTTATTTTTACTTTCCTTATCTTATAATAAGGAAAGTATTGTATTCGTCGAAAATTTGACCTACCCAGTTTTTCACTTTTCTGGACGAATCATGGCCTCAGGATACCAAAAAAGTTGTTTTCAGCCATTGGTCCGTGCGTCTGTCTGTCTGTCTGTCTGTCTGTCTGTGTGTGAACAGGATATCTCAAGAACGGTAAAAGCTAGAGACTTGAAATTTGGTACACAAATTAATTTTATACACCAGACGAACCACGAAACTTTTGGTTGAAATCGGCCGCATTCTGCGGCCACAGGGCCCCAAATGCTAGCCGCAAGCGCCGCTTCTTTAAATTGGTTAAAGATACAAAATTTTTTAGAGAACAACATTTTCTTAAATTAAAAAAATAATAGGGGTCTATTCTGATCATTTTTTTTGATATCTTGAACTTTTTGGAACTCGGCCCCAATTTACCGGTATTTGGGGGGGACCCGCTTTGACTAACTTTTTTATTATTCATCCTACATGGGGGTTATGACATATCAAATTCAATGATTTTGAAGTGCTGATTACGAATTTGGCATTGGTTTTTAGTTATCTGTTACCGTTGAGTCACCAGTGGCGGAATTCGACTCCTTTTTGGGGGATAAGGAAAGTCGTGTGATGTTTACACCAGATTTTTTTACAAAACAATCAACAACAAAAAATAATAACAAGAAATATAAAAAAAAATCTAGAAGTGTACAAAAAATAGAGAACAATATTAATTTTTAATCACAATTGTTTTGTAATTAAAAATTAAATTTTAATTACAAAACAATTGTAATTAGATTTAATTATTTTTTAATTAATGAAAAATAATAAATTGAATAAAATTATAATATTATTTTTTTTAAACAAAAATTATTTTTAGATACCGGAAATATTGTTTCCTCCGGTATCTTAAATTCGAAATTAACGGAAGTAATAAATAAATGAAAACAAACACAGAGAAATAAAAGCAACAACAAATGTCAGTTGTGTATCCTCTCCTCGAAACCCTGCACTACCGTGTTCCGGATCAGAATCTTGATCAGACCATTCAGCTTCTGCTGCTCCGACATTCTCTCATTCTGCAGCAAACACGTTCGCAAAATCCTCGCCACCTGGTTCTGCTTGAAGAGTTATATAATATATTTAAGATACATTAAGTTGACTTATGTATTTAAAAGATATTAGTATTCAAAGACTCCTATGTTTACTGTTGTGTATCTGCTTTTTGAAAGACAAATTTGTTTATTTACTCCTTATTTTTTTACAAAACAATCAACAACAAAAAATAATAACAAAAAATATAAAAAAAAATCTAGAAGTGTACAAAAAATAGAGAACAATATTAATTTTTAATCACAATTGTTTTGTAATTAAAAATTAAATTTTAATTACAAAACAATTGTAATTAGATTTAATTATTTTTAATTAATGAAAAATAATAAATTAAATAAAATTATATTATTATTTTTTTAATTATTATTTTTTTAAACAAAAATTATTTTTAGATACCGGAAATATTGTTTCCGGTATCTAAAATTCGAAATTAACGGAAGTAATAAATAAATGAAAACAAACACAGAGAAATAAAAGCAACAACAAAATGTCAGTTGTGTATCCTCTCTTCGAAACTCTGAACCACCGTGTTCCGGATCAGAATCTTGATCAGACCATTCAGCTTCTGCTGCTCCGACATTCTCTCGTTCTGCAGCAAACACGTTCGCAAAATCCTCGCCACCTGGTTCTACTTGAAGAGTTATATAATATATTTAAGATACATTAAGTTGACTTATGTATTTAAAAGATATTAGTATTCAAAGACTCCTATGTTTACTGTTGTGTATCTGCTTTTTGAAAGACAAATTTATTTATTTACTCCTTATTTTTTTACAAAACAATCAACAACAAAAAAATAATAACAAGAAATTTAAAAAAAAAACTTAGAAGTATGTACAAAAAAAAGAGAACAATATTAATTTTTTATTACAAAACAATTGTACTTAAAAATTAATTATTTTCAATTAATTAAAAATAATTAATTGAATAAAATTATATTATTATTTTTTTTTATTATTATTTATTTAAACAAAAATTATTTTTAGATACCGGAAATATTGTTTCCGGTATCTAAAATTCGAAATTAACGGAAGAAATAAATAAAGGAAAACAAACACAGAGAAATAAAAGCAACAACAAATGTCAGTTGTGTATCCTCTCTTCGAAACTCTGAACCACCGTGTTCCGGATCAGAATCTTGATCAGACCATTCAGTTTCTGCTGCTCTGACATTCTCTCATTCTGCAGCAGACACGTTCGCAAAATCCTCGCCACCTGGACATCATGGTTGTGCTGATCGAGAATCTTATTCAGCACGAATTTTATCTTCTTCGCGATCAGGTCGTGCTGATTCTGATTGATGATGTAGCCGGATACCTGAGGCAAGAGTGAGGTGTTTGTGGTGAATTTTCTTTAGAAGAGACTCTTCTTCTTCTTTACGTAATTTTTTACGTAATAAAAAATAATATCACATTTTTACGGCTGGATGCCGTAAAAATGTGATATTATTTTTTTCCCTGTGTAAATTTTCATGTAGGTAAATGCATCATAAATGATGCGTTTGAAAAAAATAAATAAATAAATAAGGAAAGTCGTGTGATGTTTACAAATTAATATTAGAAGTTTTCGGAACCAATAAATGATAGGTACCTTCAGGTCGGGGAAAAGGTTGAACTTGGATATGCCATAGATCAGCAGCGGAAGCACAAGTATGAAAAAAAATTGAAATCGGAGCAAAAAAAATATATTATTATTTTTTACAAAAACGAACACGATACTTCCGATTTCTAATATTAGGGGCGGAATTAATAGACAACATCAATAACTTAAGTCGTTGGTAAGTGTCGATTTTCCATATCTTACACAGTACGCAATTGACAGAGGCATTACAGAAACGTCTATTAATTCCGCCCTAGAAGTTTTCGGAAGCAATACATGATAGGTACCTTCATGTCGGGGAAAAGGTGGAACTTGGATATGCCATAGCTCAGCAGCGGAAGCACCAGTATGAATCCAACCACGTAGTAGTTTCTTCGGTCGCACAGGATCAGCATGCACAGAGGCAGCACGAAGCTGACCCACCTCTGAGAGCCGAGGTAGAGAACGAGCTGGATGGTGAGAAAGACGAGTTGGAACTTGTACTTGGACATCCAGAAGAGGGCGGTGGAGGTGACAGAGCTGTTGGGGATGGGCCCGTCCGTGTTGGAGAAGATCTCGAAGAGGACGAGGAGAACGTTGGTGGTGAGGATGAAGAGGATTTGGAAGTTCTTCATGGTGGAGAGGGGTGTATGTGAGTGGCTGTTGCTTCAGATACCTACGTCCAATAGTTGTTGCTTCAGATAACTACGTCCAATCGTTGTTGCTTGATCCTTCCAGTGGTTGTTGCTAGATATGATTCCAGTGGTTTTTTGCTTGATATCCTTCCAGTGGTTGTTGCTAGATATAGTTCCAGTGGTTGTTGCTACATATGCGTTCCGTGGTTTTTGTGTGATATGTGTTCATTGGTGTTTGTTAAATGCTTTCAGTGGTTGTTGCTAGATATGCGTCCAGTGGTTGCTGCTTGATATGCTTCTGTGTTTCTTGCTTGATATCCTTCAGTGTTTGTTGATGGATATGGTTCCAGTGGTTGTTGCTAGATATGGTTCCATTGGTTGTTGCTTGATCCTTCCAGTGGTTGTTGCTAGATATGCGTTCAGTGGTTTTTGTTTGATATGTGTTCAGTGGTTTTTGTTTGATATGTTTTCAGTGGTTGGTTTTTTAAATGCTTTCAGTGGTTGTTGCTAGATATAGTTCCAGTGGTTGTTGCTTGGTATCCTTCCAGTGGTTGTTGCTAGATATGGTTTCAGTGGTTGTTGTTTGATATGCGTTCAGTGGTTTTTGTTTGATATGTGTTCAGTGATTATTTTTTAAATGCTTTCAGTGGTTGTTTGTTAGATATGCGTCCAGTGGTTGTTGCCTGATATGCTTCAGTGTTTGTTGCTTGATATGCTTCAGTGGTTGTTGCTTGAGATGCGTTCAATGATTTTACTTTCCTTGTTTCTCTTAAGATAGGTTTAATAAAGATAACTTTATGTTTACTTTCGAATCCTTCTCAAGCTCAATGAACCGGGGGTGAAGTATTGAAGACTGATGGTTAAATATGCGTTAACTGGTTAAATATGCGTCAACCGAATGCCAGGTGTCATTGTGATTATTGCTACACGTACAGTGATTATTGCTACAAATAAATATTATTGGAAGTTTGTTTAGAGTACGTCGAACGAGTATGTTGTTTTATGTTTACAGGCTTTAAAATTAGGCATTCTGGTCTTTGTTGAACATGGTCTATTGATTATTGCATTGGTGGTAAATTTTCAATTAATGTTCCTATGTTTACTTGGTTTTGAAGTTTGCTGGTTATTAATTTTGTGTGGATTTCATTTATGTTGTCTCAACTACGTATAAGCACCCCTGGAATGATGCTTTACATTTATCAAACTTTTAAAGTTTCCTGATTGTTCTTGGTCCAGCGTTTCTTGGTTTTGGAGGTTTACCTAGCTTCAATGAATTGTTTTACGTGCATAGAGTAACATATCTAACTTCAACAATATTCAAATATTGTATTCTTACTGGTCCTCGTCCTTTTGACATTCACTAATTTTCAGAATATTGACAGATTTCATATGATTCTTCGGTTATTGATACTTTCTCATAATAACTTGACAGATTTTTTTGAAATTAAGGTGCCTTACCATTAATATTTTTTTGAATATTTAAAACTATTCAAACTATTTCACTTTGATGTTATTGAGGAGAGAATATCGGATGGTCTGGGAACTTCAGAAAGCCAGCCAAATTATGGATTGAACGCGAGAGTTTATCAATGATTCAGGGTTATCTATTTAGGTTTTATGTTGTGTTTATATTCAGCCAAAGTTATTAGGGTTTAAAAAATATTGAAGGAATAGATGTAGAAAGATGGATGGATTCAGGACAAGATCGACAGACATGAAAAGGTAATATTGAACAAACAGTATCAGGAAGGATTGGGTGGAAGAAATTGCCATAAACAATATCCACAGCCACACCCTTTGGTATGTACATAAATATATATTTTTTTCATTTTTATTGTTTCCATTTTTTCATTTCTTTGTAATCATTATTTGTACTGTACCTGTACAATGTACATACGTCTTATTATCTAATAAATAATTTAATAATATTAATGATTACGGATGAATAAGTAAGAAATACGCCACATTGATATTCATAAAGTAGATATGTGTTCAACCTAAAGAATTTACAGAGAATTCAATCAACTCTTTCAAGGCAATGTCAATAGGTACTTACCTATGTTCCTAGAATAGGTATGATGTTTGTAGGTAATAATCATCTCAAGAAACATTTTAATATACTTGTTAGAGTTGTTTCCACTGATGTGACCTAAATATTTATGTATACACTACATTAATAATATCATAAATTAAATAGGTAGGTATATTATTATGATATATCCAGGGTAAAAAAAATTGCAATTCTTAAAATTCTTCCTAATGAGATGGATATGAAGTGCTTTTTGCGTTATTTATATAAAATTCTAAATTAATCTTTACTTATGTAGAAAGATCCATTTCCAATAGGTATAGAAAATACTGGCAATTTTTTTTTCTATTCTAATAATAATACCTACTCAATAATGAATTAAATGAATTATCATTAGGTTTGAGTTTAATATAATGTGCGTTTTTTTCATACCTATTTTCATTGTTTCTTCATGACACAAAGGTTAGGCAACATCAAAGATGACATGGAAATTATGGGATTACAAGAAGGAGAATGGCAGAACAGAAATATTTGGAGGCAGAAAATCGACGAGGCAATGGACCGGTACCAATCTGAAATGCCACTGCAGTAAGTGCGTACAAAGGTTCAAAAAAGTTTTTCACCTCAAAACTGCTCAAAATGTGGTAAAACTGTACTTGTAGAACATGTAAAAAAAAGAGCTTTTGAAACCTCAATAGAGCCAGCGTCGATAGCACGTTGAATACACCAGTTCTCATTCAGTCACCGAAGTAAAACAATGTCCAGCAAGGCTAGGACTTGGATGAGTGACCATTCAAATTTGAAGCTTCGTGATGCTGGCTATTTTGGCCCCATTCAGGCTGGATGAAGTTAATTTGAGTAGCTGGCTTGTGAGTTTCCAGCCAATGGAGGGTGAAAACCCTCGTCTTGATTATGACCATACAATTTAAAGCGACGTTACGCAAAAAAACCTTAATAGGAATACACATACACCCTGTACTCTTAATGAATGACCAATATATTACGATTAATATTCACTATGTCCTACACAGCCTTCATACTCAATCTTCAGGACCTCAAAATATTTTGAATGAAGTTTATAGATCAACATATCAATATTTAAGATCCATAAAAAATTATAACAAACCATATTAAGTGATCTCGCCTAGCAACTTTCACCTTGGCATTGGCTGATTGGTAGCTATTGTATGAAAGTTTGACATGAGCAAAGGACAAAGCATTTCAAGATCAAGACCTACCCTCAGGGGTATGTTTTGTGTGTGCGAGGTCTTTTCCAGAGGGTCAAGTGAGTCGCTTCGCATGATTGGAATGTAAACCAGATCATCTACTTATCGACCTCAGTAGCTTTTATTCAGCCTGCAATTTATATATATTTATTTTTTATTACAGGTAAAACACCTTATCCATATTGATATTTGATGGCAAAGAGCCCAATATGCTAGCTCAGTAGCTTCATGGATAAAGCAGCGGAGTTGTAACCTGGAGGTCGGTGGTTCAAGTCCCGGGTTCAGCGAAGACTTAGTAATGCGAGTTTGAGTAGTTGTGATATCACGATTGTGATTACCACAATTATGATAACTATCTACTTGAGGTGGTTCTGTATGACTGTAGCCTTGTTTCGCCAACAGATAGATCTATGGAACAACTTTTGTCAGGTTCAGGTAGATGAATTTCAGGCTCTTCCAACCGGAAAAGTCAAATTTTCTTTGTTGATTCAATGATTGCACTTTATCTGTAAACAAACGCCCTTACCCAAACTACAATTATTATAGAAAATGGAAACAATAAAAAGAAAAAAAAATAGATAAATATATTTTAAACACAAACATGCCCTATAACTAAAGGGCGGGGTTATTGCCTGCGGCAATCTCTTCCACCCAACCACAGCAACTCCAGTGAGGTAACTTCTGATTGGAGGTTAAATAATCATCTCTGACGGTTATGAGGTTATGAACATTGAACATTGGTTTATGTGGTTTCAGATCCACGTACCGTCAGTTGTGCGGTCATAG
Organism: Bactericera cockerelli; assembly: GCA_024516035.1. Taxonomy (NCBI): domain Eukaryota; kingdom Metazoa; phylum Arthropoda; class Insecta; order Hemiptera; family Triozidae; genus Bactericera; species Bactericera cockerelli. The sequence continues at coordinate 7,245,037 of CM044965.1, read as the reverse complement.
ATCATTACTCTGTTCAGGTCCAGGATTATACGGTTGCGGTAAATTAGCGATCTTATTTGTCTAGGTAAAGATCTAGGTACATATTTATGTGTGTTCAGTGGTCATGCATTTGTGTATAAATTATTATTATTATCTGAGGTTGTAAGGATTCAGTCGATACTGCATTCAAGTAACACTGGGACCAGCCGATTCTATTTGGATTTAACGTCCTGATTTATTAGTATTATTGAATTCTTTATTAAATAGGACATAAATTTAATGTACAAAGAAGTAATGATAAAATTTCGAACAATCTAAACAAGAAAAAAGGTGAATATCATACATATAAATGTCCTAATTAATGGGCAGGGTTATTACCTCTGGAAATCTCTTCCACCCAACCCTTGATTTATTATGTATCCATTCGCTGTATTGTGCTATCATAAAACATAATTCCCAAAAATTACCAAAATTCAATGAAGTAGGTATATCAAAAATAGCTATTCGAAACGTACACCATCAGGAATAGTGACCCTTCATTGATGCTCACAGCATTTCCTCGTTGAATGGCGATTGAATTTTTTTTAAAGCTTTTGGAACGTTGATCGCCATTTAAACGAGATAGTTTATCGCCAATCTTCTTTACAAAATGCTGTGTTTCCGGTAACCAAATTAATAGAAGTATTAATATTACTATTATATTTTTTTTCTAAAGGTAATTGTGCCCCGGAACCGCTTTCGCATCACTTCAGGTCACTTTACCTTTACATCCATGCCATTCCGGAAATGGAAAAACTCGTTCAGAATTTCCCGCTCCGGCCGCGATTCGAACCCGTAACCTCCGGGTCAGCAACCAATGCTCTGAACCACTGAGCAACGGAGGTCAGACCATTACTATTATTACCTGAATATTCTTTATTATTTTATGAAATATGCTCATTGTTATGTTGTCTCTTCCGATGTTATTATCTGTCATTTATATATTTGTCTTCTTTTGACACTAATAACTCCCGCCATTAATATCTCTTAATGTAACGTCCTCGACTTGTTGAATTAATGTGATTCGTGAAAGTAAAAGGTACATTGCTTATTTTGTAAGACATAATTTTTGGTGGACATGTTCATTTATTAAATTATTATTTATAATAATTCTTTTTTCCTCTTTTACTCTGTCTTATCCCGCTCAAGCAGGGTCAACGTTGTTCAACCTTATGGTTGAGGTTGATTGGTTTTGGCACATTTTTTACGGCTGGATGCCCTTCCTAACGCCAACGATTTTATTTGATTTACCGTCCTGTATTAGGACGCGGGTTTTTCCTCCCATTTCGCTGGGAATCGTACCAGCTACCCACATCAACCTCACCTAGCCTGGGTAGGGCCGGAAATGCTAGCCTCACGTGTTTGAAGGGAACAGAATTTTCTTCGAAAAGTCTGCCCCAACCGGAGATCGAACTCAGGATCTCTGAACTACGGACAGTAGTCACATACGTCACGCCTCGGAGGCTGGTAGTATTACGATTTTCCAAATTTTACCATTTTCCAATATCCATATGCCTTCTCGTAATTGTCGCCTCTGATATATATTCATAAAAAGTATAGCTACTCACTCTTACTTTCCTTATCCTATAGAAATTAACAGTCTGGCTGGGGGACTATAAACATGGAGTAGACCAGCAGTCTGGCTGATGGGCTATAACCAGGGATAGGCCAGTATTGGCTTGGTTCTGGGGGCCCTTGTCAATTATTAGCCTCCTTGTAAAGACAGTGGTAGAAGTGCTGAGTCATTCTTCCACTGTCTGGCTACCATCGTTCACGATGACGCCACCCTATGATGATAGAAATTAAATCATCCAAAAAAAATTTACAAGGTATGTTCAATGTTCATCCAAGTACCTACAGAGCAAAAAAAAAAAAAATCTGGCTGTTGAGGATCGAACCCAGTTCACCGTTCGTGCAAGCCATTGTGCTACTCCACCTGGCCACGAAGGCTACTCAGTTACTCACAAACCACTATCAAGTACCTAAAAATAAAGTCAAAATCACCACGTCCTCATCAAAAGATTCAAGGAGTGAATTGAAAAAGGAGTAAATGTTTCAATCAACAAACTAGGTCGTGGAATAACATTACTACACTAAGCATAACACACAAAGTTATGGACAACATGCACGCAAGTACAACTGAGCAAATCAAATACATTGGGCCGTATTAAAAAAAAAAAAACAAACAAACAAAAGATTTGCTCGTAAGCAAAGGCTCGAAGAAAAAGCAAAAGTTCTGAAGGAAGAGGTAGAATATCAAAGAAGCAATTGCTTCCAATGAAGGAAAAGTTTTTGCTCTTAAGTAAAAGCTCTTACTTCTTGGCGGGACCTCATGGACTGTGTTAAGGTCATAGCATTTTTGTGGTGCCCTTCACACACAGGTATTCGTGGTAACGAGGCAGTGGATAAAGCCGCCCGTACCCCACTACAGAATATACCCCCTCTAAAACATTGTTCATCACACGAAGTCAAACCATTCATATCAAAACCATCAAGGAAAAATGGCAGCTCATATGGAACGACATATGAGTAAACTCTGTCAAACTAAAGTCTATTAAGCCCCTTATTGCTAACTGGAGCTCAAGTAACCAACAGACAAGATTTGAGGAGGTCGTGCTTTGCCGTATGAAGATAGGCCATACGCGGTGTACTCACAGCTTCCTGTTTAAGAGTACTGCTCCTCCAAACTGCCGTTGTGGGGTAATTCTTACTGTTAGTCCCATAATTAATTGTCACCTCCATGCACAAATAAGATCCTCTCTACCTGTGCCTCCAACTCTGTCAGACTCTGTCGAGAGCGCTGATTCCCTTCTAAATTACTTGAAAACAATTAAACTGTATATACTTGTTTAACACACTAAGGAATCGGCGGGAATGACCTGTCAACGACAGAGTTAAAGCGCTTAAATAGAAAAAAAAGCTTTTACTCTCAGAAATGTATGAATACCGACTGAAGCAATTCCTCGCAAGAAAAGGCTTTTGCTTCTTCTTATGAATACGGCCCATGATATGGAAAAATACAACATGCACCTAAGTACAACTGTGCAAATCAAACACATTGAAACCATCGCGAAAAGTGTGCAAACAAATCATGAATCATGAGAGTAAACGAATTCCTCGCAAATCAAAGAGAATTAAAATACTCTGGCATCCTTGACGAACTCTAGTGGTGTGGGGTCAGGGGTCGAAACGGCGAGCCTGAGGAGAAGGTTCGAAACCTGTGCTGGACACTGGTGGCCTTTGCAGTGGCGGATGGAAATTTATCGTTGAATATACTTTGACTCAAAAGTCTCCAGCACTCAGCCATTTACTCACTGATTGCTCAAATGTTCCTAAAAAAATACTAAAAAACAGAACAGTAACTTACAAAACTTATCAAACACATAAGGTTTATTTGGTTTTAATTGGTGGAGCAGCTCCTGTTTTTGACTTATCGGCTTCCCCACTTAACTGTTGTTATCCTGTGTGTATTCTGTGTCTTGTTGAATATTGTCTTGCTGTGGATCTTGTTGTTATCTTCCTGGTAATGCAACTACATAAAGATACAGGTAAATTGACTTTACCATTTTCAACTATCTTTTTTTTTAGGAGTAAAATCTTATAAGATTCCTTTAGCAAATCTCTAGTGCTGAAGGATATGCGGGTCTTTTTGGCAGGGTATGGTGTGTCGCTCCTCTTGAAGGGCACCAATTCTGTCGGCTCACCCGCTAAAAACCCGCTGTTCTTCTTTATTATTTCCTGGAACCACGGTGGTATCTCTTCAACTATCTTAAGAACTCTTGACTGTTTTATATCTGTCAACTTTTTTCATATACATATTTGACGGATCCCCAGTTTGCTCAACTACCCTTCGACTCTACTCTTGGCTCTGTTCGTGGTCTCCCTTAGATTGTCGAGACATCTTCTGCCCTCAGGGGCGTTTAGCTTCATCCCAGATTCCTTGAGAAGTACATTCGTGATATTATTAGTGGCTAGTGGTCGTACCTGTGTTCCAAGAGTGGATTCACTAGTCTTCAGAGAGGTCGTTAATTTTCCTCATATCCAAGCTGCAGGTTATACAAATCAATTAATTTTTCCAGATATGGGTAGTAATATTTTTCTCCTCGTTACTTATTTGTGTACCTCTTTTTTATTCTCATCAAAATTTACCTGATGAAGTTTGGGCTGTGGTATTGGATATTGGTAAGTAAAAAGTTGAAGTAATCATATTTGTGTGATACCACAACTACTCAAACTAGCTGAAACCGGGACTTGAACCTCCGACCTCCAGGTTACAAGCCCGCCGCCTTATCGATCAAGCTCCTGTGGTCGGTTTACTTGTTTACCTATGAAAATTAAGAAGAAAAACTGAATAAGGCGATATTATTATTATAAGTCTATCTAACAAAAATGATGGTCCAATTATTCGCCTCATCCGGTGCAAAGAATTGTTATTGTTAGATGATATATTATTAATGGTCTTGATCCTCTTATACACCCACCAATGAATCCAATGATGGTCTCACTGGTCACCTCATTTGGTTCTTCAAGGACACACTAGGGCGAGAGGTTACCAGATCACCTTACTGAGCAAACGAACACTGTGGTCTGTGCCAAATCAGACAATCAGAAGAAAGTGAGAAGTTGAACGAGATGTTGGTACATAAATGTATATTTAGTACATAAAACAAAATTTATGTACAGCACAAAAATAATGAGAACATGAATAATTGGATTACACTACATAGTTACATTGGTCATATTACGTCATAGGGTAGAACGGTTCTATTAGACCCGCCCTTCATTCGATGGAAACTCACTAACCAGCCATTCAAATCAACCTCACCTAGCCTGATTGGGGCCGGGAAAAGCCAGCATCACGAGGGTTCCGATTTGAATGCTCATGATCACCCATCCAAATCCCAACTTCTTTAAACTTTTTTTTAAACTTGAGTGACTGAATGAGAACTGGTTTATTCAACGTCCCATCGACGCTCGCAAAAAAAAAAAAAAAAAAAAAAAAAAAACAAACAAAAAAAAATGAACTACCCATTCTTTAACTCGTTAAAGTTCTACAGTGTCTACGTCATGTCGTCTCTTGAACACCAAGGTCATTGAAGACGGGAGTTGTACTCTCCATCCTCTGGAAACTCACAAACCAGCTACCCAAAACTAACCTCACCCAGCCTTCGTTGGACCAAGATTTCGGAATTGAATGGTCAACCATCAAGTCCTGACTTGAATCCGAACTTTAATTTTAAATGTGCATGGATAAACAATGAAACACAATACACGTACATTACACACGAGACCTTTAACATAAAAGGAGCCCAGAACGCTGGTTCTAGGAGTTCAAAGGTTCAATACCTGTATCCTTCCACCATCATAATATTACACATATGTATACACATGGACACAGAAAGTAAAGTAAGTAACACCAGCGTCGATGGCGCGTTGAATGCACCGGTTCTCGTAGGATCACCGAAGTAAGCCATGTCCAGTCGTCCAGCAAGATGAATACTTCGTGATGCTGGCATTCCGCCCCAACCCAGGCTGGGTGAGATTAATTTGAGTAGCAGGTTTGTGAGTTTCCTGCAAATGGAGGGTAACACCCCCGTCGTGATATGACCATGCAGTTGAAAGCGACGTTAAACCTGAATTTCAGTTAAACCTGGCCTTCAGTGACGTGAGCTGATGTATTTAACGTTACATGGACGACTCTGGCTGTACGTAGGGTACGTATAGATTGGTAGTCATGCACTGGTAGGTAGCTTAGAGATCCGTTGGTTCGAATCCCACCCAATGCATGAATTTTTCCTCATTGGTTTGAGTAGGTATGTGATCAATAATAAGACTCTAAGGGTTAGGTGGTAGAAAATGTTTGAGCATTAACCTCGTCTGGTGGTTACCTTCCACTAAAGAGTATTATTATTACTATTATAATAGGTACACTACGTTACTTACTTTGCAGAACTAACAACAACTCATACAGAACCGAATCAGATAGTGCTCCTGTTGAAACAATCAGATCTAATCAACGTAACGGATGGATTACTGCTGTATTTTTATTGTTCCTCAGAGGTCACTATTTTTCTTCGTGCGTTTTGTGCAGCTACTTAATATTAGTCTAGATATTGTTATTATGTAAATAAGTAGTAGATATTGTTATTAAGTAAATAAGTAGTTACAAGTACCTATTATTTTCTTATTGGTTCTACACAAGGGACCAACATCATTATTCAGTCAATCTCAATGATTGGATTATTACATATTATGTGTATTAAAGATGTATTGTTTTTTTTTCTTCTTCTTATCGAAGGTAATCAATGAATTTCACTTTTTATGGCTGGAATCTAAATTTGATTTATTGGGTCAGCAGTTTTATTGTAAAGAATTTAGGAAAACAAAGGGTTACCTACAGATCATGAATGGCTATAAATATTTCCATACCGACAGTATATATTCGAATGTAAAATCTACTATCCACCCAACAATTGTAATCCAAAATTAAAAATCTCTATCCGTCACACCTAATAAATACTTTAGGTTAACAATGAATCACCATAAACCGTGGGGTTATCTATAGGAAGGTTATCTAAAGTTTTTCGTTTGTCGAAGTAACTGAAATAGTACAGACAATAGTCAGTACTGTCTTTACATTTCCTACAGCTCTAAATCAAATCTACAATCAGTAACACTCAATGGCTACTCAATATAAACAATGAACACCATGAGCCTTGTAAGGTCATCTAAAGTTTTTCCATTTTCTTGTAAATAGTAAAATAGTGTAGCCAATAGCATAACACCTTGATGGAATTTCTTGTAAACAATGCTTCATTTCGGCCTTGGTCTACTTTTTCATAATATATTGCAACTATTTCATGAACTGCGTCTATTTTACATTTTATGTATTGCATCTATCCTTTACGTGTTGATATCGTATTTATGTGTAACAGATCTTGCAAGCTTGATTGCTTTCAATGAGAGGATGATGGTTAAGAACTATAAGGTGTATAAGATTTTCTGCTACTCAGTGGTTAAGCACTCGCTTGCCATGCGGAAGGTCCCGGGTTCAAACCCTCGCGCCGACAAAAAATTGTATTCATAATTTGGTTACAGTTCTTTGTAAGGGATACCTTTCGGTGCGCTCGTGTTGACCCAGCACCTAAATGGGAAGTATTGTGTCACTTTTCGCGCATCAGAAGGGAGGCACACTACGGGATAGGCAGGCTGCAACACAGACCACAAGCGTCTGCAGTAGCTCCATAGCTGCGAAATAAAAAAGGCTCTGAAACATTCATCTTAAATAAAAAAAAAATATCATCCTCCTTCAAGCTGTCTCAGATATACTTTGGGTAGGCGAAGCATGGAACTGAATACTATTAGTAAATTATCCACCTTTTTGTATTCCTTTACAATATTTGTATTGTAATCTTTAGAAATATTTTTAAAATTGTCTGTTTTAAGTGCATCATTTCAATACCATACATTTACACCATACTATCATACACTGGACACGGAAGGAGCCCAGAACACTGGTTCTGGGCGTCCAAAAGGTTCACCCATATCAATCCTTCCGAAATCATGATATCGCACATAGACATGCACTACGATCCAAATTTCAGACTTCCACATTATTTTTTAGAACTTTAGAAAAGTTGACATTAAATTTAGAAATACTATGGACTCGTCATCGTCAGTCAAATTAATCAAGGTGATTTTCTTGTTTTACAATTATCAATATATTTTTTATAGTTAGATAATGTACATATTCTTAGTTTTTTTACGTACAAAAAATAGTAATAAACAAATACGAAACAAAACAAAAAAATTCCTGGGTTGTTCTATAAGAATACAACAACTTCAATTGATTTTTCAGGTACCCTATGACCAGCCCCTGTCTTCTGAAGATCTATATCTGGATCTATTCAAACAAGTAGCAAGTTAGCAAGTGGTTCGGAGTAGGTATTACTTAAGGCTCTCAGGATTCATAGTAGAAATATGTACTTCATACAGGTGCTGAGATGTTTAGATTGTCCAGAAATATTAATCCCAGGTATTTCACAAAAGGATCCAAGATCCTTAAGATGCTCAATTGTTGAAATCTTTTGAAACAAACACAAACTATGTATTATGTACTTTTGTAATAACGTTTAGAAAACAAAATGAGTGTCATATACTCACAAAAGATGTCATTAACACTGTCATAAAATTCTAGATTATCTAGTACTACGCCAAACACAGAATGTATCATAAAAATACTTATTGTGATCAAGTTTAAAAATAGGCAAATGTACCACACCGCATCAGACGGTCCTTCGACCAAACGCTGTCATCCGTGTCAAAGCTGTAAAACTCCTATAAATATCGTCAATAGCAAAGGATTTCATTTAGAACACCCCGTCAATGTTGTTCAAGTTACAAATGCTCTAGTTTTGCACCAAGCAATATTGAACGCATAACTTATATCTATAAACGGCGTCCAAAATGACAGACGATTTTATCATACCGTCAATAGTTCCATGTTCTCGTTTTGCACCAAACACTGTCGAATGCATAACTTACGTCCATAAACATCAACAAAAATGGCATCCTCGGAATATCATTACGTTCTGGCATTCCAGACTTCTAGATTATTATCAACCTGCTGAAACCGGTTTCGCTGTAAGTCAGTCAGTAAGTAGGTACTTTTGCCTCTCCTCGTGTAGCTTTGTATCTTTGAAACTTTCGTATATAACTTCAGTAACTTTTGTGTATGTATGACTTCAGAGTGTTTGCTCGAGTTTTGTGATCCAGATTACAGCTAGGAGACTCAACTTGTCTATGTACCTAGATCCACTTCCTTTGAGTTATGAAACCAGTCTTATTTTAGAACCTGTCTTGTGTCCAAGTGATATGCATGGCATGCGTTTTTTACCCAAGCTACATATTTTGTAGTTAGATATTAATAATACATACAATTTTTTTCTCAATGACCGGTGGGTGCAGGTACATCATTAATGTTACTGGTCAAACCTGGTGTTTTCATCTGAGTTTTTAAAAAAATCGAGCTAGTCCATCTCAGTTTCTTAATCTACTCAGGATTAGATTCGAAACCAAAATGACAATCAATTTTTTTAATTCTATAAAGTTACAAAGGTAGCTTAAACAAAAATTTATATTTTCAATCCCATTCAAGTACCTCTACAAAAGAAGCTTGGTAAAAAAGTACTGCCATTTATGGTGGTCTTGCGTGTTTGCTATTTTAAAGTTGATCTACATATTATGTTTGAATACCTGGTTATGTCAACTTTTTGGCTCTGTTTTGCCAAGATCTAAGCTTTTGAATTCGATAGGCTTCACTGGTTGAATATGTTTCAGATAGTCTACATACTTATGTGTAAATCACGAGAATGATTAATTATTGTTTTAATCTGTCTATATTGTTAACAAGCAGGCTGTCGCCCGCTTTGCGGGCCGAGGCATGGCCGTTAAAGCAAAAAATCCTTTTTCGCCAATGGTAGGTGTTGTAGTGGGAATTTCGAAAAATCCCGCCTTATTGCACATCTAGACTATAAGACAAAGCTACCTACCAAATTTCAGCTTCCTAGGACTTACGGTTTGGGCTGTGGAGCGATGATCAGTCAGTGGTCACTTGGTCAGTGGTCAGTGAGTGACTTTGACATTTATATATTAAGATACAATGTTTTAAATCGATTCATGGTGTTATACTAGTTTTAAAGTAGAATATGCATTTTCATTTTAACTGAGTTATTTTAGTAAGTATTAATCAATTAAATGGAACATAAACTCATAGGTCATTTTACTTCCGAGAAATTTTTTTTTCCTATGACTCCTCAAATGTTATTTCATCTACTGTATTTGTACCACCAAAACCCCACATTTGAATACCCTTTTCGCTTATCTGAAATATTCTCTCATCCGTCCTATTATTAACTTCCATAGAACAAATGAATATATCTTTATTTTCAAATTCTTTACGTTTCTGTCTTATTCCTCTTCGTGTTTCCATATCTGAGACATTTTGATTATTTGTTTTCATATTTTCTTCTTCGTTGCCCTTCAAAATGTTTTAAAAAAATGTTGATATTCAGAACCTCCATTTGAATTGTCTTCAATGAGCTGTTAGTATTGTTTCAGATGCTTCTTTTTGCAGTTATTTTCTTGAGTAGAGGTTTTTGACTTGTAAAAATTTAGGTGGTCTAGGAATACTTTGGTAAATAACTATCTGTCTAATTTCCGCTCTCATACTTTTTCTTCTCTCTGAAATTCTTGGTTAAATCAGGTGTTGCTATTTTCATTGTTCAATGCTATTTTCATTGTTCGAAGTCTAATAAGGTTCATGGTCTTTTCCCTGTTGATGGTCGCTAGCCAGTGTTCTAGTTCTTTTCTTCCTCTTGATGCAAAGACAAAATTCTTCCTACCCCTCTCATCTTCCCATCTCTGAAAGCCTCTCATGCCGGGTCCTGTGGGCTATCTCTGCTTCCAGGTGATCTCCAACGGCAAAACCAAATCACCCAGCAGATTCTCACCCAATACCTTCAGCGCCGTCTCTTTCCCCACAATCATGCTCCCCTCCCGAACGCCATTCCGAACATTACCGATCGAGAGTTGGACGAGGAGCTAGAATCGCGTGGGTCGGAGAACGTTGGCCACTTCTATAATCGCGGGACGCGAAGTGAGACCACTCCCGGTGACCAGGCTGGTTCGTATTCCCCGCCCTCTTTTTGCATGAGTCCACTACCAATACGTCCGATCTCACTGCCTACCGAAGATAGTTGACTAATGGTGGAGTGCATTGTCACTAATGGCCTGGCTAAGCACGGACATGTTCCATTTGATTGTGTATAAAGTCGATTGTTTCTGTTGGGGTGCTGGTTCCAATTTTTTCTTTGGGAAATGTGCAAGGTTGAAAATGAAAAACTGTAGGAAACTACTGTAGGAAACGGAACAGTTTCAATCTGTTCATTAGCGACTATTGGGCCTAAAATTTATTTGTTTGTAGCAAATTCTCTTTCCATATTTAAACCATAGAAGCTCAACCTTTGTTATTCCATTTCACTGCATTTCACATAATGTAATTTCGGGAAGAACATACACATTTCCTTTACAATTTATCCTATGATCTAGAGCTCTATTGGTAACTATGGTCGTAAAACTTATATGGCGTCTTTTTCCAAATTGACATTCTATCTACTTGAAATCTCTCTTAATTTCTTCTCCTTTATTGAGGTGTTACTTTTATCAAGCTTCACAGACAGTTTTATATCGACTCGTTATGAGCCTCTATTCCCATTTCTTGATCTGGTTTCCATTTTTATATAGAGCCTTGTAAAGTTCAAAATAAAATTAAATAATAGGTACGTAGGTATGAATACATTGGTAATACGTTGACCGACTAAAATCTCAGTACACCATGTTCCAATAGAAGAGATAGGGGGAAAAAAAATCTCACCAATAATTTTTATCTTGGAGATGGCTTTCCCATCTTCTACAACTAAATTAAGTCTTTTCTCCCCTTTTTTATAGTCTCTGAACTTGTAAGTCATGTGGTGTACTATTTTCTCACGGCAGTCTTATCTTCTTCTTTCTTTACTTCATCACCATCTAGAATGCCTTTAATGCCTATCTGTTCAACTAATTTATGAACATGTCTTTAATGGGTTTCCTTTTCTAGGGTTTCATGAGTTTATGTCCAAAGATGTGCACTAGTATGTCCATATTGTCCATAAGTGTGTGCATGTTCAACTTCATCATATTTTATTGTTATGTCTCTATTGTAAATCTTTCCCGATATACCAAATATTACACATATTGTTACTAAACGTGTTGTCTCTCACTTTTTACCTAAAAGAAATCCATAGTCCATAAATACATTATTTTTAATCTACAAGTTATTAAGCAATAATACTCTTTATCGTAAAACCTTTTTATACTGGCTAAAAAGGATTTCCAAGTGGCAAAAGTTGTTTTAGGTGTCATTATAAGGAACATTGTTAAATGCTAAACTACAACAGTAACAAAAATCCACTGTATAGACTGAACTTAAGGATTGGTCTGCAAACCACTTATGGAGGTATGTTTTATATATTTTTTTCTAGGATTCTTTATTATTATTAATGACATGGTTTTCACTTTTATTTCAAACATCTATAAGTAAAAAAATCCTTCATCTGGACAGCATCTGGTAGTGAACCAAGGATGCTGGCCGAATTTCCCATAATGAGTTACAATTTATGTTGTAATCATACTCTGTTCTGTAGGCTCTTTATTACCCTGTATAATAAATCATCATCATAGGGTGGCGTCATCGTGAACGATGGTAGCCAGACAGTGGAGGAATGACTCAGCACTTCTACCACTGTCTTTACAAGGAGGCTAATAATTGACAAGGGCCCCCAGAACCAAGCCAATGCTGGTCTACTCCCTGTTTATAGTCCCCCAACCAGACTGCTGGTCTACTCTCTGTTTATAATCCCCCAGCCAGACTGCTGGTCTACTCTCTGTTTATAGTCTCCCAGCCAGATACCAATTGGAAAAAAATTCCCATGCTCTTGTAAAGTGAAAAGGATAAAACGACAAACTCTGATTGACATGGTTCTGGGGGCCCTTGTCAATTATCAGCCCCCACTAAAAATTCAATAACGGAGCATAATGCTGCACTATTGAATTTGGCAACCGTCGAAATCAACGAAGCCACACAATGATGATGATGAGGTTCCTTGGGCGAGGTTAATGCTTAGTTAAAGCATTTTCTCAGAGTCTTACTATTATGTGGTCACGTACTCAAATAAACGAGCAAAAAAATGTTACAGTATCACACAAATCCAAAAGGAGTCATACACATTACACTCCTAGTATATTACGATTATTCTCATAAATTATACCAAGCAAACTGAATCGGTGGGTATTCATGGTTTTTATGTAACAAGTTCTCTTTTTTTTTTACCTAAAAGGAACAATTGTCAAGTCCCGGTCTCATCTTCACACGTAGGTACATCCTTGTGAGGAGTCCTTACTAGGAGAAGGCATTTCGGACGAGGTAAGTAACTCATGCATTTTTATGTTGGCACGTTTCTGATGATAGAAAAGGGAAGACGAGTGAGGGCCAGACTCATAAATCTCAAGAGAAGAGATTATTCAGATTGATCAGGGACGTTTGAGGTCCCTTTATGCCTCTGTAGGTACTCTCTAACAATAATATAAATTCCAACATATTCTGCCCTGATCTCCTGAGTCAGGTGTCATTAAGAGTAAAACTACTCGACAAACACGGCAAAAAACACTGTTTCAGATTTCTACTTTCAAGACAAATACTGATAAATACTCAGCATTACATCGCTGTAAATACCTATCCCCCAAAAAACCCTACGTGTAAAAATAGTCGTCAAGTGTTGGAATGATTAAAAAGAACTGATATCAAAAACGTCAATTTTCTATGTACTGAAGGAATTATTTTTTACGTAATAAGTCTCTTGATAATTCAACCAAAATAATAGCCTCACAACAACAATACACCTTTGAGCAAACTTCGATTTGGTAATTTGAGAATTTAACCAAAAAATAGCTACACAACAAAACAATGCTCTTGTAAGAACAATGTTGCATAATTACAGAACCATTGTTCTTACAAGAGCATTGTTTTGTTGTGTGGCTATTTTTTGGTTAAATTCTCAAATTACCAAATCGAAGTTTGCTCAAAGGTGTATTGTTGTTGTGAGGCTATTATTTTGGTTGAATTATCAAGAGACTTATTACGTGAAAAATAATTCCTTCAGTACATAGAAAATTGACGTTTTTGATATCAGTTCTTTTTAATCATTCCAACACTTGACGACTATTTTTACACGTAGGGTTTTTTGGGGGATATCACTACTTTTTGATTTAGATGAAATCCTCTGATAGATGAAATAAAAAGTAATCAACAGATAAAAGAAAAAAGACTTTTATTTTAAGGTTGTTGTGATACGCAGTAATATTATAAGACTATCATATAAAATGTTGGATAATTTATATTGAACTAGTGCCGTTCTTGAGATACAGGGTCTGACGTCCTGCCTAATATCCATATATTTTGACGTATAACTTGTGAACCGTAAATTCCAGAAAAATGAAGTCTGTTGATAATAACTCCTTGTGGTAAAACCTTTCGAACCGGTTAAAACTTGATTTGTTTTTTTCGATACTTTTTTTTTTTTGTTCGTCCGGCTGCCGGACGATACCAACCAGAAACTAACATCAACAGTGTATGTCGAGTTATAAATTGTTTGACAGGTCTTGCCATAAGGAGTTCTTATCGACAAATTTCATTTTTCTATAATTTACGGTTAACAAGTTATACGTCACAATATATGGATACGCAGGACGTCCGACCCTGTATCTCAAGAATGGCAAGTCGTAACTCACTGAAATTTGTTGTAATGAAATTCTCTTAATGACATCTTTAGACAATATTCCACAAGACACACCATTCTATTTAAGATTTTGAAGTTGGTCCATTTCCAGCCTCACTGGGGCTGTGTAGATATACGGGTTTTAGCGTTTTTTGATATTTTGAGTCGTTTTCGAGAAACCCAGGCTTTAGCGAGACTTTATGGATGCCCTGTATTTGTAGGTAGTTATTTGTAAATTTTGAATGAGATCTACGTAATTTACGATTCAAAATACAAAAGTATTGATCCAAATAAATGCTTTATTTAGACTGTCAGTGGCCACTTGGCCAGCCTCCGTGGCATAATGGTTGTAACTACTGCCCGTAGTCCAGACATTTCGAGTTCCATTACCGGTTGTTGCAGACTTTTCTAATATTTTTTTCCCCTCTAAACACGTGAGTCTGGAATCACAGCCCTCCAGGCTGGGTGAGGTAAATGTAGGTAGCTGGAACGATTCCCAGCGAATGGAGGGTAAAACCCTCCCCTGACTAGTTCAAATCAGGACGTTAAAACCAAAATTTGTAAGGGATACCTTCCTGTGCGCTCGTGTTGACCCAGCACCTAATTGGGAAGTATTGTGTCACTTCTCGCCCATCAGAGGGGAGGCATACTACGGGATGGGCAGGCTACAACACAGACCACAAGCGTCTACAGTAGCTCCTGTTTCATGGCTACGAAATAAAAAAAGCTGTGAAACACTCATAAAAAAAATAATAAAAAAATAAAAAAAATACAATCAACTGGTCACAATCGTTTTAAATGAGGTTGGTGTGATAAATGGTGCTTCTTTTGTGGGACTTAAACCAGTTAATAATAATGAAGAAAAAAACATACCTATTTAATCTTAAAATCCATTAACAATAATTCATTAATAATCAACTAGTGTTTTAACCATGTATTGAAAAATTAGTAATGAACTCGTTAAAAAATGGACAATTCTGTTTCGTGGTTTTGTTTACAATACAATTTTAATTATATTATGTACCTACGTACATGACCAATTCGATCTTGGTAAAATAAAGAGAGAAAATGAAAGTGCCGAGTATTATTATGTGTTCAGAAATGTTGACCCATATATTTGCCTTACTTCGAGTTGCTAAACATGGTGTCATTTCAGCATAATCGGTAGATATAAACAGAAGAAGTGAGAAATTGTACTAGATATACATTTAATAATTATGAATTAATAGGCTAGCATATATCCATGGAATATACCCTGAAAATTTCAGCTCGATCGGACAAAAATGCAACTTATATCACGTTTCATACACATAGGTAGATGGATAATTAGATTGTGACAAATAAATTAATGTTGATCGAGTTAAACCATACTCACTTCGTTCGAAATTAAACGGTCATAGGAGGTTGACTCAAACTAGCAACTACTGTTTTTTTTTTTCTCACGAGAATACCGGACATCCAAAGTACAGAGTAAAAAAAAATCTACCTAGCCGGGATTCGAACCCAGGTCACCTTGCAAACTTTGTAATTTACCTACACCAGTCGACGACCACCACAGAGACTCTGCTCAATACATAATATTTCATTATATTTATCATTTGATCTGCAAATCAATATTTTTGCTTCTTACTGGCCAATATTTTATACACTGCTCATAATAATAATATAGATCTAGTTTACCTCTTGATGTAGAAACCTTTTAATGAATTTATAAAACGTTATTATTCCCACTCTATCAAAGCGGTCTGTTGGCAGCTTGGATGAAGCAAAGATGATTGGGTCCCACCCATATTTTAAGTTCTATGTGCGGCGAAGATTTTTTTGTTACTCTCATTAATCTTAATTCAGTTTTTTCTTTTTGTGTCTCACACTGTCGTTGATTTTTCTAAAATTTTATTTACATCATATTATAATTTTCCGTAATTAGACCTTTAGAAAGAACCTTCAGTCATGCACGTGGGATAACTAGGCGTGACTCCAGGGTTAATTATAGATATTCCTTTAGAGGACTTTAAATACTTTTCTACTTGTTTCAACCATCTGAAATTAAGTGATCTCATTCCCTTTGACTAGACCTTTCTAAAAACACCAGAAATACATCTCTAGGATAACAATAGACGGCTCTGGGCTCCATAATAAGTATTCCTTTCAAAGGCTATAACTCAAGTTCGGTCCAGTGTAATACTTTAATTATATTTTTATATTTTTTCCTATGGTAAGACCTTTCGAAAAATACCACAATCGCAGCTCCAAGATAACCAGGGGCGGCTCTGTGCAACTTTCCGGTTTTATTTTAGAAGGCTATATCTCCTATCCTCTAAAAAATAAATACTTGAAACTATAAAAGGTATGCAGAGATAAAAATTCCCTATTCAAAAACGTACTCATTTGACATGAAAAGGTGTGGTGATTCATGCCAATTTCTCTGAGGCACATTGAAACGTGCTGCAATGAAGCTGTAAAAATACAGAGATCGGTCTACATGTTTGCATAGTTCAAGTTCATACTGACTCTGTACTTACTTTGTTACAATTCTCTCGCGCGGTGTGATGAACCGGTCCCTCTTGCATTGCACTTGATACAAGCTCACGTTGTGTCGCAAAAGTTTGGGCGATCGCCTCCTGACTCTACTCTTCGTCCGCAGTTTCAGCTGGAGCTTTACAGGACTCTGAGAGTTGTCCGATGTTCTGAGTGATGCGACAGAAAATTCCGCGGTAATTGGCCGCCGCTTGTGGGTTTTCCCGTTGGCACGACTCGCTTTGGGGAAAATTTCCCCACAAAGGCGGGGGTTCAGTTTTACTTTTCGAGTGCGCTTTTTTTTCGGGTTTCCTTCGCCTGGTGAGTCTATGGAAGCGCTTTTTTTGCTTTTTTTCTCTAGATCGTCGTCTGAGAGGTCCGTCTGTACGGCTGCTGATGTTGTTGACTTTCGGGAACAAGCCGCGCTCATTATGAACTTGCCATCGCCCTCTTCAGTGCGAGGCCTAGTCACATCCCCACACATCGCGTCGGCTCGGACATCCACTTTGTCCTCCTCTTCTTTTTCCTCAAGGTCAACCTCAGTTTTGTTGTCCGAACTTTTCCAGTCCAGATTGTTTGTCTCTGTCTTGCTCGATCCTTCATCTTCGCTCGCCTCAGTGTCATCATTTCTTGATTTTCTTTCATCGCTCACCTGAACTTTATCATATCTTGATTTTATTTCATCGCTCACCTGAACGTTATCAAATCTTGATTTTCTTTCATCGCTCATCTGAACGTTATCATATCTTGATTTTCTTGACTTTACAACTCGTCCATTTTGATTTTGCAAGCCACTGTCTCTTTTGTTTACACTCTTATTCGATTCTTCTGTACTGTCCGCAGCCCACTCGTGGTTGGGCTTGTTTTTGCCACAAAACAAAATTTGTTGATCGTTGTTGTGCTTGCTGGGTCTCTCCTGATGGATCCTATCTCTATCGTTGCTATCCTCACTGTTGTCATTGACAGCATCATTATCCGTATCCTCGCTATCAGATTCAGACACGGTGCAGTTGTCAAGACCATCGTCTTTCTTATCATATTTTTCTTCCAATGAGTCTCTACGAAGCTCTATCATGTCCACTTCTTCTTCCTCCCTCCAGTCATCCTGACAGTTTCGTTTCGAATATTTCTCAAACTTTTGGTACACTTCATGTTCAGATTCCGAGGAACAAAATTGACTTCTGTCCGAATGATCTTCAGAGGAGCATCCACATTCACTGGAGGAATGTCCAATGTTGCAAGAGGATGAAGAATGAATTCGCTCAACTTCGTTGGAACTTGCTCGAGTATAAGGTCGTCTGTACGCAAACTCCTTTCTGTTCAAGCATGCGTTACTTGCAAACGAGTTCGTACTCTGAAATTTACCTCTCATAGAGACTTCACTCGCGAGGACATTGTCATCCAAGTTCCGTCTCAAGCGTCTTCGTCTGGCGGAGTGGGCATGATGGAATGGCTTCACCGGAAGTCGCACCGAGGTCGGTTCAGACGAGAAAGATTTCCTGTAGCTGGAGAGGAAAGGCGACGGGTTGTAGGCGCTTCGAACCGACGCACTGGCGTTGGGGAGGTAAGATGACGCTCGATAACCCGACCGAAGAATTCTGGACGATCGACACCTCACGTCTTGTGGGCTTTGCATACTTATTCCATGCGTCCAGTGATTGGACGGTGCTATCGGAGTGTTTTTGTAGAATTGTACTGGAAATTTTGAAACAACTTTGGAAAAATTTTGATAATCGGGAAATTGGTGAGAAAATATTCTTCCCGGTTGTGTCGAAATTGTAGATGTGTTTTCGGTTTTCAGCCACGGGATTTCCAGCTGGCCATCATGAAGTAAAGTGACTCTTCAGGTTATTTTGATGGATTTCTGCTTGTAAAAATATTCGCCCTATCTAAAAATTCCTAGTTTTGAACGATCAAGTTCAGCTGATTGGGATTTCTGGTAATCCTATTTTTACAGGTAAAAAAATTCGCTCATAGGGAGCGCACGATTAGCTTTGTGTTACTGAGATGGAGATACTGAGAAAAATTACATGCACAGGGGGTGGGATACCTTTCACCTACTAGCTACATGATTTCGTTACTAGTTACATGATTTCGTTACTAGCTACATGATTTCGTTACTAGCTACATGATTTCGTTACTAGCTATATGATTTCGTTAACTAGCTACATGATTTCGTTAACTAGCTACATGATTTCGTTAACTAGCTACATGATTTCGTTAACTAGCTACATGATTTCGTTACTAGCTACATGATTTCGTTAACTAGCTACATGATTTCGTTACTAGCTACATGATTTCGTTACTAGCTACATGATTTCGTTAACTAGCTACATGATTTCGTTACTAGCTACATGATTTCGTTACTAGCTACATGATTTCGTTAACTAGCTACATAATTTCGTTAACTAGCTACATGATTTCGTTACTAGCTACATGATTTCGTTACTAGCTACATGATTTCGTTAACTAGCTACATGATTTCGTTACTAGCTACATGATTTCGTTACTAGCTACATGATTTCGTTAACTAGCTACATGATTTCGTTACTAGCTACATGATTTCGTTACTAGCTACATGATTTCGTTACTAGCTACATGATTTTGTTAACTAGCTACATGATTTCTTTAATCATCTAGCTACAACGAAATCATGTAGCTAGTAACAAAATCATGTAGCTAGTTAACGAAATCATGAAGTTAAATGATTTCGTTGTACTTGCAAACTGAAGACGGTCAAATTTTCTATTTTTATTGACACTTTATATTATATTCTTACCAATAATAATAAAAGAACATTAACTTCGTACCTAATTGCTTTACATACTAGGCAATCAAACGAAAACAAGGTGTCCCCAAAGTGTCCCACAAGTGTCCCCAAGGTGTCTCACACAGTGTGCCTCAGGGCCCCGGAATTGGGATGACTTTACGAGACGCACGCGTCGCCCGCCTTACAGACGACGCTAGACGCTTAGGCAG
Organism: Bactericera cockerelli; assembly: GCA_024516035.1. NCBI lineage: Eukaryota > Metazoa > Arthropoda > Insecta > Hemiptera > Triozidae > Bactericera > Bactericera cockerelli. The sequence goes on along the minus strand of CM044965.1, from coordinate 7,225,151 downwards.
CACTTTTACAAACAACTGTGACTAAAATCTGATAGCATTTTTTTTTTTTTTTTTTTTGTCAGCTCTAGGGTTCAAACATAGGATTTTCCCCTTGGCATGCGATTATTTTACCCGGGAGCTAATCAAGCGCTCTAATTATTGAGGTACTAATTGAGGGTGATGGTCTTTCCTTATGAAGATGGAGCAGGAATGTCTGTTGAAAACTTAACATCTTGTAGTTTTACTACTAAAATACTTGTAATTTTATTCCAATAATATAGACTTACCTCATTATTAGTTATGTATCTAAAAGAAAAACAGTATAAATACAATACTTTCCTTATAATAAGATAAGGAAAATGATGGGTAAAAAAGATGAGTATTGCAAATTGACACGATAGAGAAAACAAGAGTGCACTTATACTTAGCATAAAAAAATAGTTTAATTTTAATGTCAGTAACATTAAAATCAAATTATTTTTTACTGACTGAATTTACCTGTGACGTTAAAAAGACGTTATTTTTAATTTCTAAAGAAAAATCGTATAAAAATTGGCGTCTCCAACAGTTTTTAATTTTTTAGTCAAGTTTTTTAGTCCATATTCAACCAGGAATTTTATTAGACTGGTGTGGAAAAAGTGGATTTTTTACCGTGACTTCCTGTTCTTCCTATTGGAGACTTTCTACCATGTCTGGGAATTTTGGAATTTATTTTCTGACCGTGACTTGCCTCGTGGGTTTCACGACTGGACAAGAGGTGAACCAAAGAGCGACAAGACAAGACGTGGAATACGCGGCTGACGCGCTCGCCAAACAGGTGAGAAGGGGAAAAGTTTGTTAAAAAAATACTAATAACTAAAATACTAATAACTAAATAAAAAAGAAGGGTTGGGTGGAAGAGATTGCCATAGGCAATAACCCCGCCCTTTAGTTAGGACATATGTATATATTTTTTTTTTTTTTTCTTGTTTATATTATTAATACTGTCAATTTTATATTTAATTTTTACCATTGTTTGTCTGTATATATGTTCTGCTAATAAAGAGTTTCTAAATAAATAAATAAAATAAAACCGACCTCAGTAGCTTGATCCATAAGGCGGCGGACTTGTACCCTGGAGATCGGTGTTTCAAGTCCCGGTTTCAGCGTAGATTTAGTAAAGCGAGTTTGGAGTAGTTGTGATATCACGAAAGTGATTAACACAAATATGATAAATTACTAAAACACTAATTGAGAGCACCGTTTTTTTTTTTTTTTTTTTTAACGTCCCTTTCAACAGCATGGTCATATTGGTCGTATCCGACGAGCGACGGGGGTTTTACCCTTCATTCGCTGGAAGTTCACAAACCTGCTACTAACATTGACCTCCCCAGCCCGGGTTGGGCCGGAATAGCCATCATCACAAAGCCTTCACCTCGCTGGACGTTGCTTGACTTTGGTGATTCTACGAGAACCGGTGCTTTCAATCGTCCCTGCACCAAAATTTTGATGCTGCGTCCTCAGACCTCAACACTTTTCTCCTATGATTTATCAAATTTTACGTCTCTAACTTACACCGTTCTTGAGATATTTTGTTGACAAACATACAGGCATTAAAGACTCACAGACTTACTTTTCTTTAAGCTGACCGTAAAAACGACAGAGAAATTTGCATAAATATTACGATCAAATTTTACAAAACGCGCACTTTTGATTACACTGATGTGACTCTGAAGTCTAAAAAATCTGGTACTTCTAGGATCATGTGATGAGGAACACATAGTTTGGTGAATCATGAATCATGACTTAACTACAAAAGGATTTCTTGGAAAAACAGTTTGAAAAAAAAATCCCTTGACCTGAATAGCAGGGTCGTCCAAACTAAGAACTGCGGTTCTCTGGGAAACCGTCCTTTTCGGAGAATCGCAAAGAGATCTCGAAAAATTTACCATAAGAATGGTCTTTCGGATCCCAGATTAACTTTTTTAATAATTTCATGGATCAATTTTGAAGACATTGCAATGACATTATCAAAAAGTGACCGATTACAATATTCTCTATGCCTGATAGTCATAGAAAGTAAAAAATGACCTGCGACGCTTTCAAAACAAATTTAGTTAAAAATCAGTATAATTCTCGTACCATTAAAAAGGTTTTCTCAGGCGCTTTCAAATTGTCCTCCGATTCTTAGGAACTGGCCAACGCGTTGCAAAGTTTCAAAAAATATCACCCACGGTCCCTTTGCGGTTACTTATGTACATATAATATATATGTTCCTGGAACTTCAGAGCTTTCAAAATGTCAAAATGAATGATGGTCTGCTTTCTTGACATCTTACATTATGACCTTTGAAAATCGCCCGTGCCGGGTCTGTTTTAGAATGTATTTTGTATAATTTTTCCCGACATTTCATGGTGCCGTTATGAATAAAGGCAATCTAGGTGCTTTTGGATACTATTTTGTGTCAAACTTAAGGGTCTTTTGAAAGTGTTTTAGAACGCTTTATGAAGGATTCCTACTGTTATTATCTGACCTGGTTGCAGGGTTTTCCATGAAACCCTTAGTGACACAACGGAGGCCTATACCCTAGACCCAAGGGTAGAGCGACCACAACGGAGTCCCGAAAATTGTCTATATCAAGCTGTAGGTACCAGGGTCTGGGGTGTAGGGTATAGGCCCAGGGTTCTCGTTGTGGCCTACTTACAATTAACACTACGACCTAATTACTAATTAGATATTGTGACTTGTTGATTCTATTTTTTGTTTTTAACGTCCCGTTAAAACCAAAAAATTGAGATAAATAGTCAGAACGGGGGTTTTACCCTCCATTCGCTGGGAATCGTACCAGCTACCCACATTAACCTCACCCAGCCTGTTTAGGGCCGGAAATGCCACCAGCCTCACGTGTTTGGAGGAAACAGAATTTTCTTCAAAAAGTCTGCCCCAACCGGGGATCGAACTCGGGATCTCTGTACTACGGGCAGTAGTCACAACCATTACGCCACGGAGGCTAGAAGGATTCGCACTAACAACTTGTAAAATTTACCTACGGCACTATTTCAGTATCTTGGTTTTTACTTTCCTTTTTTTCTTTTGAACAAAAAATACCTAACGAAATACCTACCGTCCTACAAGCATGTTACTAGGTGATTTTTAATGAAACTAATTTCCTCGAAATTTTGGCCATCACCTCTGTAATGCGACTTGCAGACTGTTAACCTTATTTTATTAACTAAGACTAATAAAATCAACAATGCCTGAGACCTACATACTAGGTTTAATCTGTGCATAATGGTTGATATTTCTTTCAAACCGTTATTAGTAGGTATTGTAATATCATTACATGATCGCAGGGATCCGTTGGTTCAAATCCCACCCAGTGCATGAATTTTTAATCATTCATTTGATTTTGTAACCACATAATAATAAGACTCTGATGGTTAGGTGATAGAAAATGCTTTGAGCATTAACCTCGCCTGGTGGTTACCTTCCACTAAAGAGTGTTATTATTTATAGAACCCCCGTCGTGATATGACCATGCAGTTGAAAGCGACTTTCAATCCAAATTTAAAATAAATAAATACTCATCATCATCATCATAGGGTGGCGTCATCGTGAGCGATCTTAGCCAGACAGTGGAGGAATGACTCAGCACTTCTACCACTGTCTTTACAAGGAGGCTAATAATTGACAAGGGCCCCCAGAACCAAGCCAATGTTGGTCTACTCCCTCTTTATAGTCCCCCAGCCAAACTGCTGGTCTAATCAATGTTTATAGTCCCCTAGCCAGACTGCTGGTGTAATCAATGTTTATAGTCCCCCAGCCAGACTGCTGGTCTACTCAATGTTTATAGTCCCCCAGCGAGACTGCTGGTCTACTCCCTGTTTATAGTCCCCCAGCCAGACCAGCCAAATAAATACTACTTATAACAAAATCTCTCTGTGTTTGCCGACAGTTCACCTACTTCTACTTCACCTCCATAGAGCCACCCAACAAGTTCGAAGTGAAGCGCATAAACGGTGTCAAAGTTACGCCCTTCCATAAGGGCCGCTCGATGCCTTTCAAAATCTACACCATCTCTGTGCTGCTAGCGACGAAGTTCGCATACACAACGAGTGAGATCACTCATCCTCCCATGTTCCTCACTTGTAAGAGCGCCCGCATCAAGGAGACCGCTGATGGGTACTATAGCATCCTCTCAGCGTCGTGCATTGAGAAGTACTCTTAGGAGCGACCCACTACTTCAGCGTCCCTTACTGAGCAATAGAATTAGTAGCGACCCAACATCTCTTCAGCATCCCTCACTGAGAAATAGACTTAGTAGCAACCCAATACTTCAGCGTCAACCACTGAGCAATAGAATTATTAGCGACCCAATACTTAAGCGTCCCTCACTTAGTAGCGACCCTACATCCGCTCAGCGTCCTTCACTTAGCAATAGACTTAATAGCGACCCAACGTCTTCTTTGTAAATATTTACGCATGAAATACATAAGACCTGTTTGAATGCTGCAGAAAGGGACTTTTTATTCAGTCTTACCTCGTAAGTTTATAGTATATTATATTCTATTCTTCTGAGCGTTCCCCACAGATAAAGACTTAGTAGCGACCCAACATCTTTTCAGCATCCTTCACTGAGCAATAGACTTAGTAGCAACCCAACATCCACTCAGCGTCCCCCACTTAGCAATACTAGCAAAAGACTTAGTAGTGACCCAACATCTTCTCAGCATCCTTCACTGAGCAATAGACTTAATAGCGACCCAATATCCGCTCAGCGTCCAACACTGAGCAATACTAGCAAAAGACTTAGTAGTGATCCAACATCTTCTCAGCATCCTTCACTGAGCAATAGACTTAATAGCGACCCAACGTCTTCTTTGTAAATATTTACCCATGAAATACATATTACATAAGAAGACCTTTTTGAATGCTGGAGTAAAGGGACTTTTTATTCAGTCTTACCTCGTAAGTTTATAGTATATTATATTCTATTCTACTGAGCGTTCCCCACTGAGAAAGACTTAGGGCGGAATTAATAGACAACATCAATAACTTAAGTCCTTGCTAAGTGTCGGTTTTCTCTATCTTACACAGTACGCAATCCGTGACTTAGCGCCACAGAGGTATTACAAAAACGTCTATTAATTACGCCCTTAGAAGCGACCCAAAATCTTAGGATCCCTCACTGAGGAATAGAATTAGTAGCGACCCAACATCTTCTCAGCATCCCTCACTGAGCAATAGAATTAGTAGCGACCCAACATCTTCTCAGCATCTCACTGAGCAATAGAATTAGTAGCGACAAAACAACTTCTCAGCGTCCACAACTGAGCAATAGATTTAGTAGCGATCCTGTTATACACAATGTTGCCCTTACTATTGACTATCGATTGGTTGAAATGTTTTTATTTTATTTTATTTTTTAAGATTATTAGGTGTTTCACAGCCTTTTTCAATCCGTAGCCATGAAACAGCTGTAGATGCTTGTGGTCTGTGTTGTAGCTTACCCATCACGTAGTATGTTCGTATGCCTATTGTTTAACAAAATATATATAATTATTTAATACTTCTAGAACAGTTAAGCTGTATTTCATGAATATTTAGTATTATCTTCAAAAGTTTAAAAGGCATCTTCTGACTTTTTATGCGTATGATTTTTTATACAAGCAAAAATAATTTTCGCAACCTTACAACGTTTGCAATGCTGTGTTTTTTTCATAAAATATTTTACTAAACTTGACTACACATGCTTCATAGTTTTAGCTGGGAAAACATGGACATGATCATAATAATATCATCATGTTTGAAAAATTAATTTGGTTCTCCATTTTTATCAAACTGTTTGCACAAATGGCTGTATGTCTGTCTGCATCGAATGATCTTTCCCTACATGTGTGGATTTTTCTAATCAAGTCAGTATTGGAAAACAATTTGTTCATTGTGCACATTGAAACACCAGTGATAACTGGTCTCCTTTGGAATCTAAATACTCTGTAGCAAATAATAATAATTGCAACTTTCCTGTTGCTAGATAAGGTTTATCTAGCTTTACTTGGGGGTGCGGCTCCTGTTTTTGACTTATCCGCTTGAAATCTAAATACTAAAGGCTTTAAACATGTTAGGTAAGCCACTTTGGGTGCTTGTTCTTCTACCTGTGACCACTGTTTTGTGTAATACTGAACTTCAGTTGGAAACCGTGGTAACCCAGTTGATCGTCAAGGACAACTCTCCCCTCTGTCTGAGCTTTGAGTACTACGAGCTGGATCAGGTGTTCATCATCCAGCAACACGTGGACACGGTTTCGGTCGAGTTCTACGAAGTTTACGTCCGCTTCACTGCCGTCGCCACTTGCAAACCCGACGGCCCAAGCAGCTGTGAGGACCAAATGCGTCTATGCAGCGCCCAATTCAACTTGAACGGTTCCGACGTGAACGATGACGTGTGCACGTGTGATGCGTTTCCAGATCTTTCGTTTGACCTTGAACCCAGTGATGACAGCAATGGTGCAAAAAAAGAGAAGCCAAAAGCTGTCCCGCAAAGACAAGACCAAGTGGAAAGTCACAAAGTTCGTCCGGATCAAAGAAATGGAAAACTTAATGATGACCGAACTAAAAATGTGAAGGACGAGATCAGAAATTCTGACGTTCATGAACAAGAACCAACTTTGAGACCTCTTAAAGATCATCAACGAATTGAAAACCATGATGTGAACTCAGATAGACTGAAAGAAATGGGATCTCTACCAAAAGGTAGCCCTCGCACAGTGGGAGTTCAACATTATACGCCAACCCTATCTGAGACGGACCCATCAGATAACGCTAAAAAAGATGTCCTAACAGAAGATAATGATGAATTTATTTCGACAAAGCAAAAGAATAAGGTGGATAGTCCGAAAGATAAAAAGACTTTGGACAATGATGATGATTCAGAATTAGAGGAACTATTGGCACTGCTGATAAAAAGAAAAGAAGAAGAAGCTTCTGCCAAGAATGCTCAAACTTCGGCGAATGTCGACGTGTCTCTGAACAGCATTGACTTACTCATGTTCATTCAGAATGCAGTTGAAGCTGTGAACAACGCCAGTGACGGCAACCTAAGTCTGACTCTCTCCAAAATCCTAAACATAAATCACACAAAAGCAGACGGTGCTTACTTCTTACAAGTGGAATGCAACCAGCTCAATGGATTCTCACAGAGATGCAACATAAGTTGCGAGACTCAATCCAACAAGAAAGTGCGTCTTTTGAGCTACGCCTGTTCACCATCACAAGTCCTTCCAAATCATCTTGATCACAAAAAGAACCGCGTCCAAAACCCAAAAAATCCGCCTCTTCAGTACCAGCTGATCGCCCAATATGCCATGATTCAAATGGACGAAATCGACGCCGACGACTACAGAAGAGTTGTTCTCCAAGTGACGAGCGTGGGGGAGCAGATAACGGTGGACGGAAGCGGTGTGCAGTACTCCTTGTCGGTCATCATGGTGTCCACGGCTTGCGAGGAGACGAGGCGTCTGGGACAGGACTCCCAGGGTTGTCTGGGGGAGGTGGTTTCTCCGGAGCAACTCTGCAACGTAGACTGTGTGAGGTCTTGTACGTCCGACCAACCACCGCAGCTTGTGAGCTCCCAGTGTGGTCCTGTTCCTGAATCTTCTGGAAAGTCGTTGAAAAGAAGAGGCTTTATGGGTTGATGCCGCAAGAGTATTATCTATATTAAATATTGAAGGAATTCTACATACATTTGAAAACTTTATCTATTTATTAAATATAATTTTAATATTACCTATATTTCAAAAATTTCAACATTATATTTATATGTATGTATTAATATATTTTTTTCACAGTTACTATCTTTTCGATTAGTCAATTCCATCTTCAAACATCAAAAATGACTCTCTGCCATCTTCTTCTGTCTAGCAGCGCGTTGAACAATAATCAACATATGCTTTTTTACAATCAGGCGTTTAAAATCACCAATATATTTGTCCTTTTCACCGTCAAATGTGATTGAATAGTTTTTTTCCAATCTACAGAATACCGTTTTCTGCTGTACTACCACCATAGTTCCGGAGTCAAGAAAGAGCGTCGAGGTTTGACTAGGTTGAGCCGTCAGAAATGGTGCCACAGAAAGACGAAATACCATGACGGCAACTCCAACATAATATTATGCTTCACGAAATATTTGTGGAAATCAGCAAAAGAGTTTCTTCATAAAAAAAACTGTAAGATGTTACACAATACTCATGTTTAGCAAAAACTTGCATTACCATATAATTATGTCTTCTTATATCTTCTTTGAATGATAAAAATATTCTTCCGGGAGCGATTGCCTTCGGTGTATTTTATTCAGGTCTACTTCGACAACCCCGAATTTGAATTCGTCAAATAGATCATGGAATGTTGTGACATATCAAATCCAATGATTTTGAGGTGCTGTACTAGGTATACGAATTCGACATTAACTTTTAGGTAGATGTTACCATTGAGTCACTATTGGCGTACTTTAACTTCTTTTCGAGTGACGAGAAAAGTCGTGTGATGTTACATCACTTTATTTTAGATAATTTCAAGTTTATAATAATATTCAAACACAAATGAATGTTTATTCATTGTTAAAAAAGAAGATATATTTCACAGCCTCACCCAGCGTGATTAGTGGATTCAACCGCAAGACTTAGACGGCCAAAAAGTATATTTATTTTTTTGGGGGTTTAACGTCGCTTTTAATTGCATGGTCATATCACAACGGGTGTATTACCCTCTTTTCATAGAAAACTCTCAAAACTGCTCCCCACATTAACTTCATTAACATTAACCGGAATGTCCGCATCACAAAGTCTTCACCTCGCTGGATGTTACTTAACTTCGGTGATCCTACGAGAATGCGCCATCGACGCTGGCAAAAAATAGTTTAATTGGAAGTAATTTTTTATACCTATAGAGTATAGATAATGGACAAAAACATTTGATTGCTGTTATCAGTGGCGTAGCCAGGGGGGGGGGTGTCTGGGGACAAAATTTACAAGAAACCCCAGCAAAGATGGAGTATACGTTAGGCGAGATTTCTGAACCCCCCTCAACCCCCCCCCTCCCCCCCCGAAATCCCTCAAAACCCCCCGAAATGTAGGTCTAGCCACGCCACTGGCTCTTATAAAGATGGTTAACAGAAAAATAATAGATAAATATATATATTATGCAGAACATGGTTACATTAGTTTTAATATAAATTCGGTTGCAACTGTTTGGTCCCAAAGTCTCAATATATGGGAATATGGAGCTTATTATTATTTATTTTCAAAAAACATTCCACTACATACATGAAGTATAATGAAATCCTAGAATGAAAAATACACTGAGCAACATAATATTCCTAGCCATTATTGTATTTTTTTGAGAGGTTATTTTTGTGATAGGTATAATAATTTTAATAGTTTTGAAAATTGAAAAAAAAATCAATGTGTTCTGTTAATCTTTTTGTCAGAGTCCTTAAGGACTTTTGATAGATGAATGGTAGTGTGGCCAAACAATTTTTTTTTTTTAAAAGGTTCTAATATGCGACAGGAAATAATAATATGCTGAATTGTGATTGGTTAATAATAATATCTCTTTATTGACAAGAATAATATTGACAAAGGGCGTGATTAAGCCTGAGGCAATCTCTGCCATCAAACCCATTGGTTGGAATATGCGCTTGTGAAATAGACAAAACTGAAATCTGAAGTCTTCAACCGTTTCCTCAGTGGCTGTTAGAATTATTGCGGTCGCAATTCAAGCTCGTGATGTTGTAGGCAGGCTTGACCTGCGGGAGGTTGTGCAACACACCGACCCGGCATGTGTTGAAATCAGGGTCAGAAACATTCTTCGGGCCGGCCAAAGGACAGTTGGTCTTGGTAGAGGCTTTTGGACATTCGGTTTGGGTCACTTGGATAGTGAAGTTGTAGAGAGTCCCTGCCACGACCTTTGGAGAGAAAAAAAAACAAAAGTTTGATGAGTGCTAAATAAAAGTGTTAAAAAAAAGGGTTTTTAACGTCGCTTTCAATTGCAAGGTCATATCACAACGGGGGTTTGACCCTATATTCGCTTTAAACTCATAATCATAAACCAACTACTCAAATTAACTTCACCCAGCCTGATTGGGGCCGGGTGTAGTCAGCCAGCATCACGAAGGTTCGAATTTGAATGGTCACCCATCCAAGTCCTAGCCTTGCTGGACGTTGCTTGACTGAATCAACTTTCCATTTAATTTTTCCGTTTCTTATAATATTTAATAATACTCTTTATTGTTGTAATTGTACTCATAATTATTGAAATTTTATTCTGTTAAATAAAACCTACCACTTCAGTGGTGAAAATTGTTTCATAATAATAATACTCTTTAGTGGAAGGTAATCACCAGCGTGGAAGGTAAAAGCATATTCAAAACTTTGGTCCTTGAGACAAAGGACAAACGCGCCGGGGAATATTTCAGGCAACGGCTTAGTTTCGCTGTTCAGAGAGGTAATGTTGCCAGGTTGCCTCAGTGCTGAGCACACTGCCTCGGGAAGATGTCCTTGGTGAAGTTTTTTATATATTGTAAAAATATAACGACCAAAGTGAAATTTTCACTGGTAACTTGTAGAATATCACTAGCGAGATTAATACTCAAAGCATTTTCTGCCACCTAACCCTTTTTCTCGTATGACGGGTTATTATTATTTTATTTTTTTTTGGGGGAGAGGAAAAAAAAAAACGCCCAGAAAAAAAGAGGCGAGAACCTTCTCGCCCATCAGAGGGGAGGCATACTACGGGATGGGCAGGATACAACACAGGCCACAAGAGTCTACAGAAGCTCCTGTTTCATGGCTACGAAATAAAAAATGCTGTGAAACACTCATCTTTTTTATTTAATAAAAAATATTAGGTTATCTTTTTTTTATGAAAAAAATAGAAATCGGAGTAAAAAAAAATATACAATATTATTTTTTTACAAAAAGGAACACAATACTTTTGTGATCTAATATTGTAGATTGTAAAGAAATAAATTACTATATAAAAAATACCTCCGAGTTCTAATTTTAGAAAATTGTGAGAAAATGCTGTGAAACACTCATCTTTTTTTATATAATAAAAATATTAGGTTATCTTTTTTTTTCTCAAATATATGAAAAAATAGAAATCGGAGTAAAAAAAATAATAAATATTATTTTTTTACAAAAAGGAACACAATACTTTTGTGATGTAAAAAAATAAATTACTAAATAAAAAAAAAACTTCCGAGTACTAATTTTACAAAATTGTGAGAAACACTCATCTTTTTTATATAATAAAATATATTATGTTTTTTTTTTAAATATATGAAAAAATAGAAATCGGAGTAAAAAAATATTTTTTTTTTTTAATTTACAAACGGAAATCTTACCTGACGGGTGGCTGACACCAAGTTGAGCAGTCCAAGCTTCTTCTCCGAGCAAGAGCCTCCATCCACGAAGTCCAGGGCAAAGTTGAGGGCGGCCTGTGTGTCGTTGTCCAGAGAGGTGGTGTTGATGGGGTCGGGAGCCCCGGGAATACCAGGAGCCACAGCCGGCCCCTGAGCCAAAATTCCTGGAAGGAAATAAAACTCCTCATTGAGAGAGTATAACTCAATTTGTTTTTTCGTTAAAAGCGTTGCAAAGAAATGTTTCAAATCCCTGGAAGGAAATAAAACTCCTCATTGAGAGACCTCATGAAAAAGGTATAACTCAATTTGTTTTTTCGTTAAAAGCGTTGCAAAGAAATGTTTCAATCAGTCCTCATTGAGAGACCTTATGAAAAAGGTATAAAACTCAATTTGTTTTTTCGTTAAAAGCGCTGCAAAGAAATGTTTCAATCAGTCCTCATTGAGAGACCTTATGAAAAAGGTATAACTCAATTTGTTTTTTCGTTAAAAGAAAAGAAAAGTTGCAAAGAAATGTTTCAATCTGTCCGATTTGATCTTATCTCATTCGATTCTAAGCGAAGAAGAGCGGAGCATAAAACGTTGCAAGGTGTTTCAAATTGTACAAAATTGTACGCAGTAGGATCATTAATAATAATAATAATATCACCTTATTTATACTGCCAGATTAGGTCTATTAAGTCCTATTATTACAGTAAGCTCAAGACGAATTATTATGTGGTAAAAATTCCAAATGGGAGGATAACATGTCATGTCCCGGCTTTACCACTGAGCTACCGGGACAGGAAAGGTGTTTTTTTTTTAGCCAGCGTCAACGGGGTGTTGAATGCATCGGTTCTCGTGGGATCACCAAAGATAAGCTACGTCCAGCGAGAAGAAGACTTCGTGATGCTGGTTAGCGTCGAAGGCGTGTTGAATACATCGGTTCTCGTTAGATCAAGATCACCAAATTTAAGCAACGTTCAGCGAGGTGAAGACTTCGTGATGCTGGCATTCCGGCGCAACCCAGGCTGGGTGAAGTTAATGTATAGGTAGCAGGTTTGAGAATTTCCTGCGAATGGAGGGTAACACCCCCGTCGTGATGCAGTTGAAAGCGACATTAGTTCCAAATTAAAAAAAAAAGTTCTTTTTACCCAGTTTCGATGTCACATTGAATACACCAGTTCTCATTCAGTCACTGAAGTTAAGCAACGTCCAGCGAGGTTAGGAATTTGCATTTTCCCCGTGATTGACAAGCCATTTGGAATTTTTGAATATTCTTCCTTGGTGTATTGATTTTTTTCGGTTCCAGGTGCGGTCAGAACAATGTAGTTCAGTCATTCGAAGTCATTCGACGAGCTCATCGCTCTGTAATTTTCATCGCTCTGTAATAATTTGTAATGAAACTAAATTTAAAGTAGTTCAAAGTAACCGAAAAAAAAGTTATTCAAGTGACTAAAGTTATTGAATTGTGACGTAGTTTTTAATTGTGAAAACAAGAAATGACATTACGCTATATTTCGCGAAAAAACGAATTCTCTTTGTTTGAAATTCAAAGCACTAGTGACATCCATAATAAGTATTATAATTACACTAATATATACTACCAGTTGTCATACTAGTACACTGGTAGTCAAGTGCGGTTAACGCGCTAGTCTGGTAATCCAGGTAGTGTAGGGATACGTTGCTTCGAACCCCACAAAGTGCATAAATTTTTCTTCACTAATTTGAGTTTGTGACCACATAATAATAAGACTCTGAGGGTTAGGTGGTAGAAAATGCTTTGAGCATTAACCTCGCCTGGTGGATACCTTCCACTAAAGAGTGTTTGTTATTATTATGAGCATGGAAAATCAACCAAACATCAATTTGTTCATAATCTAAAGCTTTCACCCGGCTTGTACTAAATATAACAAATACCTATAGGTATCTACATCAGTATAACCATTACCATCTATATTAACTGATAAGTGAATGACAGGTGATAAGTGATAATGTATTATAATAATGTTTCTTTCATTCTCGGTGCCCTTCCGGAAGGACGGTTCTTGGGACAAGTTTTTTATACTTAAAAAAATACAACATGAATACTTCTTTTTTAAAAAATATGCTGTGTACGTTTATACTCGTTCTAACGAATTTGCTACGCCTGACATTTTTCAAGTAGAAAAGCAATCTGGCTGTGGGACTATAAACAGGGAGTAGACCAGCAGTCTGGCGGGGGGACTAACAACAGGGAGTTGACCAGCATTGGCTTGGTTCTGGGATTCTGGGGGCCCTTGTCAATTATTAGCCTTGTTGTAAAGACGGTCAAGTGGTAGCAGTGCTGAGTCATTCATCCACTGTCTGGCTACCATCGTTCACGATGACACCACCCTATGATGATGAGTGACTTTTTGTAAGTATTAGAGCCGAATTATAAAACAAGATTAAAATTAACCTACGAGTGGTGTGCTGTATAGAAATTTTCAAACAATCGAATTGATTGGCACCTAATAAAAATAAATATTTTAGATTTTCTTTCAACACCACACCACTCTATTAACTTTTCTTTTTTTGCACCACTAACGAGGATAAGCCAGACCCTAACTTAATTTGAAGTTTCAACCAATCAGAGAGAACTATGGCCCGACTTGAGGGACAGAGTCTGGCTTGTCTTAACTTTAATCCTGCTTTATAATTCGGACCTTGGTTGTGATACCCTGAAGTAATGCGAAAGCGGTTTTGGGGCACAAATACCTTTTTTTATTTTTATTTCAAGTTGTGATTTCAGAAATTAAAGTACTAGGTGCGCTAGTCTGGTAATCCATTTAGCGCAGGGGTCCATTGGTTATAATCCCACCCAGTACAGTGCATGGATTTTTCCTCATTTATTTGAGTTTGTAACCACATAATAATAAGACTCTGAGGGTTAGGTGGTAGAAAATGCTTTGATCATTGACGTCGTCTGGTGGTTAGTGGTTCCTCTAAAGAATTTTTTTTATTATAATAAAATTAATTATTATAGAACGAGAGGAGAGAGAGAGAGAGGGAGAGTTGAGAGAGAAACTTGGATGGAAAAGTGGGCGAATGAAGAATCGAGAGGACAGTGGACAAAGAGATTAATAAGGGACGTGAGTGCGTGGCTTGAGAGGAAACATGGTAACTTGACTTATCACCTGAGTCAATTTTTGACCGGCCATGGTAATTTTCAATTTTATTTAAAGAGAATGGGAAAAGTGAGAACAGAGAAGTGTAGGTACTGTGATGCGAATAGAGATGATGCTGCTCACACCTTTTTTGTGTGTGAGAAGTTTAAGGTCCAGAGAGAGCAGTGTGATACAAAGTTAGGGAGAATGTTAAGTGTAGAGAATATAATAGAGGAAATGTTAACGAGTAAAGAGAATTGGGAGTGTATAGAGAGAATGGTGAGAGAGATAATAGTTATAAAAGAGAGAGATGGAAGGGCACTACAACAAAATCAGTAGGTGCCCTACAGCGCCGCACTTGAAGTAATGATATTTTTCGGTTCCAAGTGCGGTTAGCTTTTAGAGAAGGTGGGTTTTTAGTGGGTGGAAATCCCACACCCCAGGATCTGGGTGTCTTTGAAAGATTTTTTCCTGCCTTCCATTATATAAAAAAAAATATTATTATAAAAGTAAAAGGTTGCTTACCCTCCTGCATTTCGGTGAGTGACAGGAATAAAAACACAAAAAGTCCAGCTGGTACTTTCCACATGATGTGTGTCAACTTTTGTACAGGAAGCTGTAAGGGCTAAAATTAGGAATCTAATAGATTATGAACCAAAAAAAAAAATACTTTCTATACCCTATAGGTAATCGAAAGTAAAAAAATACTCTGCCAATAATGGACACAATACTTTCTCGTGAATGGCAATCATAATAAGGTAATGACTTTCCACAGACGCTAGATTCAGAGATATTTTACTAAATCACTTGTATCTACAAAAATTCTCAACCGATTCTCTTCAAATTTGTTTTATTAGATAAAATACTGTTTTTCTACATTTTAGATTCTACCTACTAATTAAAAAAAAAAACAGGTCTAAACAAATTTTCTTTGAAATCCATTCGGTATTTTCAGAAATTCGCGTGTTAAAAGAAATGCAAATAATGAATAGACTGACATTCACAAAACCCAAGTAGCTCTGAATGTTAAAACCTGTAAGTGCAAAAAAAACATTAATCGGACCAAATCTTTTTCTTTTTTTTTTTTACAAAAACGAACAAAATACTTCCGATTTCTAATATTAGAAATTATTGGAAAAATATGATCGACAAAAAAATGATGGAAATATTTTTCATTTATATTTATGTCAGTTCTACTTCTCCCTGCAAACACCAATAACTCAAATTTGATAAATTTTTGACAATTTTAACGTATTGCGATTATTTTTATACCTTTTTATACCAGGTGTTAGTAAATAATACTCTACCCACATTGAGTTGCCAAAACACTCTCTCGTGAATTATTCACATCTAAGGTAGAAAAACAAATGTGTATTCTTTTTTTTAATTTGGTTTTAACTTGACTTTTCATGATGTTACAACTACTCAAACTCGCTTTACTGAATCATTGCTGAACTTGGGACTTGAACCACCGACCTCCAGGTTACAATTCCGGCGCCTTATCGATCAAGCTACTGAGGTCGTATTATGTCACAAGTACAGACAGTAGAAAGAAAAAGATAAAAATATATGTTAGTCATATTAAATTTTTGTTAATCTCAAAAGTGACGTCACAATTTCACTCGAACCACCAACCTCCAGTTTATGAGTCCGCCATCATATCACCAGAGCTATCGCGGTTGGTTTTCAGTATTTCCAGTTATGATGAAGATTAATCAACCCCAAATAAGTTATCCCCAAATCTGTGTTAATTTATTATAATCGTGATATTATCACAAATTATTCAAACTCGCTAAATTTCTGTTTAACTTGAGATTCAAACCACTGACCTCTAGGTTACAAGTTTGTGAAAATAACCCCGGACTTTTTTTAAATCGGGTTTAACGTCGCTCAATTGCATGGTCATATCCTCATATCACGGAGTGTTACCCTCCATTCGCAGGAAACTCACAAACCTGTTACCCACATTAATTTCAGCTAGCCTGGGTTGGGCCGGAATGCCAGAATCACGAAGACTTAACCTCGCTGGACGTTTCTTAACTTCGGTGATCCTACGAGAACCGGTGCATACAACGCGCCATCGACGCTGGCGAAACCACGGCCTAATCGAACGCGCTACTGATCGAAGTTGATTATCTGTGTTTCTAGTTTTGCTCGGAAGTAGAAAAAAGTTAATGATATTTGTGTTAATCACAATCATGATATCACAACTGCAACTTCCTTTTCTAAATACTTGCTTAACTTGGACCTTGAATCACCGACTTCCAGGTTACAACTCTGCCGTTTCACAGATCAAGCTACAGTGTAAATCAGTAGAAACGAAAAAGTGAGAAGCTCTATCAGATGATGTACATGAGTGAACAACCTGGACATCTGTTTCGAGCTTATTTGCTCTCATCAGCAGGTAATAATTCTGAATACCTATGCCATCAACTAACCTCTCTTTTTTAATCAGTATAAACGAAAAAGTGAGAAGTTATAATAGATGTATACAGGTCGGTTGTTTTGCTCGGAAGTAATCTGCACGACCAAATGGTTCACGACTTTCACGATGTCAGTGCGTCAGAAGTCACCGTCAAAAATACGAACCACTTGTGTAAATAACTGGTACTCCAGACAGCCATTTGAGCAGTGAGTAGAAATCTAAATGTCACAGACAGCCGAATTTTACAGACTCTAGAGAGCCGACTTTGGTCCACTGATAGAGAAAGTGTTTTTCTATTTCCGTAGAAAAATCTCCTTCTTCTTTTACTCTGTCTTATCCCACTCAAGCAGGGTCGACGTTGTTCAACCTTTGGTTGGTTGGTTTTGGCACATTTTTTACGGCTGGATGCCCTTCCTAACGCCAACGAATCTGTTCGATTTAACGTCCTGGATTAGGACGGGGGTTTTACCCTCCATTAGCTGGGAATCGTACCAGCTACGTAGAAAAATAACTCTTTGAAAATGACTCTCATTAATTTAGATATCTGGTACCGTTTGGGCTGTAGAATGGGTTTCAGAAAACCCCTAATAAGTTATAGCTAGATTGGCACAGATTTGAGATTTATGTTTTGAGCATTAACTCGCCTATTGGTTATCTTCCACGAAAAAATGTCCGTGAAAGAGGCTCAAATCTATCTAGATAACGTACATAATTATAATAATAATTTTTTACTTGTTTACTGGCCAATAATTACTAATGAGTCCCATTATAATAATAATAAATGTGTATATTTGTGACATTATATCACAATTTCAGTAGGTAGCGCAGAATTATAGATCTTTTCCATATCTTTAATATCCCCTCTGGGGATTGAACCCAAGTCACCGTGCGTTCAATGCCTAGAGCGCTCAATCGGCCACGGTTCCATTATTGCACTATTGAATGAGTCCCATTATCGCACTACTGAATGAGTCCCATTATTGCAGCGGTAAGCCCAATTATTATGTGGTCAAAATCCCAAATGGGAGTATAATTTGTCATGTCTCGGCTGAGCTTCTAACCTGAGACCCCTGTATTGCCAGAACGACGCCTTCACATAAACATATTTCGGGGTGGTGAAAGGATTACTGGGACGTCCTTTAAAAAAAAAATGATCAAAAATTCTACCCAGTCTGGGTCTTAAACTAAAGATCTCGGATCCACGGACTCACGACCACTACACCACAGAGGCTGGCGTGGGTCTGTACGAATATATTTTTTTCATTTATACACAACTGACTTCTCATCGTCTCTCTGCTAAGCAAATTTTATTGGTTTTTGGATCACTAGAGGCTACCGTAAATATTTTCCACGTATTGCTGACACAGTAAACACAGTTGCTACAGAGCAAACGTGTGATTATCGACTAGGTGCGTTCGGTTTACGATTTGGGAAAGTTGTTTTTCTGATTTTTTCACATTAGGAACGTTTTTTTTCCCGTTTAACGGCGCTTTAACAAAGCGATAAGCCTGTCGTTCACGCCGGTAGGAAAGTTTCTGGACGGAAATGTTCTTGAGTTTTTAGATCGTGTTTTTCTTTTTTTTTTATTGACCTTTTATTTAAAGACAGGTCTTTATTGAAGTCCTTGCATAAATCGAAGTGGTCTATATCGAAGTCTTCCTTTTCTAAGTTTTTATTATTTTTAATCAAATTATTACGTTGTACACATGCTTGACTGTATATTTATGTACAATAGCCCTCGATAACAATCGAAGTCCTTGTCTCTGAAATATTAAGAATATGTAACTAACTGCTTTCTTGAAAAATTAAAATTTCCGGGGCACACTTACCTCTAAAAAAATTAAAAAAAAAAAAAAAAAAAAAAAGGAGAGGATTGTTCAAGAATTTTATAGTAGATCAGTATTTTTCATTAGGACCTCAGGCCAAATAAAACCTTCAAATATCGTAGAATTTGTTTTTAGGAAGTTAGGTACGAGTACATTAAAAAAAAAAATAAGTATGAATTTGTCGTGTTGGAGCCTCTTTACAAATTTTGGGGAAGCACAGCATTACGATCAGCCTCCATCACTTTTCTAAATACTTTAACTAATTATCTTTTTACTGTGGTAATGCTGCCAATGGTCGTTACAAACTCATTATTCCTCACGAGGTAAATCCTAAACACAGAGTCAAAGTAGTGAACGCGCTAGTCTGGTAATCCAGGTAGCGTAGGACTCCGTTGGTTCGAATCCCACCCAATGCATGAATTTTTCCTAATTAATTTGAGTTTGTGACCACATGATAATAAGACTCTGAGGGTTAGGCGGTAGAAAATGCTTTGAGCATTGACCTCGCCTGGTGGTTACCTTCCACTAAAGAGTGTTATTATTATTATTAGATATTATTGTAGAAATTTTTCCACCCAGCCGGAGTTCGAACCCAGGTCAGCCGCGTTCAAGCCTAGTGTGCTACTTCACTCGCCTGCAGTGGCTAGTGGGTTCATACTCTTATCACATTTCAGCAGTAAAATCATCAGGTGCTTAAATTTTATGCACTTAGTTACAGCACGTACCTCAGCAAATAAGCTGAATTGGAATCGTTCTGATACAGTTTATATTTATTTAACTGACATCTCAGTGATGCTTGCCAGGCGACACAGTAATACTTTCACACAATTGTATAAGTATGTATCTTTTTTTAATATTTTTTATACAGGTGGTGGTGGTGGATAATTTTGTGAGATCCACGAATTGCTGCAATGATGATTTTTTCAGCCATAGATTTTGGGAGATCAATTTTTTTTCGGAAACCTTTAAAAAAAAATTAGTTCCTGCCATTAGTCCAATCACTTCGATGTTGTTCATATTGAAATATTGTTGAAAATATGGGATGCAAGGTTCGTAGATAGATTTCTTTTCCTGATCTATTTCGCATGCTTGTTCGTTTGATTTCTCCATTCTCACAGTTGGGTCTAGTATAAATCCTTTCTGAAGATTCTCCTTGTAGCACCAGATGTCAACTCGTCTATTTGATCCAGCCTCAGCAACACACTGTAACTCTTCTTGTACTGTCCATCCTTTACTTCTCAGATGCATGGTTATATTTGATCTTAGTTCGTGATGCCTTTCATTTTGATGAATGAATTATTACTTTCTATTTACTTTCTATAAGTTATCATATTTGTGTTGATCACTTTTGTGGTATCACATCTACTCATACTCGCTTTACTATTTATTATTATCTGACCTGGTTGCAGGGTTTTCAGTGAAACCCTTACAATTAACACTGCGACCTAATTAGATCTATTGTGACCAGTTGATTCTATTTGGTTTTAACGTCCTGACTGAGATAGATAGTCAGGACGGGGGTTTTACCCTCCATTCGCTGGGAATCGTACCAGCTACCCACATTAACCTCACCCAGCCTGGGTTGGGCCGGAAATGCCAGCCTCACGTGTTTGGATGAAACAGAATTTTCTTCGAAAAGTCTGCTCCAACCGCGAGTTGAACTCGGGAACTCTGGACTACGGGCAGTAGTCACAACCATTACGCCACGGAGGCTGTTACTCGCTTTACTAAATCTACGCTGAAATCGGGACTTGAACCACCGACTTCCAGGTTACAAGTCCGCCAATCAAGCTATTAAGGCTTTCTCTACCTATAAGGTACCTTATAGGTATAGAAGTATTGTTTTTGTCGTTTTTTATTGGTCCAAATAAAGGTTTAGTTATTTATATATTTTTATTTATAGTTCCAGCACAAATTGGACTTCATTGGTAGAAATCAAACAAAATGATTATTGGACTCTTTCTGTAGTTATGTCATAAAATTTGATGTTGTCAAACAGTCGAGTGGAGTAGCGAACTAGGTGGGTGATCTGGGTTCTAAACCCTGCCATAGTAGATTTTTTTCTGTACATAGCATGCCCGAGGTCCACTCATACCTCTTGAGAAAATGCGAGTAGATTTATTACTTGTATGAGTAACGATCAATGATGGAAATACCCTAATAAGGTCGAGTGGAAGAGATAGCCAAAAGCTATAACCCCGCCCTGTAGTCAGGGCATCTGTATAACTATATTTTATTGATTTATTTTCTGTTTTTATTTTTATGTTGTTTCCATTTTTTTTATTTTAATTTGTAATTATCTGTTTGTACATAATGTCTTTATTAGTAAGGGAATAATGTGAAAGATTTAAAAATAAGAAGGCTTTTTGTAGTGCTGTTTAACCCAAAATATATAGAAAAAAATCGTTGCTCTTTGGTATTTAAAATTACCCAGTTTATAAGTCACAACAATCGATTCAGCATACTTAGCCCAACATTTCACATCCTCACAGAATGTTGCGTCAGCACCAGATACTTCTAATCAGCTGGGCTTGCTGTTTGACTTTTGTTCAAGGTCATTCAGCAGTCCATGATGCAGAATCATGTGGGGTTGAATCTTCATCCCAATGCAGCAAGGACCATGCTGACGATTTGTCCTTGGACAAAACTGCACAGAGCACAACTGCTGAATCCATTATTAGAGATGAGAAGGAAACAGGTAAGAACGTACCTTTTGAAGGTCATTCAGCAATCTATGATGTAGACTGTAGTGTATTGTAGGGTTGAACTGCTGAATCATTGATAAGCCAACAGCTAAGAATGTAGCTTTCCAAATCATTCAGCAATCTATTACGGTTAAATTATTGTCATATTTCAGTAAAATTCATGCTGACTTCCTCAGAATTTGTGCTGACCGTGCCGCTGATTCAAATAATAGAAATGAGAAAGAAGTAGGTGGGAACGTTTCTTTTCAAGGTCATTTAGCAATTTATGCTGCCGAGTCTTGTAGGGTTGAATAATTATCTCAATACATAGAGGAAAATTCATACCGATCTTCTTAGGATTCATCCTTGGAGAAGAGTATAGAACTGCTGCCTTAATCGATAAAAAATAGAAGGATTCAGGTAAGAACGAGGATTTTCAGGGTCATTCAGGTATGCCTGATTTCAAATATTGTGGGGTTAAATCCTCATCACAATGTAGGAAAACATACGCTGACGATTTGTCCTTGAAGAAAACTGAAAATCATACAACTGCTGATTCAATCAATAGAATTGAGACGGAAAAAGGTAAATTTTCAGGGTCATTCTGCAATAAAATTGCAAAATTTTGACCACAAAATAATATGGCACCAAATAATATGCTAAAAAATAAGTATTCATTATTACTTTTCCCACAGCTGATCCAGTTGAAGACACCGAGTCAGCAGATGAAGAGTTCGATGAGTCACCGGTGGAACTGGTAGATCTACCGGAGGTGGAGGAATTGCTGAATGTGGAGAAGGCAATGCTGCATTTCATGAGTCAGTATATTCAGAACGAGACTCAGCGCTTGCAGATATTATCACGGTGAATATTTATTTTCTTAGTATTATGTGAGATAAGAAGCAAATCAGCGAATTACCAAAAGCGAATCCCCAATCACCCTAATCAACTTATCCGGGACCTCAACCAACCAGTCCTAAACAGGAGGTTAAAAAGAACCTGGCCAAACGATCTCTTTTCTCAGTCTAATTCTTAATTATAATATTCAGTATTTGTATTAATACTTACCCCAGTCCATTGCAGTCAACGCTTGCAGTGCATAGCACCCCCAAATCCCTGATAAGATGGGGTACCGGTGATGCAACTTCTATGATCGCCGGTCAGCCATCTTTGTCTGGGGTGGGGTCGGCTCGGCATTGTAAATGTTGACTGTATTTCAAACCCTGCTACCTAGCGTATAACATGGTATTAGAGTGATACCACTGGGTACCTTCTCTATCACGTCACTAAAACAAACCAGCCCATTTACTTATTACAATTTATTTTATGTTAATTTTAAATTGTAGATTGTAAATTATACTCTCTCAAAAAAAAATATTATGTGGAACATGTCATTAAATTCTCAAATAAAATACAAGAAGAAAGTCATGAAATAACTGGGATCCGAAATCATGGAATACTGGACCATCACCTTTATTTTGACTGCCAATACATACTAAACAGTTTGACTGATTTTAGCTTACTTTTTGGGCCATGGTAAATGTGTCATTAATGAACTACACAATATGGCTACCGTTATTACCTTAAAAAAATAAAAGAAAAAAAAATAATTTCTGAGGATTAGGTGCTAGAAAATGTTTTGAGTATTAACCTCGCCTGGTGGTTATCTTCCACTAAAGAGTGTTATTATTATTATTTTTTTTTAATGTACTTGTGCCCCGGAACCTCTTTCGCATTACTTCAGGGCACTTTACCTTTACATCCATGCCATTTCGGAAAGGGAAAAACTCGGTTAGATTTTTTTTCCGCTCCGGCCGGGATTCGAACCCGCAACCTCCGGGTCAGCAACCAATGCTCTTAACCACTGAGCCACGGAGATCGGCTTGTTATTATCATTAAGTTATACCTCTTACAGCAACCTCCGCCACTGGATGGAGGTGTCCAACTATTCCATTATACTTCTTACAGCAACCTCCGCCACTGGATGGAGGTGTCCAACTATTCCATTATACTTCTTACAGCAACCTCCGCCACTGGATGGAGGTGTCCAACTATTCCATTATACTTCTTACAGCAACCTCCGCCACTGGATGGAGGTGTCCAACTATTCCATGGCGGATCCGGAGGAGTACTTGTCCGTCTATGATATCATCATGGTCTTGTAGCACTTTTCCTTCATTATCTTTAATTTGTTTTATGGTGGTAACGTCCTTTGAGGCTCTGTCTTTGGTTCTCGCTATTCTCAACAACTTTTTCTCGCCGTCCTTATTCTCAATATATCCCTCCTCTATGGCCTTTGCCTTACACACCGCCACTGCTTTCTTTGCATTTTTCTTTGCTCTCATATACTTCTCTTTATCCTTTGCTCTTCCTGTTTTATCCCATTCTTTCTTTGCTGTTTTCTTTGCTTTCACTATAACTTGTACTTCCTCGTTCCACCACCAGGACTCCTTATCAACTGGCACTCCTTTTCCTGATATCTTACCCAACACTTTTACTCCTATTTCATTTATGATCTTGCTATTCACATTCCACCATTCATCCACATAATCACTTAGAGTAACTCTGGCTAAAAACTTCTCTTTAAACTCTCTTTTCACTCGCTCATCTTTTAGTTTCCACCACTTGATCTTCTTTTCATACGATCTCTTGTACTTAGCTACTACCCACATCTTGATATCCATATCCATTACTAGCAGTCTATGTTGTGATGTGACGCTCTCTCCATTACAGAAACCTGCGCTACTGGATGGAGGTGTCCAACTATTCCATGGCGGATCCGGAGGAGTATTTGTCCGTATATCTCAACTGCTTTCACCTCCTCAAGAGGATGGCTTTCGATATCGAGAGTGACCTGCTGCGCTTTAGCCTGCATGATATCCAGCTGTCGGAGCAAGGTACGTTGTCTAACTGGAGGGACGTTATTATTATTATTATCATTCTTATTATTATTATCATCAAAAGGAGCCTAGAAATTGGATCTGGGCGTCCATATAATCCTCTCACCACCGTGATTTAGGTATCAATACCTACCTCACGGACACGGATTTATTTATTATTATTATCATCATCATTCTTATTATTATCATTATTATTATTCTAAGGGCATCTCCCCTTTATGGATTTATGTAAAGCATTGTTTGCAAGTGTTTTATCAATTCAAACAAAACTCTTTGTGAACAAGTGAGTCGATCGTTTGCATTTTGGAACAAGTCAGTTGAGTGTTGCATCTTGGTTATGATGGATTTGTTGAAGTTGAGTTCTGTAAGGTGTTGGGACAATGATTTAGGAACCACTCCAATTGTTGATATGATGATAGGATGAATTTTTATAGCTGTTTACTTTCCATGTTTTTTTTTTTTTTTTTTTTTAATTCTGCTTTGAGGTCTTAATGTATTCTTAACTTTTCATTGTAATTGGATATGATATTGTGGCTGTTCACTACAGCACAATCAATGAGGTGTACTGTTTTTTCTCTTTTGTTCCATATGATCGTGTCTAGTCGGTTGTGAGTTATTGTGCAGTCAGTGTAGACAGTGCGATTCCAGTTAAGTGCATGATCTCCATTTTCTATGACAGCTTCAGGGTTGATTTTCCAGTATTTGCTATCTTCTTTGGTGTTGAAAATTTTGGCTTCTAGTGTTTGGTGCATTATTTTTCCCATGTTGTCATGTCTTATGATGTATTCTGTTTGGGTTCATGTTGTACATCCCGCCATTATAATTATGTTGTGTTGTTTCTGATTGATTTCCGCACCATCTACATTTGTCGTTTTGTATGGTTGGATCTTTAATGATGTGTTTTCGGGAGTTTTGTCCTCTAGCGTGTCTGTCTGTCGGTTAAAAACATTCCTTGAAACGCGCAAATCTCAGAAACTACGGAACGCATTCCAACAAAATTTTGTAGAATCTAGAATGTAGAAAAAAACGGTATTCTACTATTTAAAAGAAATTTGAAGAAAATCTGTTAAGCCATTTCGAAGAGACAAATAATTTAGCATAAAATCTCAAAATTGCCACGTGTATACAATGTGAACCAATTAATCAGATTTGAGGATTAATATGAGAAAGTATTGTTTCCATAATTGGCAGTGTATTTTTTTTATTTATTTTACTGGCACTTAGACAGTTGTGAAGTACTGATACTCTGACAGCTACTAGTGTGATATAAACCCTAGCTTTCCCATTGATTACAGAATTGAATCAATGGGATTATCTCTCCCATGAACACTATTTGCTCAAATTCGCCAATGAGACTCCTATAGCTTTGGATCAGCTACCTCAACTGGATAGTGAGTATTTTTTTCAATTTTTACTTTACCTAGGTATACAATACAATACAATATACTGCTCTGTTTATCCTGCAAGAATGGGACTAAAGAATCCCTCCACTCTGTCTGTCCCGGTAACTCAGTGGTAAAGGCGGCACTCTGTGAATCCAGAGATTCTAGGGGTCGTGGATTCGAAACCCAGCCGGAACATGACAAGTTATCCTCCCATTTGGGATAATAATGCGTCTTTTACCACATAATAATGCGTCTTGGGCGTAGTGCTGGAATATTGGGGCTTAATAGTTCTAATCGGGCAGTATAAATAAGGCGATATTATTATTATTATTACTCTCACAGAAAAAGTAAAGAGTAAAAAAGTGTGGACATTATAATCTTCAGAGACAGCGTAGAAGACACCTTATTCAGTCACTGAAGTTCAGCAACTTCCATTGAAGCTAAGACTTTTATGGGCTCGTGATGCTAGCTATTCCTTGCCCTACTCAGTCTGGGTGAGGTTCATTTGAGTAGCTGGTTTGCGAGTTTCCAGCAAATTGTCGTTTTTTGTCTTTGTCCTTGTCAGTTATTGCATGCCAAAATGGTTTTCAATTTGGTGTGTGTAGACAGTATTTGAAAAAAAAAAAAAAAATGTTGAGTGAAATATACTTACACTAACAGCAATTTTAAATCTGAGTTTTAAAAAATTAAAGAAGAAAACTTTGATGAGGCCATTACTTCAATGTACTTACCTACCCTATGACTTCAAGTCACCCCATAACAACATAACCAACACCTTGCCATAATGCCGTCAGCATTCTGGGGTCTATCCCCGACGACAGCAACATGGACGAAGTTATTTATTTGTAAAATTAAATTAATAAGAGTTGATTTGGTATAGTCACCTCTTATTAATTTATTCTTAGAAGTATTCCTTAGGGAAACAGCCACAAAAATTGAAACTAAAAAAACTAAAATAAATAAATATACCTACCTTATTAATAAAGTTGATTATATCAAATCAAATTATACCAAATTCAAAAAACCTTGGTGTGTCCAGCCATGGGTATTTTGACCATACTCAATTCGAACCCCGACCTCTACACTGCCGAGTCAACCCGAGCTACCCAGATCCTGAAGGACTCGCTACGAAGGCCTCTGGAATTCTCCGGCACCCTGTACCACAGGGAGGAACTTACGGACGGCATTGACACCTACGCGGTACATTTAGAAAGCATTGGTGAGTAAAAGAGTAGGCGGGATCCCAGTGAGTGCAACATTTCGCTTCGAAACGTTTTGCAACATTTTGTGTCGAATTACGAATGGGAAGTGTTACAATAGATCACTGAGATCATATTTAATAGAGGGAACCCGATGTATCAAGATTTGCGTCCAGTAGGTGATTTCAAAATCAGTGCCGGAGTTGTAGTAATTTTTCTCTCGCGAAGGAGTGGGTACCTAAACTACCTAATTCTTTAAAATAATAATTTTACTTTTTTCATATGTACCTATTAGTTGTTTTTGTCTTTGCTTCCTCTTTTAATTTCCTTATTTTCTACTTATTATGTAGTATTATAAGATTTGGTATCTGACGTGAAAATTAAGGATGTTTAGATATCCGCCACTGCATGAGGTAAACAAAAAATTCAAATAATTAGAGGCCTGTTCAAAGTTGGACGCACAATTTTTTTAAATTCGAGATAGGTGCAATAGATGATCTAATAGTGGTTGGTGTGATAATTGGCGCTTCACTTGTGGAACTTCATCTAGTCTATAATAAGAATAAGAGCGGAGATAAAAGGTTGCGAGGCAAAATAATTATTAGAATAAGTGGGATCCCGGTTTAACTGTTATCTACCCGATATAAATAATTTGAGCATTTCATATTGCATACTCGCATTAGATAATAGGCGTACATAAAAATATTCCATCTATGAAGACATTCGATTATTTAAGTCCAGTATTAAAACATTGATATCCTGGATGCTGAGAGAACGAGAATTCTGTACTATAGAATATACATAATTATAATAATAAATAGAAATAGTGATGAAAAATAAAATAAAAATAAAAAATTGGTACAGTACAACAAAAAACAAAAAAAAATCGTAAATTATTAATTAATTATTTTTTTTTTCTCAGGACTTTTTTCAATTTATTTATTAATTTTCTATCTGGCTGGGGGACTAAAAATAAAAACAGGGAGTAGACCATCAATCTGGCTGGGGGACTATAAACAGGGAGTAGACCATCATTGGCTTGGTTCTGGGGGCCCTTTTTAATTCTTAGCCTCCTTGTAAAGACAGTGGTAGAGGTGCTGAGTCATTTCTCCACTATATAGCTACCATCGTTCACAATGACGCCACCCGATGATGATGATTATTAATTTTCAATTTATAGTTTATTAAAATGAATAATCATCATCTATTAAAAAAAAATGAATGTATAGATAGTTAGTGAGAAGTACGTAGTACGTTCGTATTCTGATGCTATTACTTTTTGCACTTAGATACATAGGTATTCTGTTTGTTCCATTTGATCTGTTAAACCTTTTCACAATATATTTTTTGATCAATTATTAATAAATTGAAATTAATTTATTTTCCAGGACAAAAGGATCTATCCGCAGACTTTCTGGCGGCGGCTGAGTTAGTCTATCCCACCCAGGAGGAGCCAGAGGGAATTCTGATGGAGTCCTGAGGTGTTGGCTGACAGTCATCCTGTCTGGTAATGCTGCCTGGCAAAAAAAAAGGAGTCCAATCATACTTTGTGAAAGTGTAATACATGGAGTTCGGTGGAAGAGAAAGCCACAGTCTTTAACCTCGCCCCTTGGTTCACTACATATTCTATTGTGTTCTTTTTTCTCATGTCCTATGTGTCAGAATGTATCATGTAGTTTACCAATAAAGTATTAAATTAATAATAATAATAATAAAACTACATATCACACATGACCAACAAAATTTATTCCAAATGTCTCCCAATTTTTTTCACAAACAAAACGTTTCCCGCATGGCCCACAACTTAAAAAAAAGGAATGTACTTTAACACCTGGGTAACCTAAGTTCGAATTCCGCCACTGGAGACTCAACGGTAACAGTTAACTAAAAATCAATGCCAAATTTGTAATCAGAACCTCAAAATCATTGAATTTGATATGTCACAACCCTAATCTAGGATGAATAATAAAAAAGTTAGTCAAAGTGGTGGGTCCCCCCCAAAATTCCGGTTAATTTTAAGTGGTCCACTCATACTTTGAGGAATCCACTCATGCAAAAACTTCTTCTTTCATTTGTGGAATCCTTTTTGAAAATAGACAACAGACACAGCAGGATTATTAAGAAATTTATCTGAGTGAATAACTGAATGGTTTGCTCAGAAGCGCGCCAAGTTATTGATTAACCAAATTGAACAGTTTTACTACCGAGAAATTTCTAATACTAGAATTCGGAAGTATTGTATTATTTATTTATTTATTAATTTACTTATTTTTTTTCACAAAACGTTTTTTAACATTAGAGGTAATTCAAGACAACGGTTTAATCCATCATATTTATTTTTTGTTTATAAAATTACTGATTACTATCTACTTATTTCCCTTTCAAAAAACTCTACATTGTTTTGCTTTTGTTGTTACCTAATTTTATAAATTTAAAAACTTAACACCTAATTTCTTGTTTTGTACGAAATACATAATTTATCTACTATCAAAAAAAATAATTGATTGTTCTTTTTTAAGCTCTTATGATAGCAATCAATAAGCCAATAAGTCCCATTATAAAACTACATACCAAACATGACCAACAAAATTTATTCCAAACGTCTCCTAACTTTTTTCTCACACTGTGGACACACAAAATGTTTTCCGCATGTCCCACAACTTCTGTCTCACCCTATGTCTGGCCGCGTAACTTCTGAACCCATCAATCACTTCGGTTCCTGATAGGCATGGTCGCAAGTTACGTCTGCTGACCCTGGGGTCACAGGTTCGACTCTGGTTTGCCGGAAATTTGAGTATGGATGGATTTATGTGTCAGATACCCCAGGGCTTATCCTTCTGTTGTTGCTACTCGTATCAGAACGAACCAAGCTTTCATAGTTAAACTTTTTGAAGTTGTTTTAAATATTTTTTGACTTAAACGTTATATGAATAGTTGTCTAGAAGAACCACCTATGTGTTTTAGGGCACTTTTCAGTAGGGTACTTTTAGTAATACCATCACGCCAACTACCTTCTTATCCTATGCCCCAACGTGGCGAGACTGATTTTAGTTCAACAAGTGCACATAGGTGGTTTTACATGAGATTTCTTCTGCTCTGTTTTGACGAAAAAATACAAATAAAAACGAGTAGGAACAAAAATTTTGTATGCTGACTTCTCTAGTGATTCAAGACTTACACATAGGTTCCATTTTTGAAAAAAAAAAAAAAAATCGAAATTTTCACATAGGTGGTTCTTCTAGACAACAATTCATATTTTTTTCCTACATCTTATTTTTTTCAGTCAAAAAGAGTGATAGAGAAGCGAGAGAGAGAGAGAGATAGTAAGGAAAAACATTAATGATAGATATAGAAATTACAGAGAGAGAGAGAGAATGAGAGAAAGAGAAAGAGAGAGAGAAAAAGAGAGAGAGAGAGAGAAAAAGAGAGAGCGAGAGCTTACTCAAAATCATAATAATTATCAATTAGAGCCAACTTGGCTGAACTGAAGTAGAGGGCAATGACCTGTAGGGTATTACGGACTTTACACTCAAGTTGGAAGTGCCTAGATTCTAGATCATTCCAGAAGCAGAAGTTTAGGAAGAAGAAAAAGAAATAAAATATAATAATAATATCGCCATATTTATACTGTCCTATTAGGACTAATAAGTCCCATTATTCCAGCAGTAAGCCCAAGACATATTATTATGTGGTAAAAATCCCAAATGGAAGGATAACTTATCGTTTCCCAGCTGGGTTTCGAACCCGCGGTATTTCTGGATTCACAGACTGAGCTACCGGGACGGGACATGCAAGGAAATGCATTTATTACCTATATTAATATTTATTTATAACTTTCTCTCATAAGCTGGATGTTGCTGGATGGATAAGGCGGCGGACTCGTAACCAGGAGGTCAGTGGTTCAAGTCCTGAGATAAACAAAGATTTAGTAAAGCGAGTTTGAGTAGTTGTGATATCACAAATATGATAACTTAATAATAATAAGAAATCGGAGCACTGCAATTCAAAAAAGACACAGTTGAACATGGGGATATAAGAGAGAAAAAAATTCCGGTCCATGGAGGACGGAGGTCTCCCATATCCAGGTTCTACCGTACTCAATTTCTTCAGACGAAAGATAAAAAAGTAAAAAAGAAATTGGGGCAACACCATTAACATGAGGCATGCCGCAGCCTTGATCGTCCTTGAATCTGGGCAAGGTCACTCCTGTACATTAGTGTGGTGGATGGGGCCGTTGTCAAAGAGAATTACAAATTTCTTTAAAAAAAAATAAATAATAATAATAAGTTTTCTGCAAATAATAACAAGTTTTTTTCTCATCAGCAGCTGCTGCTGAGAAAAAGATTTTGAGAATTTTAGAAAAAAATGACTGAGAAGTCTTGGGACCGAATAATATAAATAAATAAATGTGTGTGTTTTATTTTAAATTTATGTGCTTTAAAAACGATGATCATTCGTTCTTTCGTGATATGACCATGCAGTTGAAAGCACCGTTAAACCAAAATTAAAAAAAAATGTCTGTTTTTTCACGGTAGCTATGATGGCACGTCAAGTAAGCTATGATGGCACGTCAATATAAACTACTAAAATAATGTTCCAATTTAAGCTGAGATGCCATAAGTGATACCCCAGTTCTCATCCGATCACTGATACAAGCAGCGTCCAGCGTGGTGAGGACATGGATTGGTGACCGTTCCGGTTTCATCCTGCGACATTAAGACTTGGATTGGTGCCTATTCAAATGTGTACCCTCGCGAAGCTGGCTATTCCCGGTCCCACTCAGGCTGGGTGGGATTAATTAGAGTGGCAAGTTCGTGAGTTTCCAGCAAATTGAGGATAAAACCCCATCGTCACATGAACATGCATGCAGTTGAAATAAATTGAAGTTCACCTAACCAGACTGGCTTGATGATGGCTGGTGTAGCTAAAAACATTATTTTATTTCTGACTGCAACAGACCCTCTCGGATGGATCTAAATATATTTACACGCCATATTTTGGTGAAATACATTAATACATACATAATATAATATATTATATGTACATAACATAATATATAAACACACAATGTATTTAGATATAAAAAAAAACAGATGTACATATTTATGTATCTATTTATCATCACAGATATAGATATTTGTACGGAGTCATTTATAATAATTGGCCTCCAGGCATTTGGCTTTCTTAATCTCTAATCAGATTACCCGAGTTCCTAATTTAATCTCTCTGCTAGCCTCCGTGGTGTAACGGTTGTGACTACTAGCCGTCCTCCAGAGATCCTGAGCTCGATTCCCGGTTGGAGCAGACTTTTCGCACAGAAAATTCTGTTCCCTCCGAACATGTGAGGCTGGCAATTCCGGCCCTACCCAGGCTGGGTGAGGTTAATGTGGGTAGCTGGCACGATTCCCAGCGTATGAAGGGTAAAACCCCCGTCCTGTCTACCTCAAGTCAGGACGTTAAAACCAAACAGAATCAAGCCAGCGTCGATGGCATGTTGAATACACCGGTTCCCTTCAGAACACCGAAGTTAAGCGACATCCAGCGAGGTTAAGACTTGAATGGGTGACCATTCAAATTCTAATTCTCGTGACGCTGGCTTTTCCCGGCCCCACTCAGGCTGGGTGAGGTCAATGTGAGTAGCAGGTTTGTGAGTTTCCTGCGAATGGAGGGTAAAACCCCCGTCGTGATATGACCATGGCAGTTGAAAGCGACGTTAAACCCCACTTAAAAAAAAAAAAAAAAAACAGAATCAATGGACATGAAAGGAGCCTAGACATTGGATCTGGGCGTATTATTATTATTATAATTTAATCTCTCTCTCTCTCTCTTTCTCTCTCTTTCTCTCTCTCTCTCTCTCTCTCTCTCTCTCTCTCTCTCTCTCTCTCTCTCTCTCTCTCTCTCTCTCTCTCTCTCTCTCTGTCCTTTTAAGTTAACTTTAGCTTAGGAGGTAATAATTATGTATGTATATAATTGATGTTAATAAAGATCATATACGTCGTGATATGACCATGCAGTTGAAAGCGACGTTAAGCCCAAAGAAGGTCATTAAATTATCATATTCAATTCAAATTAAAAAAAAATCACTTTCGTGATATCACAACTCAGTTCATGTCCAAGAAAAAAACAGGAAAACAAAAGGTCTTAAGATAGTATTCTAGTTATGATAGCACCTTTGGATGCCATAACTAATAGGTTCTAGATTTCATTATTTTTCAACTACTCAAAAGGGTTGCTTAAGTTATCATATTTGTGTTAATCACTTTGGTGATATCACAACTACTCAAACTCGCTTTACGAAATATACGCTGAATGCGGGACTTGAGCCACCGACCTTCAGGTTACAAGTGCGCCCTTATCGATCAAGCTACTGAGGTCTGTGAAAATAAAATATTTAGTTAATTACCTGTAGAGGGTAGTGAGTTGGAAGGAGAAGGCATTGTTTAGATTTGAATACTGATATGAGATATTGATTTAGACTTATATTTGTATATAGATTTAAGTTTCAGTTTGAGATTAAAAGTTACATTAAGAAATTTTGGTTTGGGTACTCATTACAATGTAGAGAAATGTAAAAGTGAGGAGTTCTGTACATTATTTAACAAACATGAAAAGACAGCACTTAGTATGACACGGCGATCACGGCGCACGCTACACACTCCCCTGCCAGTGATGAAATCACGATTCATCGGTGTGGGGATTAGTTCTGGAATCCCTTGTGGAAGAGTTGGTTGGTTGATTGGTTGGTTGGTTGGTTGATTGGTTGGTTGGTTGATTGGTTGGTTGGTTGGTTGATTGATTGATTGGTTGGTTGGTTTTGAGGGCAAGTATGTCATCAGCCCTTGGTATTGAAGCTTCTAAGACTTGGGGCACGAGTGGGCGAGTAGCTTCTGCGATGTTGTCCTTAGGCATGGTTGAAGCTGCTACACTGCTTGGTAGGGGCCAGGAACTGCTGAAGATTGGTTTTCACTGCTTGACTAGGGCTGGGAGCTGCTGAAGTGCTGAAGGCTGGTCTTCACTGTTTGGCTAGGGCTAGGAGCTGCGGAAGGCTGGAGGTTGGCTGGTTGCTGGGTCTGTTGTATCACGTCGGGGTCACCACTTTGTAGAGGGTAGTGAGTTGTAAGGAGAAGGCATTGTTTAGATTTGAATACTGATATGAGATATTGATTTAGACTTATATTTGTATATAGATTTAAGTTTCAGATTGAGATTAAAAGTTACATGTAGATTTTTTTTTTTTTTTTTTTTCTTTGTGATTTGTTTTTAATTTTTTAATTTTAGACCATAAAGTTTACATAAAGCAGCACCTATCTATATATGATTTTATCTGCCAGTCCACATTGATATTTTTTATTTATTTTTCCATCTTGTCTATGATAGGTACCAAAATTTTCAAAAATGGACCTTAAATATGTTGATTGTTTGACATGGTATATTGACATCAGGGTTTATGTTTTTGTTGGGGCCTTTATCCTTCTTTTTTTTTATGTTTGTGGTGAGGTGACCCTTCTTTTGAGGTATGTGTGTACTTAAAATAACATTGTTTACTTAGATATTAGGTATATTGACATCAGGGTTTATGTTTTTGTTGGGGCCTTTATCCTTCTTTTTTTTTATGTTTGTGGTGAGGTGACCCTTCTTTTGAGGTATGTGTGTACTTAAAATAACATTGTTTACTTATATATTAGGTATATTGACATCAGGGTTTATGTTTTTGTTGGGGCCTTTATCCTTCTTTTTTTTTTTTTTTGTGGTGAGGTGACCCTTCTTTTAGTATGTGTGTACTTGAAATAACATTGTTTACTTGGATATTAGGTATATTGACATCAGGGTTTATGTTTTTGTTGGGGCCTTTATCCTTCTTTTTTATGTTTGTGGTGAGGTGACCCTTCTTTTGAGGTATGTGTGTACTTAAATTAACATTGTTTACTTATATATTAGGTATATTGACATCAGGGTTTATGTTTTTGTTGGGGCCTTTATCCTTCTTTTTTTATGTTTGTGGTGAGGTGACCCTTCTTTTGAGGTATGTGTGTACTTAAAATAACATTGTTTACTTAGATATTAGGTATATTGACATCAGGGTTTATGTTTTTGTTGGGGCCTTTATCCTTCTTTTGAGTATAATAACCTTTTATGTTTGTAATGAGGTGACCCTTCTTTTGGACTTAGATATATTTGACATTAGGTTTTATGTTTTTGCATTTGACCTTCTTTTGTATATAGGAAAACGTAACCATATAGTTTTTATTATGAGGATGTGCCCCATCTTTTCATGATCGGTGTTGGAGGAATGAGTTGGTTTGTATCCTCCCTCCCCACTCCCAGTTGTTTTGGATATTTCTGTGTGATAAGGGGTTTACTCTTTTTATCCATTGACAGTGGTGTTTGGTTACTTTTTTGTCTCAAGATGTGGTTGTTATTTTCAAGGTTTTCATTGTTCATGAGGTTGACCTTGTTATTTTTAAATTTCCTTTTTTTTTCCTAGATTATTTGATTATGTTTATCTTAATTTCTAAGTGTAAATGGATTTTTATTTGGTAGGGTTAATAGTTTACTACCTATGTTTCGGTTTTTATATCTTTTTCCTAACTTGTGTGGGTTGTATAGGCCTAGGTTTTTGAGGAGTATATTTTCACTGTTTTTTGTGTTTTCTGCAAATTTTACTATTAACCTGTTTTGAAATTCTTTCAGTGTTTCTATCTGTCCATCTTTGTGTATTTTATCTTCCTTTTCAGTTCTTTCTCTCTCCCAAGATTGTTTTGAGGGCTCCGTTTTGTACCCGTTGTAGGATTTTGTGATGTGTTTTAGCTGCATTTATCCAGGCTGGTGAGGCGTAAGTTATGACTGGTCTTATAAGTGATTTGTATAATAAAAGTTTAAGATTTCTTTTTAGTTTTGATTTTGGGTTTATAAGTCTGTATATTTTACCTAGTCCTATTCTTGCTTTATTTCTCATATATTTTGTGTTTTCTGCCCATGTCAATTTATTGTCTAATATGGTACCCAGGTACTTCACCTTTTTCTTCCACTCAATTGGTGTTTTATTGAATGTTGGTTTACTTATATTGTGTTGTTTCAAGTTACCCATTGCAAATATTATTCCTTCAGTTTTGTTATCATTAATTTTTATTTTCCATTTCCTATAATAGTCATTCATTTTGTTTAGATCCTGTTGAATAAGTCTTATTTCTTTCTTTTTTAGATTTCCAGTTCTATAGAGTGCCGTGTCATCAGCAAATAAGACTTTTTTAAGGTATTTGGTCTCAGGAAGGTCTGATATGTATATATTGAATAGTACAGGTCCTAGCACGCTTCCTTGGATTTTTGCTATTTTTTTGTCTGATAGGTTGTTATTGTATGTGACTTGGAATGTTCTGTCAGTCATATAATGGTGTATCAGTTTGATTAGGTGTGTGGGTATTTTTAATTGTTTTAGTTTATAGCTTAATCCTTCTTTCCATATCTTATCAAATGCTTTTTCTATATCCAGTAGTATCATTAGCGTTTTTTTCTTGTTTGTGAATCCTTGTGTTACATCCTGTACTATTCTACATAATTGGTGTGTTGTAGAATGGCCTTTTTTAAACCCACATTGTTCGTCTTGGGTTAGTTTTATATCTAGGTTGTTTAATCTTTTAAGGATAATTTTTTCAAATATTTTGCTCAGTATCGGGAGAAGGCTGATGGGTCTGTAACTTGAGGCTTGGCTTGGGTCTTTGTTAGGTTTTCTGATTGGTAGAATCCTGGCGTTTTTCCATATGTTGGGAAAGTAGCTATGCAGTATTGAGGAGTTATAAATGTCTTCAAGTATTTCAATGATGTTATCTGGTAGGTTTTTAATGACAATTCCTTGTATCCCATCTTCTCCTGGAGCTTTTTTGTTGCTTAATGTTTTGATGATTTCTTTAATTTCGACTTTGTTTGTGTATTCCACCCTGTCTTCCTCTTTTATTCTTTCATTTTGTATGTTTTCCATTTCTATTCTCACTTTCTCTTCCAAATCGATATCTCTGTATTCTTGGTTTCCTTGGTAGATCTTTTCATAATTTTCACTAAGTACGTTTGCTATTTCACTATCGTTTGTTATATTGTTATTATTTACTTTGAGGTTGTTGATTTTTATTGTTTTGTTTTCGAATTTGCTTATATTTTTCCAGAGTGTGTTGTCATTTACATCCAGTTTCTTAATCTCTGTTTCTAAGAAGTCTTGTTTTAGTCTATTTATTCTATATTTAATTCTTTGTGATAGTCTATTTTGTAGTGTTTTGAGATTTCTGTTTCTTGTATTTTGCCACAGTTTTCTTGCTCTATTTCTTGTTGTTATTATTTGTTTAGTTTTTTCATCAATCTCATATGTATTAGTTTTTATACTACCTTTTGGAATGCAGTGGTCTATTTGTAGATTTATGGCCTTGGTCAATGCTTTGATTTCATCTTCTATCTGGTTTGTGGTTAGAGGTATATCTGGGTGCATTTTTTCATACTCCTTCATTCCATCTTCAAATTTTTCCCAGTTAGCCTTTTTGTATTTAAGGTGAAGTTTTTCAGTGAGTTCAATTGGTTGGTTTACTTGCAGTAGTACTGGGTTATGGTCGGAGTTCAAGTCAGATATTGAGGTGGCTTGTATAGTTTTTGTGTTGTTTCTGGTGATAAAGAAGTCGATGGTGGAGGGTTGGTGATTTTTGTTTTCGGGAATGTGCGTAGGTTGAGATGGTGTAACTATTTGGTATCCTCTTCTATCAATGTATCGAGCTATTTTCTTCCCTTTTGTGTCTTCTGTTGTATTGTTCCATATTCTATGTTTACTGTTCCAGTCCCCGCCTAAGATGGTGAGTGAGCGGTCATCGTGAAACAGGTCATCTAGTTCTTTGTATATTAGTTGTTTGGTTGGACCTAGGTAAATTGAGTATATGTTTGCCTTGTACTGGCTATTTTCGATTTTTATTCCTAGACTGTCTATTGATTTTATATTTTCATTATTAGGTATTCTTTTGAATTGTATTTTTTGTTTTACGTAGATGCATAGTCCGCCTCTTGTTCTGTGATTGGTGTTATCTTCGTTGATTTTGTCTTTTCTAATGCATACATAGCCTGGTATATATGTTTTATCATACCTGGTGAGCCAAGTTTCTTGTATACATGCTATATCAATATCTTTAGTGAGCAAGAAATTTTGTAGTTCATTAATTTTGTTTTTTAGACTTCTAGCATTCCAGATTATGATTTTTATTGGTTGTTTGGTTGTGGTTTTAATCATCAATCATTTCCAACATGGCAGTTAATTTATCCTGTGTTGTTTTAGCTTCTTTAAGCTTAACAAGTAGTTTTCTTGCTTTCTGTAGCATTTCTTTGATGTTACAAAGACCATTAATTTCTTTGAGTACTTCTTGGAGTGATTGGAAGTCATTGATCTCATTGGTTGGATAAGTTATTTCGTTTGGTTCTTTTCTTGTTGGTGTTCTTCTTAGATTTTTTTCTTTTTTGGCATTATTTTGAGATTGATCATTTCTGTTTGATTTTAGTGGAGGGAAGTTATCGTCATCTTGTATATCTATTTCCATTTGTTTGATTAATTTTCTCTCGGTGAAGTCTTCTTTGTTTTTGCTGATTTTTTCCTTATATTTCTTATATATTTGGCATTGTTTGCTATTGGAGAGATGAGATTCCTTGCAATTCGCACAGCTAGGGGGCAATTCTTTGGATTTACTGCAGTCGGTTGTTTTATGTTCTTTCCCACATTTTAAGCATTTTGGTCCAAGTGCGCAGTTTTTGGCTCCATGGCCATATTGCTGGCAGTTGTAGCATTGTGTTACCTTGTTTTTGGGTTGGTATTTCTCCCAGTAGATTCTGATGTTAAATAATTGGTTTATTTTTAATACATCTCGAAATTGTGTGTTGTTGTTGAATTTTATCATGAAGTAGGGGTAATTCTCATTATTTGATTTTTTCATTTGGTTGCAACTCATAGCTTTGTCATTTTGGTTTTGTAGCTCTTCTAGTACTTCTTGTGGGTTGAAGCTTGGTGGTAGACCTTTTAGAACTGCAATCCTTTGTTTTTCATGGTCGAGTGTATAGGAGTAATGTGGAATGTTGCTTTTTGTTAAGAAATCTTTGAGAGAGTAGAAATCATCCATTGTTTCTGTTTTGCAGCTGTAATGGTCACCCAGATATTTGAGCATTACTCTTTTTTTGCAAGCAGCTTGTGCTCGTTCAGTCACTTTTCTTATGTCTTCACCATAGTGTTTTATTATTATGGGCTTCGGTTTTTTTGTAGGTATTAAAATAGGGTTGCTTCTGTTGTCTGGGTTGGATGTTGATGTAGTGGCGGTTTCATTTGATTGGTTATGTTTTTCAGTGGTTTTGATTGTTATGTTATTTTCCTCAGTTGAGGTGTCCGAGTCAGTTAAACTATCATATTGGTTGTGTACTGGCACAGCATACTGTTGATTTTGGATTGAGGTTGATTGTCTCCTATTATGGTCCTTTTCATCAGCAAATAAGGTTTTCCCTGATGCTCTGGCGTAGCTCCTAGTGAACTGGTATCGACCAGTTTTAGGAGTTGAGTTTCTGTTCATTTTCGAGTTCCTTTGGTGAGATTTTATGTGAATTCCTATATTTCTTAAAAAATAAAAATAAATAATAAAAAAGATCCCTAATGAGTAATTTATGGT
The DNA here is from genome assembly GCA_024516035.1 of Bactericera cockerelli. Classification (NCBI taxonomy): domain Eukaryota; kingdom Metazoa; phylum Arthropoda; class Insecta; order Hemiptera; family Triozidae; genus Bactericera; species Bactericera cockerelli. The sequence goes on along the minus strand of CM044965.1, from coordinate 7,185,581 downwards.
CAATAAGAGGGGAGGGGGGGGGGGGGCAGATGATTACTACACCAACTATATTAAATTATACTGGCAGTGTACAGCAAGGAAGCAGTCACTCGGTAACATTGCTAGGTTGAGGCTTAATCTGATTACCATAGGGGAAGAAAGAAAAAAAAAATTGGGATAGTAAATATATGGTTAAGTTATTAAATAAATAAAACTGTCAGGATATCAATAGGTAGTGAGGCTTCTTTGTGTTCTAAGATTAGAGTAAATTTAATTTAAATAGAAGCTCCTTAGTGGTGCTTTTGTCAATTTGTTTTAGGTTATTATAGTTTAAGTTACGGAATGTATTTTATAAATAAGTCACAATACAGGTGAAGTGCACTACAATCACAAGTTATTATTTATATGGCTGGGTGCAGAATTGGTGCCAGTATTAGTACCACATAAGAGATTGGTGTTGAGTAGATAGTACCACATAAGAGATTGGTGTTGAGTAGACTTTGTGTCTCCTTCAGTCAATAGGGCTCCTATTTGGTGCCTGAGTCAATTATACATAGGATTAATAGAATGTGATCAATAATATGATTTTACTTTTTTGCTAGAAGTTGAGAATCTCAATCTTCATTGTCAATTTTGAAATTTAATTCATATAGTATTATCTGTTACTAGTAACTGTGAAATAACCAATTTAATAGGCTAATGTCAATACAATTGATTAGTTTTTCTTATGTGGGACTATCCAATATAACATGGTTAATTAAGTAAACAATTAAACAAGGAAAATACATATAAAAAAAAAAAATAAGTAGGTACACAAAATTATGAAGACTAAAGGTAAGTTACATAACAGTAAATGTGGCTGGTTTTCTCTGGGTGTGGCTCGATATCACTCCATGGGTTTGTTTTAGGGAGTTTCACCTGGGATAGTTCACATGTGCTGTAAGAGAACGGCTTACCTCTGTTAACCTTGGCTTACGTTGTCACCGTTAGGTTTCCACCAAGGGCAACAGGAGATGATAAATGAAGGAGGTCTACGATGTTGAGATTCTTGGATGCCACAGTTGGAGTTGTAGTTGATGGTTTGTGTTGGTGCTTGTCTACGATGTTGGGGGATCTCAGTAGTTGTGGTTGAAGATGACTAGTTGTGGCTGTGGATGGCTAGTTGTGGCTGTGGATGGCTAGTTGTGGTGGAGCACAATTCTGCGATGTTGGGTATCTCACGTTGGTTCAGTTGGCAGGTTGTAGGGTTTAAACTGTGATGTTGAAATCTCAAAGGTTGTCAATACAGATGATGGGTTGAGGTTAGAGTTGTGTTCTGCATATTTTTGGTTTGGGTAGTTGTCAGGTTGTGTGTAGACCTCTGTCTTGGGTTGTTGTGGGTTAACTCTTAGGTGAGAGGGAACAGTGATTCAGGTCCATGTATTTCAGCATTTGGTATGTAGAAGTGCAGATGAGACTCCACCGCATGTTTGAGTTTCTTCATTTCCAGGTTGGTATAGCATCCAAGTTTCACTTTTATCTAGGCAGTAAGGTTCTTTCGGTTGGGTTGATTTTGGTATTACCAGGGGTAAAGTTGGTTTTCAACACCAGGTTCCCATGGTGTGAATTTATAATTCACATGCTGATTTTCACTTTTTCACTAGGTGAATTCCATCTTAAATATTACAGTAGGCAATGAAATGAACAGTAGTGTAAAGTTATGTAAGTGAGCTCGCTGGCACCGAGCTTCACACCCACACGAGGGCGAAATTAAACAGGAAAAACACTTGTTGAAACACAAAACTTGAACAATCGGAAAGTAGGCAATGAGCCAATGTCGTCAATTGAAAATAATTTTAAATTTAATTAACATTGTCACTACGAATTATTAAATTGAATTGAGAATTAATTTTATTTAGTCACTGTTGATTATAAAGTTTAAAAATTTAGAAATTAATTTTGATTACGAAAATTTGGATTTTACGAATGCGAAAGTAAAAGTAAATTGGTTTGGGTACTCATTACAATGTAGAGAAATGTAAAAGTGAGGAGTTCTGTACATTATTTAACAAACATGAAAAGACAGCACTTAGTATGACACGGCGATCACGGCGCACGCTACATACCTAAATGAGAAGATAAAATACATAAAATTGAATGATAAAAGAAAAAAAAATCCACTGTTGGGGTCCGAACTCGGGGATTCCTGATGTGCTAGCTTGTCCAGCAAGCTCCTTAAAAAAACCCCAGTGCAATGACCTATTGGTTTACGAAAGAATATAGCTATCTAACAATAATGATACTTGATAGTACCTACATAATAATTATATACATATTGTACATACCTACTCGTACATAAGTATTATACTGATAGGTACATACAATTATTGTAAATATTTATTTATATCTACAGTAATACTATGTATAAAATAAAATACTAGTTCTGCAGGATTCTCCTGATGACTCATCAAGACAGGATAGCTTCTGACTCAGAAGAAAGATATTTTGCTGAAAAAAACCTTACCAAGGTCATCTATAGGTATGCTTTTTAAGGGAACTCTCAGGATGAAGTGAAATGAGAAAAGATTAGTCTTTTGAATCTACCACTTTTTGAAGGATATTCGGTAATTACATCCGATAAATTTCTAATATGTATTCTGGCTGGTTGGGGGACTATACACAGGGAGTAGACCAGCAGTCTGGCTGGGGGACTATAAACAGGGAGTAGACCAGCAGTCTGGCTGGGGGACTATAAACAGGGAGTAGACCAGGAGTCTGGCTGGGGGACTATAAACAGGGACTAGATCAGGAGTCTGGCTGGGGAACTATAAACAGGGACTAGACCAGGAGTCTGGCTGGGGGACTATAAACAGGGACTAGACCAGCATTGGCTTGGTTCTGGGGGCCCTTGTCAATTATTAGCCTCCTTGTAAAGACAGTGGTAGAACTGCAGAGTCATTCCTCCACTGTCTATAGCTACCATCGTTCACGATGACGCCAATCTACAGAAACACTAAAAAATTGATGGGGTGTTCAAAGTGCTACCATTGAATTCGTAGCTTTTGAATCAGAAAAGAAAAATGGTGATAGGATGACTCACCTCACAGCTGAATAATTTAATACTCAAGATTTGGTATGGTGGTGTCAGTGGGATTCCCCCATATTCTACAAGAGATAACGCTATCTACATATTTTTTCTCGTTTATTTTATAATGATACATTTACATATTTATACATCTAGGTAATACACATAAAATATACATGAATATGTACCTACTACCTAGGTAAATAATACCTGATAGCTTCCCAGAAAACCAGATTAATTAGCCCTTCTGCAGAATTATCATCATTATTTTATTATTATTATTCTTGTTGGTCAATATAAAAACCCAGATTATCCCAAGCATAGTGTCTGGTGATCCTATCGTCCCATCTGCATACTTCCCTGATGACTCATGATTGGAATCGCGCCATCAAGACTGGATTATTTATTTATTAAATAAATATTTATTTATACAAAAATAAATATTTATTTATTTTTGTAAATTAATCAAATTTTCCATTAACTAAAACGAAAAGTATATTTTATTAAAACAAACTTAATTAAATTAAAAGTTTTTTGAGTTTTTTTTTTAATTTCTAATATAATACCTTCATATGTACCTACATACATATAGTTATCATATTTGTGTCAATCAACTGCATGATATCACATCATCTACTCAAACTCGCTTTACTAAATTTAGGCTGAAACCCGGACTTGAACCTCCGACCTCCAGGTTACAAGTCGCCGCCTTATCGATTAAGCTACCCGAAGTAATGTGTTAAACAGTTCCGGGACAGAGCTTAAAGGAGTAAAAAAAAAAAAATTGATTAAGCTACTGAGGTCGGTTAAAATACATATGTACCTACATTATAGGTACCTACACTACCTAGGTACACAATAGTATATAAATATAATATAATAATAATATAACAATATCGCCTTATTTATACTGCCCGATTAGCACTATTAAGTTCCATTGTGTGGTATAAACCCCCTCTGGGAGGTTAACTTGTCATGTCCCGGCAGGGTTTTAAACCCGCAACCTCTATGGAATCTCTGAATTCACACAGTGCCGCCTTTACCACTGAGCTACCGGGACATTGGTTTCTTTCTTCTTCTTCTTCTTTTAATCTGTCTTACCCCTCTCAAGCAGGGTCGACGTTGTTCAACCTCATGGTTGAGGTTGGTTGGTTTTGGCACATTTTTTTACGGCTGGATGCCCTTCCTAACGTCAATGATTCTATTTGATTTAACGTCCTGGATTAGGACGGGGGTTTTACCCACCATTCGCTGGGAATCGTACCATTCTGGGTAGGGCCGAAAATTTTCTGTGTGAAAGATCTGCACCGACCGGGGATCGAACTCAGGATCTCTGGACTACGGGTACAAGTCACAACCGGTACGCCACGGAGGCTGGCTTACGGAGAAACCGGGACATAGGTTTCTCCCCAAGCTAAACTTCCAAATGAGAAAAAAAATCCTCAAATCCAGTAGGAATTCAAGCGAATTCCTCTATAGTGCTCACGTGACGAAGCTAACGTCACAACTCAGAGTTCATAGGTTCATGACTTCTTAACTGAACTTTTTAAATTCTCTTTGTCTAAATATACCTCCTTATGTGGTTTTTCATGTGTTATTATGTCACAACTTAAACGGGTAGATCTGTATCGGTCGATTATTTTTCGTCTTATAATATTCGTTTTATTTGTTCTTTGTTTATAATTTGTAATTAAAAACTAATTTTGCTATAAAAATATTTTACATAAGAAAAATAAAATATACTTCCGATTTCTAACATTAGAAATTTCTCGCGAGTATTATAGCAATATGTACTTAGCATGTACTACTACTACAAGTCTGAAATCTTAGCTTAGCTATCTCTATAATATACAATAGCTGGTAGAGGATACCTAAGGCATTAATTTCGCCCCGGATTACAAAACAATTTTAGGTTGATGTTAAAAAAAAAGTTAAGCTACCTAAAAATTAAGTAAAAAAATAAATCTATGAGTTCATGAATTTGTATTTTAGATAAAAAAAAAGTAGTTATCATATTTGTGTTAATCACTTTTGTGATATCACAACTACTCAAACTCGCTTTACTAAATCTACGCTGAAACCGGGACTTGAACCACCGACCTCCAGGTTACAAGTCCGCTTCCTTACCGATCAAGCTACTGAGGTCGGTAGATAAAAAAAAAGTAAAAATAAAGTTTGTTTTATTTTTTTTGTTGTTGTTGTACCTATTTAAATATATATATTTTCATGATAGTAATATTTCTTTACGATTTTCACCTATGTATGAAAATAAATAAAGTGTAAATAAATAAACAAAAAGCTGGATTAACGTATCTAGAATAACATAATATTATATGTAGGTATTGGTAGATATCTAGCTAATAGACATCCTAGAGGAGCGAGGCGCCACTTATATCGCGAGCTTAGAGCTTTTTTTTAATGCGCCACATCTCGGCCATACCAGACCAAGCAAAGTCGGTAATTAGAAGCAATTCCTCATTTCTTTTCCACATGGAATGGCGCAGGGCCGGATGGTTCCTAATAATGACATAGATTTTGTTTATATATTTTAGTTAAAAAACATTCCTGGTTTTTTTAATTTTCAAAAAGGTAATTGTGCCCTGGAACCGGACACAATTAAATTTTCAATCCGGCCAGGGTCAGTGGTCAATCCCGCCAGGGTCAGTGGTCAATCCGGCCAGGGTCAGTGGTCAATCCCGCCAGGGTCAGTGGTCAATCCGGCCAGGCTCAGTGGTCAATCCGGCCAGGCTCAGTGGTCAATCCAGCCAGGGTCAGTGGTCAATCCGGCCAGGGTCAGTGGTCAATCCCGCCAGGGTCAGTGGTCAATCCCGCCAGGGTCAATGGTCATTCCCGCCAGGGTCAGTGGTCAATACTGCCAGGGTCAGTGGTCAATCCCGCCAGGGTCAGTGGTCAATCCCGCCAGGGTCAGTGGTAAATCCCGCCAGGGTCAGTGGTCAATCCGGTCAGGGTCAGTGGTCAATCCCGCCAGGGTCAATGGTCATTCCCGCCAGGGTCAGTGGTCAATACTGCCAGGGTCAGTAATCTTCACCACTGAGCTCCGGAGGCCGTGAAACTTTCTTTTTTTGGACGAAAAAAAAAAAAAAATCAAATCCAACCCTGTTCCACCATCTCGTAGATTCTTCGAGGCACAAATCTCGAAGAGAAAGAATGAAAAAAAGTTGCGTTATAAGGTACGAAACTATCCGAGTACTAAACCTAAATCCCAAGTATATGTTGTGTAAAGGAATACTACTATATACCTAATCCTAAGTATATATGTAAAGGTATATTACTATATATAACCTAATCCTGAGTGGTTTGAGTCCAGAAATATCATTTGGACTGAAACAGTACTGATGGGGGCCGCCGGCTAGGGGACCAAATGAGGCGACGCCGCGACGGATGGATTAACGGTGAAGTGGTATTCCTCCGAGATAGAGAAAGAATGCCCGAGGCATTAACTTCGCCCGGGATTACTAAACAAATGTAAAAAAAAAGAAAATGAAAAATAGAAAGTTATGATACGTCCAGAAATATGGAAAAAAATATCATTTATTTAAGTGTGCCACCTAAATGATAATTATTTTTTTTTTGTATTTCTGGACGTTTCATAACTTTCTGTTTTTCATTTGAAATCGGAGCAGAGAAATATTTTTATTTTTTTTTACAAAAACGAACACAATACTTCCGATTTTTAATATTAGAAATTTATCTGAAGTAAAATATTAAATTAATACGAATGAAAAGATCGTGCACCGGTCGTCAAGTGGTTAACGCGCTAGTCTGGTAATCCAGGTAGTGTAGGGATCCGTTGGTTCGAATCCCACCCAGTGCACGAATTTTTCCTCATTAATTTGATTTTATGACCACATCATAATAAAACTCTGAGGGTTAGGTGGTAGAAAATGCTTTGAGCATTAACCTCGCCTGGTGGTTACCTTCCACAAAAGGTATTATTATTATTATACCTTATTATTATTATTTGTAAAGGTATATTATTACATATTATTATTGCTTATAGGTTATCTCATCTCGAGTGTATGAGGCGTGTGAAGCACCCCCGAGTGGGTGTTACACCAGGAGCGGATCTATGATCAAGTCTCCTGGTGTTGTTTTGTTCTAAGTTTGTTTGGGTAGTTGTGATGTCACGAAAGTGATTAATACAAAATGATAACTTTTTGATAATATTACTTGATACACATTTATATCATGGATCAAATAGGTACTCACAAATATTCGTGTTAGTTAAGTATAGATTACATATAGGTAGAAAGGTTTCCACCAAATTCTGGAAATTCCTTCGGTTTTAGAAAATATCAATCAACGTAATTATAGGAATTTCTGGACCATCTTGTTGATAATGACGAGAGTGAAATGTGAATGCTGTATTTTACGAATGTGTCTTTCCAAGTTTACCTATAGAATTTTTTTTTTTTTAGTTCGGAAGTATATTTTGTATCTTACAACTCGTACCTTACATGAACAAGACTGAATTTGGTTTGAAATATTTAATAAACCTATATTTTTTACAAAAGCAGTATTTTGACAATTTCTGAACCATGCATGCAAAGAATTCAGAGCAAATATTGTAACGGAGAATTTATTGGGTTTGAATTCAGTTGAAAAAATGTTCAACCAAAATTATAAAAAAATATCTTTTAGGCACGTGGGGATACTGGATATTTTAACTGGTAATCTAAAGTAATAATGATAATAATAATTACACTGTTTAGTGGAAGGTAACCACCAGGCGATGTTAATACTCAAAGCATTTTCTACCACCTAACCCTCTGAGTCTTATTATTATGTGGTCACAAACTCATATTAATGAGGAAAAATTCATGCATTGGGTGGGATTCGAACCAACGGATCCGCACTCTACCTGGGATTCCAGACTAGCGCTTTATCCACTTGACTATCAGTGCACGACTTAAGTACATGTCCTTCATCACGTAGTAAGAAGGAGTATAAGGACAGATATCTTATAATTATAATAAAACTAGGTTTTTTTTATTTTTAACGATGAGGGTTTCACAGCCTTTTTTATTTCGTAGCCATGAAACAGGAGCTACTGTAGACGCTTGTGGCCTGTGTTGTAGCCTGTCCATCCCATAGTGTGCCTCCTCTCTGATGGGCGAGAAGTGACACAATACTTCCCATTTAGGTGCTGGGTCAACACGAGCGCATTATAAGAAGTAATATTTTTTTAAGGTTTAGGTGGAAGAGATTATCATAGGCAATAACCCCGCCCTTTAGTTAAGACATCTGAATATATTTTATCTATGTTATCTACACTGTTGTTTATCTTTTCTTTTCTAGCTTATATTGTTCTAAATTTTGTATATTAATTTTTATAATTACTTGTATTGTACAAGTACATAATTATGTCCTATTAATAAAAAAAACCATCTGACTTAGTATAAATTACTTTTATACTTCGTAACGGTACAGCGCAAAATGTAACCACCTCAACTAGAATTAAGAATATTTATGTTTATGCACATATATTTTACTTTTTACTATAACCTTTTTAGAATAAAATTGCTTATTAGATTTAATCTAGATTGTAATGTATCAATAAATGCCCAAAGAGTGGGATTTATATTGAAAAAAAAAAAAATTAAATAATAATAAATTTAAGATGAGCCTGACCCATCAATCAAGTCGAAGTTTCAACCAATCACGATACACTCTACCAGTATTAGGAGGACAAACAGGCAACAGTATAAAATTAAGAAAAGAAAGGGGAAAAAAACAAACAAAATGACAAAATAAATAAGTAAAAAAGAAAAAGAAAATAACAATAATGTCCTACCTAAAGGGCGGGGTTATTGCCTGTGGCAATCTCTTCCACCCAACCCTTATTTATTTTGTCTTGAGGGATAGTCTCTTTGATTCGGGCCTAAACTAGTGAAACAGTACTTCAGGTCGGGATGCGAACCCACAACCTCCGGGTCAGTAACCAATGCTCTTAACCACTGAGCCACGAAGGTCGGCTCTAAACTAGTGAAACAGTCCTTCAAGAAGCCAGCGTCGATGGCATGTTGAATACACCGGTTCCCTTCAGAACACCGAAGTTAAGCGACATCCAGCGAGGTTAAGACTTGGATGGGTGACCATTCAAATTCTAATTCTCGTGACGCTGGCTTTTCCCGGCCCCACTCAGGCTGGGTGAGGTCAATGTGAGTAGCAGGTTTGTGAGTTTCCTGCGAATGGAGGGTAAAACCCCCGTCGTGATATGACCATGGCAGTTGAAAGCGACGTTAGAACCCCACTTAAAAAAAAAAAAAAAAAAAAAAAAAAAGTCCTTCAAGTCGGGATTCGAACCCACAACCTCCGGGTCAGTGCCCGATGCTCTTAACCACTGAGCCATCAGGGAGTTCTGCAAAACCACACAGGACCTGAAGAGGCCAGAGTGACCTTGTCAAGGCCGTTCGCCGACATTGCATTAGTCCAAGCTCCGTGAAGTTGGCTCGCCCCTAAAACCAATATGAAAGATTTATTAGTCAAAAGTTTGTACTCACTTTGTACTCCTTTGTACCAAAAATTATTTCTCTTGTACCCCTACCGTTTACGAGTTATAAGGGTTGCTAGATGGGCGAGCCAGCTTCACGTGAAGTACAAACTTTTGACTAATAAAGCTTTCATATTGGTTTTAGGGGCGAGCCAACTTCACGGAGCTATTAGTCCAGGCAATTACAGAAATGCAGCCCGAAATTCTACTTCATCCCGCGGACAATGAACTGGGACTAGCACACAACTTACTCGCATCTTCGGTCACCGTTGTCACCGGAGCGATCTAGATATAATTTATATTTATATTTTTTTTATTTTTTATTTTTTTAACGGGAATAACCCAATATACATAAATTACAAAATGTTACGGTTAAAAACATACAAAACATTTATGTAAACTAAGGGAGGAATTAATAGACGTTCTCTCACAAAATTATTAATGATTGATTATCTCTCACAAAAATAGGTCACAACTACTTACTCAATCTCGTCTTCGCCTTACTAAGGGCGAAGTTAATAGACAATTTCTATAACTTTATCGTTTTTTTAAGCCTCGGTTTTCCCTAAATTACACATTACGCCACAGAGATAGTATTATTATATTATTTAAAGCATGAAGGACGTACATAATTATACAATATTTCGCATTTATATACATTAATAATAAAAAAAAAATATAGATTTCAACAAAATAAAATTAATAAAACATACAATTGTTTGAAAATAAATAAATAATAACGAAGAAAATAATAATGTCCTAACTAAAGGGCGGGGTTATTCTCTGCGGCGATCTCTTCCACCCAACCCTCATTAAAAAATGTCTATTAATTCCGCCCTAAATCTTAACCCGGACTCGAACCACCGACCTCCCGTTTACGAATCCAGCGCGTTATCGATCTAGGTACTGAGGTCGGTATTATTATAATAATTATTCTTAACTATCTACAGTTTGAAATTCCGTAAAATTTTGTGCTTGTTGAGATCAGAGGTAGATAATAGATATCCTATTTACAAATCGGGGCGCATTCTGCAAAAGGTCATTCAACCCACATTGCGTGGTGTACCACAGGGGTAAGGGTTTTGACCCATCCTATTTTATTTATCATCTTCACCTATCTAAAATCTAGCTAGTATAATAATCTTTATAACTATTATTTATGTACAATTAAATTCGTAAGTTCATAATACATAATATGTATGCATATGAATGTGTATACCTATGTAGGTACATTGGTATTTGGTCTTATGCAAAAATAATTCTTCTAGATTCCTAACTCTTACATTTGTATAAAATTGTCTTATAACTATTTATAAATATATATAAGTATATAATACCTAGCGCATCTAAATATTATTTTTGTATAATTATTTTGTTCTGAGCATAAAAAAGTCTTCACCATTGCTGAGTCTAGTTAGTCCTCCATTATAATCTATTTATAAAGGAGTAAATGGATTCTATTTTTTATATTAAGCCATTCTGTAATTTCGCTAACATTATTTTGTTTTAAATTGTTTCTATTAATAACTTCACGAGATTCTTGAAATTTTTAGTTCTAATAATTATCTTCTATATATAATAATCCTGTTCTGCAGGAGATTATCAAATATGACGGACTGTCCTGAGGATTGTTTTGCACTGCAAAAATCAGTGCAGGCTAGATTAAATACACTTAAGTTGAATACACCAGTTCTCGTTGTTATATTATTATTATTAAACTCTTTATTAGAAGAACATATATACAAACAAATAATCTTAAAAATTAAAATACAAAATTTAAAATAAAAATATATACCTACACGAAAATAATAAACAAAATATATACATATGTCCGCCGCAAGCGTTTTGGGTTGCCATCCAAATGATGATGTCCTGAATAATGTTTTTTATTTTTAATAAAATATACATAGGTAAATAAGTTTTAAAAAAAATACATATGTCCTAACTAAAGGGCGGGGTTATTGCCTATGGCAATCTCTTCCACCCAACTCGTTCTGTCACTCAAATTAAGCAACGTCCAGCTTGAGCTTAAATTGAGTGTGTTTCCTGCGAAGAGATAGTATAATACTCTCGCGTTCTCAATCATGTAACAGTTTCCAAAGGAATGTTGTGAATCCAGGGGTTTTTTCTAATCCTTGTAATTAAAAAATTAAGAATCTCCATCAACATCTCAATCCAAAAGAATAATATGTTTCATCCTTATGTACATACGTAGATATATCAGGTAATACTGACACTCTGTACAATTGTACATATGTTTCTATGTAACCATTACTCGGCTAACTCTAATGCTATAATTACAGGAGTACCAAGAGAAATAGTAGGAGAGAGAGAAAGAGAGAGAGAGAGAAAGAGAAGGATATGATGAAAAAGATAGATATAGATAAAGAGAGAGAAAGAGAAAAAGAAATAAGGATAGATTAGAAAAAGAGATATATAGAGAAAGAAAAGAGAGAGAGAGAAAGAAAAGAGAGAGAAAGAGAGGGATAGAAAGAAAAAGAGAGATACAGAGAAAAAGAAAAAGAGAGAAAGAAAAGACCGAGAGAAAGAGAAAGAATAGAGGGAGAGAGAGAGAAAGAAAAAGAGAGAGAGATAAAGAAAAAGAGAGATATAGAGAAAGAGAGAGAAAGAGAGAGAGAGAGAAAGAAAAAGAGGTATAGAAAAAAAAGAGAGATATAGAGAAAGAGATAAAGAGAAAGAGAGAGATAGAAAAGAGGGAGAGAGAGAAAAAGAGAGAAAAAGAGAGAGAAAGAGAGAAATAGAAATAAAAGGAGAGAGATAAAGAAAAAGAGCGAGAGAAAAAAAAGATAGAGAAAAAGAGACGTATAGAGAGAGCGAGAGAGAAATGCACCGAGAGTTGTACACATTTCAGCAATGTCATCAATGTCCCAGCACCACAGATGCTGGTCTGACATACCCTGCTTAGACCAGCACATTCCCGGCATACCGGACAAGGTCATAGTCTTGGAACAATCGGTGGGGAATTGTGAAGAAAAAAAAATAAAATATTTATTTATTTATTTAGAAAATCTTTATTAGCAGAACATTACAGACAAACAATGGTAAAAATTAAATATAAAATTGACAGTATTAATAATATAAACAAGAAAAAAAAAAAAAAAAAACATATAGGTATATATACATATGTTTTAATAATAAGGTATAGTAATAATACTTACTATACCTTATCATCATCATAGATAGGGTGGCGTCATCGTGAACGATGATAGTAGCTAGACATTGGAGGAATGACTCAGCACTTCTACTACTGTCTTTACAAGGAGGCTAATAATAGAACCAAGCCAATGCTGGTCTATTCTCCCTGTTTATAGTCCCCCAGCCGGACTTTCCCTTATAGGTAATGAAAGTAAAAAGTTATCATGCTTTTTGTGTTAATGATTTAGTCATTTTTTTTTAATGATGGCTATTTCCGGCCAATTCCGGGTGAGGTTAATTTGAGTAGTTGGTTTGTGACTTTCCAGCAAATGGAGGATGAAACCCTTCCCAAATGGAAGGGTTTCTATGATGTGGTGTCATGAGGTCAAATTAATGAGGAAAATTTCATGCATTGGGTGGGATTCAAAAATTTGGATCCTTATTACCTGGATGGCACCTTTAGAGAAAGAGAAAAAATGTAAACAAAAGGAAGAAAAATGAAAACAAAAGTAAGAAAAATAGAGGAAGACGAATTAAAGAGAAAGAGAAAAAGAAGAGAGAGAAAGAACTAACTAAAATAATTATTTATTTGTGGAATTTTCTTACGGTAGGTATTTCAATATCGTCAGACATTTTCGCTTCAGTAAAGGAGAGACATAGGTACATATTTCAGCAATTTCAGCTAGAATTCCACCAAGAGATTGCATACACAGTCCAACAATGTTATTAAATATCAACTAAGATTCCTCTGAAAATGCAGTTCTCATTAAAACATTGTGGATATCTATAGGACCTGGTCAGAGGTTCTAGAGATAATAATAACACTCTTTAGTGGAGGGTAACCACCAGGCGAGGTTCATGCTCAAAGCATTTTCTACCACCTAACCCTCAGAGTCTTATTATTACGTGGTCACAAACTCAAATTAATGAGTAAAAATTCATTCACTATGTGGGATTCGAACCAACGGATCCCTACGCTACCTGGATTACCAGACTAGCGTGTTAACCACTTGACTACCAGTGCACTAGGATCTAAATTTGGAAACGGTGCGAATGACCATTTTTGTTAAAGCACCTTAAAAAAAAAAAAAAAAAAATAGAAGACGCTAAGAAAAGTGAGAAGTTCAAGAGTGTCTCATTTTATCAACTTTCTCATACCGTCCCACTCGATACAAAAACTGCCACATTCCTTTGGCATCCGAACACTATGCCTGACAACTTTGATCAAGAACTTATGGTCTACAGGACAATTTCTCACACGACGCGAGAAATGATATACCTACTGGCGCGGATTCAGCCATAAGTTAATATTTTTACTGACCAATATGATAATAATGATAGGGGAAGAGTGGGTAAACCGCTCCTCTGAAAATTGTATGACCAAATTTTTAAACAAGGTTCATACTTACAACCAGGTGCGGTCGGTTCAAAGGAGCTGCGGAACTGCAGCACCTCCCAAGGAAAAAGAAACGATTTTCTTAAGTTCTACCTCGCATAATATATAATGAAAATAATCATACATTTCTATAATAATACATCATCGTGAATGATGGTAGCCAGACAGTGGAGGAATGACTCAGCACTTCTACCACTTTCTTTACAAGGAGGCTAATAATTGACAAGTGCCCCCAGAACCAAGCTAATGCTGGTCTACTCCCTGTTTTTTGTCCCCCAGCCAGACTTTTTTTTGTTTGTTAATTATTATTATCAATGGCATGGTAAACAATCTGAAACACTTTAGATACTGAAAGAGCGACTCTATAAATCTCATTTTAGAACCTTTATCTGGCAGCACCCGCAACAAGGATAAGTCAAGAGGAGGAAGATCGTCCCTTAAACCAGGCATGGTGAGATGTGATTGTGAAAAGTTATTATTATTATTAAATGTTTTTAGATAAAAAGACATATAAATGTATAATAAAAAATATTATTATAAATAGAAAAAAAAAATGAAAACAATAAAATAGAAAGAATACTTTAGAATATAATAGAAAGAATACTTTCTCCTTACTAAAGGGCGGGGTTATTGCCTATGGCAATCTCTTCCAACCAACCCTTCAGTTCGACTGAAAATAGTGAAGGGACGTCTTCCCTTATGTTTGCTGTGCTATTGTGTTTTAATTTGGCCCTACTAGACACAGTATGTAAATTCTCTCTACATGGTAACTCGAGGACAAGTACACGCCAGCAAAAGACAACTTTGTCCAGAAGAACCACTTTTCCCGCAAGGACCAATGTCGCCCCACTTACCCTAATTATTTATGAAAAAAAAGAAGATATTATTTACGTATATAAAAAAGTCAATTCACCTTTATTTATGTACTAGTGGGCTATTTTACCCACTTTGTCAGGTCATTTTAGGGCCTGGCGGCGTACGGCATTTTACGAAAAATTATTTGAAATTATTTTAGTCTTACAGCTGTATTTATGAACAGTGCATTTTGTCTGAGCAAAGTCTCAAGCAAAGTCAATAATATTAAACGAAAACATGCTTGAGACATTGTTTGGAGTTTAGACGACGTTTTCTGTTCATAAATACGGCTGTTAGAATGTCCCCTACAACTGATTCTGAAATTTTCTTTAAAAAAAAAAATGGATGCCTTGTATATTCTCATCGAATGCAATACTTTTGTATACCCAGGATACCATCAGCTTACTTCTAAATTATAATAAGTCAAAAACAAATCAGTGAGAAGTCACTATGTATGCAGGTTTGATCCAAATGGCTCCCCGCCAACCAGGTTAGACCGTCTACTGTCTATGCGTAGAGAAGAATCCGGTAAACCAGACAGAATAAAAATGTCGCTTATGGTGTCTCCCGGTAGCTCAGTAGTCAAGGCGACAGTCTGGCAATCCCGAGGTCGCGAGTTCGAGACCCAGTCGGGACATGACAAGTTGTGCTAACAGGGTTCATAGAAGCTTTAGCTTGGGAAATATACTTTTGAATCTGTATAATTGTTATCTTGTTATTTAAAAAAAAAAAAAAAAAAAAAAAAAAAAAAAATCGGGAATCATACCAGCTACCCTCATTAACCTCACCCGTGTTAGGATTGAACAGAATTTCCTTCGAAAAAGTCTGCCCCTGCCTGGGATCGAACTCAGGATCTCTGAACTACACGGACAGTAGTCTCAACCGTCACGCCACGGAGGCTGGCTGGCAAGAAACGTTTGTGCTCTAACGGTATCAGCCGTCAAATAGAGCAATAAAAATCCACAACGATAGATAACGTTCACGAATATAATCCCCTCATATACTCGTAAGATTATTAGGTAGGTACCTATGCCATAAACTTTGCTCACTAGCCTGTAGTTGTGAGACAAAAAAACCAGAATTATAATAATCATAATAATATCTAATAATAACAAAAATGTACCAAAGTTCATTACCAATAATATTGCGATCTGAAAATCCCGCCAGTAATGTGGGATTAGTTCGGCATTCTTTTATGGCCGTACTATAATTTAAAAATTTCCGTACATTGCGGAGTACCTAACCGTATACGTTGACAAACAACATTACACACAATTTCAAAGTAATTACCAATTAAGTTCACGATTAAGGGCCGAATCGTAAAGCAGGATTCAATTTAAGATAAGCCAGACCCAGTTTCGACCGATCACAGCTCACTATATCCCGACTAGGGGGAGAGTCTGACTTATCTTAATAAGGGTTGGGTGGAAGAGATTGCCATAGGCAATAACCCCACCCTTTAGTTACAACATCTGTATATATATTATTTCTGTTATTTATCTTTTTTTATTAACAAACATATTTATGATGATAAATTGATAACTATGATGAGAGAAATTTGTTTTAATTATAAGATAAACCTAAGTGTACTACATTTTTTTTAAATACAAATCATACAAATCTCAATTTTGTATTAAAATTTTCATCATTATTTGTTTGCACATAATTATGTCCTATTAATAAAGACTTTAGTAACAATAATAAATTTAATCTGTATTTATAATAAATTTCGGTCCTTAAACTATCCTTTAGTGAGAATAAAAACCGACCTCAGTAGCTTAATAATCGGCAGCAGACTTGTAACCTGGAGGTCGGTGGTTCAAGTCCCGGTTTCAGTGTAGAGTTGGTAAAGCGAGTTTGAGTACTTGTGATATCACGAAAGTGATTAGTTCAAAGTTATCATATTTGTGTTGATCACTTTCGTGATATCACATTTACTCAAACTCGCTATACTAAATCTACGCTGAAACCGGGACTTGAACCACCGACCTCCAGGTTACAAGTCTACCGCCTTATCGATCAAGCTACTGAGGTCGGTACGAAAGTGATTATAACACATAAAGGTATGCTAACTTTGACTTTCTTTAAACTTTTAGCGAGAATACACCCAAGTTGACTTATTTAGCGACGCAATTTCGGTACATCCTGTAATAATCCTGTATATTTTCGCGGCTTACCAACTTTATCCAGATGTGTTTTTTTACGGCCCCTCGTTATGAGGAAGAGTAATGACTGGATTAACGGTACTGTCGAGAACACTGAGAGCGCTTGGAGATGGCAGCTTTTTTACATTAGAAGGCAAAATGTAGAATATAATAGATTAGGTATACCACCCGGGTCCGACCTCAGTAGCTTGATCGATAAGGCGGCTGACTTGTAACCTGGAGGTCGGTAGTTCAAGTCCGGGTTTCAGCGTAGATTTAGTAAAGCTATAAGTTTGAGTAGTTGTGATACCATGAAACTAGTGGTCACCTTGGCCTAGCGGTAACATGCTCGGCTTGCACCCCAGGTGAACCGGGTTCGAATCCCGGAGAGGTCGGATTTTTTCAGCTCTGTACTTTGCATGGTGGGGCCTTCCCAAGCCTCGTGAAGACAATTTGGGGTAGTTGTAGAGTGGACAACGACCAGTGGCGGCATTACGAGATTGATATTGGAATATGATGGTTGGTTGGAGATATGATGCATAAGCATTAGTTCTCGTAATGTCGATGCTACCCACAGTACCCACTAAACTTTGTGACATAATAACAGAAATAAGTAGCTCTTATCTATATCACGAAAGTGATGAACACAAAATAATATGATAACTTACTAATAGAATATACCTTGTTTATACTGCTGAGTTAAGATTGAAAAGTCCCCTTACTCCAGCAGTCAAACAGTCAAAAATCGAGAACCTGTTGACTTGTCATGACTTAGCATAAAATTTCCCTATCTATAACAGTACGCAAAATCTAGATTTAGCTCAATCGAGGATTTACAAAAACGCCTATTAATTCCACCCTAAATCTTTAATTAACTTTTTTTAAATAGGACAGTAAGTGCACTGGTAGTCAAGTGGCTAACGCGCTAGTCTGGTAATCCAGGTAGCATATTAGTTCGTTGGTTTGAATCCCACCCAATGCATGAATTTTCCTTCATTAATTTGAGTTTGTAACCACATAATTATAAGACTCTGAGGGTTAGGTGGTATAGAAAATGCTTTGAGCATTAACCTCGCCTGGTGGTTACATTCCACCATAGCGTGTTATTATTATTATCAGTTCATTCAGAGAATGAGCCCCCAATGCTGGCTGCGTTCCCCCTCTGAATGGCCAGGCTCAAAGGTTGGGTAAGATAGCATACTGCTCTCCCATCTCCAGTCTTTTGGATTCACCGACTTCCAGAGACGAGTCTGCCACCCTATCAATCAAACTAATGTTGTAAGTGAAATGTACTTAAAAAAGGATTAATCTAGAAAGAAGAAGAAAGTTATCATATTTGTGTTGATCACTTTTGTGATATCACAACTACTCAAACTAGCTTCATTAAATCTTTGCTACACCCGGAACTTGAACCACCGACCTCCAGGTTTCAAGTCTGCCGCCCTATCGATCAAGCTACGGTGGTCGGTTAAAAAGTGTTTATTGGGACTCCAATAATGATAATAATAATAATAATAATTTATATTTTCATACTATGTCGCATCATCTACCTCCCCATTGAACATTGAACAATAAATTGAACAATAAGTGCTACTAATGCACTTGTCTACATGGATGGGTTAAACTTCACCAGAAATCTATTGACCTGAATATTATTTTATATTCTTTTCGTTGAGATAACATTTTTGAGATCAATCGTTCGGTTTTTTTGTTTTTTTTTTTTTTACTTGATATCGAAAATCTTTTTTAGACACTTTTTGAGTTGAATCGTTATTCACCCACATCCGAAAACTTTCGGCTCTGTAATAGGTATTTCAAAATTATTTTTTTTTGATGAATTTCCAGAAAACAACATTCCATTTATATGGTAGGTATAATACGTCGAAGAATACGAAAAAAAATTGAAATCGGAGCAAAATAATATTTATTTATAATACAAAAACGAACACAATACTTCCAACTTCTAATATCATTAGAACTTTGTCGGAAGTAAAATCCAAGTCTGAACTTCGGTTTTTGAACACAGGTGCAGTGGAGTAATTAACATAGGTTTGCCCAAAGCTCTCTACTCTGGGAGCTTAAAACTGTACCTCGTTTTATTGTACCTATTGCTTTTATTATTATTTAAACTTATTAGTGTTATTACTATTATTATTATTATGATCTTAAGTAGACCTCGTATTCTAACTACCGTATTCTATGAGAGCTGTTCTTCTGAGCCATTTTTATTTCGAGGCAATAAAACAACAGCTATTTAGAGCAGCTAGACGCATGGTTCCGATATAATATGTGTACCTTTTAAATCTGCGCAGAGCACGTTCGTTATTCTTCTTATAATAATAACCACCAGGCGAGGTAGTGGAAGGTAACCACCAGGCGAGGTTAATACACAAAGCATTTTCTACCACTTAAACCTATTTTTATTTTTTTATCATGTGGTCACAAACTCAAATTAATGAGGAAGATCCATGCACAGGATAGGATTCGAACCAACGGATACCTATGCTACCTGGATTAGTAGACTTCTTCTTTTGAAAGTCTCTTTTTTGTGGGTATTACAGTCGCTTTCAACTGGTCCATATCACGACGGGGGTTTTACCCTCCATTCGCTGGAAACTCACAAACCAGCTACTCAAATTAACCTCACCTAGCCTGAGTGGGGGCTAGGAATAGCCAGCATCACGAGCCCATCAAAGTCTGAGTTGGGATTTACTTATTTCTAACGCATTTCCAATACCATTTTCCAAGTAGGTATGCCTACGGAAAGATAATTTATTTACACAAAGGGGTAGACATACAAATGAATGACCTTGACTTGCTTAAAAATATGACCTTGAAAAAATAAATGGCCTCACTTTGTCTGTCTAAGCTTCCTTCCACCTCAACCCTCACCCCCGTGATGTCAGACAAAAGATATCCGCACGAAATAAACGGCCTCACTTTGTCTGTCTCAGCTTCCTTCCAGCTCAACCCTCACCCCCATGATGTCAGACAAAAGATATCCGCACGATTTTCCAGCTAGGCACCATTTACATTGTTGTTGAAGGCGGCTACTTCTTCCGTGCTTGCAGCTTGTCAATTGTCGATAATGTACATCAAGTTTATGATCCTGTAGACTGCAGCTGATGAGATTGATAATACAGGGTTCTGAAAATGAACGTAAGATTGTCGAAGTGGTTTCAGGCGCTAGTTTGGTGATCCAGTAGCTTGATAACTGTTAGTTTGACTTCTGCTAATGGCCCTAATTATTTTTTGAAGTTCTTCTGGCTGGCTCATAGGAATTTACCTATGACGGAATTTGATGCAAATTTTACCCATTCTCTAAATAAAATTAAGAAAAAAGTTGCCCTATTGTATAAGCATAAGTAGTGCTTTATTTATACTGTCAGAGAAAGACAGGTGCTCCCATTATGACAATCATAGAGGAATAAGCACTACTGGAGAACTCGTAATTCCTCAAACATGTCCCGACAAATCGGCCATCATGGTCAGTTGAACACAGAACACAAATGTTGAACTTTCATGTACTTTGTATATCAATATTAAGATATCTAAAGCTGTATTTTTCTTTCCAACCAGAGTGGATTCAAATGGAAGAAAGTCATTTTTCTTTTGGAAGGGGAAAAATCTTCTTCCAGTTTGGTTGAACAAAATGGATTTATAAAATTCTTGCTTCGATTTCTTTTATGGGTTAAGTCCATTGTTTATCTTTAAAATTACCAAAACGCGTTTTTCTTGCTTCGATTTCTTTTATGGGTTAAGTACATTGTTTATCTTTAAAAGTACCGAAACGCATTTTTCTTTCACGAAGAGTGGGGAAACTTGGAAGAAAATGGAAATATTTGGAAATACCGAACCTGGGAAAAAATTATCCAAAAGGAAAACACGGCTTACAATTTTCCAAAAAGTTATCAACTGGTGGGTACCTTGTGTATTAAAAGAACAAACATTGAGCTCTCTATACATCCTATTTTTCAAAAAGTTCCCAACATTTTGAGTACCTGGTATATCGAAATAACTAACATTGAGGCATCTACCTTCTCACTTGTTTATTTTTTGAAGAAGATCAGGATTCGTATGAGTCACAGCTTAAACATGATCCTTTTGACCTTGAACCTGAAGATTCAGCAAGTGTTTTATGCAACCAATCGTACACCGGGGCGGTTTTGCATACTTTCAGGTCTTTCAGGTCTTCAGTGAATTGCTCCTGGGGCGCCGTCAATAGGGAAACGTCAATTGTAATTAAAGTCCCAATAGGGAAACGTCAATTGATAGAGAATGCCGTTGGCATTAGCACCGCCCTTGATCAAGTTTTGTTTTAAAAAATGTGAATTTGCATGTATGTATATCGTATAATGTATAGATTCTAGAATATGTAAATAAAACTTGATCTTATATGTTGAATAATGTAGGACCACATAATGACAATATCGTCTTTTATACTGCCCGATTAGGACTATTGAATACCATTGTTCCAGCAGTAAGCCCAAAACATATTATTATGTGGTAAAAATCCCAAATGGGAGGATAACTCGTCATGTCCCGATTGGGTTTTGAACCTACGACCTCTAGAATTTTTGGAATCATAGAGTGCCGCCTTAACCACTAAGCTACCTAAACAGACTAGGGCTGTATTAGAAAATATACTTGTAAGCAAAAGGTCTGAAGAAAAAGCAAATTGCTCTTTTTCGTATTCATACATATTTGCTTTTGCTCATGAGCAATTTCTCCATGGAGAAGTAAGAGGTGGGCTTGTCCTACAGCATTTAAAGCAATAGCTCAGTGGTTAAGCACTAGCTTGTCATGCGGAAGGTCCCGGGTCCGAACCACCGCGCCGACAAAAAATTGTATTAAAAATTTGGTTACAGTTGTTTGTAAGGGATACCTTCCGGTGCGCTTGTGTTGCCCCAGCACCTAATTGGGAAGTATTGTGTCACTTCTCGCCCATCAGAGGGTAGGCATACTACGGGGTGGGCAGGCTACAACACAGACCACAAGCATCTACAGTAGCTCCTGATTCATGGCTACAAAATAAAAAAGACTGTGAAACACTCATCTTTTTTTTCTTTTCTTTTTTAAAAAAGGGCAACTTTATAAATCCCTACGCTACCTAGATTACAAGACAAGCGTGTTAACCAGCCGACTACCAGTGGAACATTTTGACGGAGCTTCCTAACAAATGCAGTGTGAAGATCCCAGATAACGTCTAGCAGGTTTTAATTACTGCAAGTTCAATAAAGCCATGCCTCACAACGCGCACTTGTACCACAGGAGGGAAAACCAATATTTGCATACATCGGTTTTATGTTGGCCATTCTCAGCCGCTTTTTGGCTCAGCCCCTTTATTAATCTCTCCAGTTTGAATTTTACCCAACTTTGCGTCGGTCGTGTCGATGGCATGTTGAATACACCAGTAGAGCGTTCTACATAGAAACATTCTCCACACTCAAAAACCTAAATCTCCGTTTAAACAGTCATACAACGCACTCTGATTGGTTATTGCGTTCAAATGAACCAATCAGAGTGCGTTATGTGACAGTTGAAATGGATTTTTTTTTTTTGGAGATTATGAGAGTGTTTCTGGAACAGGCTGCTTTACTCATTCTGTAACTGAAGTTAAGCAACGTCCAGCGAGGTCAGGACTTAATGGGTGACCACTCAAATTCGAACCCTCTGGCTATTCCAAATGCTTATGGTGGCTATTCTCGGCCCAACCCAGTGTGGAGGAGCTTCATGAGGTTAGCTGATTTGTGTCTCCATTCCAGTTCTCAGCAAGGTGAGGGTAAAACCCTCATATAATTATTTAAAGTATAATAATAATACCGCCTTATTTATACTGCCCGATTAGGTCTATTAAGTCCCATTGTTCCAGCCGTAAGCCCAAGACGTATTATTATGTGGTAAAAATCCCAACTAGAGATGTCCCGGCTGGGTTTCGAACCAGCGACCTCTGGAATATCTAGATTCACAGAGTGCCGCCTTTACCACTGAGCTACCGGGACAGACAAAACAGTAAAAAAAAGAACGAAAAAAAAATTATTAGTTCTTCGAAGACGCAACTTTTATTCTCTGAACATCCAAAGGGTATCTATCATCCAGGACCTCTTCTCTTGAACCGATTGCAACAGTCTAAATTTAGCACACTGCTAACATTATGTAATTTCTCTTTTCAAGTTTTTTCATGACGTCACTCTTTTTTCCACCAATGACATCATCGCACCCTGACGTATTTATTTTTTCACCCAATGACATCAGCATGACGTATCTCAAGGTCATTTCGGTCATCTTGAACACTCAAATCCACGAGTCCGGGACTATTTTCTGTTTTTGTTATTATTATTTCAATATTTTTTGTTGTTAATTTCCTTTTTGTTACTTTATCTGAGTTGCTTTGGTTGTTTATGTTATTGAAGATGGTCTTCGGAACCATCTCCAGGTTCATTGAATACTCTTTCAGAGGTAGTATCGGTATAGTAGCTTCACTCTTTGACTCTGTAGGAGGTCAAAGGTTATTCTGTGGGCCATGAAGATACTCCAGACTTTGAAGAATCAGGCAACTATTTATACATCTGCTGAGTCATGGATTTTGTTCGTAGTTGGACTGTGTCTACCATTGTGGAATGAGTTTTCTTTTATTTATTATATTGGTGTTAATGGGGTCTGGTTGGTGGACTATAAAAAGGGAGTAGGCCACAGTATTGGCTTGGTTCTGGGGGCCCTTGTCAATTATTAGCCTCCTTGTAAAGACAGTGGTAGAAGTGCTGAGTCATTCCTCCACTGTCTGGATACCATCGTTCACAATGACGCCACCCTATGATGATGATGATTGGTGTTAAAGCATTGGTAGTTGTGGTTGCCAAAGCACTCGAATTGTTACAAGACATGGTTCCACCCAATGCATGGATTTTGGCAATTCAGTGTTAATCATTATCTCATGTGCACTGGTAGTCAAGTGGTTAACGCGCTAGTCTGGTAATCCAGGTAGCGTAGGGATCCTGGTTCAAATCCCACCCAGTGCACGAATTTTTCCTCATTAATTTGAGTTTGTGACCACATAATAATTAGATGAGTGCCAAAACCAACCAACCTCAACCATAAGGTTAAACAACGTCGACCCTGCTTAAGCGGGATAAGACAGAGTAAAAGAAGAAGAAGATGGCGAGTTTGGGTGATTTTGGTAGCAAACCACAAAGGACTAGAGGATTAACAAAGTAGCACCTTCACCACTTCAGATACAATGCAATAGCGCTCAAACACCACTTCAGAAAACCAGATCAAATATACGACCATGATCTTCAAACGGATTCCAAGAAAGGTCGCAATGTGTGTAAAAATTCCTGGAGCGAGAATGTACTCGCCGTCATACCTGAAATACCCCGAGACCAAGTTCACAAGAACCTGATGATGACCTATCTGAAATTCTGAAAACACTGGAAATACCAGAAGGAAATTAGAAATATTCTAAACTTTGTTGTCAGTAATTGCACCTAACATTGTAATACTGTGAGTAGCTCACTCGCCTTGCACCCAAGTGACCTGAGTTCGATCCCCGGTAGGACAGGATGTTTTCTACGCTGTTATTATTATTAAATTCTTTATTAGAATTATAAAATTGTAAATGAATATAATGTAAAATAGGTAGTTTTTAATATTTTTATAATTATATATATGTATTTAGATTATTATTTTGTTACTACCTATTTTGCCACCTAGGCTAAAAAGAGGTAACTATAGTATATTTTTAAAGCCTTATGTTTGTAAATTTCTTTAACACGTTAAACGCCATGAAACCCATATATGGGTTTCAGGCATAGTTCCCATCTTGCCCCGAAACCCATATTTGGGTTTCACCCTAAAGCCCCATTTCAGTCACGGAATTTGAGGGGTTAGGCTCCTCCTTGCCCAATTTTTTTTCTTTCTAAAATATATTGATTTTTGCAGTGGCTTTTGATGGATCTAGGTATTTTTTTCCTAGAGCCAATGGATTCCAAGATATTTGTGAAAACTCTTGAAACACATATATGGGTTTCGGAGCAATTTAAGCTTTTTGACCTGATTTTACAATGACCAACGAGATGTGATGATGATTAGCAGCAAACACGATGACTCAATGGTTGAAGTTTTACAACGGGGTCAACCAATATTGAAGCCAACTGTCATTGTTGATTACAATAGATGTAAAACGTATGTTGATTTATCGGACCAGATGTCGGCATATTCAGCGTTTCTGAAGAAAATGGTACAAACGCCTTACATTTGAGCTGCTTTTGAACACCAGCATGATCAATGCTCATATAATGTTCAACACTTTCAATGCTGAGGGAATGTCAATTGTCAAATTTCGAGAAACAATTGTTCTCGGCCTCATAGCAGCAGCAGATATAGCGCCTGCACCAGCACCACCTCAAGTGCTACGGATGACTAATGAGCATAGAGTCGACAAAGTGGAGTCAAGAGGAAAGTGCGTAAAGTGTTACAAGGACTTTGTGGAACAGCATGGTAGAAAAGAAGCTCAGGCTCGGTCAAAGAAGGTCAATACAAAATGTATTAGGTGTGATCGGTTCTATTGTCTTCCTTGTTTCAACGACTCACACTGAATCATAGGTCACAAATGCTACTTTTTTCAAATTTTTACTACTTGTTTCAATTTTTTGATACTCAGCATTACTTTCTTTTATGTTTTGTAAAATAAACAGTTCTTTTATCCTTTGAAATCATTCTATTTTATCTGTTTTTCCTCAAACATTCATAGGTAATATTGGCAAAAAAAAACCTTCACTTTACCCTCCAATATCTCCACAACTAAAAAAAAAAATCAGTGGCTAAAAGTAATGATGTGCTTGGACTCGCCACGGAAATCGAATTCCCATAAGAAATACATTGAAAGTGAATCCCCCATGTGGGTTTCGGATGTTTTGTAAAACTAAAAATGTGAAAACCATACATGGTACTCAGCTCAAATGGAGCCATTTTAGTGAAACCCATATATGGGTTTCAGCCAAAATTGTACAACAGCTCGAAATCAACGTGGCGAGTGGGAGCACATACCCAAATATGCTTGGGCGTTGAACGTGTTAAATGATTAACTCTTCAATAAAGGCTATTTTATTTTATTATTATTTTATGTTATGTACAGTACTAATAACGATTACAAAAATTAAAAAATGGAAAAAATATAAACAATAAAAAGTCATAGCTAAAATAACCCAATTCATCCAATTATAATTATGATGTCTCTCATCATTGATCCTTTACTTGCTTCAGAACATTTTGAGTATGACTGCACATTAGGATCCATCTTATTGTTAAAGTTATCATACTTGTGTTAATTACTTTCGTGATATCACAACAACTCAAACTC
Organism: Bactericera cockerelli; assembly: GCA_024516035.1. Lineage (NCBI taxonomy): Eukaryota > Metazoa > Arthropoda > Insecta > Hemiptera > Triozidae > Bactericera > Bactericera cockerelli. The sequence continues at coordinate 7,159,112 of CM044965.1, read as the reverse complement.
GCTTCACTAAATCTACACTGAAACCGGGACTTGAACCAACGACCTCCAAGATCCATCTTATTGGCTATTATTATAATTGGTTAAAGACATCTTTAAACTATCTGCTCTGTCAGATCCCATCGAATCTGCTCAAACATCTTCAGTATCACTCTTGTCATCTCTCATCTCACGCTGGTGGAATTATTATAATGGGCGCCCAGGTGACACAGACCTAGATGCTTCTATTAATTTATTTATCTATCTAATTTACGGGGTTTACGCATTTAAACAGTGTCCCTAACAAAAATAAGATTATAAGATTAATATTAAATTTAAAGGATAGTGGCTTAGTTAGGCAAAAATAATAATTGTAATTTGTTAGAACTGGAATAATTTCCGTTTCTTGTATTGTAAATAAATAAACCTCTGGATTACCAGACGGATGTGTTGACCACTAATCAACCAGTACAGACGAAAAAAAAAAAAAAAAAAAATGACAGACGCTTTGACCATTGGCTACCAGGACAGACAAAAAAAATCGTAGGTACACGAGTCTGTTGCATAAAATAAATGCAGTTACGTTCGACCAGAGACCAGGCAATTTGGTTTGGTAACATGGAAGACTTCTCGAAGATCCGTCCAGAGAGTAATCGATCCCTGAAGGTAGGGACATAAATCCAGTTGGGACATTGTGCAGTAGGGGCTCGCTTCACGAACCTTTAAAAAAAAAAAAAGATGAGTGTTTCACAGCCTTTTTCTTTCGTAGCCATGAAACAGGAGCTACTCAACACTTCTACCACTGTCTTAAAAAGCTGGTCTACTCCCTGTTTATAGTCCCCTAGCCAGACTGCTGGTCTACTACCTGTTTATAGTCCCCTAGCTAGACTGCTGGTCTACTCCCTGTTTATAGTCCCCTAGCCAGACTGCTGGTCTACTACCTGTTTATAGTCCCCTAGCCAGACTGCTGGTCTACTCCCTGTTTATAGTCCCCTAGCCAGACTGCTGGTCTACTACCTGTTTATAGTCCCCTAGCCAGACTGCTGGTCTACTCCCTGTTTATAGTCCCCTAGCAAGACTTCTGGTCTACTCCCTGTTTATAGTCCCCTAGCCAGACTGCTGGTCTACTCCCTGTATATATATAGTACCCCAGCCAGACTGCTGGTCTACTCCCTGATTATAGTTCCCCTGCCAGACAGACATTAAAATTGAATCGGTGAGTGGAAAAAGGTAAAAATCAACATTTTTTTCAAAAATGAGATTTTTGCGGATTTGAATTATACTTGCGAAGACTCATCTACTGGGTACAAGAAAGAAACAAATTTCACTCTCGAAGCCTGAGTATTTACGCGTCCAAAAATTTGTTTAGTAGAAAAACGTTCATGGTTTTCCTGGAATCACGTTTTATGTCGCTCCTGAAAAGTTGAGTTCAATGCAATTGTTACCTTTTTCCACTCACCGATTCAATTGCAAATATTAAATAACTTTTGTGCTATTGTAAATTTTCAATTAATTTTGTAAGTAAATATTTCCAAGCTATTTCATTTTTTGTTGATTGTTTTGTATAAAAATGTTGAAGTGAAAAGTTCCGTGGAACAAGCCTCAGATCGAACTTAGAGGCAAGATCGAATTACTTAAGACATTGTTTACCAGCATGAACTTAGCCAATGCTCTATTAGATTTGACTGGATGACACTATTGACAAGAGATGGCTTATAATGAGAATTTGAAATGGCAAGGAAGAAAATAGCAGATCAAATGGAGTAACCTGCTGATTTCTTCCAAGTATTTTAAGTACCTTCTATGATCTATCTATATTATAGTATCTATTAAAGAACCTATACAGGTATTATACTATGGTATTTAAATTAGAAATCGAAAGGCTCTGAAGCCATAAAAAAAGTATTTAATTTCATTTATCGAAACGTTCAAAATTGACATTTACATATTTCGTTTTAAAAACACTGCATATTATGGATACAATACTTCTATCAGTTATCTCCATAAATGCCATGGGGATTGCATAACTCATATAGTAAAACGGCGTAGTATAATATCTTATCATTGTGCCATTTAGTCCTGAGAATTATCTGTTGAGCGATTATTATTATTTATTTTTAGGTCTTTTCGGCAAGTTTCAAATTTGTTTTATATAAATTGTATCTAGGTATACAAGTAAATCAAATAGTTTAAAAATAAGGAGGACAATAAATCAATAAAACTTGGTTTAGCTATAGGAATATAAGCTTTATCATCAAAGCTAAATATGGCTAAAACACCAACGAAAAATAAGGGAGGGGAACATAAATTACATCACTAGCATCAACAAAGTCCTCACGATGGTTGTTCACACATAGAAATATGTGGTTCAGGACGAGTCAACTTAGAAATAAAGTTGGCTGGAGACCATCATTCCCCCCTCCAGCTATAACCAATCTGGCTACAACAAAGAATTTTAGTATCTACCTCATTTATACTACCTGACAATGACTTATGGGTTATATTATTCCAGAAGTAAGCCCAATTAGTATCAATAGGTAGGTAATCAAAATCCCAAGTGAGACGATTGTCATGTCCCGCCGCGGCTGGGTATGAAACCCGCGACCACTAGATTACCAGAACCAAGCCTTGACCACCGAACTACTGAGACTGACATCAAAACACACAAAAAATTACCAATACTAACATTAAATACCAACCACTATCAGTTAACCTTTTCTTTCTTTGTACATACCAAATTTCTTCAGATAATACAATCATGGTACCGCAGCAACTTGCATCTTCTTGGTTTAATATAAACTGCAGCCGACCACCAGTTTAACTTGGTTGCTTTGCAGGATGATCACATTATGCAAAGGATAAGGATAATTAGAAATACCGGGTGCACCAGAAAATATAGCCGGGTGGTCTAGAGCTAGAGCTTATTTTCGGGCGATTTTGGGAAATGGCAACTGCTGTTTGGGGTAAGGGCTACCCCCGATGTGTTCACATGGCGATTTAAAAAATTAATTTATCATCCAAATTATAGACCGATTGGTGTTCAAGGCGCAGATCTGTTTTGAGGTTTTCAAGGCGCCAGAGGACTATAAACAGAGATCAGACTAGTCCACCCTAATAAGAAAGGCTAGGAAAAATAAGTTCAAGTTCTCATAATGGTTTATTTATTTACACATTATTTTTTTCACAAAACAAGCATCAACAAAAAATTAATAACAATAAATTAAAAAAAAAAACTTAGAATTATGTACAAAAAAAATTAATTTTAAATTACAATTGTTTTGTAATCCGGAGCGAAGTTAATGCCTTAGGCATTCTCTGCCACTTAACACTTGGTTGATCGCACATATTACAAAAACAAGTGGTTCAATCCAAAGTTGATTGAAGACCATCACTCCCCCACAGTTGTAGCCAAGGTGGTTACAAAAACAAAAAAATGATTTTTATTTACATACGTTCATAAATCTCACACGAGCAGAAAAAAATAAATAATAATAATATTGTTTTTGTAACACTCTTTACAACATTGGCAATATCAATTGTGATAGTTGAAAGAAAAAAAAATAATGAGAAAACCCATTTTCAAATTTTGTTCCATTCTGCAAAACAATAGAAAAATCCCAGTTGCTTGTGAAAGATAAACTACTAACGACCATGAAAATCCCTCCCAAGTCAAGAAGTCAATCGAGATAGTCATAAATAGGAAACCCCAACGCCCCCCAAACAAACCAGCGATGTGATTCCGTCAAAAGTTCACTGGGAAATTCCCGGTCATCTGTGAGGATGTTGAAAAACCTACATGATTCCAAAGAAAACTCCTATTAGGACATACACAATCAGATACGTAAGTACCAAAATACTCGTAGATATGTTAATAATAATGATGGTTATAAAGTTATCAAATTTGTGTTAATCACTTTCGTGATATCACAACTACTCAAATTAGCTTAGTTACTAAATTTCTGCTGAACTTGGGAGTTGAAACAACGACCTCCAGGTTACAAGTCCGCCGCCTTATCGATGAAGCTACTGAGGTCGGTTAATAATAATAATAATAATTTAAAAAAATATGTTTATTTTCGTTAAAATATGTTAATATATCTATTTTTCAAGACGTAATTATCAAAATCCCGTTTGGTCACCACAACGAAAATATTCGATGTGGACCAAAAGATCAGGAAAGTTCAAGAGCCCAAATGCTGTCGTATACATTTTTGTATTCTTAGTTTGGTTAAAATTGTTTGTAAGGGATACCTTCCGGTGCGCTCGTGTTGACCCAGCACCTAATTGGGAATTATTGTGTCACTTCTCGCCCATCAGAGGAGATGGGCAGGCTACAACACAGACCACAAGCGTCTACAGTAGCTCCTGTTTCATGGCTAAGAAATAAAAACGGCTGTGAAACATTCATCTTTAAAAAATACAAATAAATCAAAATACACATTCCTGCCTAGCCCTAGGAGCATTGATTGTTCTCGACCAGGTAGAAGTACCTACTAACGTATGCTGCAGTTGCAATATAGTTAAAGTCAACATAATAATAAAACTCTTTAGTGGAAGGTAACCACCTGGCGAGATAAATGCACAAATCATTTTCTACCACCTAACCCGCAGAGCCTTATTATTATGTGGTCACAAACTCGAATAAATGAGAAAAAATTCATGCATTGGGTGGGATTCGAACCAACGGATCCCTACGCTACCTGGATCACCAGACTAGCGCGTTAACCACTTGACTACCAGTGCACATGTATATCCTAGTTCTACGATAATTATATATGAAACACGAGATAACAAACACAAGGAGATACCACCGATTAGTAAAAATACCAGAAGAGTTAATGATAGGGTGGCACGATAGTAGCCAGACAGTGGAGGGATGACTCAGCACTTCTACCACTGTCTTTACAAGGAGGCTAATAATTGACAAGGGCCCCCAGAACCAAGCCAATGCTGGTCTATTCCCTGTTTATAGTCCCCAAGCCAGAATGCTGGTCTACTCCCTCTTTATAGTCCCCCAGCCAGACTGCTGGTCTACTCCCTGTTTGTAGTCCCCCAGCCAGAAGATTTAATAGGATGAGTAATTAACCCTATTTTAACTACAGGACAACCAAGACGTGATACCACTGTCTTTACAAGGAGGCTAATAATTGACAAGAGCCCCCAGAACCAAGCCAATGCTGGTCTACTCCCTGTTTCTAGTCCCCCAGCCAGACTGCTGGTCTACTCCCTCTTAATAGTCCCCAAGCCAGGCTGCTGGTCTACTCCCTGTTTCTAGTCCCCCAGCCAGACTGCTGGTCTACTCCCTGGTTATAGTCCCCCAGCCAGACTGCTCGTCTACTCCCTGTTTCTAGTCCCCCAGCCAGACTGCTGGTCTACTCCCTGTTTATAGTCCCCCAGCCAGAAGATTTAATAGGATGAGTAATTAACCCTCTTTTGACTACAGGACAATCAAGACGTGATACCACTGTCTTTACAAGGAGGCTAATAATTGACAAGGGTCCCCGAGAACCAAGCCAATGCTGGTCTACTCCCTGTTTATAGTCCCCCAGCCAGACTGCTCGTCTACTCCCTGTTTCTAGTCCCCCAGCCAGACTGCTGGTCTACTCCCTTTTATAGTCCCCCAGCCAGAAGATTTAATAGGACGACTAATTAACCCTATTTTAACTACAGGACAATCAAGACGTGATGGTCTCGTCCTGCAGGATTTAGCGATAATTAAGGACCAGATTAGGTGACCTTGCTGATAAGATTAAGACTAAATCCATGACTGGACCGATAATGATGGAAATCTGTGAGTGATCTTTAACTCTAATCTACAGGTGACATCTGATTGATATTTTTCATTCCCGTTGAATGATTTATATTGGTTTTATGGATTATGAATCATTGGTTTCAAATTTCAGAGTAGTATGCAGGCGCGGACATTGGGAAAATGATTTCGGGGTGCTGCCACATGAACCGGACTAAAAAGAGATTTATAGAGTCGCTCTTTCAGTATGAAAAGAGTTTTAGTTTGTTTACCATGCTAATCTCAATAAATATGCATAATTATTCTAGAAATAATGTGTGACAGTTTAAAAAAAAATCATTTGATTTCAACCTACGATAGTGCATATTATCATCTGCCCTGGTTGTATGGTCAAGGCGTCTGATTATTAATCCAGATGTCGCGGGTTCGAAACTAAGCCGGGACATGATAAGTTATACTCCAATTTGGGAATTTTGGGAATGATATATGAATCATTCATTGGTTTTAAATTTCATTGTAGTATGCTGATAAAGATTTTCTTTTGTTAATATGAATCATTTGATTTCAAATAATAATACAGTGCATATTATCATCTGCCCTGGTTGTATGGTCAAGGCGTCTGACAGTTAATCCAGAGGTAGCGTGTTCGAAACCCAGGCGGGACATGACAAGTTATCCTCAAATTTGGGAATGATTAATGAATCATTGGTTTTTAATTTCATAGTAGTATGCTGATAAAGATTTTCTTTTTGTTATTATGAATCATTTGATTTCAAATAATACGTTGGTATGATCTGCCTTTAGGGTTTCAGAGGGAATTCCATAAAGGAAAATTAGAACACTGACTACACTCTATATATTTGGTTTTAAAGACATCCCTCCTACCTTTTTGTTCGTTTTTGTAAAATAAAATGAATAAAAAAACATCATACCTAGTGCGAAAGATTTTTAAACGAAGCTGTAGAAAAAGACCCTCCATGGATATTTTTTATAAAAAGTTTGACATATTTAGAAAAAAAAATATCTCAATTTTTTGTAGTTAACTTAATTGTATCTATCTTGTACTGCATTTTACTATACACCTTTTTTTTAATGGTTAAAATACATATAAATATATTATTTAACAACTGCACACTCAATGACGTGCTGTTGGCACGGTAGAATAATAATAATAAATCATGTATTTTATTTTTCATATTTTTTTTTGTATACAGAGGACCCATCCTAAGCCATTTTTATTTGGCTTCTAAGATGTACTGAACACAATTTTTTTTTTTACATAATTTAAGGATGTTGTTTTAGACTGTTGTTTTTTTTACATTCTTGCTACTGTTTAGTTTGAAGTATAGAGGTGGATACTTCTAATATTCATTAAATGCGTAGATAATTATTATTTATTAATATTATATGTAAAACAACTTTCAATAAATAAGAAACTTTATGGGTTAAACTCGTTAATTTGTCTTTTTTTATATTTATTTCAATTTCAATTTATTTCTCCCTTGTGTCATCTGTCTCTTTTAAATCATTATTCATTATTGTTATTAGACTGTTGTTTTTTTTATATTCTTGCTACTCTTTAGTTTGAATTATACAGGGTGTCCCGTATACAGATGCAAATATTTTGAGGGTAGGTTCAGCCTACCGTGGACTATCATATCAGCGAAACTTGCAGTGGGGCATTTTGCTTCGTTAAAGAGTTATGGACAAATCCCTGTTTTTTCCCACAGGTCTAGAGGTCACTTGGATCGACGTTTTTAAAGAAATGAAAGCCAGTAAGTAATTCTTGACTTCATGTATGGATAGCCATGCATATTTCCCTTCAAATGCAGTTGGTTGCATAAAAAATATTAAAAGACCAGAGAGATATTTAATCATAAGTTCAATACTTTTCTAAAATTCGATTTTTTCCCTTTTCTCCCTTTCGTGAATTTAAAGTACTTCTACAATTGCAATTCTGCGTATCACTAGTTAAAAAAATACCCTATTATGTTTACTTTTAGAAACTAAGCCGGGACTCGAAACTAAGCCGGGACATGATAAGTTATACTCCAATTTGGGAATTTTGGGAATGATATATGAATCATTCATTGGTTTTAAATTTCATTGTAGTATGCTGATAAAGATTTTCTTTTGTTAATATGAATCATTTGATTTCAAATAATAATACAGTGCATATTATCATCTGCCCTGGTTGTATGGTCAAGGCGTCTGACAGTTAATCCAGAGGTAGCGTGTTCGAAACCCAGGCGGGACATGACAAGTTATCCTCAAATTTGGGAATGATTAATGAATCATTGGTTTTTAATTTCATAGTAGTATGCTGATAAAGATTTTCTTTTTGTTATTATGAATCATTTGATTTCAAATAATACGTTGGTATGATCTGCCTTTAGGGTTTCAGAGGGAATTCCATAAAGGAAAATTAGAACACTGACTACACTCTATATATTTGGTTTTAAAGACATCCCTCCTACCTTTTTGTTCGTTTTTGTAAAATAAAATGAATAAAAAAACATCATACCTAGTGCGAAAGATTTTTAAACGAAGCTGTAGAAAAAGACCCTCCATGGATATTTTTTATAAAAAGTTTGACATATTTAGAAAAAAAATATCTCAATTTTTTGTAGTTAACTTAATTGTATCTATCTTGTACTGCATTTTACTATACACCTTTTTTTTAATGGTTAAAATACATATAAATATATTATTTAACAACTGCACACTCAATGACGTGCTGTTGGCACGGTAGAATAATAATAATAAATCATGTATTTTATTTTTCATATTTTTTTTTGTATACAGAGGACCCATCCTAAGCCATTTTTATTTGGCTTCTAAGATGTACTGAACACAATTTTTTTTTTACATAATTTAAGGATGTTGTTTTAGACTGTTGTTTTTTTTACATTCTTGCTACTGTTTAGTTTGAAGTATAGAGGTGGATACTTCTAATATTCATTAAATGCGTAGATAATTATTATTTATTAATATTATATGTAAAACAACTTTCAATAAATAAGAAACTTTATGGGTTAAACTCGTTAATTTGTCTTTTTTTATATTTATTTCAATTTCAATTTATTTCTCCCTTGTGTCATCTGTCTCTTTTAAATCATTATTCATTATTGTTATTAGACTGTTGTTTTTTTATATTCTTGCTACTCTTTAGTTTGAATTATACAGGGTGTCCCGTATACAGATGCAAATATTTTGAGGGTAGGTTCAGCCTACCGTGGACTATCATATCAGCGAAACTTGCAGTGGGGCATTTTGCTTCGTTAAAGAGTTATGGACAAATCCCTGTTTTTCCCACAGGTCTAGAGGTCACTTGGATCGACGTTTTTAAAGAAATGAAAGCCAGTAAGTAATTCTTGACTTCATGTATGGATAGCCATGCATATTTCCCTTCAAATGCAGTTGGTTGCATAAAAAATATTAAAAGACCAGAGAGATATTTAATCATAAGTTCAATACTTTTCTAAAATTCGATTTTTCCCTTTTCTCCCTTTCGTGAATTTAAAGTACTTCTACAATTGCAATTCTGCGTATCACTAGTTAAAAAAATACCCTATTATGTTTACTTTTAGAAAAAAGAAATCTCATTTATATTACTTTAAAGATCATGGAACGCAGTACAGACAAAGGGCAAAAAAAACTTCTGAATCATGATGGAAAATTCAAAGTTGGCTGAATTTTAACAGAATTGGCGCGTCATTTGAGGTATAAATACACTGCTCTGGGATGTTTAACAGAGGGAAATTGATCATTCACAGTGGTCGGTCGGTGTGAATTTTTATGTGAATGGGGTTACGGGGTCACAGGTTTATCATGAGGAAAAATGAGAGAGGCTGCAACGAAAGCAGCAACCAGTGGTGTAATTATGGAAAAAGAATACACATGGAGAAAGACTCTGCGCTAACAACAAAAATTGTGATGTTATTTTTAGAAGTAAAATTAAAAATATCATTTTTGTGTTTATCACAATCATGATATCAAAAACATAACAAATAGTGCCGAAAATTAACCTTGGGTAAAATTCGAACATCCAACCTTAAGCTATTATTATTAATACTTTATTGATAAACTACAAACATGATACATTCTGCAACACAGGACATGAAATGAAAAGAACCCAAAAGAATATGTAACGAACCAAGTGTTAAAGCTTGTGGCTTTCTCTTCCACCGAACAAATTGATCGCCTTGTTATATTAACTATTAGATTTGATTGATATAGTTGGTTAATAGAACTATTTGTACTCAGAAAATTTTCATTTATAACTTGCAGTTGGCACAAAAATGTTCACACAGACCGCTTCAGGCATCGAGTGTTCTTCAAAATGCAATAGCGCCCAGATTCAAAATTTGAAAGATGTGTTTTTCTCCTGCTGGTGCCGTTTAATAAGGCGTATCTCATTCGTTCCTTCACGCCTCTGAAAGAACTTTGTATTTATTGTAGAGTTGCCGCGATTAGTTCAAATCTCGATAATCGATTATCGATTAATCGGACTCGTTGGTAATCGATTAATCGACACTCAAATAATCGATTAATCGATTATTTGACGATTATCTGAAATTAACCAAAAATTGACTTTGACTAATTTTGACATTTTCATGTCTTTGCTCTGGCACATAACCAAAATTATGTGACGAAATTATGTAACGAAATTATGTAACGATATTATGTAACGAAATATTGAATTGTAAAGGGAGAGAAGAGAGAAAGTGTGTGTCATGCGCACAATGGCGAAGTATTGAATTGTAGAGGGAGAGAAGAGAGAAGGTATGTGTCATGCGCACAATACGAAATTTGGTCAGTTGGGTTTTGGACCTTGAATAGTAAAGATGAAAATGTCCCAATGGTTGCAGACTCGTATGCAAGCGTTTTTTGTCATATTTACTTTTTTTTTGTCGCGACGACATATTATTTTTATTTCATATTATCATTTCTCATATCTTTTCCTTTAATTAGATACTAATTGAGCCAATTTTGACCTCTACTGGATCTATAGTGCCCACTCTGAAAAAAAAAAAAAAATACCAATTTTTTCACCTAACTAGATTTTATTAATTTTTTTTTTCTTTTTATATAGTTTGTCACGACGGCATATATTTTATCAATTTAAAAAACAAGTTGTCATAATTTGACATGTTGAATGTCACACTTGTGGTTGAATGGACAGAGTCATTTTTGTGCCTATTGAGCAAATGGTTTTTAAGGTTTGTGGTGTTACCACAGAATTTTATTTTAATGTTGCAAAGTTTACATTGTGCATGTTTGACATTGTTTGATTCCGTTAATATAAAGAACTGCCACACAGGGCTTTTGGACTTTGGTTGAGACATTATTCAACTTTATTTTATGACTCTCATGAGTTATGAAATATGAACTTGTATTTTGTAACTTGTGTCTTGTCACTTTGTGATTTATTTATGTTAGCTTAACGCGTATGTGTTGACGAGCAATATTTCAAAATTATGTCTGATATATAGTTCACTTGACACTTAAATTTATTAGATTTATTGTTCTTTTGTTCTTTGATTAGGTATGTTAGAAGGAAAATGATCAAAATGACAATATTGACAATGACAGAATTGAGAATGACACTTTTAGTTTTTAAAATTTTAATGTTAGGTTATTTAAAAAATGCCGTGATTTCCGCCTTTTATAACCAGTAACCAGTGTTGCCAGAAAAAATTAAAAAAAATCCCCCAATTTTTACTTTTTTTTCCCCCCAATCCCAAGGTGCTTGCTAGATCTAGATAACTATAAGTACTATATTAACTAGATAGTAGATAGTCCAAAATAATCGATTAATCGACATGAAAATAATCGATTAATCGATTATCTGACTAGTCACTAATCGTTAATCGATTATCAAATAATCGATTATTAATAATCGATTAATCGATTAGTTCGATTAATCGCGGCAACTCTAATTTATTGAAACAAAATAGCAAAGGGTATTTTTTTACCTAGTGATACGCAGAATTGCAATTGTAGAAGTACTCTAAATTCACGAAAGGGAAAAAAAAGGGAAAAATCGAATTTTAGAAAAGTATTGAACTTATGATTAAATATCTCTCTGGTCTTTCAATATTTTTCAATGTAACCAACTGCATTTGAAGGGAAATGTGCATGACTATCCATACATGAAGTCAAAAAGTACTTACTGGCTACCATTTCTTAGAAAACGTGCATCGATCTAAGTGACCTCTAGACCTGTGAGAAAAACAGGGATTTGGCCATAACTCTTTAACGAATCAAAATGCCCCACTGCAAGTTTCGCTCATATGATAGTCCACGGTAGGCTGAACCTACCCTCAAAATATTTGCATCTGTATAGGTACGGGACACCCTGTAGAGGTGGATATTATCACGAAACAAGGTGGCTGGTTCTCCAGGTACCTTAGTGATGTGATAGTATAAGTGCATACTCGTAATAATTTTATTTGATTAATTTTAAGTACTTATATATTTATTATGTTATTGATATTCAAAACATTGTAATGTATTGATGCACAAAAATAAACCACAAATCTTGTTTAAAAAATAAATAAAAAAAATTAACAAGATCTTCCTCAACTCATATTTATGTGCACTTGTTTCAGTGGCGTAGCCAAAATTTCCAAGAAACACCAGCAAAGATGGAATATACGTTAGGCGAGATTTCTGAACCCCCCCTCAAAACCCCCCCCCCCCCCCCCACCCCCGAAATCCCCTCAAAATTCTCCCCGAAATGTCTAGCTACGTCACTGACTTGTTTCTTTTCCCCCAAACAACATTTCATCAAATCGAGGTTATTGAATCTTGTTCTCTTCATGTAAACACACTTAATAAATGCGTCTAGCGTCTACCCCGCAGTTGAAAAACACTCAAGAAAAGCATCTCCCTCTCTGAAACATACTCAAAGGAATGTTGAGTCTAAAGTCCTCTCAATAACTAAGTTTGAAAGATAGAAGTGGGAAGAATAATAGGTGTTGTAGTCATAAGGGTGGACTCGTTAAATTTTACTTGAGAATCACACTTAGGGCCGAATTAAGAAATAGGATTAAATAAACTAATCCTACACGATCCCTTGACACGCACGCACTCTGGTAAATTTTTTAACCAATCACAGCGTTTAATCTTAGGGCGGAATCATGAAACAGCATTAAATCTGAGCGGTTCCGATTGGACTATTGTGGAAGATTAAAAATACATAATAATATATAGTCTGGCTGGGGGACTATAAACAGGGAGTAGACCAGCAGTCTGGCTGGGGAACAATAAACAGGGAGTAGACCAGCATTGGCTTAGTTCTGGGGGCCCTTGTCAATTATTAGCCTCCTTGTAAAGACAGTGGTAGAAGCGCTGAGTCATTCTTCCACTGTCTGGCTACCATCGTTCACGATGACGCCACCCTATATTAATTAAAAGTCGGCCATGCCTGGATAAACTCATCACGCCGTAGGCCTAGCCGCAATGCGGCTAGTACATTATATAATAATATTAATATGTATTTATAAATAAAACAATGACTACAATATTCTTCTGATGGCAAGGCTGACAACACACTTGCAGCATTGTCCCTCTGGATTGTCAAACTTATCCTCTCTATTGGGTAGCTCTTCGATCTTGGGTCCTCTGTTTTTTCAATCGTTTTCTTCCCTATCGTCTTTATTCATTTCTTTCCTTCCTTCCACCAATCTCCCATAGTCTCAACAGCCATCACAACCAATTGGCAGGATTACTAAAGTGTAAGATTAGTTAATCTAATCCTGTTTCATAATTTGGGCCTTAGAAGGTATTCTTCCCATAGTCCCAGCAGCCATCACAACCAAATAGTAGGATTAGTACAGTGTAAGATTAGTTAATCTAATCCTGTTTCATAATTCGGGCCTTAGAAGGTTTCATAATTCGTTTTGTAACAAACTCAAAACAAGATTTTTCCTCCAATGATTTCTGATATTAAAAACGGAAGCACTGGAGTGACTGGAATTAATTTGTTTTTGTAAAAAAAAAAAAAAAATATTTCTGGACATTATGTAACCTGCTGAGCAACTGCATTATAACACTCATTTTGTAACCTGCGTCAATAACATGTCAATAAATAAATAAATATATTAGTTAAAAAAAAAATTGTAACCTGCTGAGCAACTGAATTATAATACTTTTTAGTGGAAGTGCATAGGCAAGTGCACTGGTAGTCAAGTGGTTAACGCGTTAGTCTGGTACTCCAGGTAGCGTAGGGGTTCGAATGCCACCCAGTGCACGATTTTTTCCTCATTAATTTGAGTTTGTGACCATATAATAATAAGACTCTGAGGGTTAGGTGGTAGAAGATGCTTTGAGCATTAACCACGCCTGCTGGTTAACTTCCACTAAAGAGTGTTATTATATTATAATGCAGTATTTTCTACCACCTAACCCTCAGAGTCTTAATATTACCTATGTGGTCATATACTCAAATGAATGAAGAAAAATTTCTTGGGTGGGATTCGAACAAACGGATCCCTACGCTACCTGGATTACTAGACTAGCGTCTAGTAATCAAGATTATTATGGACGTCCAGATCTAATGTCTAGGCTCCTTTCATGTCCATTGCTCAGGAGGTTATAAAACGTCCAGAAATATGATTTTTTTACAATTAACACGTATGAGACGGCGAGCCCACCGGTGGGTCACGTTTTTTTTTCAATTTCCCTTGTAACGTGACCCACCGGTGGGCACAGATAATGCAATTTTTAATATATTTTTGTACTCGCCCGTCCCAATTTTTTTGTTGTTGTTGTCATATTTGGAACACATACCCTTATTTGAAGCCGTCCCAGCGTACAAACTATAGAAAATAGGACCCATCTCATACGTGTTAAATGATAATAATTCCGTGTCCGTGAGATCTGCACGTCCATATAATCTCCAAATACCTAATATCATTTAATTGTAAAAAAAAAATCATATTTCTGGACTTTTTTAAACTCCTGAGCAATGGCCATGAAAGAAGCTTAGACATTAGATCTGGGCATCCATATTATAATCTTCTCACCACCCTGATAAAGTATCTGTGAGGAAAGATAGAAAAGGAAAGATACAAAACATTGATATAAATAAAAGAAATCATCAAATCGGGGACTTGAAACACTGACCTCCATAATAGGAGTTCGCCTTCTAACAATCGAGCAACGCTGGATAGGTGGTTAGACTGGTTAGCCACCCTGTATGTATTCATAGCGGAGGGGCCCTTTGCTAAAACATCTCTATTAACCCTTTCCGGGGAGGTGGGACGTATATGTCCTATCCAGAAAAGATTCAACAAAATGATATTAGCGCGTAGCACATGACAGAAACTGATGTCATTGCATGTTCCACCAAAAAAAAAAAAAAAAAAAAAAAAAAAACGCCTGATTATCATGAATTATTAATAATAATACTCTTTAGTGGAAGGTAACCACCAGGCGAGGTTAATGCTCAAAGCAACTTCTTTCGAGGTTAATCATTTACTGTCATTGTAGTTTCAAATATCGTTAAGTGCGTTTCAAAGAAGATCACTATTCCTGTAAAGAAATTTTCAAATTAGGGAATTGAAAATGATCAATCATCATCAAGTTTGCATATTATATGTAGTATTCTTAGAAAAAATTAAGAACTATTTTTCCCCATAAAATTTTGTTTGGGCAAGGGACTCTGAATGTTACAGACCTCTCTTTAAATAAATATTCATTAAAAAAAAAAAAAAAAAATGTTTACTGTCCTAAAATACCGAAAAACTAGGTGGTCATATAATTATATCCCTCCAACGGAACTTGTTTTCTGTTCAGAAAAATAAAAAAATAAAATCGGATCCAGGAGGCCAAGATTCAATACTTTGAATTTTCTCAAATTTTCAAGGTCCGCCCCTGAAAGGGTTGAAGGGGAAATGAGGTGTCGACTTGGGGGAACTTTGCCAGAGTGATGCTGAAATCTTTTAAATCGAGGGGTGATGTTGAAATCTTGAACGAGGGATGATTAAACCCCGCAGCCTAGGAAACATGCGAAAAGGGTTTTAAAAGGGTAAAAGTATTTTGCTTTAAAAAAAAAATGCTTCTTGCATCCTCGGTTCCCTTCTGAAAGGCTGGTCCTTGAGAAAAGTTTTTCATATTAGAAAATAAAACATGAAAAAAAAAGTGTTGTG
Source organism: Bactericera cockerelli (assembly GCA_024516035.1). NCBI lineage: Eukaryota > Metazoa > Arthropoda > Insecta > Hemiptera > Triozidae > Bactericera > Bactericera cockerelli. The sequence goes on along the minus strand of CM044965.1, from coordinate 7,143,230 downwards.
GCTATCTCTAGAAAGGGAGAAGTATCAAAGGCCTTCTCAGTCAATTGCAAGTGTTTTAAAGATCTAGAGTGTTTGCAAGTGTTTTTTTTTTTTTTTTTTAATACATACGTACATACATATGTTGTTCCCTTGGAAATAAGAGAATTCCTTCACTTGAAATTTCTTTTCTTTACAAAAATGAGAGCACAGGGCCGTTAGGCATTGTGTTTTAAGACTATAAGTACAAACGTAGGAATCTTCTGTATTTTTCAATTTTTTTTCAATTTTTGAAAGATGGTTGAAAAAATAAGTAAATTTTAGAAAATCTAGAGCTTTCAAACAATCTTCCCTTGTGGACTGTCCTTCGTTTCTAAACATAAGAGACTTCTAAATTATTTAAGGGATTTATTTAATGTTCTTCGGAATTTCTTACAAGCCTCAATTTCTCGGCTCTCTTCCCTTGTGGAAGACTCTGTCTTTCCTTTCGATCAAAACGCGATCGAAAAAGCTTTAATTTCTAGTTATTTTTCTGAAATACCACAAATAGTCAACATAATACATATTGATCAATGGTTCTGATAATATTCTTCAGCAAATCTGTACGTCCAGCATTCTAGCAACCCAATTGGGCGAATTCCTCGACAGAATCTTCCCTTGTGGACCTGATGACTGAAAGCTATGCCCAGGTCTATCATATCCTGTATCCTGTGGCCACTTCGCGATTCCCCTCTCAGCATGCTCACGACTAATCTTCACACATGGGACTTCTCTTTTCCAAATCCATGTCCGCTCTTAATATCTTCTTCATTTGTATCGTGGCCTTCCTGCTCGACGCACCTCAGTAACAAACCTGAACTTAAAAAACCGATAGCCAAACCAATTGATTTCTCGATTGTTTCTTTTTTGTTTTTTTTTAACTCTTTTTTTTTTCAATTGAACTTTAGTAGTAAAGACATTGCCATTTTGTTGACTTAGAATACGTCGACTTTGAAGTTTTCTTTTTTTCAGTTTCGCCCGGATTTCGTCTAAACTCGGCAACTTTGTTGGTCTCTAGACTTTTCGCGAGGATCTGTTTCACATTTTTTCGAAAACTTTTTTGTTGTTTTCGTTGGTTTTGTTGTTGGTGCTTTCCTACGCGTGCGTCCAGGTAAGATTTTTGTAACTCTTTTTTCTTCACTAACAGTTTCCGTTTTTGCATGCTTTCTTTTTCAAACGCCTTTTTTTGTAGTCGTTCTATTGCGGAGGTCAGTGATTTGATTTTCAACAAAGGCTCTTATTAATAGTTCTTCTTAAAGTCGAGATTTTTTTCAATTGTTTGTTTTATTTTGGTATTTCATTGACTTCAGTGAGTCAGAAACCAAAAGTTACCCATGTGTGAAAACAAATTAAGTTGTGTTCTTTCTTGTGGTCATAGCATTATTCTGGTGAACCACCTAGATTGTGGATTCATTAGTTTGTATCCCACTGAAAGCATAAATTTTTCTCATTTACATAATTTAAATTTTGACGACATAGATTTACACTGGTAGTCAAATGGTTAACGCGCTAGTATCGTAATCCAAGTAGCGTTGGGATCCGTTGGTTCGAATCCCACCCAGTGCATGAACTTTCGTAATTAATTTAAGTTTGTGACCACATAATAATAAGACTCTGAGGGTTAGGTGGTAGAAAATGAACCTCGTCTGGTGTTTACCTTCCACTAAAGAGTATTATTATTTACCTTCTGGAAAAATGAAGCACCTGCTAATATTAGCTAATGGAATTTTACAGACTGATAATGCTAGTATTGGTTTGATTTATTTGTGATGGAACAAGAGCCTGTGTACAATATTTTTGTAGGTAGCACAACAGCACTAATGGTATAGATTGTCCCAGGCAATAATCCCGCCCTTTGTGATTTATGTGAATAAATTTCAATAAAAAGTAGGTATACTACTACTACTACTACTACTACGACCAAGGGCCTTTTTTAGTTTTACTAAATTCTTGACCACGGAGTTTATACTAAATCAAAAAGACTGTTATTTCCATAAGAAATAATTCAACCTGTTGTGAATTCCAGATATCCATTCAGATTAGAATTTCTTGAATTTTGAATATCGAGGAATTCTAAAGAGTTGATTTTTTAAATTAAAAGAGGAGAAAGAGTTGATTTTTTATATTAAAAAATGGTAAAATGAATAATTTTCTTTCCAATTAAAGAGCAAAGAATAGTAATGTTATGAATAATGAATGAAAAGATTGAAAGGAAAAAAAAAAAAAATACTCTTTGACTACCTCAGTTCATGTCCAAGAAAAACTCAGGAAAACAAAAGGTCTTATGATAGTATTCTAGTTATGATAGCACCTTTGGATGTCATAACTAATAGTTTCTAGGTTTCATAATTTTACAATTACTCAAAAGGGTTGCTTAAGTTATCATATTTGTGTTAATCACTTTGGTGATATCACAACTACTCAATCTCGCTTTACTAACTTGAACCACCGACCTCCAGGTTACAAGTCCGCCGCCTCATAGATCAAGCTTCTGAGATCGGTACTCAAAAGGGTTGTTTTATTGTTATTGAAACATGTTTGGAAAAAATAATTTCCAATTCACTTGTAGAAGACTTGTTTTGTGAATAATTTGTGTAAGGTATGTTCAGAAGGAACTGCGGTGTATTAAACTTTTATAATTTTCCAACGATGCGCAATTTACAATAAATTTACTTTAATCCACCATTAACAGAAAAACTAGTCAATAATTTTAAAATCAGTATTATGCTATTACACCTCTTTCAGGAGTAAAATAGTCGTGGAACTTGAATTTTTGATTATATCAAGTTCAAGAATTTATTGTTGAATACTAAAACATCATCCAAGTTAATTGAAGCGAAGATGTATGTAATTTTCGGATCCTTCCTGAAAACAGTTCAAAGTTCAATGTTAAATACGTAATTGAACGTTGATAACTGATTCAGCTTAGTTGTTGAAGACGATAGGGCGCCTGAATACAAATCTGAATGTTGCTGGTTCGACTCCCTACCGGGGAAATTTTTTGTTTGGCATTTATCTATTTGTTCAGTTGTTCAAGCATTGTCTGGATTGGAAAGAAAAAGGGATGTCGGATACAATAATTTTAACTCAATCGAAGTTATCATACAAAAATTGCACTATTGAGAAGAATTAAAAAGAGTTTAAACATCGATTTGGATTTGAAAGAAAAAGGGATGTCGGATAAAATAATTATAACTCAAACGAACTTATCATATAAAAATTGCACTATTGAGAACAATTAAAAAGAGTTTAAACATCAGAATCGGACTAAAGTCTGTCTAAATTTCTAAATTTTATTTATTTTAATCGTTACAAATCACTTTCAATTTGTAAAATAGAAAAATTGGACTCATTTTTTTCCCTCGTCCTTATTCGTTCCACGACGGAAATTTTGCCAATAATAATGTTTTCCTGAAAGATCAATGACCTTTCCTCGAATTGCGCAAATTTAGAATTAAAAAAGACTTGAACATATAGAATTAAAAAAAAAAAAAAAAAAAAAAAAACTTGTTCATTGCATTGACACACACGTATTATGTGCAAACAAATCAATTACATCCAAAAGAGATAATATGGGGTTACCATGAAAGTTTTGGTCTGTGAAGTTTAATTTCCATAGTTTCAATTTTGAATTTATAATAGTATTTAAATTTGGTATATTTTATTTATTTTCATCGTTAGAAATAACATTCTAATAATTATGTAAAATAGTTCATCCAATCAGCCTTATTGATCAAGCAGTTTGATTAATGAGGCGGCGGACTTGTATTCTGGTGGTCGGTGGTTCAAGTCCCGGCTTCAGCGTAATTTTAGTAAAGCGAGTTTAAGTAGTTGTGATATTACGAAAGTGATTAATACAACTATGATAACTTAAAAAAAAACTTAGTTCATCCAATCCTCTTCCCTGAGGTAGGGCTCACAACATACTGACCGCATTTTCACGTTGTATTGTCAGCGCAATTCTTTGTTTTAGGAAAGTTTTAATGCAATTTCGAGATTCAAATGGTCGAATTCTCAAAAGGCTAAGATGCAAAGTTGACTCGAAAATGGTTTTCATATATTTTAGGTAGAACTACATTATACAGGGTGATTCAGAAAAGTACCGTCAAACGTTAACCATATATTCTATGGGCTAGTTAAGGAGGGGTCAACTCTATAAAAAAAAGTGCGCAAATGCCTCCTAACGGAGGTACACGCCCGGGTGATTTTAAAACCGCATTAAGTTTTGAAACCTATGCAACTAGCATACAATTTTAGAACAAGAATTTTCAGCCAATTCATTATTTAACAAAGAAATACACCTGGAATATTTGAACGTGTTCGTCAATCTTTCCGAAGGCGTATGGAGGTCTGCATTGAAGCCAGAGGAGCCCATGTGGAACATTTGCTGTAAATCTTATTTCGGCTTAAGCCCTTCAATTTCGATTTTCAAGCGTTTGTGTTGGTTTGAGAAAAAATTATTCTGAACATTTTTGTAGACAATGACAGACGTTTTAATAGGGTGAAAACCAAATTCAATTACAAGCAACGACTAAAAAGTTAGAATCTTTTTTCTACCATCTGACCCTCCTGAGACCGCCCCTGTTATTGAAATGGTGTTAAATTTTGTGCCAAAAGAAAGGTGCTATCTAGTATTGAGAGTGATTTTTTTACCACATTGCGATATCCCAAATAGGTAAGCCGTAAAATGAAAATTTCGATTGTTTAAAAATACCTTAAGGGGCGTGTACCTCCGTTAGGAGGCATTTGCGCACTTTCTTTTATAGAGTTGACCCCTCCTTAACTAGCCCATAGAATATGTGGTTAACGTTTGACGGTACTTTTCTGAATCACCCTGTATATATGTACAAATCTTATGTTTTACTTATTCGAGATTACGTATTAAAGATACATTTCTAATAATCCTTATGTCTGTACCGGTAGCTCAGTGGTAAAGGCGGCACTCTGTGATTCCAGAGGTCGGGAGTTCGAAACCCATGACAAGTTATCCTTCTATTTGGGATTGTTATCACATAATAATATGTCTTGGGCTTACTGCTGGAATAATGAGACTTTAATAGTCTTAATCGGGCAGTATAAATAAGGCGATATGCGATATTATTATTATCATTTCTAAATTAGAGGTTACTCATAAGAGCCGCTTTTATAGTTGTTGCTGTAACAATGTAACATAACTGTTGTTATGATGGGATTGTCTGTTGTACTTATCAATATAGCACTTTAAGTAGGTAAAAATACATTTTCTACAAATCTTATGTTTTCCTTATTACAGATTACGTATAAGTATAAGTAGTGCTTTATTTAGACTGTCAGCGCAAGACACGTAGTCCCATTATGCCAACAGTTTTAGGTAATACGTATTAAAGGTACATTTCTAATAATCCTTATATCATTTTCTAATAATCCTTATATCATTTCCCAATTAGAGGTTACATATTCGACGTAAATTTCTATCAGAGAGTTACTTTTTGCCAATTAGGTTTGAACTTGGACTCACCATAATGAGAGACAACAGTAATTTGGTAAGCATAGCTCACTAAATTACTCGGAGAGCACACGCATGGTTCATAGGACGTTCACTTCTTACGGTAATCGTCTGCTAAGCCGGCTTAGATATGCTCTACGAAGCATTACCTGATGAGTTGGTGGTTAAGACTCGGAGGATCATGGTTTGAACCTGGCGATGCCAAGTTCAAGTTGGCCGGATTCGCCAGACTTGTGCATCTATCTGGTTGCCGAATGGTCTGACTCGGATTATTATTATTAAGTTATCATATTTGTGTTAATCACTTTCGTGATATCACAACTGTTCAAACTCGCTTTACTCAATCTACGCTGAAACCGGGACTTGAACCGCCGACCTCCACAGGTTACAAGTCCCCCGCCTTATCGATCAAGCTACTGAGGTCGGTGATTATTATTATTATTATTATTAAACACTTTATTGGATAAGAAGAAGACATTTATGTGCAATACAAATAATTACTATAACAACGACAAAAAATGGAAACAACATATACAATAAAAGGAAAAGGAAAAAGATGAGAAAAATATAATATATAAACATAATTATGTCCTAACTAAAGGTCGGGGTTATTGCCTATGGCAATCTTCCACTCGGATTCGGTTCAGACAGACAAAAGTACAGTAAACATGGTATTTTCCAAAGAGCCTTTCTTTATACTAGCTTATCCTTACACGATAGACTCATTCCTTCTATGATTCAACTCCTAGAAGTTCATGAAGTAGAGACATGGATTTGGAATCATAAAACATCATATTGGCATAGTAAATTGCAATTTATATCCACGTGAATTATATAAATATGCTCAGTGACCACGTACATAAAATTCATAGAACTCACATTGACATAGGCAAAGTCTTCGGAGTTCTATAAATGTATTTCCGATACATTATTATAATAAACATTGACATTTAAAATATTATATTGTATGTACTTTGAAGATAAATTAACTACACAGGTACAGACTGTTTTGAAAAGAGTGACTTTTTGACCAGGAGTTTTTAATTTGTTATGAAAGTTCACAATAGAAATCCAAAGTAATGTTAGGTATTTGTAATATTTTATATAAAACTAGGATTCTTTAACAGGATAACGACCAGGCCAATTTTTCATGATTTTGACCTTTGGACCAAGAACTTTTTTCAAAAATTTCACTGTCATGCAAGTACCAGAAACGTACCTCGTTTTTTCAAAGTACGGATTAGTACCTCAAGAGTACACATGGTAAAGTACACATGTGTGCCTTGTCAAGCCTCTTTTCTTAGTTCTAGGTTGTGAATTCTAGCCTCAGTACCTTATAGGCCTTCAAAGTAGAGTTCAAAACAAGGTACAAATGTGTATCATACAGTCCCACAGAAACAGCTAGTCAAGGTACATATTTGTACCTCATGGTCCTATAGAGTTAGCAAGTCAAGGTACAGATACGTACCTCATGGTCGCTAACCTTTTAATTTTTTTTTTTTTAAGAATCCTAGTTTTATATAAACACATTACATATACCTAACATAGCAGTTCTCAGAAAAAAATCCTAGTCCAAAAGGTCCCTGCGTCACCTATTTATGTGTAATTTTGCTCTGTCCCTTGGGTTCTAGTATATCCAGTTTTGACTGTATATCATGTCTTACTGGTCTTGTTGTTGCATGCCAGTATAATCAGTAGACCAGTAGGTATAAACAGAAAAGTGAGTAGTTGTATTAGATGTACATGAATATCAGAACATACCTGGACAGCTGTTTCGAACTTATTTGCTCTCATCAGCAGTTAACGGCTCAGAATATGCAATTTGCTCAAGCGTTGCAATTTGCTGAGTTTAAAACGCATCAAGCGCACACATTCCCTCCCCCACCCTACGATTTATCAAAACAAGGTTGGGAAATAAACATGTCATTCCCAACCCACCTCTGAGCCTCTCTTCGGATCACGTACACAAATCTAGATTGGGATCGCTAATGAAATGTGTCCGGTCCTAATTGCGTTGATCCTGAACCTGAGATTCTGAACTTGTAACTCGATCCATGCGGCTGACCAGTGGAGATACATGATCAGTCTATAAATAGATACATAACGCGTCTATAAATAGAATATAATATAGGCCAGATATATGGGATCAGGCGCGGCCGGTGCTAAGGAACTGCGGAACTGCAGCATATACCCCCAGACGAAAAAAATGAGGATTTTGTCAAAACCTAGTTCGTACACAGTGAAAATTATCACACGTTTCTAGAATAATGAACGCATAATTTATTATGATTGGCATGGTAAACAAACTGAAACTCTTTGGATACTGAAAGAGCTACTCTATAAATCCCATTTCAGTCTGGTTTATGTGGTAGCACCCCCAAAAAAATTTCCCACCGACTGCGCCTGCATGGAATATTTATTTATATTTATGTACCATACATACAATATGTATTCATATGAATTGTGTTATCTATAACATTCCTAATCATCTATATAAAATGCTATACATAATATATGTCGGTTTGTATGCATATCCTTCTAGGTCTGCAATACATAATATACCTACATACATTTGTATAGAAGGCTGGTCAGCACAATTTTTCTTCCTAATGCAGAGGATTAGTTTAGCAATCCAGACAGGAAACGCAGCTTCATTTTTAGGAGCAATTCCAAAAACTGGAAATTTCGATGAAATGTTGTATGTTATACATAGGTATGTATATGATATGATCTGTTCTTCATATTCATATCAAACACCTCGGCCGAGGTGTGAAGAAGGCTCTATATAAAGAAAGAGACATTTAGACATACATAGATCAACACTCAACAGTCTCAGCACAAATCTGTATGTAAAAAAAACTATAGATCTAACACAGACTGGTCTAGAGACACCTACAGTTCTGATCTATAAATAGATGGTATACTTGTGTTGAGATAACATTAATAGTTCACTTGATGCTAATCTTCACAGACAAGGCTGTTTACAGTAGGCTAGGCGTATTTTGTTGTAAGGATTAGGAGGGTTGGGTCATTATGGGAACGTTTAGGAAACTAAAGTTTGCGTCCGAAAAAAAAAAAAAGAATGTATTATTATTGAATACTTTATTAGAACGACAAATACAAATAAATAATGAAAACAAATAAATTACAAAATGGATATCGTAGATAATAAAAACAAGAAAAACTGAAAATAAATGGATAAAATATATACAGATGTCCTAACTAAAGGACGGAGTTATTGCCTTTGGCAATCTCTTCCACCCAACCCTTGATAAAAAACTATAAATAAAAGAACTGTACTCGAAAGAGTTATTCAATCAGAAGTTGGCTGTACTAAATCTTTCTCGGGTCTCCGCCAACTTTGAAGAGATAAAAAGAATAATAATAGGAAACAGGTTGTGATACTCGGTTCCGTTAGTTACCGATACTCGGGTGATCTTTCATCTTGTACGCCACATAACTTGTGACCACTTCGAACTCGGCGTTGAAAAAGTTCCTGATCACTCCATCCACGATCGGAAACCGGAGCATATATTCGAAACAAATTCCTAACCAGCCATAATTTTGACATATTCATTGATGTTTTTTTTTATAAGCCTAGGTAGTAAAAAAATATTTTTTTTACCTGTGAAAGATCATTTCAGCCAATTATCAGGACGTTAGGAAGTTGTTGTTGTTGTTGTTGTTGTTGTTGAAGACAGCTTGGCTACAGCTGGAGACGGAATGAAGGTCTCCAGCCAACATTATTTTAAAGTTCGTTCGTCCTGAACCACATGTATCTATGTGCCATCAATCATCGCGAGGACTACTTTAGGATGTCGAAGAATGTGGCAAAACGGCATAAAAACCGAATATTGACTATGCCACATAAATATTTCATAAATTCAATGTAAGATGAAAAACATTGACGTCATCAGCATACTTCTGCCTGAGTAGCTTGTGGCATAGGTGGACGTATATTACTGCTTCATTATTTCCCTTCTGCAAAATATTTTTTGAAATATTTCTGCAGGTAATAATCACAATTTTTACCAGGCGACTTCGTCTAGCTTTTTAAGGGATCTTGAAAGAGACTCATAAAACAATTTAAGAAGATATTTTCTTTTCCAATATTCTTTTAATCCCATGCATAAATGTGAATAAACGATGGAAATTCAGAAATGTTAGTATTTTTACGCAAAATATTCAGTAGTCCCAAACATACACTAACATAACTGATGCATGAATCAGAATAACAAATCCATCAAAACTTTAGTATGTTTTACAGGTTGGTTATAATTTCAGGTTTGCTCAAAAATATTTCTAATTTAACAACCAAATCCATCTCAAAAAACTTAAATTGAAATCTCGCGTTCTATTTTTAAAATCTAGAAATGAGAATGAATGAAACAAACGGGATCAAGTCACTCATTTCTCAGACCAATTTCAAGTCTATCATTATCACAGATAGACCTGGAGATTTCTAGACCCATTAAACCCATTTAGAAAGATTTGAATTCTAGAGAATCTAGAACTCCTCGAAAACCGTAATCACTTTCAGCTTCCTTAGTGGTTTTCTTCAGTAATTGCTCATTTTTTAATCATTGCTATTATTTTTGTATGAATACTAGATTTAGAAATGAATACTAAATTCCACATGATCTTACGGTTAGGCTGGAGTATTCAACAACGAAAGCGCAGTAAGCTTCTAATGCATGCATATCGTTTTGAAAATCAAAGGAAAAACTACATTGTATTGTATCACTCACATGCCTTGTCACAAATCATTTGTCTATACACTCCATGATGACTTTCATAGATATGTTTAGTTTATTTTTATTTTTTTAAATTTGTTATAAGGAGTTATAAGGAGTCTGGCTGGGGGACTATGAACAGGGAGTAAACCAGCAGTCTGGCTGGGGGACTATAATCAGGGCCCTTGTCAATTATTAGCCTCCTTGTAAAGACAGTGGTAGAAATGTTGAGTCATTCCTCCACTGTCTGGCTACCATCGGTCACGATGACGCCACCCTATGATGATATAGGGAGAAAAGAAAATTTGATAAATGTAGAAAGTCTCAACTGTATTATCAAAAAGTTTGATGGGTTATAATTTTAACAGTGTTCCTGGGATTTCCAACTAGAAAACAAGAATGTTTTCATTTTTGTCTGATGAGACCTAGTCAACATTCCTCCAAATGATTGCAACCACGAAGAAGTAAAAGTTGCAAAGTAATTTCATTTCTTGCAACTTCTATTAATAGAGAAGCAAATCCACCAGCCAAAAGGCAAACCAAGTTCACACAGCACGCACAGCTCTACCTTTCCCATAGTCAACTTCTTCTGGCTGAAAATAGACAACTTCTTCTAGTTAAAAATAATGGTGCATTCGCGGCGCCGGACCGGCCATTTCTATTTATAGATCTGTGCATAACTAGATTCGCGACCGCGGTTGAGAATCTTCGGATCCAGTTAGAAAGGATATGCGATGACCTGACTATCATGAACTTGAACTTTGGGATGGCAAGCGCCGGGGATTGGCGGAGACCTGACTCTTCGTCGGGTAGTCAGGTAATTCAGGTTCAGGATCCGATGACTTCCACCATCTTCTACTAGTTCAGCGCGATCGATACTTCTTCCAGTCCAGGGAATAAATGATGGAAAGAAAGGCACCGAGTTTAAATCAAGATCGGATAATGTATTGAGTTCAGATGCACAATTCAACGTCTTGTGGAGACGAGATGAAAGAAATATCGAAATGAATGATCGAGCCAAAGGAGATTTATTTTGTTTCAATGTAAAACCCAGAGAGGTTTGAGCAAGATAGTATTTCAGGTTTTTTTTTACAAGATAGTATCAACAAGAGGGTCAATGAACTCTTCATATTGTAAAGTAATCAACATCGTCCGTAATACGGGAACTCTACTTGTGGCAAAATGCTTCAAAGTTTCATAATTCTTTTCGTGCCTGCTGATTTGTTTAATCTTCCATGTCTGTCAGCAGTGGCGAAACATCTTGGTCTAGGACTTGTTTCAGAACTAAGAATTCTAGAACTTGGAATTAAGGACTTGGAAAAAAGGGTTGGGTGGAAGAGATTGCCACAGGCAATAACCCCGCTCTTTAGGTAGGACATTATTGTTATTTTCTTTTCTTTTTTATTTTGTCATTTGTTTGTTCTTTTTTCTTCTGTCTTTTCTTAATTTTATAATGTTGCATGTTTGTCCTCCTAATAAAGCTTAATAAAAAAAAAAAAAAAAGGACTTGTTTTTTTCCTCAGGCTTTATAAGGTTCTTGTATTCGATGAATGAGCTAATATAATTATTGGAGGAAGGTTTTAGAAGGAAAATGTAAATAGTACAATAGAAGCTCTAGTTCGCAAAAAGGAAACATCATGTTATAAATACAATTATAATGAAGTTGCCTTCAAAACAACAGTTTGAACAATGTATGTTTTTGTTGCATCCTTTTTTTAATTTCAGTGTTGCATGAATTTGCAATTATTGCAGATTTTTCCTTTTAAAGGGTTGTGTAGTTAAGACTCCCCGGAGAAATTACAGACTCTTTTCATTCTTGTAGGATTTGAACTGTGTATGTTTTTGTTCCATCCTTTTTTAATTTCAGTGTCAAATGAATTTGCGGGCAGCATCGAACTCCACCGAAAACTCCACCAGAAAAGGGACTCCCTCAAAGTGTCTCATACGAACTTCCCCTTTTTTTATTATACCTACTCCACCGATTTTGAATTAGGTAAAAAGAAGAAAACATAGATTTTATGATTCGGAGACACACAGTATATATTTTATTTAATTCTAACAGTAATGTCAGCACTATACTATATTCTTGAGGCATGGCCTTCTATGTATTTTACCTAACCCTACTATATTCTTGAGGCATGGCCTTCTATGTATTTTACCTAACCCTACTATATTCTTGAGGCATGGCCTTCTATGTA